>JAKSZT010053825.1:21705532-22003807 GCA_026826555.1 Tolypeutes matacus
ATCTATCTATCTATCTATCTATCTATCTATCTATCTATCTATCTATCCATCCATCCATCTATCTATCTATCTATCTTTTTATGAACATTGGAGAGCAGGTTGCATAAATCATATCCTTGAACATGAGATTGCCATGTGCATTCCTTATGAACAAGGATATTCACTTATGTAATCATCTTAAGTGCCGTTATCAAGTTCAAGAAATTTAATGTTGATATAAACCTTACAGTCTATATTCCATTTTTTTCTTATGTCCCCATAGTGTCCTTTCGAGCCTTTTCTCCTTCATTCTTAGACACTATCCAGTATCATGTATGACATTCAATTGTCATTATCTCTTTAGTTTCTCTTCTGTTTTTTTTTTTTTTTTAATGAAACAAATTTACAACATAAATCTTTTCACATCATCCCCTCCCAAGCATGCCATTCCGTGGGACTAACCACATTCACAATGTTGCAGAGCCCTCACCACCATCCATTACTAGAACTTTCCCTTCACCCCAAACAGAAACAGTATATTCATTTTTCATTAACTCCCCACTGCCCTTGTCCCCACCCCTTACTTTCAGTCTCTATGAGTATGCACATTATCTGGTATCTTTTTTGTGTGTGTGGTTACCATGGGGCTTAAATTTAACATCCTAAATCTTTAACAATCTCATTTGGAGTTTGGGCTTTATCTTGAGGGCAATGGGGAGCCATGGAAGGGTTTTAAGGAAGGGAATCACCCAGTCTAGTCTGCGTCTAGGAAGGTCTCTCTGGTTGCAGATGGAGACCAGATGTGAGGAGAGCAAGTGTGGAATCCAGGAGGCTGGTCAGGAGGCAGCAGTCACTGTCTAGTCAGTAACTTTCCACCTGGGGCTGGCACTTGCATGAGAACTCACAGCAGAGCCCCTTCTGGGCATTGACCTTGCTCAGGCTTGCCAGGTCCAGAGTTAAGGGCCCCGTTAGTTTCAGAAGGCAGCTCAAATCCATCAGGGTTAGAGAACTCTTGGTTACCTCCAGGGCTTAAACTGTCCCCGACCGCACCCCCAGCACAACTGGTTCCTTTTGAGTCTGCCCAGCTCTGTTCGAGGGCAAGGACAGGGTGACTCTTCAGCCCCCTTGTGTTCAGGTCCATCTCTTACTACCTCAGATCACACTGAACAGGGAGAAGTCTGTGTTGCCAAAGTGGATTCCATTTTTGCAGCAAGTGAAATTTCTCACGAAACCCTGATATTCCACCTTCCCAAATCTCCCCTTCCTAACCCTGGCTTTCCATTAGTTTATGTCCCAATTTCCGCTATTTGAACCCTGTACAACCTTACCCTTTGAAGAAAAAGATTTCAAACATTTTTCATGTAAATGTCATAACAATTTGTGAACACAAGAAAGCTTTAGACTAGTTTTTAAGAAACAATTTTACATTCCCCCCAGTCTCTTAAAATTTAAATTTTAAGAATCATGTCCTCTTCGGAGGAACAAAGGATTGTTCCCTCCTGTAATGAATCCTTTTAAAAAGCAAAAAGTTATTGTTCAAAACACATTTAAAGAACCATTCCCATGTTTTATAGTTGGTTTAAAAATCTTTTCTTACTTATGTTTATTATGTTCAGGGAAAACAAATTGGAAGATGTAAAAAGGAAAAAGAAGAAAAGTAAAACCATTAATCACCCCATTATCAAATAAGAATATTTTAGTGGATTTGTTTTATTTATTTTTTTGCTCTATGTAAAAGTATGTTTTTAACAAAATTAATGATATATTATCTTACATTCTGCTTTTTTACCCCTTAAGATTCTACCATTTCCATTTAGTTAACCATTGTATACAAACATTTTAAATACTTGCAAAACAGACCGTGGTTTATATGTGCCAGCAATCTGTAATTGCTGACAACTTGAAACATTTTGTTTTAAGTAGCCATTTATGTTACTTGTTTAATTAGTTATTATTTACTCATTATGTAATATTTGTTAGTTTTATATATACAAATAAACTAAAAATGGTCCATAATCTCACCAGCCAGATAACCCCAGTTGACATTTAAAAAAGAATAATAAAGCCCACATGGTTAGAAAATTTAAGCAGAAAACTACAGAAATGTACAAAAATGAAAAACAGAGTCTCCCCTCCATCTTCTGCCCCCTAGACTTTTCCCCACTAGGGTAAGCACTGTTAAAATTTCTTGTGATTTTTTTTCCAAGAAAATATATTCCATTTCAATCACCACATATATGTATTTATTTATATATTAGTTTTGTTTGTTTTTTTTACTTTCTACAAGATACAATATTCTTACTTTTCTCCCTTAAGTCTCAGCAGTCGCTGCACAGCATTTCTTGAAGTGGCGTGTCCTTACCTCTATAAATGTTTCTACTTCCACATCTGTTAGTTATGCCTGTGGTACTCTCTGCTCTTCTAGGTTCTTAAATCTGAGAGAAACAGATCTATCACCCAGTGTTCTAGGTTCTACCAGTCGCACTTCTCTGGCTCTCAGCCCCTAGCTGCATGCCCATAAGACCTTTGACCTCACTCTCCTTGTCTTTCACTTATTTGGGGGAGTCCCCAGGGAGCCTCACACAGGCTCCCAGCCAGTCTTTCTTACCCTCTCTTTCCAGTGCCCAAAGTCCCTTGAGAGTGGTGCCTCCCACTACCCCAGGCCTGATGCCCCAAGAGAAAGCTGCCTCTCCTCTGCCCAGGCACTCTCTCCCAGAGTCCCTGAAGCTGAAGACCATTCGGGAGACAATGGACTGTTTCCTTCAGGCCCCACAGCACCCAAGTCACTTTCCTGGGCTGCCATGGGGAGATGCCTTCCCCACCAGTTACCCCTTTGTTCCTGGGTCATCAAGCAACCCTGTTTGAGCCCTGTGTCTCCCAAGGCCTCCCATCTCCTTCGTTGTTTGCCTGTAGCCTCCCTCTTTAGGGGTCAGATCCATCCTAGGCTGGGCTGGGAGCCACATAACGGGCAAGTGCTCCCATCTCTGGTTCTCATGCCTGTGACTAGCTGCCCAGAGTGGGCCAGGGAAGGCCTCATCAGTTTGCTTGGAACCACCATGGAGTCACATATAGACAGATGTATGCCCACATGTATCTGTGGGCATACTCGAAGCAATCACACCCCCCCTCAGGAATCCATCAGCAGCTTGAGTTCGCTCAGCTGCTGGCTTCTTCCACTTGACTGTTATTCTGACCTGTTGCTGTCCATACTTGTGCTTGCTGCATGTTTGCTTATGGTGTTGTGTGGCTGCATGGACATTTGTCTGGAATGGAGGAAGCCTTTGTTTTGACGGCAGATGATTCTGCTTTCCGAGTTCCTGTGCTTTCTGTGGAGGGAAAGAGAATTCCCACTGTGGCAGATGGCTGAGACTACATTGCATTTTGATGGAGAAGGTTAATTATTTGACCCTATAACCTAAGTTTCAAGGATGTGTGCCTCAAGCCCGAAAGCAAGTCTGGGAAAGAAGGAAAGCAGGAAGGGAGGAGGGAGGGAGGAAAGGAGGAAGGAAAGGAGGAGAGAGGGAGCAAGGAAGGGGAAGAAAGAAGGAAGGAGGGAAAAAAGAAAAGGGTGGGGGGAGAGGAAGAGAAGTGAAGACAGAAGAAAGGTTTATCCCTATGAGCCCACATCCATTGCAACTACTGGAAAAATTAGCCAAGGCCACGTCCTACAGAAGGAAGCTGGTAGCATGGTTGTCTCCGCATCCATATTTTGCTGCTGCTGCTGTGGCCACGTCTCCTCCTCATTCTTACTGCTGTTGCTGTCATCGTTAGTTGAATTACAATTCCAAATTCACGCTAAAGGTGTCAAGTAATCCAAAAATGTGTTGGAGTCACAAACTGTGATACATGCATTTGGAATGATTTCCTGAGAAAGCTGAGTGCAGAGTACAAACATTTTGAATGGACTTATCTTAGAGTCACACTGCTTTTTTTTTCTTGTTATTTTAAAACTCTTAATATGAATAAATTGTTTGTATAGTGGCTTTTTTAATCCTTAGATAAGAAATGCATGGTTTGAAAGCAGGGAATAAAAACATGAATGATAATGTACATAGTGCCCAGGAGAAGGTCCTTGCTGCTGTTATAATCGGCTGTTTGGTTTGTTTATTTCAGGCTGCAGATAGTGGATAAAAGTGGCTGGTGGGTTGCCAGCACATGAGTTAGATGCCAAATGGAGTGTTTAGTACTTGTTACATTTGATTTATATCACAAGTTCTTCCCATTAACAGTGTGCTGGTGATAACCTACTTGGCTTTTCATGTGGTAACTTCGAAACAGCCCCTTGACAACATTTGGCATATCACAAAGCTTAATGCTGAATAAAGGGCTAAGTGAATGACTACATAGGTTCTGCTATGTACTGATAATGGCTGTTGGTGCCGAGTGGACACCCAATAAATGTTCGTTCAATGAATGAATGAGTAAATGACTCCTATGTAAATGTTCTCTAGTCCACTCTACCAAGGTTAGGTCTATGGACTTGAGACTTAAGGAGTCCATAAAAGGAATAGAAATAACAGAAGTTAGGTGTCTGAAAGGCTTGCATTTGTATAACGGGAGAGAGTCTACTCAACTGTATTGCTATTTAAATAGAAAGCTGGAGTTAAATGGAAGAAAGAAGGTCTCATCAAAATGACCTTGATTCTACATCAAAGTGTAACTTCCTAATACTGTGACTTTCCATAATCTCAGGTCTAATTTTTTTTTTTTTTTTTTTTTTAGCAGATCCACTTCAGGAAACTTGACCCTGGATGGGTAATAAAATATGCATTAAACATTGTGATCTTTGTTTTTAGATTGAAAACTTGCAAGAACAACTTAGGGATAAAGACAAGCAACTGACAAACCTGAAAGACAGAGTAAAGTCCTTGCAGACGGATTCCAGTAATACAGATACTGCGCTGGCGACGCTAGAGGAGGCTTTGTCAGAAAAGGTGAGCTTGGACTAAACAAATGGGGGAATAGGGATGTAGGGAAACATAGTTTGGAGGAGATGACATAAACACTTAAATGTGCCTGCTTTTCTCCATGTGCTAAAACCCTTTCCCAGTCTCAGCTGGGCCTCTCACTCCCATGCAGTTGACTTGGCACACTGCAACCAAGGGCATTTTTTGACATGCAAATCTCATAACGTCACCCTTGGCCCTGCTTAAAAACCTGCACTAGCTTCACTACTCTTAGAATGTTAAAAACTGAGGTCCTTAACTTGGCCTCTAGGATCCATCCCTGACCAGCCACCTATGCCTGCCTGGCATATCTTCCTATATTTCTAGCTTCATCCCTGTTTTAGTTTGCTAAAGGGCTGCTGATGCAAAGTACCAGAAATCTGTTGGCTTTTTATAAAGGAAATTTATTTGAGGTAAAAACTTACAGTTCAAAGGCCATGAAAAGTCCAAAGTGAGGCACCATCAGAGATGCTTTCTCACCAAAGTCAGCTATTGTTGATCCCGGTGTGTTGCCATGTGGTAAAGCAAGATGGCCGCTTGTGTTGCCACGTGGTGAAGCAAGATGGCTGCTGATCTCTGCCCATGTTTCAGCCTCCCCCTTTCGGGCTCACCATCTCCTCTTGAGCTGCTCTGTGGGCCCAGCCTCTTGCGGGCTTCGTGCTTAAGCAGTCCTCTCTCTCACACTGCAGAATCAAATATGCTGGCTCCCTTTTTCCTGTTTGCCTGTGTGTCCATTTATATCAGACCTAGCAAGAGCATGGAGACTCAACCTGAGTCACGCCTCACTGAAGTAAGATCCTAAATTGATCTTATCAAGTAATCTAATCAAAGGCCCCTCAACTGAATTTAATGCAGTCAAAGGGTATCACATCCAGAGATTGGTTTACAAACATAATCTTTCTCTTTTTGGGATTCATAAAATAATCTCAAACTGCCACCCCCCAGCCCTCTTCTCCTTTTCTCTCTGCTTTAGTTATGCAGGGCTTCTAGATTTTTAAAAGCACCATGTTCCCTCCTACCACAGGCCCTTTGCACATGTCATTTCCCCAGCCTGTAGAATTTAATTACTCCTCTTCTGATCGGTCAGCTTCCTGAGAAGCTTTATTGTACAGTAATCCCGAATGTGGACTTTGGAGCCAGATTGTGTGGGTTCACATCCTAAGTCTGACACCTACTACTTTGGATGAGTTACTTTGGACCTCTCAGTTCCTCAATTTCTTTGTCAATAAAATGGAAATGCTAATAGTACCTTTCCCTGTAGATTATTTTGAGGAGAAAATGCATTAATATACTGAAAGTATTTAAAACAGTAGGTGTACTATAAGTTATAGCTGCTGCTGCTGTTATTATTTCCTCAGGGATGCCTCCTAGGTAAAATCCCCCATTATATATTCTCATGAATACTGTGGACTTCTCAGAGCTATTGTCAATCTTAATTGGTCATTTCTTGTGTTAAGTGATTTTGTGTGCTAGACTGCTAGCCCAAACACCAGGCCCTGTGGGTGTTAGCTCCTGACCCTGCTGGGAACCCTCCCCCCACCCCGTTCCTAGCTCAGTGCCCAGGAGTGCTCAGTGGGCATTAAGTGAAAGTGAGCCCCACCATGTGACAGAGACTGTTGCAGGCTCTGGGGACCCAGCAGTGAAGAGAATGAATGAAAATCCTGTTTCTCATGGAGTTTAGATTCTTGTGGGGCCTGGGAGAGGCAGGCAGTGAAGAAATAAGTAGCTACAGAGGCTGTCAGGGAGTGCCGGGGTGGGGTGGCCTGAGAAGGTGGCTGTATTAGTTTGCTAGGGCTGTGGTAACAAGTTGTCACAAACTGGGTAGAGTAAAGCAACAGGGAGTTACTCAGAGTTCTGGAGGCGAGCAGCCCCAAATCAAGGTGTCAGGCTAGCCATAATCCCTCTGAAGACCCCAGGGGAGAGTCCTGCCTGGCCTCCTCGGTTCCCGGTGACTACTGGCGATCCTTGGCCTTCCTTGGCTTGTTAGCCGCATGGCTTTAAATTCTGCCTTTCCCTTCACGTGGACTTGTTCCCTATGTCTCTGAGTACCTGTGTCCAAACCTCCCTCTCCTTTCTCTTAAAATGACACCGGTCATTGGATTTAGGACCCACCGGAACCGAGTATGACCTCATTCTTAACCTGATTGCATCCACAAAGATCCTATTTCCAAATGATGTCACATTCTGAGCTACTGTGGGTTAGGGCTTAAACATATGTTTTTGGGAGAAGCAATTCAACCCATGACAGTAGCATTTATGAGATGACCTGAAGAAAGCGGGGTGTGAACCATGAGTGCTTCTGGAAGAAGAATGTCCCAGGCAGAGGGAAGAGCCAGTCTAAGGCAGTGGGGGGTACAGATCTTGTTAAGGCCTTGTGGCAAAAGCAGAAAAACTGGTTTTACAAAAGCAGAAAAACTGGAAGGGAATGGGAAGCCACCTCAGAGGGTTTGGTTCCATACATTTTAAAGGTTTACTGTGAATAAAAGAATGAATGAATTCATGGAATCCATTAAGTCCATCCGATATCTACTGACTTTTAAAATGGTTTCTAGTCCGTTTAGTTTGGGACTAGAAAGTAAACTAGCCCATTCATCACCGGCACCTACCGGAGGTATTCTACCCTGCTGAATGTGTGCCGTGCTCTCTGGTAGGCACCCCAGGGGCTGTGGATGTGAATTTGCCTAGGCTGTCTCCTGCACCCTCACACTTCCCACTTCTCTGAAGTGTCAAAGAAGAGCCAGTACCCAACAGCGGGGTGGTAAAGTTCTTCAGGAATTCTGAGGAGGGAGAATTTATTTTTCATTGGATATACAATGTCAGCATTGTTTTTAGGGACATGTTATTGCCATACTTATTCTCAAACTCAGCTTAAAACAAAAGAAATCTTAATTTTTAAAGTATGCAAACAGACTGCATAATGTTCTTTTGCTTTGTCTTTTGATTCTGTAGCACTTTGTAGAACTTGCAGGGAACGAATGGGATTTTCCTTTTGGTTGTCTACTGAACTAACAGCATTGTCTCCCCTAAGCCTGTTATCATAGTCTAGTAAATTTTGAGGTAATGAAGTAAAAGTGGAAGAGCCCTAGGGGCCAGTTCCAACTTTGCCACTAAGGACCCCGGTAACCTTGGCAAGTAACTCTCCCTTCCAGGACTTTTCCTACTTGTTAAATAGAGATTGCATAATGCCCCAGAGGTGTTCCTAAGCCAATGTAGTTTACAGAGGGCTTCTGACCACTGCTTCAGAATCACTAGGTCGTGCTAGTGATTAGGGAGTGCCTGTTGAAAAATCTAAGTTGTTAGGTCCCGTTTTATACCTACTGTATCAGAATCTTGGGTAGGGCCTGGGAATCAGCACTTTAAAAATCTCCCTGGATGATTCTGGTGTACGCTCCAGTCTGGGAGGGTAGCTGTGTGCTAAAATCATATAAGCTAAAAGACAGCTGTAATTCTATGGCTAGATAGCCTTGTATGATCCTATTAAAATTTTAAGGTAACTTTAGGATTAAATTATAAGAATTATAAGATTATGCATGAAGACTTACATGATAAGAATAAATAAGATGATTTTTCAGGGCAAGAGGAACTTCTTCTTTCAACTTTCAAGGATTTACTTCCAAAACTCTCTGTATTGAATTTATGTTTGTACAATTCAAGTCGGAGGGTATGTTGGTTTAAAAGCAACTCATGATTATACATCCTTTTACATTTTTCAAAGTGTTATGATGGAATTTCATTTCCACCTCTTGATTTCTTTCTTAAAAGTCACATAAGTAAATAAACATGTACCATATAACTTTCAATGTCAAGGATTCTTGGCAGGATTTTATCATATTTTCTTGCCCTATTAAGATTTTATTTATTCCACTTTAAATCCCAAAGCAATATGAAACTATTCTCTTTATTACGTACTTCCTGTGAGGCAGGGGGCTGTCCTGGAAAGAAAGTTGAGGTCTGTGGGAGGCTGGCCACCTCAAACTGTCTCCACCGGGCCTCAGTTCCTTACCTTCAAAATGCACATTAGAATTAGCTGACCTTTATGCTCCATTCTCCTTTGGAACTACCTTGACAATGAATCATTCAGTTGGCTCATCTGAAATCTCAGACACATGAAATCTGAATTGGACCCTAGATAAGGAGTTGAGAATGTAGATGCCTAGAAAGGCCAGGCAGGGATTATAAAAATGAGGGAAGTGGGTTTGTGTAAATCAGTTGGGACTGCTGGTGACTCTGGCAAGCTAGAGCACCCCTGACCTGTCTGGAAACATTGAAGTTCAAGTTTTAAAACTATGATGCTCAGAACCAACAAAATATCTCTGTGGGCCATGAGCTTTTACTTTCTAAACCCTATTTGCGTCTGAATTTTGGCTTTTCATGGCAGTGAAGAATAAAATGAAATATTCAGTAATTTATTTGGAGGAAAATTTCAAAAGCTGGCAAAATAAGAATGCTAGTGTATTCGAAAAGCACAGAAAAAAATCATTGGATGGGAACTTTCAGGGTTGTGAATCATGGGACAAAGATGAGTAGATTTATTTTAAGTATTTTTTCCTATGGTTATCAAATTTCAGTGTGTATCCAAATAATTTTTATCACCCAGGTAGATTCTTAAAATACACTTTCCTGTTTTTTTTTGTCCTAGAGATTTCGCAGAGACTCAGATTCGCTTGCTCTGCTGGCAAGTCCAGGGCCTTGTGCTGTTAAGTAAGCATGCCCCGGGATTCTGGTGCAAGTGATCAGAAGGCCACACCTGGAGAAACACTAAACCAATGTTCTTCCATTTTAAAGATAGGAAGTGGGCTCAATGAGGTGAAATGACTTGTCCAGGAATGGAAATTAAAATTTGTGATGTGTATAGCACTATTCACCTATTTGTGACCTGGGCAGACATCATCAATCAATGATGGTACACGATAACTTCTCAACCCAGCACTGCAGGAAGTCATTTCCACTCTGTACAAGTTAGCCTGTGGTTGGGATTTTTTGCCTCTCCTTGACTATCCCAAGGCCATCTAACGCATGAGTGGTGGAATGAGACTAAAACCTCCTGATCGTTGTGCTTTTGACAATATCACCATCTCCTTTAAATGGCCTTTCCCTCACATTTTTCCATTTTTGTACACATTTGATTGAACAAATACTCTGGAACGAGGCATGGTACAATAAATAAAATGATTAATTAAAAATCAGGGACTCATAAGTGTGTTTAATTGTTTGCTGTCTTTTGACCAACAAATAGAGCCCATTAGGTACTGTTGACCATTTCACTTGGATTGTAGAATCCCAGGAGTGTGTTGTTATTTTTAATTTCCAGGAACTTATTTAAACATTAGGCATGTGCAAAAAATAGTGCTGCTCACTGAGTTAAGATTGAGTATGACATAGTTCTAGGATTGACACACAGAAGCTCAAGAGACAGAACCCACGTTATTTATAAAGTTGGTCTCGCCAAGTCTTGCTGTAGCCACGTAGCTGATAAGCAGTTGAGAAAGGCAGATAGCAGCTGGAGGCCACTGCAATTCAGTTCCCGCCTGATGATAAAGCACAAATAGATTAGACCTGCGCAGAGCCAGATGAGTGCACAAGGAGCACTTGCCAATGCAAATAAGACTAAAACAAGAACACATTGTTGGAATTTCTGCAAGTTAGTTGTTAATCAAGTAGATCATGGCATATTAGGGCCTTTTAACACATGTTTTTGACATCTGGCCCTGTGTGGCTGACAGTTAAATTAGTTATGTGATTGACGGAGAAGTATTTTGTAGTATTGAATCATCAATAACACTTAAAACTATTATAGTGCTTGCTGATTTTTTTGTCATCAATGCCCCGTCTTTGGTACAAGTGCCCAGAGCAAATCAACCTGCTTTCCAAATGACTCTCACACCTTCTTGGATGCTAGTTCTCCTGCTTCATTTTATTACCCTTCCTTTGATTCAGATGGTACTGAATTTAAGCTCTATTTCTTCCATCAGCCTTATTAATTGCTTCTTGTATGCCAGACACTGTGATTTGTGTTGTCATAGGATTTGTGTTGCACCCTCTGGAAAGCTAGCCTGGGAGGATGGGCATGAAATGAAACCATGTAAAGGGTGCTGAGTGGGGATTTATGTCCTGTGATCTGGCTGGGGGGATTCTTGGGGAGGTTTCCAAATAGTGAGGTGACCTGGTCAGTTTGGGCTTTAGAAATGTCACTCTGCACTGCCGTGAAGGAAGTGATGGGATGGTGAGGGCCTGCCGTCTAGGCGACCAGCTGGGGGGCCTCTGTAGTAAGTGTAGGCAAGAGGGTTGAAATCATTAAAAGCCCGTGAGAGTCGGCTTCCTGTGCACTCTGGCCATTTCCTTCTTTTGTAGATCACCTAATTATCAACTCACCATTGTCATGGACAGAGTAAAATAAGACTGTAACTGGATTCAAGAAGAAACAAATGGAGGCAATTGATAGAGCCATTTGTTCTATACCCCCTCCCTAACTGTTGTAATAATATACTTCATTTGAAGTGTTTTTAAATAATTACAAAACAGTAATGGTACTTTTTTTCCTTGAAAGCATTAGACACATCAATTATTGTCATGAGGTAGAACAGTTGTTTCCTCCGGGGATCTTAAATCACGAGCTAAGTGTTCAAATGAACTCGCCTTTGCATTAAACGTTGTTTTATGGTTGTCTTACGTATCAGGCATTGTCTTGTACTATGTACGTATAATAATATAAAAGATAATATCAGGATCCTTAGGCTGCACCAATAATTTTTAACATGGCCATCCAAAAGGAAATTCAGATACATGTTGAAACTAATTTCTGCCATCTAAATCAAGCTTAACCCTAATAGAATTTTCCTCTAAAAAAAGAGACTCAAGCTTTGTGCAATGGCAGTATCATAACCAATGAGGTTTATCCGAGGCACGATTATTGCTAGTTGCTTCTTATTTTGATATCAGCAGTCCCCCATTTCTACCAGACTAGGGTTTTTCATGTCAGTATGAAAGTCAAGCGTAGGCAGGTCCTCAGATCTGCTTGAATGGCTTCACACATACGTTGTGGCACTGTGTTCTCGTGGGCATGGCTAAGTGGCTAAAAGAGACAGGGGTGCCAGCTGTTTACAGCTGGGTCACCTTGGATGCATGAGCTGGCCTCTCTGAGCCCTCAGTTTTCCCACCTCTGTACTGTTTCCAGGAGCCTTGGTTCGGGCCTCACAACCATGATGAGGACTAGGTGAGAAGGGTACATTGCATCACCTAGCTTGCATTGTCTTAGTGAAAATAAAAACGAAAACAAACTGCTGTTTGAAGCTTGTTCAAATTCAAGCGATGTTTTGGAGTATCAACAGATTGCCAAGAAGCCATTATGGGAGCAAAAATCTCCAGAGACATTAGAAAATTGGGCTTATTATTTATTTTGCCTGGAGTGCTCTCTGGAAGTCCAGCCCTAACTCCTGGAGGGCCTGTGTCCTGTTCCCCTTCAATTCCCTGTCTACCAAGGAAGGCTCTTTGAAGCCAAAAGGATTGGCCAAGCAAAGAGGCCTGAACAAAGAGTCGGTTCTGCTGCTTCTCTTTGCCTCTGCAAGGCTTTGGTAAATCTCAGGCCTTGGTGCTTGAACGTCCCTTTTCTGAAACTGCTCTAGGAATTTGCCAGATACCACCATGAACCAAAACTGACCTTTGAGCCCTGTGATGCTAAAATTATTAACAAGCCCCAAGCTACATCGATTGTCTTTCCCGAAGGCTGTTATGCTCAGTCTCTCTTCACACACCCAGTTTTGAGTGACGTCTGTGTATTGATTCCTGTACAGCATTTCTAATATTTACTGCCTCTTATTTTGTTTGGTAACATGCTTTGGCGTGCACACTACTGAGCTCTGCCCTCTTTTTTTGACAATTGCTTCACAGGAGAGAATAATTGAGCGCTTAAAAGAACAGCGGGAGAGAGATGATCGAGAAAGACTAGAAGAGATAGAATCCTTCCGAAAAGAAAACAAAGACCTGAAAGAGAAGGTCAATGCTTTACAAGCTGAACTGACTGAAAAAGAGGTGAGTCCAAAAAAGTGGGTAAACTGTGTTGATTGTCTTTATGAACCTGTGTTCCTCATGGCCAGGAGAGACTAAATCCCAGGGACTGTGTGAAGGCTTGGGGAAGTGGTAACCTTTCCTTTGAAAAACTGCACGAAGCTAAAGATAGTAATTCCTGTAACTCCCTTCAAAGCTGAGTCCCTAAACATATCTTCTCTACTCCACTAAACGTATACAATGTAACTCCTTGAAACTTTCCTTTGTATCTTGCCCTATTTATGTAGCTCAGAGGATTCTGTTTTTTTCCGCCAATGTCCCATAGTCCTTAGCTTGACATAGGCACAGCAGCATCAGTGCTCCACTTTCATGAGGGTGTGTTATGTTCTAATCCTTGTTTTGGGTGCTTTTTCATTCATCTGTGCTTACCAATGGGATGACCTGAGAACCCTTTGTTAGGAAATGTGGTCCCAGGCTGGACACAAAGGTTTAGGTTAAACGTGGATCCTCTTCTAGAATATTATTTTTACATTATATTGAATAATTTAAAACAATATTTTCATGCTATCACAAATATGGATACAGAGTGCAAACCTTAACTTTTGTTTTTCAAGTAAAACAATATCCTTTAAAGAAATTTCTTGCTTGGGGGTTATGGAGAGGATGCCTTGAGCTATATTCCCTCAGACTCAGAAAGATACCTATTTCCCCTTTAGTTTTACTTGGGGGTCCTTTGGTGGAGAAGTTGGAGATGCGGTAATGCACATTATTTTTTTTATTCTCCACAACTTTGAGTTACATGCCATTGTCCATAATTGGCTGGTTTACACTTATTTCTGTCCACAGGAACTGTCCTTCTCTTTCAGGATTGCTACAGACCCTTTGTCCACTGGGCTGTATCACTGGAGAGCTATCCCTCTCCCAGGCCCACGGTACTACCTCTGCCCTAGGTGTTTGATAATTCTGTACAAATTTGAATACTGTCTAAATGAGGGACCCAGATGAAGAGGGAAAGGATTGATGAGGAAGAAGATTGTTGAGGAAACCCAACAGCAAAATCCATATTCCCTAAAATTTAAGCCCACTAGATTTTTTAGAGAAGAGCTTACTTCTTTGATAAGAAAATAAAGAATATAAATCCTCTTCCTACTATTTTACTGCTAGAAAAATACAATAAAAATTTATTGTAGAATCCATAATTGCTGTAGTTTGTACATAGCAGAAGGCATAGAAGCTTTGACCTCATTTATAAAATTCTTCATTGATTGGAAATATTATTGGTGGTTTTGCACCTTAAAACCATTTTGTGTGCTTCAATTAATTTGAAAAGAGGTCTTGATATGATGGAGCATGATATTTAAATGAAAATAATTTTGTAGCTACTGCTTATGTGGTATGGGATTTCTGATAAGCATTTCAACAGACATTTATTTTCCCTGTACAAGCCACCTGGCATTGGGTTGGGTGTATGCACCAGGGTCCCACCAGAGAAACAGCTGTAGCATACATATATTAAGAGGCTTTTGCAAGGAATTGGTTTACATGCTGATGGAGACTGGCTAGGCATATGCAAAATCCATAGATCAGTCCATCAGAAGGGTCAGGCTGGAAACTCTCCGGTGGGAGTTGATGCTGCAGTCCATAGGCGGAATGTCTTCTTTCCTAGGGAAACCTCAGTTCTGCTCCAAAGGCCTTCAGCTGATTGAATTGCCCGCCCTCCCCCCCCACCCCAGTTTATTGAGAATAATCTTTATATACAGAGGACCGACTGTAGATGGAAATCACATCCATGAGATACCTTCACAGCAACACCTAGATTAGTGTTTGATTATATAACTGGAAGGATTGCCTAGCCAAACTCACACATAAAACGAACCATCACGCTGGGAAACTTAAAATTTATAAAGAAGAACAGCACATAGTTGCTGTGTATAGGTTGTCTGTAATTTAGCTGGGGCCATAATAGAACTTCACCTTGACAAAATGACTGGATTATAAGGTCATTTATTACTTCCATGGGAGTGATACCATAAAGAGCACTGGTGGAGTTGGAGACCTAGGTTTGAGATCTGTATCTCCCTTTAATAACTAGGTGACTTTGTTTGGCCACTCAGCTCACCTGAGCCTCAGTTTCCTGACCTGAAGAATGAGAATGATTAACCTGTCCCTCAGGGAGTTCGCTGAGGGGTAGTGGTGGAGTTTTCATCATCATGGTCATTCCAGTGCCCGCAGCATACTCCAGACCTAGAGTAGTGGGCAACATTACTCACTCACTCACTGTGTGTGCGATGCCTTCCTAGGTGCTTCGAATGGAGGTAAAGGAAATGTGCAATGCCTGACTTCAGGTGAAACCTGGACATTTTAGTCACATAGATGTTGCTAACCATTTCATATTCTAGAATGGACTTTGCCTTCCTAGGTGGCAAAGTCATGTTCAGTGATATATTCGTGTGTTTATTTCTTTAGTTTTTGGAATTCAGACTATACAAGAAAGCTCTTGGTTTCCACTTATGATTGATGAATGGAACAATTTAGGTAACCCCATGTCTGTGTTGGGGAGATTCATTATACCAGCTGAATCTGGATTTATGAAGTCTGCTTTATAAAGTCTGCTTTACTCTAAATTTTAAAATAATTTTATCTGTGATTCTCCAGGAGATGTTTGAAAAAGCATTGGTCATTTTTTTCTGTGAAAGGAAAGGAATGAAGTTTGATAAAAAATTTAATAGGAGGCTTCTTTTCTACTTGATTTGCCTTTTGGGGAAAGAAAGCACTAGAGTTGGTATTTCTTTCATATTCGTCTTAGAGTCTGCACAACCTGACAGCAATAAATGTAAACGGAAGGTTCAGGGTGTCTGTTCTGCCATGACATGTAAAGACCACCTTGGGACTTATATCATTAGCATGACGTTGAGATGCAAAGCCTGTGGTTACTGACCACACCATTTGGTCACATTTGATTCTGCTGCAATTATATCCTGCTAGGTTCTGTAAGCTGGCCAACTTTAATTTCCTGGCCATAACTGACTATTGTTACCTTAGTGAGACTATATTTACCCTTTCTGTCTAGTGCACACTTTTATTGCTACGTATAGAATCAGTGGATTCAAATTGAAGACATTGCGGTGCTTTACTTACTAGCATTCGTTTCCTTTCAGTCTAGTCTAATTGACCTCAAAGAACATGCATCTTCATTAGCCTCAGCAGGACTGAAAAGAGACTCCAAATTAAAATCTCTAGAAATAGCCATCGAACAAAAGAAAGAGGAATGCAGCAAATTGGAGGCACAGTTAAAAAAGGTAAGTGAAGTCGAAGAAAAAACATGCTCATATTAAAATGAGTTTATAAAATGGGAAAGGAAGAGACATTTTTCAAAAGAAATAAACCCCTTATCTTTTGCTGTCTGCTGATAAAAGAATTAAACTCTCTTAACTTTATTTTTAAGAAGCCTGCAACAAATCTGCCTGTGAACCTGAAAAATTATCTTAAGTTTCCTGTCTGAAGAAAACTTGGAAAAAAAGATGAAAATAATGTAGTGGAAGTGAAAATATTCTAAAAGCCAGCCGATACTCTCTAGGCAAATCTCAACTATCAAAAAAGATAAAGGGAAATGTGTTGTAACAAACCGAAAAATCCAGGGCCACAAAACTACATTGATAAACTTTCACTACTTTTAGAAGTAGGTCTGATTTTTGTATTGAAACTTTGCAAAAGATTTTCCTGATGAGTTTCAATTGCTAGGAGTTCACCAAAATAGTCAAGTCCCTAACATACCTATCTATAGAATGACAATTTATCCCTGACCAAAAATGGCCATAAGGTCTAAGAAATCTTGTTGTATGTAGAAGGCTTTGGAAAAGAAGCAGAGTCTTTACATTGCAGCATTAACGTGTTTTTTCAGACTTGGACATTTTTGTGGAGTCCATTTCCAGTCATGCATTGTTCCTTTGACTTTTTCCCTGTGTTGTTTGGTATGTCTGCACTCATTGTTCACATAAAACTCATAACATTATGAGTTGAAGCATTTTCTTTCCTTCTGGCAATTTATAAACTTATTCAAAAGAAATGATAAGAATCTAAAAAATTAAATAAAGCATGTAATAAAATTTGACTACGTATAATTCATAGCACACTGGAATGAGACTTTATTTGCTAAAGTTTTGAAAATATATATGACATGGATGATCAGGGATGTGAAGGAGTCATGTCTGTGGAGAAATTATCCTGGATATTTTAAAATTAAATATAGTATTTTGTATGATGCAAGTATAGATAAAACCAAAATGTGACTCTACTGTGCTCATGTTACCAGGGAATTGCCATGAGAAATTTCACACTAATAAAGTCTACTTACTAATACAGAAAAATATAAATATACAGCTCAAGTCCCTTTACAGCAAGACAGCAAGAGAATCTCTATACTGCCAAATCTGTTTCCTAATCCACTCAACATCTCACTTATTTCAAGCATTATTTAGTTGATCGGAAATCTTGAATAATAAAAAAGATTTAAATTGCCTCTTTGAGGCTGTTTGGCGATTGACTTGGCTCTTTATGCATTGGGTGGATGGTATACATTCTTGGCACAGACATAAATATGTTCTGCAGGACATTATAAAAGCATAAACATATCCATAAATGAACCTATGAAAGGTACTTTTTATCTAATAAACCATTTTGTGCTCCTAAGGCAGGCTCCAAGACAATTTTGTAAAAGAGAGAATTTCATTGCCTCTTTATGGTGGCTCTTCAAGCTCTCCTTTACCTGAGTTTCAGTGTACTGAGTCCTGAAGAAGGAGGGCCTTCAATTTAAATACGGAAAGATGCCCTCCATGAACTCTGACATGCCTTTACGGAGATCAGGGCACCACGTTTATTATTTTGGTGGACGCCTACCTTTCTAGTGTGTCATCTATGGAATTTTAAATCCTCTAGTAATTACAAGGAAGAGGTTCACATATTTTTGCTTATATTTTCTATGTATGACTTGACTAGTTTCATAAAGCAACATTTATGCAATTTAATTTAGTTTCTTTCAACATAGCTGTGGTTTACCCAAGAGATCACTTAGACTGTGCGGTTTCCTTAGACTCTCAGGTAGACACCACGTCCTGAAATGAACAGACTAGATCCAGTAAACATTTCAGCATTATTTCTGATAGCATGTGAACATTCTCCCAGTATTAAAGTAACAAATATGGTTGTCTTGCTGTAAAGGACCTATTTAACTTATGAAAAGATAAGTTATTTCTGAGAACATAAATAATTTTTGCTTATACTATCACCCAAATGCATAGTAAAGTCAGATTAAATAAAGATAATTATAATTTAAATATTTTTATACCTAACCTGCAAATGCTATTTCGTTATTTTTGGCTCTCTGTCATTGACTATATTCAAAAGTTTAAAGTATTTTTTCCAGTAGTCTTTAATTTTTGCTAATAAATAGTTCTATAAAAACCTCAAGAGCCCATCACCTTAAAAAAATTGACTTCTACATGAAATATTTGAAAATTTAAGCCAACAGTATGTGAATGTACATATAAACACATCATTTGCTCATGGAAAAATAAGCAGTTATAAAAGCTAGAGTGTCTGGACCTCCTTTTAAATAAAAGGGTATGTTACTTGTGAATAAAATATAAAGGTTGGCTAAATGAAAGCTGAAAACATAATAGTTTTATTATGTCATAAATACAACAGGAATTCCCAATGGAAATTTGCTCAAGATTTGTGAGCGTCCAGGTATTTTCACCATAAAATCTGCATGTATTTAGCTGAACAGAAACCTTGTCTGCCAGTGACAATGGAATTCAAATGGTGATTTAAATTTATTTTTGTTTTATGAACACTGCTTGAAATAGGTAAAGTGAGTTTTTACATAAACGTTTGTGGAGAACACACACACATATTATCACTTTTAACGCTTTACTATAATGTGTTCATTTAAGAAGTCTCTATAAACTTTGTGAAGAAAAATGGTTATAGGCAGAAAATGAACTATTCATTGCACATTCTAGCCCACCTGTTTGAAATGATGCAATCAGATGCTCATCTGCGAGGAAATCTTCCTGGTAATAGTGAGGCTAATAAAATGATACCAAATAATGCAAACTGCTATTATGAGTGTCACATATAAATAAGTACATTCATCAATGTCAAATAGACACTTGGGGGTTGAGAAGAACCTGATTAGTAACAGATCATTTTGTCTTTCAAAAGAGTATTTGGGGGAAGCGGCTGTGGCTCAATCAGTAGGGCTCCCGTTTACCATATGGGAGGCCCAGGGTTCGGTTCCCAGGGCCTCCTGGTGAAGGCAAGCCCGCCCGCACTGCGTGGTTAGCTGACCCAGCGAGCACAAGCAGCAAGGGGGGGATAAATGAATAAATAAAAAAATAAAATCTTAAAAAAAAAAAAAGAGTATTTGGTGTTCAAGATTTAGAAGTAAATCTACCCTATATGACTAGAAATTAGTTGAGAAGCAGCAGCAACTCGATGTTATGATTTATGCTATTTGATAATTTTTCAATTAATATGGGTGTTTGAGGAGATTTTTTTTTTAAACCATGATAAAATTATCATGTCATCAAAGTTGGAGAAACAATAAACCCAGGCTCTTAAAAGGATTTTATGTCTCAGCTTAAAGCAGAACAAAAGTTCCTACAATATTTCACCCTCTGTACCTTGATGCTGAGCCCCCAAATTAACGGTGTAGGTATTTAAAAGATATTAATTGGGAGTGGTATTTAAAATAATATTTAGTACAGTTAAACCCAAAAACATTTAAATCTTTACACAAAATAAATGGGAGGACATTACAAATACAAAAGCACATAGAAATTATTTTTGTAAATTATGATCTAACAGTAGAAACTATTACACTATTTAGTTGGAAAATAGATAATCCTGTATCTAAGTCCCTTTAATCTTCCTACTGCCTTAAAATTTTCTTCTCCAATTTACTATTAATCCTATAATGTTTTGCTTACTAATATTTTGCTATTGCTAATCTTCTGTTTGCTCATTGATATTTTCCTAAAGGTAGACTGAGTAGAAAATTCAGGCTTGTGTTATTATGAAAGAAGAGCCATAAATTCAATGATAAGATTTAATTAATCTTTTATTATTACCGTCTTTGAAGTTAAGGTAATAAATTGCAGGCTTGGCCAAAAGTACTTCTTCTGATTCATTGCTAGAGGCCAGCACTTCATGTATCATCAAAAGTGGACAGCTTTCTTTATTTCATGGGTTATTTAACTTGAGAAAGGGAAAGTAACACAAACGTTAAATTTCTTATTCCAGCAATTTTTTTTAGGAGCCAAAGTCAACAATTATATTTCCCTAGAGCCTCTCACTTTCACTGTGGAATGTTTAGAAATTGAAATTTCTTTTTTTAATGACCAGTTCGTCTGTGCAAAAGCACTGGATTTGTTAAGCTAATGCTGTTTTTCTGGATCTTTCCTTCTTTCCCTGTCTGTGCTTCATGCCTCCCCAACTTTGCAATGTAGCAAGCTGAGCAGTTGTTCAATCAGATGTACAATCCAGTAAGTCATTTCCGAAAGTTCCCGCTGTAACATATCAAAGCATGAGGATCCATTGATAACATGTCACAGTGTGCCATACTGGGGAGGTTTAGAAAATATTTGTGAGTCTCTTCCTATTTCCGTTCTGTCAAAAGAAATGACCTGTGTAGAGGCCACTGCCATTTCTTTTGCATGTGAAATTTAAAAATTAAGAACTCAAGTAAATTAATTTTACTCAGATATTACCTCCTTCTTGGATTTAACTGTAAGGTGATAGGAAAGCAGAGGGCAGCTGCTATTCTAGCCTCATGGGATGCTTTCGTAGATCCTTCCAACACTGACTTATCTGTGCCGAAAGGGATAGCCTTTGTAAAAATAACAAACAATTCTACTTACATTGTGTTCAAGAGATAGAGGTTAAAATAGGTTTAGATTTAAAAATAGTGCTATGTTCTTGGAGATTGGAAAATACCTAACATTATTGTGGGTTTTGTTAAGACTTAAAAACTGTCATTTGGCTGAGGACAAACCATAATATAGACTCCTAGTAATAGTAACAATTCTGGTTATAGCTTAACAGAGTAAATAAAACTAACTAGTAAAAATATTTGTAAAATGGCCCAGATGCTACCACTAATTTTTTTTTTATCCTAATGACAGATGTGCATTTATATGAAGCAGTTTATTTGTTTTTTAAACTTATTAAAGAAAAAGGGCATTTTTATTTTGTCAACTCAAGTGGCTTTTTGGAAAAAGTATTATATATAGGTGGCCAGATTTGTCATTTGGCAGATGTATCTGTACTATCATGCATTCTAATTACCTCCTATTTCTAAGTTCTCATCTTAGGAAAAAGGCAATAGCATGGGAAAAGTCAGTCAACAACTTTTTTATTTATTAAGCCGCTGGTCCAGTATACAGAGTGATATGCAAATGCTTGGGTGTACATAAACTTAATTAGATCCAACACTTTCCCAACCCCTCCGTTCTTTAAAACAACTTATATTTTTGCAAACAGAATTCCTCTAGCCCTGTTGGAGCATCTCCCCCAAATACGGTGTTTAGCAGAGCAGCAAACGAAATCAAATCTAAATTTCCTTTTCCTTAACATTTGAATGGAAGTGTTAATAAGCGGGCTCTAGACAGTGCAGAGGTGAAGAAAGACAAATAAGATTGGAATATCTTCAAGACTGAAAATTGACCTTGGGAAAAATGACTGTTTTCTTTAGATCTTTTTAAAAAGGTGTAAATTTTTCCCACTGATATTGTTGTATATGTACTGCTTTGGGATGAAAAGAAAACCTAGGATGTCTCATTTTGGGTGTGTGCAGAACAGATGGGGAGAGCTTTTTCCTGCAGCCACAAAAACTTACCAGGGCAGTGATAGGAGGTCACCAATACTGTCAGAAGTAGGGCCAAAGAAATAGCTCTGTTAGCTTTTGGACCATTTCCAGAATATTGCTGCCATGGAACTCATCAGGCTTTTCCTTCACTCCCCCCCTTCCCCAGTGACGGGTCTGCAGTATGGAAAAGCAGACTTTTCAGCTCATCAGGTGACTAATTCAGAAGTCATTGACTGACTTTTCTCCCCGAGTTAATTAAGCTAGACCATTGTTTTAGCATCCTGGGAACACAGCCAGGCTCCCATTTGAACTCCCTGTCTGCAGAATTCTCAGGGTCCAATTCTTTTTGGATGGATAGGGATACAGCATAATAGATTTTCTATTCTTAATAGTCTTTAAAAAATGACTGTGTTTTTACTGGTTATAAAAATAACATATGGTCACAGTAGAGAATTTACAGAAGTATGGAAGGAAACAGGAGAAAAGGAAAATAATGGCACTTCTCAGTGCACAGAGATAAATAATCAGCAGGAATTTGAGTATCTTTCCTACTGAGACATTTTTAAAATTATTGTTTTTCTCCTCTTGCCTCTCTCCCTTTACCTGTTCTTTCCTTCTTTCTTCTTACTCTCTTCCTCTCCTCCCTCTTTCATTCCTTCCTTTCCTCTTTGTTTTTTCCTCCCCCCTCCGTTCTTCTCTTCCTTTTCTCTTTCATTCTCTTATCTATTTCTTTTCACCAAATTGTGCCAAAGTGTTTATTCAGTTTTATGCTATATCATCTGAATTTTCTTATATAATTAAATATTCTTCCAAAAAACACAATTTTAATGGTTGTATATATTCCATTGTATTTATTCATTCCCCTAATGCTGGCCATTCACACACACACACACACACACCCCTTTTTTTTGCCAGTATAAATAATGCTCTGATGAGCATCTTTCTGCATTAATTTTCCCACTTTTTTTTTTTTTTAACATAGAATAAATTCCCAGGCCAATGATTTTGAAAGGTTTCCACAGTTCCTGTCACGTTGCATTTTAGAGAGGTTCTGCCAAAGGACACTCCTTCCAGCACTGATTTCAAGGCAGCCTTTCTGCCCCACCCCAGCCAACTCTGAGAACCATCATTTTTCATAACTTGGACAGATGCCTCAGTGGAAATTTTTCTCCTTTTAATTTTTATTTCTTTAATTACTAGTGTGGTTGAGCCTTCTAATATATTTATTAGCCATTTGTATTTTTCTTCTGTGAATTGTTTTAAGTCATTTAAGCATTTGTTTTCTAGTTTACTTCTTTGTCTATGGATTTCTAAGCTATTTTATCCTATATATATTACCTTTGTCAGATATGTAGCAAAATTTTATTTAGCTTTAATTTTTTTATATACAGAAAGATTTTAAAGTTCTCAAACCTGTATGTCTCTCTATTTCCTCACTGCTTTTATGCTTAGAAGCTATTCGATTTAAGAATAGCTTCTAAGCATAAAAATACCTATATTTCTAAAATACCTATATTTCTAAAATATTTTGATTATTTTGCTTTTTATCAGTTTAACGCTTGTAGCCAACTTTAGTTTGTTTTGATGCATGTTCTCAGATGAGGTTAACTTTATATATTTCTCAGTGATCAATTAATTATCCCTATACCATTTGGCAAATAATTTTCTCTTTACCCACTGATTTTGATACTTTTTTAGTGTAAGCTAAGTTCTCATATGGAGGAATGTCTTCATTTCCGGACTTCTATTTATGTCTCTTGTTTGTTGGGTCGCAATTTTAATTAGTGTAGTTTGCCTTATTTTGAAATATTTAGTCAAACAAATTCTACCCCGGTTCTTTCTGCTTTGGGTTGTGTCTTGTTATATTTTAATATTCTGAGTCTTTAATTTCTATCATTGCAAATGAACTTTAAGATTGATTTGTCAATGAAAAAAGTATACTTCTGGGTAAAATTGAGTAGAATTATATTCAACCTATAAAATAACTTTAAAATATTAATATCTTTCAATATTATTTCTTTCCATTCATGAACTTAATAGTTTTTATTTATATCAGTGGGCTTTACTGTCATTAAGTGCTGGCATTTTCCTGTTATAGGCCCTGACATTTCTTTTTAAGGGTAGTCCTAAGCACTTATATATAAGTGCTTTTCTATATATATATATATGCTATTTCGATTGCTCTTGTGAATGATACAATTCTCCTTTTACATTCTAACTAGTTATTGCTACCTAGAAATTCTCTTTTCTGTTTGTATGTTTATTTTTAATCTGGCCACCCTACAAACTTTGGTTAATTATAACTTAGTTGCTTTTTTGTTAAGTAAGATAATTTTATAGTCAGTTCTATGTCTGTCAGTCCAAACTAAATTAGTAAAGAAGAATTAAGCCTTGAAGTTTTCCTGGGAGTATTTTTTCCCCCTTAGAGTAAAAATAAACTAGTCCCTTTTTTACTTTTTCTCCTTTTACTTCATTCACTGTATTTTACTAAGGGATAGTTTAATGCCATTTCTTAGGAATCTAAAATTTTGCCCTTCCGTACTTATTCATTTCTTATAATAATGATTGTTCTGCAGCTTAACTACCAATTTCTGCTCCTGCAGGGGTTTTGTCTTGACCTCATAAACCTGTGCAGGTTATCTTCAGTTGGGTTCCTTTTCCTCCTTTGATTCTAATGCTAGACAAATAATGCCATTTTCCATCTGTCTCAAATACCTTCTTTGCTGTAGCCCTAGTTGTAGTTGTTGTGCCCACAAATGGCAGCCAGAGATGTCCTTAGGTTTGTAATTCCTCTTTAGACTTTCTGAGCCCCTAAATTCAGTGCTTGTCATAATCCCCTCGTTGCTGCAGGGTGAATGAGTGACTCGGAGCCCGCCCGGCCCGCCTGGCCCTCACCAGGGTGCCCCCAAGGGCCTCTGATACTCCCCCACACTTGTAACTTCTCCCCCTGCCCGGCCACTCTCCCTTGCTGCCCCACTTTTTCTATAAACATGTATTTTCAGGACTCATATATTACAATTTACCAGAAAACAACAACAAAAACAAAACCACCACCACCAAAAACGAGTACGTTTCCATTCCAGAGAGAGAGAAATAAAGTCTTGTTCAATGCGGTCTTCGCATTCTGTATGTCACGAAAGGGCTGTGCGGTCACGGGGCGATGGTCGTTGTCTGGGCATAGCAGTTTCTTTTTCTGATTTTCTAAAGCCTACTTCTGAAAATTAAAATTGGCGTCACTCTTAGACCAGTCCTCCCTGACAGAGCAAAGTGGAAAATTACAACTCTTTAAGAGAGAATTCATGTCCTGCACATGCGCAAACACGCCCACGCACCCTCCCCCCGAATCCAGGCTCTCAATACCTAAAGCAATAGTTTCAATAAATTTAGGATTTCAAGTCACATGTTTTGTTTCAGAATATACAGATAATTGCCTCAGTTCTCTACCTTGCTAATTTTAGGAAATTCCGTGGTTAAATGAGATTCCATTTATAATTACATTTTTGTTTGAAGGATAGTAAAAGGTGTTAACATGCAGTTGGTTCTTTTTATTTTGTGTGTATGTGTGACATAGGAAAATTTATTTTGAATATTTGGTTATATTTATTTATATATATCCTATTTGTTCCATCTACGAAAAGAAATTTATTTTTTGGCACAGCTATTATAATATGCAAATTGTAGATATTCCAGGTGTGAAAAGAATTAATTATGAAAGAATAATTTCCCAGAACTAGGCAGTGTAAGATTTAAAAGTATTTCATTATTAGTATTATTTAAGTTCAGCTATCATATTTGATATTCAATCATTGGATTTAACATGAAATTTAAATTTTATACTATTTTATAGTTCTATAATCACCCTTAGAAATTTTATTTAAAAAACGAATATGTATTTCGTAACTCAGATATATGTGAAGATTGGAACTTCTTTTAGAAGACTGAAATAAAGTATAATTTAAAAAATAGTTTGTGTACCCTCTTATGCTGCTAAGATATGAAAAGGATGTTAAAGCACTGCATTCAGACACTAAACCCACAAAGTGCTACAGTGGAGAATAATAATTTTGCAGTGCATGAATTTAGCAAATTATTGCTAAAACCCACAAGCAGCAAGTAGGGAAGAAAAATCATCAGATTCATTAACTAGCATTCTGCTCAGACTTTATGACTATGACTTTATTTTGAGGGGAATAATTTTTATTAAAATTGTTAGGACACATTTCAAAGGGAGAATGTTATATAATATTATAATTGAATTTTCCCTGTCTTGTTTCACAGCAAGTTTCTGGGCCAAAGTTAATGCTTTCCTTTCTCAGCACCTGGGAAGATGAACTAGCATTTTTTTTTTTAAATAATCAATGACCAGTCCAACCTTTACAAGAGAAGTGTAAATAATCTTGAGATTTCAATAATTTATCAATCTCTGCTTTTTGCTTCCTAACTTTGATTTAAATATGGTATTAATTTGAAATTGTACTTTATTTCCTGAAGCAATTCTTTTTTTTTTTTTTTCCCATTAAAATTACCACTAGGTACTGACATGTACTACTCATCCCAAGTCTTGACCAGATTTCTCTTTTGTGTTTAATCCAGGCTTTCCAAATTGGTTCAGATCAAAATGCTGAGGCTTGCCCACATCAGTGAGGCTCCAAACTTTGATCATTCCCATTTGTGGGGAAATTTCCCTACATATTTTCCCTACATATGGAAATGCCAGAAACATAATTACATAAATGTCTAATATGTAATACAGACATTTCTGAAATGTCCTTTTCCCAATTTCTTTGTTTCTTTAAGATTCTCAAGAGTTGCTCTAAAAGTTTCAAGAAATATTGTGAGGCAAAACCAGATATCTGTTTAATCAGCAGAAGTAAATCCCTCCATTAAAATTTAAAAATCACTTAAAATATTCTTTTGATTTTGGTGACTGGTGAATGTCTTTGAAAGAGACAATGTTCTTAGTTATAGTTATGATAAATAAGTTCCAAAATCATTAAAAGAAAACTCTCACCAGTATGCATTTTCAAAAGCTAGATTCCAATAAAATAAAGATGGAGGCACAAAGTTGATAGACCTTAGAAGAATGGAATATGCAAGTGATTCTTGATCTTTTTTTTGCGGGGGTGGGGGAGGGCTAATTTCAAACTAACATCTCTAAGGGGATGTAATTACTATGTATTTTCAATTTAAATCTTGGATGGGTCAGGTTGCCATGGTAGGAATTCCTTAAGATCATGATATATTCATATAAATCTCTGTAAATTTTGCAGTGTCTAAAGTACATTAGGCTCAAATCTGTTATCAATTTTTGATCCTCATCAAAAGCTACCAGTCCAGATTAAAGAACCCATGTTAAACTTTGAAAAGGCAAGAGTATGCCTAAATACAAATAAAGTGCTTCTATCACTCCATTTTTAGAGAGGCACTGGTCCTATAATTTTGAAGGAAATATTGACTTATAAACTTATTTTTCCCCTTTAAATTTCTGTAAAGTACCAACCCCTTTTCGGTGAACCACAGTATAAAACCCTCACACTGTTCTGGTTAAGAATTTCAGCCCATCTTTTCAGGAGTAGTGATTCAGGCTGAATAGAGCTGGTTACCTGCACTATCATTTATAAATTCCATGGCGTATTTTGCTTCTACTTCTCAGAATGGATTAGGGACTTATTAGCTTTCCAAATCATGTGAAATTCTCTCTTAGCTTGAGTCTATTCCAGGATCCAGGCTCTTACTCTCCCATGTCCATATGACTCTTTCTTAAAGCTTTCTATTGACATAAAGTTTTTTTTTTTTTTTTTTTTTTTCTTTTTTTAAGTGTTCTATTTATACCCTTATTTAATTATTCTTCCAAGAATTCTGGCACCAAGATTGAAGGTGGTTTGACAGAAAATCTTTTGCCTGGAAATCAGTAGATACTGATATTGATATAGATAGATTGAACTCAAAGGTATACTTGAGGTTGTCTATTCCTTTTCCAAGGAAGAATCATTAGCACGCACAGGTATTATCTAATAGACACTGGGTCTTCTATGAACTTGGCTGTTGTCTTCATTTTAATAACAGACCAAGCTTCAGCAATAGAACGCGCTCAACAGTAGTATAGTCTAGATTCAGGCATGGTTTTTGCTTTTTGTTTTTTTCCTGTGCTTTCTGTACCTCTAAATACCTCTTGAATCCTTTAGCTATACTCACTCATTGTATTGAAGAGAGAGTCAACCATCTAATTTCACCCTATGTTGAAAGCTATCCTCAAATTAACCTCTTCTCTTCAAGGGGCTAAAATAAGGAATGTGCTCATAGCACCTGTGCTTTCTCTGTCAAAGACCAGTGAGGCTTCTTTAAGGAATATGTAGTATCTTATCTATGAAAATTCAATTAAACTATTAACTTAGCAGCTCTATAACAAGCCCCATCTCTGGGATGCACATTATAAAGTGGTAATCATAATAAAAATGCAAATGGACAATACCTTACCAATGTTTGCCATTTTGTAGCTTTCTCTGACCTTGGACTAATTCATTTGCACATTGTCATAAGAGGCAAGATCTCTATTTCGCAAATTGTAATCCTGTCTCCACTTATTAAGATAATGATAACAATAAAAACAACCAAACTAAACCACAGAGGCTAACATTTATTAAGTACTTGCTACTTAGTGTTATCTCTTTGTGAACCTTTAAATCAGAGTCAGGAAAAGAATTTTAACTCTAGTCACAAACTGGCAGTCAAAACGTATTTCTTAGATTTGTTCTGAGTGTTTCTACCTGCCCGCTATTCAAATAGTTTATTCATTCTTTTTTTAAAGTTCTTAATAAAGATTTATTAAATGACCAATTATTGGGTAGTTTGAGAAATGTCATGTAAAGGTTTTTAGTTGCCGTAGAATAGTGGTAATATAATATTAAAGTAGAAGAGAGGTTAGCATGAAGATTTTTTCAGCAGTTTAAAAACTGAATATTTTAAATGCTTTTCTGCCATAAGAGTAATGAGTTGATTACAATAGAAGTAAGTTTATGAAGTAGTCACTTTCTTTTTTAAAATAGAATATCTGCTCTACATTTTAAAAGTGGCTTTAGAGAATTTAAATGTTCATTACTTTGATTTAAAATAAAATCATTAGATTAATAAATTCCCAAAGGTATATTAGCCCAGGATTCTCTTTCAGATTACTTTAATTATACTGAGAAAAAAAAAAAAAAAAAAAAAACCTCCATAATATATCATAATGAAACCAAGAGTACATACTAAATAAATAAAAATATATGTTTACTAAGAAATGTTGGTAAAAGGCAGTAAACTAGTATCTGATAGTGCTTTAAGCTGATATATTTTTCCATATTCTTTTGTTATAGTTGAGTTTATTTCTTGAATAAGGAAATCTTAAAGAACATCCAAGCAAATTATTCTCTTTCTATCCTCATGCTTAAATAATATGTTACATGCAAAAATATTAATTTTAAAAATGATTATTTTGCTGTAAGAAACTTATTTTTTTTACTAATTTTTCAATTTTTTTTTCTACTAAATCATTGCAAAGACTGTCAACCTTCTAACAGTAGTATTAGTATTAATTTTTCTAACCATGCATGATTCATTTGACCCCACAGTAGCTATAGCTTGCTTGCCTTGTTTTTTCCCTGATATTAAAAAAATATATATAAAAACACAATAATCATCTGCTCTACATAGCAAGACAGCAGAACAACTTAATTACTAATAAATTATTAGCATTTTATTATTTCACACGTGGATTTTGGAGATATATACATATATGACTTCTCTTAACTTTCTATGTTGAATGTGCACTGTTGTTAAACTACTTGTTTTTTCCCTGCCTGCTCTTTGAAGAAATCAATTAGGAATAATGGGAAACAAGGGGTAGGCAAAACATTGCAGTGCAGTGTTATTTCCATCTGTCTGGGAATATTTCAGCCAAAAGTTTATTTGGGGGAAAAAAGTCATGACACACTTAGACACACACAAAACCACAAATACTTTGGCTGCAAATTATTCTGCAGTGTTGTTGCTGTGTTGTTGCCTGTGTCAGTTCTCGTGTGTAAAGCTGCCACCCCCCCATGCATGTGTATGCAGATTCTCGTCTGTGTGCTTATTCATGAATTAGCTCATCCTCCTCCTGGTTCAGGTTAAATTTAATCAAGAGAACAAGAATTCATGGGTATGACTGTTAGCTGAAAAGTTCTTCCTCACTTCCAAGTCTTTTTTCCAAACTACATCTTCTGCTGAAATTTTTCAGTGGGATGAAGTGTTTAAAGATAGTCAACCAGACTTCTATACATTACCTGGCTCTACATGTGCCCATGATGGTTCTTGGAAAATAACATAATATGGCTTTGTCTTAGTTTCTCTGCATTGGAAATGGAAGCATTTGGTAAGAATCACCTCTATAACTGTGAAGAGTTGAATTGTCTCAGTTCTGCTTGCCAAGTAACAGAAATAAAGATATAAGTCTTCCCCACCCCCCCACCCCCACCACATCCCCACACTTTTTGGATGGGAAAAAAAAAAAGCACGATGGTAACAGTATCTAATGGAACAGAATATTAACCATAAAAGAAACTCTCCTGTAAAACTGGAATATAACTTAAAATCAACATCATTCTAAGGTAAATATGATGTATTATTTTTCCATTTTGCTTTTTAACTGACAGTATACTCATAATTCTTGGTTGGTATTATCTTTTTTTTTTTTTTTCCCTGCAAAGTTAATTGCTGGGCCATTGGTGACTGCCCTGTCTGTTGGTTTAAATTGTTGTCTTAACTATGTTCTTTAAAAATGTAATGTTGAAGGCTCATAATATTGAAGATGACTCCAGGATGAACCCCGAGTTTGCAGACCGAATAAAACAGCTTGACAAAGAAGCATCTTACTATCGTGATGAGTGTGGCAAGGCCCAAGCAGAAGTCGACCGGCTGCTGGAGATCCTCAAGGAAGTTGAGAATGAAAAGAATGACAAGGACAAAAAGATTGCAGAACTGGAGAGGTAAATTTTACAGACCTGTTGTGAGTTGTCAGCAGTGAGTGAACACTGATCGCTTGCTTGCCCATCTCAGATCGTGGTGGATTTGGAATGTACCTTTGTCCTTCAAGTTGGAAACAAGTTGCACATGAGGAGTGTGGTCTATTAGGGATGATGATGTGTTTCTGTGAAAGACTCAGGAGGCAAACAATTTCTCTTCTGAGGACTTAAATAACTCTTCAATGTGTAGGAAAATAATGGTCAACTTTCTTGAGGCTTATCCATGATCTGGCATTTGTCAACAAAATATATAAGAAATTGGGGCTCTGAATACCTGAAACCTCACGTCTTTCACAGCAAAGACAAATATTTGTCATATAGGTTTATGCTGGGCAAAGAATATGAAAGAATATAGTAGGAAATTATCCATTCAAAATAGAGAAGAGAACTTATCCTTTGGATGTCTTTTGGCACACAACAATAAATTCATCGTGGGATTCATTTTTTAAGAGGCCTTTATAGCATTTGGTAAGTAAATATGCTTGGGCAGTCCTACTTGATAGCAAAGCCTGTCTAAACACAAAAAGGGTTATATCAGGGTCCAGAGTATTAAGACTTACAGATAAATCAAGCCCATATTGTGTTTATGTATAGTATGGACTCTAAAAATAAGCTTTCTATCAATGCCTTTTCCTATACTTAATATAAAAAAGAACTTTCTAAATAATCTTACATAACTCCATAACCTCTGAAGATTTCCTATTGGTTCAGCAATAAGGCAGAATTTGTCTTTCCTAGATTCCATGTGGAAGACATCAACAAATTTTGAATAAATCAGTGAATGTTTGCCAAGTCTGAGACACTTGTGAGGCCCTAAAGGATTTCAAGATATACACAGAGCTGTTCTCTATGGTCTCATGGAAAGATCATGGACTTTAGCAATAGAAAGGCCTGGGTTCACGTTTGCCTCTGCTTTATGTGAGCTCCGTGGCCTTGCATCTCATTATAAGTCTGTCTAACAATGTATCGTGCTTTGTACATGCCAAGCCCCCATGTAAGGTGGGGATGGAGATATCATTATGGACAGTTGAATGCTAAAACAAATGAATTCTCTATATTAACTGGCTCTATATTAAACTAATAGATTAATCCCCAATAAAGTTTCAGAAACATTTTCAAATTAGCTATAGTATCATATAATGTATTAAGTACATTCAAACTCCAAATCAGTTAATATTTCTTTTGAAAGTCTTCGCATTAGTTTGATAATAATCTGATTTTTATTCCATGTGACCAATTTTAACAATTAAATTAAGCCTGGGCCTTTTTTTCTGAGATTGCTGTACAAATTTAAATTGAAAGAGCTTATTTTAATCTTAAAATGTGGGTATGTTCTACCAGTCTACTATTTCTTAAAAATCGGGAATACTGTTCATTTTAGATGTATCTATGTGGCTATTTCGAGACCAAAACTTTACTTAAAAAGCTGATGTGAGCTCACATGGCAGGTATGAACATGTCTCTTTTATTGGTGAGAAAACTGAGACCCTGAAGAGTTAACCATCTCAGGACTGGCCCCATGGCCAGAGACAGTATTATAACATAGACTTCCTGACTCTTAGTCCACTGCTCTGAGAAGCAGTGAGCCACAAGAGAATGCCCTGGGTAATAAAACTGATAATATTAAGAATAGAAATTATTATCGTAATAACAGCTTACATATATTTTATGCTTACAGTGTACCAGATACTCTGCTAAGCCCTTGATCTGCAATATTGTATACTATTTTATCTTTCCCACAACTCTATTGCACAGAACCTATCATTAGCCCCATTTTATAGATGAGAAATTTGTAACTTGTACATATAAAGTAACATCCTCAAGGTTCCAGAGCTGATAAGAGTCAAAGTCAAGATTTGAACCCAGGTCTTGTGCCTTGCCCAGATGCACCACTGAGAACAATCTTCTCCAACCTCAGGCCAGAAGGAAGAAGCTGGTCCAGTAGCACTAAAGAGTTGTGCGGCCGGCACTGCTGGGCTGTGAGAGATCTGCCTCGTGTTTATTAGCTCTCAGGAGAAAAGTGGTGTTCCCCAGATGTAGAAGGTGTTTTCCTGCACTAAACCTGCTTTCCCTGAACTTGCTAATTGAAAATCAGGATCAGCTACTATAAACATTTGCATATAAATAGCATAATTGTCTAGTGGGACATGGAGGGCTTAGCTGGATGCCATTAAATCATCAAGAATATTCACATTTTTATTTCTTCAATATGGAATACATTAAAACAGCAGTGATTTTAAAGGCATTTATCTTTCTGTACTTTCTGCACTTTTCTTTATCTCTGCCTCTGCCTTTCTTTAAAACTGTTGCCTCCCAGGCACTGTAATTCATAAAACGTGTGGTGGGATTTGACTCTGTCCCAGTTCCCTGCCTTCCTGCATCTTGGGTCCAGTCTGGGTAAGATCTGAGGACCAGCCCCAGCCCAGACTTCTGAGAGAGGGGATTGAGGTGATCAAGAAGGGAAGTTTCTTGGGAGAAAGAGGGCTCAGCTTTGGCCGCATTTCTGAAGCTTTATCTGCTGGGCTGTGTGTGTGTTTCCCACTGTAACATCTTCCTTGAGTTGTCAGGCAGCCCTTTGCAAACTGGGAAGTATCTCCATTTGTTGGCTTAAATGACAAAATTCATACCTCATAATGGTGGGAACTTAAAGATTTCTTAGCATGTATCTCCATTTTGGAGACACGGAGGAGTGTTTGCAATTAAGTTAGTGATTTTTTTTTTTTTTTTTTTTTTTTTTTTTTTTTTTTTTTTTTTTTTTTACCGGGAGGTCCCGGGGATCGAACCCGGGTCTCTCCATATGGGAGACGGACGCCCAACCAGTTGAGCCACATCCGACCCAAGTTAGTGATTTTGAAAACAAAAAAAATTGAACTTGAAATGAATTTGTAGTCTCTAGTCTGTAATGTGACCTACCAGTATGGGGGTAGCCAGTGTTCTAAAATATTCCAGAACCTTAGTCATATGTAAGAAAATGTTCAGGGTTAGGAATAAGTTACAGGACACTGACCCTGGTCTTCTTTTTTCTCCGTGGGTGTTTATTTGTTTGCTTTCTATTCTGTTAATCTCCCCCACAATATATACATTCCAGAGAGCCCAGGCCTGGCACTTACTTGGATGCATTTACCTCTTGAGTTCCACGTGAGTGATGCTTTTTGTCAGCCATTAAAGATTTTTCTTTTCGAAGTGCACGTTGCTCCAGCATGGTCCACATATGCAGATGAGCTTGTAAACTCCTTCACCTGAAGCCACGTTCCAGCAGGGAGCTTGTGCCTTGGGCTGGAGGCTGCTCTGGAGCAGTTTGCCCCAAGGTGGGCGGTAGCCTTTGTGCAGGTCCCTGAGAGTTGGTTCAAATCAAGCTGAAGCTTTTATTTGGTCACCAATGCTGTATAGCATGGGTACTATCCAACCAAGTAGCTAAATGCATAGTACAATGCTCAACTATGCCAGGCAACGAAGACCAAATAGTGTTTTAGGCTTCATAAACATATTTTTAAATCGGAATCGTAGTGATCTTACTCCAATTCATAGTAATCAAACATTTGAGACAGTAGAATATGTGGTGCTTCTGTGCCAGTGCCCATCGAGGTCTCTGAGTTCTATTTGGAGTTTCAGAATTAATATTTTGGTGCCTTGGCTGAATGAGAGAGATTTAATACAGTCATTAAGTCAGACCTACTGCCACTGGATTTCTTGCTTCTCACCCATGGGAAAGAATCAGTCAAGTGACCCTTCATGTATTTATCTTAATTATTTTAGGGATTTTGCTGGGATTTTTCTAGAGCCCAGAGAATGCCCAAATTGGGCCCCCAGGCACGAGAGTGGTCCCTGGCAGTTCTACTCATAAGACATAACATCAAAATGGAAAACAAGGTACCACTTACTTACCTGGATCAGGGACTAATGCCACCAGATCTTTGGACATTGAGAAATCATTTTAGATGCCTAAAAGTATTTTATCTAAGATTGAGAAACAGACTACTATATTTCCTTTTCAATTTGTTCAAATCTGTGCTGACATAATTTCTTTGATGCCTTATAGAACCCTTTCCAAATGTAAGTGTGATCTTTTTTATGATAATATGTTCTAGAAATTTCATGATACGTGGAAGAAATTGGAACCAAGTTCTATTTGTTTTGATATAAACTCTTCACGCTAAATAATTTCCACTTATGATTGTTAGTGTTTTTAAATAAATTTCTTTAAAACAAGTGGCAGAAGATTTCACACTTCATTTAGCAGCCTTTTTGGGGGATGGGTCATGGACGTCGCAGACTCCTTTGAGAATTTGAGGAAATCAAGAGACCTTTGGAAGAGGCAACTAAACCTTGAACGTTTGCTTGTGATTTCTTTCAGTTTAGGATTCCCTAAGGCTTGGTTTAGTGACCTCTGATCCAGAAGGATTTGAAACAGCAGCTGGGGTCATGTTGCCAGAGTCCTCTCCATGACCATGGCTTGACCTAACTTTGTTTTTGATCAGTTGTGCATTCATTGTCACAGAACACTCTGCACGGGGATTTCAGATACGAGGGATTATCAGATCAACTCTTTCACCATGTGTTTAATCTTGAATTTTCTCTTTGAGTCTTATTATAGTCAACACTGTTCTCATTTAAATGTCCTAGTTTAAGCTTCATCTCGAGAATTTGTTTTGTTTTGATTTTCCTTCCTGTGTTAAATGCTTAACACTACTTTTTAGTAGCATGGAATGGTGGGGCTTCCTGAATGAATAGCTATTAGCCACATAGTTTTTTAAAAGGACATTTTATAAGTTAGCCTAATAATTGAATGTGTATTATGTGTTCCTGTGGTAGCCTCAAAAATGATCATGACTTTTTTCTGTTTGTTTATTTTTGCTTGGCATTAGAGGCTTTATTATTTTGACTGATTAGAAGGGCATGCTATATATTTTTGTACAAATAAGTTATCAAGCACCTGGATATTTTCATTGATGATGTAGAAACCTCATTTTTCCAACTGAAAAAAAAAAATTACTCTCAGCTTTGGAAGTTCCTTTGGCCTCGTTGGGAGGCTGATGGGCAATAGGCACCTCACCAGAACCCCTCCTCGTGCTGTCTTTGATCATTGCTAGGTGCAGTGCTCTATGAGTATCTAAAATGGAAATCTTTGAACTGAAAGCCAAATTGCTCAACTACTTTTGGTTTTCAGGGATGAAGGAAAAATATTGCACAGGATATAACAATCCAACTTATTGGTTCAAATAAAATCTTTTTGACATTCGTGCTTACTGCCAGATCTAATACCTTAGTAATTTCCATTTCAGTTTATTAAGTAATAAAATTTTATATGCACACAGATAGAAGCTTGCTCTATAAATCTTCCTCCAAGAAAGGCCACATTCTGCCATTGGACTGCTGGAGCGCACCTCTGGTTCACATCAGTGCTTGTTGTGAATATGCATAGGAGAGCAGATAGTGGTTTCTTATGTATAATTTTCAATATAACAACTTACAGTATGTGCCTAGGGCTTTTTGGGGTGATATCAGATAAAAATTGCTTTATTGTCCTTCATTTGGTTATAAAACCTGCTAATATAACATCTGTTGGCTGTATGTTTAAAACTAATGCGTTTCCTTCCTTTTATTCTCTTTTGCTATTCCTTTTCCTTTCTGCTTATCCTCCAAATTGCTGCTTTCACCCTTGCTCCAATCAGCTTGACTCTCAGGTCAGTACAATCAGTTTTTCTTCTAACCGCCTTTCCCTCCTAAGCACAATTTATTGCTGTACTTGTTTAACAAACATATTTCTGAAATGGTTTTCCTCTGGCCACCACATTTACCCCCATTTCATCTCATGGCTTGGGATGGTTTATTTTATGAGTAGGCTATATAGGTGGGGGAAAAAGAAAGTAAGAAGATGGAAATAAATCAGTGTTCAGTTATTTGATAAATTCTATTCCTGGATTATAACATCTAGTAAGAAAAATCATTCAATAACTCCTTATGCATTTCTCTTGAGAAGCTTGGGATTGCCTGTATGATGATAAAACATGGAGCTGGGGGCAAAACACAGGATGCTAAATTTAACCTCAGAGAACAAAAGATGGGCCTATGACACAGCAACTTAAAAGCTAAATTTAATAGCTCAAACCATTCAGACTTTTTGCTTAATAAATCACTGCATTTTGAAAGATTTATAATACTAATTTTAAAGTCACTTTTGAAAATTATCAGTGTGTTCGTCACATATTGTACACACATGTTGTTTCCTGTCATTGTTTTGGTTTTAGCTTTTTAACTTCATTTTTATTAGCCATAAGACATACTTTAATTACCCAGGGCATAACATATGGAGCCAAATATAAAACTAGTTTCAGTGTTGACTATGTGTACTACAATACTAAGAAATGAAATGGACGTTTTGTTTGAAAATGCATCTCAGGCTTAATTCCTCTAAGATAGGAGGCCCAAGACAATAATTTGTTCTTCCTTACATAAAGGAAGACTATTATTTCCCATAATATATATTAATGCCTAGTGATTTATTTATCATTCAATCGGTGTAATGGGTTTACTAAAGGATGCCTGTTGTATCACTTAGAGCTACCTATACTTCAAAAAGTCGTGAATTAAATTGATAGCCAATATAGTGGCTCTTTTGAGAGGCAAGCTATACTATTTTCTCCTAAGCAGAGCCTTATTCTGCCCACTGTTCATCCTCCAAGCCAGCAGAACAATGCATTTATGCCAGCAGCAAATAATTTCAAAACGAAGCCTCCTGCCCACATGCCAGTTTTGTCCCACCACCCACTCCCCATTCCTGTGACTTATGGTTCTTGAAAATGAAACCACTTCTCTGCTATTCCCACTAACCACATACTAGGTGTCCCACAGGTTTTGCCTGGAGCATCATCACACTGAAGGAAGCTCTCATTCTCAATAGTTCCCCAAACACAGGTCTAGTCAGAGAACTCTCAACAAAAAATAAGTGACTATTAACTCACTCTCTGGAAGAGGCTAAATCTGGAGCATCTATACCCAAACACAGACACCATCCTGGGCTGGGGCAGGGGAAGGGTACATCAGCCACATGGCATCCAAACCTTTTCCTCCAAGTTTTGGATCTGCTCGATTTAGTGAATCTTTAAGCTTTTTCTCCTTGCCTGTCTTTTTTGTTCTCTCTTTCTGCTTGCCTTCCCTTCTCTACCCCTAATCTGTATCTCTTGGTATTGAAGACTTTGATACCAGGGCCTCTTTCCCTCTCCCTCCTCTGGCTTCCTGCTTGGACCTTCAGTTGTCTTTCCACAGGCATCCTGCTGTATCTTTTATGCTTTTATATGTTGGGAACAGTATTGGTCAGTAGGTAGTTTGTTTTTTGTTTGTTTGTTTTTCCCATTTCATGGTGAATGAACATGAAGCCTGACTCTCAGGAGACCAGGGTAGAGATGGGTTGAGAGAGGCTTGGGTAACAAGGCATTCTCTGGACAAGAGGTAGGGTATGCTGATTGGGTTTTGTAATCTGTACATGCCATATCTAGTTGGGGTGGGTGGTAGGGGTCTGTGACAGTTTGAAGTTATTTTATGAATCCCAAAAAGAAAAAGATTATATTCTTGACCTAATCCATTCCTGTGGGTGTGGGGCCCTTTTGATTGGACTACGTTGTGAGGTGTGACTCAAGTTGGGTCTCCGCCCTCTTACTGGAGCTTTCTGTAAGCAGACACACAGAAAGAGACACACAGAGAAAGGAAACTGCCAGTTTTGACCTGGTCATGTGAAAGAGGACTCGAGGATCACTAGCAGCCAAAGCTTAAACATGAAGCTCCCAAGAGGCTGGGTCCACGAAGCAGCTCAAGGCTGAAGAGAGGAGCCATATGCCTGATAGCTCACAGCTGAATTCAAGAAGTAAACGGAGCAGCTGAGACTGAGAGAGGAGGCCTGGCAAGAGACTAGCCCTATGCCAGGTTGCCTTCAGCTGAGCTCCAGGATATGGTAGATTTTGGAGGGGAAGGCAGGGACCTTGGCAGAAATCGGCCGCCATCTTGCTTCCTGACATAGCAGGACACCAGGATCACCAGTAGCTGGCTTTGGTGAGAAAACTTCTTTGCTGATGCCATGATTTGGACATTTCATGGCTTTAGAGCTATAAGCTTTTACCCCTAATAAATTTCCCATTATAAAAGCCAACTCATTTCTGGTACTTTACATCGGCAGCCTGTGGTGAACTGAGACAGGGTCAAATCAGATTCCAATAGCATTTAACTTATTGCCTCAAATGAACATGATGGAGAAAATGTGCAATTCTTGTGAATAGCTTCTGGTTATATTTTTAGTGTAGGAGGAATTGGGCAGCCCTGCTTTCCTGGAAAAAAAAATTCTGCAGAGTCCTGGAAGCTTTCTTGGGCTTTGACAAGTTTCCAGAATTTACTATGCTTCTTTTCCAACCACTTCCAGGCTTACCACTTAAAACAAAATGAAATGTAACAATTGAATTGAATGCAGGAACTCTGGCCTATATGCTTTCTTTATATGGCTCACTGTTGAGATAAATGTGTTTGTATACTTACACGTACGTACATGTATGTGTGTGTATAGATATACTTTTAAAATAATTTATTCTTACTGTAGAAGTTTGTGGTCTTCCCTATGCTTCCCCACACCCCCAATCTGAAGTTTGAAAACTTCACCAACTCTTGGGGTCTTTAGGGAATTCTCCTCCTCCTCACCAAGGACATGTTTTGATGGCCTCATTTCCTTTTCAAACTCTGTGTAGACTCTCATGCTTAAGTTCAGATGGGTAGATATTATTAAATATTGGGTCTGATAAAATGCAGAATGTCATATTCTAAATCTATTTAAGTCCCCCAATCCGGTAATCTCCACTTCTGTCAAAAAAAATTTTTTTAAGGAGGCACCAGGGACTGAACCCAGAACCTCGTACATGGGAAGCAGGCGCTCAACCACTGAGCTACATCTGCTCCCCTGTCAAGAATCTCTTTACACACAATCCAGTGAGAAGATGAAGAGGTTTAATAGGATCCTTGCATTGCCTTCAGGGGGAGTGTTTGTGAGAAATTTCTCATTTCTAGCGACCATTTGTGAGATTATTGTGTGACAGATGAGATTATCTTGTAAATGGAGACAGCAATTTATGGAAGAAAGGAAGGAAGGGAGGGAGAAAGGAAAGGGAAAGGGAAAGGGAAGGAAAAGAAGAGAGCGAGAGAGAGGAAGGGAGGGTGGGAGGGAGGGAGGAAGGAAAGAAGGGAGGGAGGGAGAGAAAAAGGGGGGCATGAGTGTCCTTTGGGATTCGATTCAAAATCCTGCCTGAAAACCCACCTAGCTAAACCATAGATCCTAGCTAGAGCTCTCCTTGGCTCTCTCAGCCTCTGACTTGCTTTGGAGCTGCGGTCAGTTGCTTCCTTGCCAGGCCTCAACGTCCTTGAGAAGAGGAAGCCAGCCTCTGAGCGAGGCTTCTGGGCTCCTCCCTGCACTGGGCACCACACATCCAATGGCTGGGCTGTGGGTGACAGGCCGTGCGCATCTCCCCAGCAGGGAGGTCCAGCTGATGGCTGGTGCCTGGCAGCAGACGTGAGCTCATTGTTACAGAGTCACTTCAAACACTTCTACCAAAATAAGCGCTTTGTGAAGTTTCCCCCAAGCTGAATAGTGCACTCACAGTCCCTTATTCTTCTAGCAAAAGATGAAGTCACTCCTCCTGGGCTCAGAGGTCTCTTGCCCAAAGAAATAATGAAAAACCACCTTGCCAAGCGCATCCCCTTGCTGTCCTGTAATTTGCTCTTTGCTAAGTACAGTTCTTCGCCCTATTCCCCCAACAGGTACACAGTGAGCACCTACTGCATGTGAGGTGGGGCAGTATACGCTGGCTCAGCATGTCCAAACAATAGCTGATGCAAAACTCACCTTTTTTTATGTTCACAATGCATCTCGATAATAGAAGTAGCAGCAGCATTAGGACAATTGAGCATTAACATAATGCCCGTGCTGACTTATTCACTTTTTATGTAGGATTTTCTCCTCATAACTGTTTGAAGTTGAGGTGACCATTTCTTCCAGTTTAGAGAAGAGGATACTGAAGCTCATCAAAGTTAAATATTTGACTTAAATTAATACAGCTAGTAAGTGAAGGAATTGGTCCTTCCCTCCCCCCAGAGTCCCCCTACCCTCGCCCTCACCATCTTTTACTAATTCTGCTTCATTAGCATAGTAAAAACTCTTGAGAAGGCCAGCAGTAAGGAGACCTGTGTAATATTGTTCAATCTACCGTTTCCAAAATGTAGTTGTCCATAGAACGTAGTCCATGAAGTGCTCTGGGGGCGTACTGTCCTGTTTGCTCTGCACGCACCTCCCCTTCACTCTGAGATTCTTGCCTTTCCCCAGCCACCCCTTCCCAGGTCCTAGGGTACAAATCCTGCTCCTCCTGGGCCAGCTCAAGTGCCAGCTCTTCCACAGAGCCTTCCCTGAGCCCCTGAGGTAGAAGCGGTATCTCCCTTCCAGAGCTCCTCAGAGCTTTATCTGATGCTCTCCCCTGGCCTGTGTCACACCCTCCCTCATGTTAGGCAGTTCATCTGCGTACTGGATCCATCTGTGGCTCGTCGTGGTGCTGTGCCACACACAGGACATAGCACTCATGCTCTTAAATGTCGTTGAATAACGGGCTATGGAGGAGAGGAACTTCCATTAGCTTCTTCTTTGCTCCTCCTTTCTCTCCACTTGGTTCCCCTGGAGAGTTGCTGGTGGGCTCTGACAGGAGGCTGAGTGGCATATCTCGCTCCAGGCAGGAAGCCCTGAAAGATACAACTGGTTTTTCTATTGAGCTGGATATTTGAAAGCTCAAGAAAAATGAAGATAGTACTAGAAGGAGAGGGGAATAGATGTCCCTCTGAACTTCTCCCATTCCCTTCCTTACTCCCTTTAATCCTCCCTCCTTCCTCATTCTCTCCCTTCTTTCTCCTTCCCTCCCGCTCCTTTTACTCCCTCCCTACTTCTTCTACCACCTCCCTCCTTTCCCTCCCTAGCTCCCTCCCTCCTTCCCCCTCTTCCTGCCTTCCCCTCTTCCTCCCTCCTGCTCCCCTCCTCCCCTGACTATTCATGGAGATCCTTCTCCATGCCAAGGACTGTGCTGGGTGCTGGGCACATAGCAGTAAGACACGATCCCTCCCCTTGCTGAATTCAAAGACCAGCACTTTCTATAAGGAAGGATTTGGCCACTAAGAAAATTATTATACTTATAAATGGAAAAACTGGGTTTTGGGGTGGTTTTTTTCCCCCCCTTTTCCTGTTGGGGGTTGAGGGGGTGGGGTTATCCACAGGTCAGAAAATCATTTCCCTCTTTAAACCTGCCTTCTATGAAGGCTGACATTCCTGGTGAAGTGTCAGGAAATTTTATGCCCAAGCAGAACTGGTAGAAAGCCAGAAATGGGCTGATTTTGCTCTGGGTGCAAATATTTTATTGGGGATGAAAAAAAGTTGTTTTCCCTGATTTACAGCTCCTGCAAATATAAAGTAAGTTCTGTATTTAGAAACGGTTCTGACCCTTTGAGGCGTAGCCAGGAGCTGGTGCTTGCCCCTTCAGCATCATGGCAGATGTTCTGCCGAGCTGGCTCCAGTCTGTAGACTAGGACTTCACGCTCCCTGCTGCTTTCTCTCTGCAGCCTTTGCTTGAGCCACTGCTCTGGTGCTCCATCCGTACCCTCTAGAATGGCGAAGAAGGTGGGAGGACCACAGTTTGTGTTGTAGGTAAATTGTTTTATAGTGCAGTATTCCGAGCTTCCTTGGAGATGGGTAAAACCATTCTCTACTTACAAATCTGTTCAGAAAACAACAACAAAATCAAGGGATGGTCCCTAGTAGGCCTGATCAGTCCTGACCCCAAATAAGGAATACCAGCTAAGCATGTGCCATACGTTTGCATTTTTTCCCCCAAAATGTTAACTCTTTCTCTTGCTTGGTACCACCATATGGAGGAATATAAGCAAATAGTAAATCTCTCAAGATACATTAGCCTTTTCTGTAAATGTTGAGAAGGGGAAGGAATTAAAAAAAAATAGTTTCAGTATTATTATAAATCACTTTCTAGAAAAATAGTATCTTATTTCCTTTATATGGCTTTTCTTATGAAATGTGAATTCTGTCACTTCATTACCCACAGTACCAGCTCACGTTGTAGGGAAATGTAGCCAACCAGTGACGGAGGCTTCCTTCCGTGGTGGGCGAAGGTGCTTGGATAATGGCACATTTGTGTCATTTGTGAATTCTTCCTTTTTGGGGGGACCTATTTAAAATGAGTGGGTACAGTATGTGTGTTTTCTGAGGAAAATGCATGGTTGTCATATCTAGCAAAGGCTTTGGAAATTTTCTTTGTAAGGAATTGCGATGATGTTGATGATGTTGGTTTTTTACCCTCAATTCAATGAATACCATATAGATGAAAAGAATTTACAATATATAACTAAATCAATGAAAACTAGGAGCATTGTGTCTGTAGAATTATTTTGTAACAAAATGTTAATTCTGCAAATGACAGAGTAGGATTGGGAATGGAAACAAACTTCCCCTTGAAGAGTCTCCTTGGTTCCTTTTTAGGCCAAGAACAATGGTCCATGTTTTAACTCTAGCTTGGAGGTAGACCTTCTCTTCCAGGTTAAAAAAATTGCTTACATTGATAATATAAGTATTACTCATATTGGTATGTGCAGAGCTGTGTACATAATATTTTATCTTTTACAATGGTTTTTCAATGAGAGTTGAAAAGTGTTAACTCAGTGTTTTGAAGAAATGTACTATTTCTTGTGTGCCCCCATATATAAGTTCCAAAAAGATACAACGATGAACATAAGCAGCTCTTGAGACTTTGTAAGGTGAGGTGGGGACAGAATTTCACATAGAGAATCCCTTCGTGAAAAATTACTTCAGTTTATGGGAAAATCCCTTTCAAAAGTTTTCAGTACATCACCACTTTCCTCAGATGGAAACGTGAAATAGGGGAATAGTCTCTCACTAGCCTTTGGGGTTGGCCAGTTGAAATATTCCCGTGGCTGGGGAGATCTCGATGTGATGTGTGAGTTGAAGTGTAATAGAGTGGTTTTAAATTTAACTTCAGAGCCCTCTGCTATTTAATCGTGTGTCAGTTTGATGGTTCCAAGAGCAGCATGATATGTTGCTCACAGATAATTACCGTGGAGAGAATGAGTTGGTTATAATAATGAATAGCTGGAGAATCTTCCGATAACCTGCGATGAATGGGCCTTGGTGAGAAACACTCACTGGGTAATTGGCAGATAGGTGTCCTATCGCTCTGCTGAGTGTGGGTGCATTTCTGCCACCTAAACACACAGAGCAGGGGCTTTTTAGGGATTCTGTGCAGATAAAGAAGCATTGCTCTTGGAGTTTCCATGTGTCATCTCTACCAGGCCTGTTTTTACTTTATAATAATCTTTCACTCTTAATTCAGGTTATTCAAACTTATTTATTGGCATAACATCAAATGTAGAAAATTAAATCAACTGCATCTTAAGAAACATCATCACCGGTGCTGTGGCATCTTGGACAAGGTACCTCAGGTCTTTAAACCTGCTTCCATGTCTGTAAAATGGAGACAATTATATTATAGCCCATTCCTTGAGGACTTGTGGTCATGGGGCAGGCTGAGTGTGGAGCCCAGTCCTGGCACATGGTAGGGGTTCAGTAAGTGGCGAGGGTTGCGGTCGTCACGGCCGTGGTTGTGATTGAGGTTTTCCTGTCGACAGTAACAGCAAGAGTAGGGAAAAGTGGGAGATGGTCCTTCAAGGCAAGTTCCATTGCATTTCTAGTTGTAGAAAACCCAGTTGCTAGAAGGAAGACTTGAAAATTCTTCCTCTTCACCGTTGAGAGAGTTTGAGAGAAAGGTTGAAAACAACATCATTCTTCTGAGTGTTTCTTCCCCCCTAAGGCATGTGAATAAGCGAACCTAGAAAATACATCGTATGCTTATTGAAAAGCAATCTTTGCATATATTTTATATTTATGCACTTATACATGAATTAATTCATTCAATACAAGGACATATTTTAGATTTTGTCTTATACAAGGACATATTTTAGATTTTGTCTTATACAAGGATATATTTTAGATTTTGCTGGAACTCGGAAGCTAGGATTCAACTAATACCTTTCTGGGTTTGTGCATAATAGAAGCTGATGTTGAGTTTGGAAGATGGGCCAAGTGCCCAAGCATGCTCTTTATCCATGCATTTCCTCTACTCATTCGCAGTCACCAGATAGCAATGGTGTGTGTGTCCCGCACCAGGCCCTGTGGTTTAGCTAGTGCTTTGGAGCTGTCCCCCAGAAGCAGCTTGACGAGAGAGAGAAGCAGGTATTTAGTGAGTAAGATCATACAATACACACTATGCTGCACCAGATTTTTATTTTGTTAACCAAGTATCTTTGAGATCTGTACATATCTGTACATAAAAGCCTTTTCATTTGTTTCTTCCTTTGCACTCTATTCCACTGTACCACTCTCTTCCTGAAGGACTTGAGGTTGTTTCAAGTCTTTCTACTCATACAGTGTGCTCTAATTAATAACTGTTGAATAGACAATGTCATATGTATATGAATATGCCTGTAGGCTAAGTTCTTGGGTGTGGCATTGCTAGGACAAAGGGTATGCACATCTAATTTTACTGGGCTTTGCCAGTTGCCCTCTGCAGAGACCTGGTCATTTATAGTCCTGTACCCCTATGGGGGTAAGAACGCCTGTTTTCACACGTTCCTGTCGCTGGAGTGTGCTTTTCAAACTTTTTGATCCTTGTCAACATGGTAGGTGAAAAATGGACAAGGATAGTTTTGATTTGCTTTTATCTTATTGGTCCTCTCTAAATATGTTTATACATTGTTGTATTTGTTATTTATTTGTAGGAGTCTTTTATATATTAGGCAAATTATCAATTTGTCTGTGATCTGAGTTTTAATTGCTACCCCATACCAGGTTATTATTTTTCTTTGATTTTGCTAATGGTGGTTTTTGTCATGCAGAAATTTCTTAAAAATTATTTTCATGTAGTGAAATTTATCAGTCTTTTATGTCTTTTGAATTTTTTTAGTCATAGGTAGAAACCCGTTCTACCCTGCAAGAATGTAAGGAAAAATTGTGCCATGATTTCTTATAGTATTTTTATGGTTTGATTTTCTAAATTTAAATATTTGAGCCATCTGGAATTTATCTTAGTGTAAGGTATGAAGTATGAATATGACTTTATTTTTTCTAGGTCAAATGAAGTTTAAGTATCAGTTCCTCCAGTTGTTCTCCACTGGAGCTAGCCCAGCCCAGGTTGGGTTGGTCTGGGATAGGTGAAGCATACTCTTCCTTGCTTTTCAGTATGTGTCTTTCAGTCTAGAGTGGAAATACCCTGTCTTATTCACCTAGTTCCTGCAAAATTGTTGGCACTTAAATAAATGAATATTTATAGAATGAATTAATAAGGTGAGTTGTAAAGAACGACGTTGTGAAGAGGTAGGGATTGTGAGTAATTGCCGGTTGTGGAAAAGGCATGCAGACAGAACGTGAACCACTGAGGCAGTGATGGAGGGGAGCCAAGTCAACAAGGTGGAGGAAGATTAGTCAGTTCCTGCTATAAGGAACAATTATACAACCCTGTTTCTAGTGTCACCTTGGACCCTGCATGGCTTTCTTATGTTGTTCTCATTGACACCCAGCAGGAATAACTTTTTTTTTTCTATCTCAGGGAGCCTAATTTCTCAGCTTTCCCTGAGTACAGTGAGACCTGCCTACATGATTGAGCTTCCTACCTAACTGTTGCAGGATATACGGACAGGTGTGGAAAATATGGCAGGAACTGAGAACAGAGAGGTTTTGTCCAGCCTGTATTTTAGATGCTGTTATAGTTTCCTAGCTGACGAAACAAATACCATACCCTAGGTTGGCTTAGCAACAGGATTTATTGGCTCATGGTTTCGGAGCTAGAAGGCTTCCTTCCTCCCTGGGTTGTTTATCTTCTGGTCGGCCAAAAATCTTTGGGTTCCTTGTCTTTTCCATCACATGGCAGCACATATGGCAGTATCTTCTTACTCTTCCAGGTTCCGGGTGTTGACTGCTAGCTCTTTCTTCTCCCGTGGCGTCTCTCCTTCTGTGTCCAATTTTCTTTGCCCGTAAGGACTTCAGCCGTGTTGGATTAAGGCCCACCCTCATTCAGTTTAGAGACACCTTAACATGAAGGCATCATTAACACCTCAAGGGTCCTGTTTACAAATGGGCTCCCACCCACAGGGCCAGGAGTTGGGACCTGAACATGCCTTTAGTGGGGGCATGATTCAGTCCCCGACAGGTGCCTTGGGATAGGCCTGACTGGTAGCAGATTGAGATGGAAATCTGCACCTTGGCAGAGAGGCATTACCCATGGTAGCGGGGGGCAAATTCTACAAAAATATTGTGGGCATTAAGAAGAGGGAGGAGCCAGAGCAGTTTCTATGAATGTGATAACATTGCCCTAGACTAGAAAAATGGACAAGATTTGAACAGATGTAGAGCTAGGCGAGAGCATGAGGGAAGGCAGCAAGGTGGGAGCGCTCACAAGAGAGGGTCGGGCTCTGTAGCTGGCAGGAGAGTGGGCAGTAAGGGTTGGCCAGGACAGAGCCTTGAGTGGTGAGATAAAAGATATGGAATATTTTTGAGCCTGAGACGAGCCTAATCAGGAGTGCTGCTGGGAAGATTAACCTTGTAGCATCTCTGTGCTGGAGTGTCAGGTAGTAGCCCGAGCTGGAAGGAACAATGACCTTGAAATGACAGGTTTAAGAGATGCAAGGATAATTAAACCACCATGAACAACAAACAAGCAAAACAAACACAACAGCAGCAAAAAATTCCCAGTAGCCTGTATCTGTCCTTTGGTTTCCAGAAGGACAGTGCCATGTTTCTATTAAGGCCAGGAAGACAAAACAAAAAACACGATAAATACATACAAAAAACTGCTGCTCTAAGAATAGAAAGTAAGTAAAGATATGGTAGGCATTTTGCTTAGTAAGTCTGTAGTTTCTGTTATAGCAGCAGAAATGAGAACAGATTTGTTCAGTATTCATTTGGTGTTAGGCACCATGCTAAGCTTTCTGCAAAGTCTATGGTACATTTTGTTTTCTTTCTTTTTTTTTTTTTTTTTGAGGAACCGGGGCCAGGGATTGAACCCGGGACCTCACATGTGGGAAGCTGGCGCTCAACCACTGAGCCACATCAGCTCCCCTGAGTTGTTCGTTTGTTTTTGCTTGTTGTTTTGTTTTTTGTTTTTGTTTTTCTTTTTAGGAGGTACTAGGATCCGAACCTGGGAACTCCTATGTGGGAAGCAAGTGCTCAACCACATGAGCCACATCTGCTCCCCCACATTTTCTTTGTAACAAGTCCAAGGAGCAGGTGCTATTATAGGTCCCATTTAAAAGCTAAGGAAACCAAGGCTCAAAAAGTTGTCACTTGCCCACTATCACATTGCTGTCAAGTAGTGGAGCTAGGATTCAAACTCACCTAGTCCAACTCCAGAACCCAGACTCTTAACCACTCTGTCCTATCCCACAGTGAGACTTTTTGTACTAGGATAAATTGGTTTGACCCAAATTAATTTGACTCTTTAATATGCTTCTTTGGGGGTAGAAATAAGCATCGATGGAAACCTCTTATAATAGAACTTGAGAAGCTGTTTGTGTTGGCAGTTACAATAGCTTTTTTGAGCTGCTGGTGCGAGCCTTCGCCCTCTCTTGAGCAAGAATGTGAAATTCCTCTTTATGAAGTGAGTTTGAGTCGGTCCAGTGAGCAGGCCTCTGTGGTCAGCAGTTTTGTAGGATGGATACAGTCATCAGCTCTGGATATACTTCAAGAATCGTGGACAGCAAGGATGGGGGAAGACCTTGGGGCCATCCATCTTGGTCGTCCCCCTGCCTGCTTAAGACGATTCCCGGTGGAGAATTCTGGGGAAGCAGCCAAGAGAAAAGATGTATTTCCAGTAGGGGCTTGCTGCTTCTTCCAGGAATCATCTTTGGGACAGTTCTTCATGACCCCACACAGTGCGATCAGAGAATCCCAGCAGCATAAAAGCTGAAAAGAAATGAGGGCTTTTGTTGTGATATATTATGATTTCCCTTTTTGGGGGGGAAAAAAAACAACAAAGCCCTTTTCTGAAGGAGAACTGGTTTTCTCTGCAGCACAATGTCTACATCATCCTTGATCTTGTCTGAAACAGGTGGGAGGGGTAGGCAGCAAAGGTTGAGAATTCAAGTCCACATACCAATGCCTTCGTGCAGTCAGTAATCACACTGTGACATCATTTCTTCATCAAAATAATTAGGTCAGAGATTAAATAGAATGCCATCAAAATGCAGGGTCCTTCTCCTACAGAGCTTGGGTGTTTTTCTTTTTCTTTCTTTCTTTCTTTCTTTTTTTTTTTTTTTTTTTTTTTTGTTTGTTTGTTTGTCTGTTTTTTGAACTTTCAGCCTTTGTGTTTAATGACTTTGTCTGTATGCCTGATAGAAAGGGTCTGTGTTTGCTTCTCAGTTCTTATGGCTCCTAAGGAGATTGGGATTTCTTTTCTGTTTTTTGTTTGTTTATTTTGGTTAGTTCCTCATCTCTGATAGACATTTTACGTTTGTCCAGTCCTCTAAAATTAAGATGTTTTGGGTTGAGTGAGCAACATAACTGTCCTCAGCTTCTCTACATTTATATGCTGTTTGTAGGTTAGTTTTATCATGTAATCAACTGAGTTTTGTAAAGTTTAAAAACACATGAAATCTTTCTAAAGACTTTCTATTTTTTACCATGACTTGGGGGAAAGATAATTCTAAGTGCTTTTCTTTGAAAACTTTGCTGTCATCATTGAGCACATATTTTCCAGGCTCTGTGTGAAACACTGATATGCAATGTTTCTTAGATCACCACAACAATTCTGTAAGAAGGAGAATGTTAATTTACAATATGAAGACAAGTAAACTGAGTCTCAGTGAGCAAACTGAGGTTCCTGGTAACTTGCTCAAGGCCATTCTGAATTGAAACCCAGGTTGTCTCATGATTCCTTGCTCTTGACTTCTGTCATGGCACATGTGGATACTCCCAAGCATGCCATAATAAAGATACTTGAAAAATTATTCTGAAGGCAGTGGAGACTCATGAAAGGATTTTTTAAAAAGGGAGTGACATCATTTCTTCACTCCCTTTCTTAAAATCAATATTTGGACCATCAATCAGGTTGTGTTTATAAAAGTCAGTCTGCCTCACACCCATATTTCTAACACAACCAAAATTGGACTCAATGTCCTTTCCCTCACCCATCCTCCCACTGCTGTGTATACTTACTTGGCACTCCGTCTTGGGACTGGCACAACATCTACGTCAAGGATAGAAACCTCCATGTGGCCCGAGACTTGTCCCTCACTGCATCTAACCCAACCGATTCCATTTCTCTCATTTCCCCTTCCCGTTCTTGGTGCTCTTGTTCCCCTTGGGTGCTTGGACTATTGCAGTAGACTCTAGAGAGTCATAGTGTACCCCATTCTCTACTTCAGATAAAATCGGGGAGGCACACCTGTGCCTTAAAGCCCCTATTTCTTTCTTCAGGCACGCTAGGCAAAATTCAAACTCTACCTGCTGGCTTATGAAGCCCTACACACTCTGTCCCTGAGCTGCTTTCAAGGGTTACCTTAAACTTCAATGTATACAAAACCCCGAATCCCCCCCCCGCATTTTCCATCTGATGTTTGCTTTACTGTATTTTTTCTCATTCCCTGGACTTGGTAGACCTTTCTCAATCTCTCTAATTTTGAGCATAGTATCCCCATTACCAAAATGCCCCTTTCCTCCTTTTCACCTGCAAAGATCTACTCATCCTTGAAACCTCAGTCATCCTCTGATTCCTCCCAAAAGACCTGATATTCTGATAATCTGATATTCTACCTATATTCTGACAGAACTTAATGGTTTTGAAAAGCCATCATGTTATCATTTGTCGCTATGTTTCTCTCTTCTACTAAACTTTGAACTGTCTGATGAGATAAAGATGGTTACCTCTTCACCTTCATCACCTCAGTGCCTGGCACATGGTCAGTGGTCTGTAAATATTTGTTGGATGGATGGATGGAAGGACAGATAGACTGGCAGTGGAGAGGCAGATGGGAGCTATTTCAGCACCTAGGGAAAAATAGGCATTAGCTAAGATGATGGCAATAAGAACAGAGAGGAGGTAATTATTTTGATAGACATTTTAAATTAAATTAAAATGGCAGAACATGGTGATCCATTGTGTGTGAAGAGTTCAGAAGAAGATGAGACTGCAGAAGTAGTAGGGTGATTTGGAGCTCTGGAGAAGGAACAATTGAGAATTTAGTTTTGAATATATTGAAAACCTGTGGGACATCCAGAGTTGTTCAATAGACATTTGAAAATTCAAGAACTTATCGATCTTTCAGATCCATTATATAATGATTGACTGAAAAACCCTAAACAGTGGGAGTGGTCATTAGGACAATGGGAGGAGAATATTACATTTCTTTTTATAAACTCTTTTGTATGATTTAATTTTTCATTACTAGCATGTACAATTGTTTTATTGAGATGTTTAATTTACATACCATAAAATTCACCCTATTAAAGTGTACAATTAGGATTTTTTTTTAAGTATATTCACAAGTTTGTGTAAACATCACATCTGTCTAACTCTAGAACATTTTCATAACCCCTTAAAGAAACTTGGTATCCATTATTAGTCACCCCTCATTCTCTACTCCCACCCCCAGCCCCTTACAACCATTAATCTACTTTCTCTCTGTGGATTTGCCTATTCTATACATTCTATATACATGTGATCATATGATATGTTATCTTTATGTCACTGGCTGCAATCATCTAGCATAAAATTTTTGTGGTTCATCCATTTTGTAGCAATTACCAGTACTTCCTTCCTTTTAATTGCTGAATAATATTCCATTGTATGGATATACCACATTTATTTATCCATTCATCTGTTGATAGACATCTGGATTATTTCCACTTTTTGGCTATCACGAATAATGAATATTCATGCTATGAATATTGGTGTACAAGTTTTTGCATGAACATGTGTTTTCATTTCTCTTGGGTGGATCACTCTCTTTACCTAGGAGTGGAGTTGTCAGTTCATATGGTAACTCTTTGCTTGTCTTTTTGAGGAACAGCCAAACTGTTTTCCACAGTTGTCACATTATTTTGCATTCCCACCAGAAATGTATAATTGTTCCAATTTCTCCACATCCATGTCAGCACTTGTTATTGTCATCTTTTTTATTTCAGCCATCCTAATGAGTATGCCGTGATATCTCATAGTGGTTTTGATTTGCATTTCCCTCATGGCTAGTGATGTTGAGCATCATCCCATGTGCTTTTTGGCCATTTGTATATCTTCTTTGCAGAAATGTCTATTCAAGGATTTTGCTCCTTTTTAAAATTGGTTGTCTCTTTATTATTGAGTTGTAAGAGTTACTGATATATCCTGGATATTAGACCCTTGTCAGATATATGATTTCTTATATGCTCTTTTATGCCACTAATTTTACATTTGTATTTGATGTATTTATTTTAAAAATTCCTGTCTATGACAAACTTAATATTTTATTAGTAAGTTGGAAGACTTATAGCTTAAAAACTTATGCTCCCAGGAAAAGCAATTGAATTTATACTATTATATGCAATTAAAATATGTTTAATTTAATTTTAAATAAGTTTTACTTATTTAAAATTTAAATAAATTACCAGCTGACAGTTTTACATTGGCACTGGCTTGAGGGTGGCATGAAGTAGGATCAGGAACAGTTCTTCAAATCTTAACTTTTTCAAAATGTAATCATTTTTTTTTTTAAACATACTTAGATTACATAAATGTTACACAAAAAATATAGAGATTCTCATATGCCCCACTCCCCACACCTCCCACACCCTCCCACATACACATCCTTCATTAACGTGGTGCATTCATTGCAACTGATAAACGCATCCTGGGAGGGAAAAACAGTTGTAATACGGGAGCTTTTTCAGGACTTGGGAATCGTCCTGAGTGACGTTGCAATGACAGATTTAGGCCATTTTATATCATCACATAACATGCAGAACTGTGTGGGAGAGAGTGTGGTCTACAATGTGAACTATGGTCCATGCTTAGCGGCAAAATGTGATCTTGACCACAAACATACACGCTCCTAAAAAACATACATGGTCACTTAGGTACCTATAGGATAGGTCAATAGATACCTATTATTTATTTATTTATTTATTTATTTATTTTTTGGTCCTATCTTAGCTATGTTTGAAATGGACCCTTACCTTGAATATTTACTTAGCTTTTATATCGATGTGATTGAACTTAAAAATTTGAACCATTTCCAACCAAATAATTTGCCATTTAAATTCTCAGGGGTATGGCCTCATTTTATAGTGCCATAAAATGAATTTTAAAAAGCCTCTCCAGAGAGCTGTGATTACCACTTTTTTCTTTAGTTATTAGCCAAGCTAGTAAATCTTCTTAGCTGTTCTATCATCTTCTATCATATAAAAGTGGATCTTATGATCAAACGAAAGAGAGGATCCCAAGTTCCCAGTCCTCAACAGAGCTTAGGAGGAAGAAGTGATCTGCTTAGTAATTAGACCCTTGCTTTGGGTAACAAGACTTAACACACCCTGGAGAGGGGTGGCTTGCTAAGGATTAACTGGCTGCTTGAGGAAGTGAAGTTAGGACTGCATATGGCTGTGTGGTGCTGGACATTCCCATTTCTCCCTGAAGAAACTCTTTGCTGTGATGGTCATGTGGCCTCTCTTCCACCATTTTTGGGGAAAGTGGGGGGTCAAGACTTGACCAGTGGCTTACCAGTCTTCCAGATTTTCTAGCTCCCCAGCATACTATTCCTTGGATTCTCTAGCACATGGTCTCTCTTTTCAAAGGTCTCCATTAAAGCCTGGGACCTTTCTCAAATTCTTGACAGCCAGTAATTCATAAAGGAGAAATGAATTAACTCCGTTTTAGCATAACTGTAGGGCAGGAGAGTTGTTTGGAAGTGATTGCTGCAGGCTGTTACGACAGCTACTTAGCTTTCAGGGCTGGCAAGGGAAGGATGAAAAGTAATGAGTTAACCTGCTAAGAATTTGGCCATTTTAATCATTCAAGTCTGGGTATACTTTGTCTCCATTTATACAGAGTGGGGAAACAAGTTATCTTGATAAGCAGGGATTTATCTCACCCCCACCTCTCAGTGGCTGCCTGGATTCAGAGTAGAATAGATCCCTTTATGTGGCAAGGGGAATGGGCATGCTTTGTATGAGTAAGAAAAAGGAAAAAAAAAAAAAAAAAAAAAAAAAAAAAACCATCAGTTTTTTTTTTTTTTTTTCCTTATCAGCAAAGAGCATTACTGAGAAATCCAATAGGGTAGTGATGACATTCAATTTTATTTGTACCAGGAATGCACAGATGGCCAGAGTTAGCAGCTATTCATTTTTAGTACATATCTTTCATTATTGTTAGTGGGAATTACACAAGCCTATCAAAGGGGAAAATAGAGGAGAGTCTGTAGTATCAAATAAACGTGCATAATTTTCATGCAAAGGTCACATACTTTGAATAATTCCTTTCTGTAATTGTAACTTCCCGCAGTTTATTCTTTTTGCTGAATTTGTATGTTGTCATGGTATTTTTAATGGCCTGAAGAAAAGCATTTCAGCACACAGGTCTGAGACTTATAATTAGTCATTGCAGCTTGTGGGATCGTTTATGAATAGCTCAATCGAGATGTGTTTTTACATAAAAGTTCCCCTTGATTAATTGCCCAGGAAATGCTTCCCGTTCATAGAGATTTGTAAATCTGTATCATAAAATATTCTACTCCTCACAGTTCAGTCAGCGAGAAACTCGTGATTTTTTTAAAAAAGCGCCGTGTTTTCAGGTGTTGCCAGGACTTTTTTTCTAATCAATTTTTGCCTAACAACAGCATAGAAAGTCAACACCCACAGCCGAGGAAGCCATGGTTCCTTATCACTTCACTTCTGCATTCAGAGCATAAATGAATAGCCTCGTTTTCTAGAAGATCCAATTTTTAATGCTTCTTTTTTTCCCTTAAGAAAACGCAAATGAAAAGAAAATAAATTAATTAAAAATAAAAGGAGTATGGGACTTCTCTTTGGAGTTCACTTTGGTACAAAAAGTTACTAAGAATTTGACACACTATTTTCCTATAGAATCTTGCTTTCCTCATTGGCTGGACTTTGAATATGTTGATTTTATAGGGGATTTCAGTTTCTTCAGTTGGGAAAGGGGAAAATGTTTTTTGCTTCTGAACTCTTTTTTTTTGGATGAAGAAGAATTCTTATTTTCTAAGGTGCAACAAGAAAAAATTTAGGATTTATGCCAGAAAATGCACTTAATAGTCATCAGATTTCCTTCATAGAGTAAGAAATAGAGGTTGGGGATGGCACTATTAAAGGAGAAAAACAATCACTTTTTGCAAATAAATTCATTTTATCTGCTTTATTTTGAATGTTACTCAAATATTTCTCCTCTTCCTCTAATTAATATTGATGGTGTTTTTCTCATGAGTAAAAGAATGAACTGATGTTGAAAAACCAGTCTATACATTGTGATTTAAAATTATTTCTCTTTTATAAATTATGCTACTGCTATATTGAATACACATTATCCTGTAGGTGCTTTCTAAAACTTCAGTTATTTACCCAGACCTCAGTCATTCACTGGGTAAAATGGTTTCCTTGGATGCTGAATGAGGAATGTTAGAACAGGCTTTCTCCTTCTGTCTGTCTTCACAGAGTCTCAGATAGTTTTTGGTCTCCCATGGTGTCTGTTTTAGAGAATGGACAGAGGCTTTGCCTAAAGGAGAGATACCCTCCAGGAACTGCTTTGGAGTTGTATTATAATATATTCTATTATTTATTATATAATATTACATATTATAATATATATGTGCACATGTGCATGCACCCCTACCCTCCATGTGAAAAATTAGTTATTTGTTGAGTTTTCTGTGGTGAGAAGAAGAGAAGGCACTTGGAATAGCCAGTGGGGGTTGACAGTGACACAGCTTTGGAAAAACAGTCTCACAGCCAGATAAATGGAACTTTATAGTGGAAGGATTCCTGATGAGCCCTGCTAATGGGAAATTAGCACATGAGGTCAATCTGAGACCATCACTGTAAGGTTGGGAAAAAGGACAGGAGTGTTGGAATCTAACAGATGGGGATGGGAACCCAGCTCAAGATGGATGAGCCCTCTAAGCAAGTTGCTTACCTGCTCATCCTCATTTTTCTGGTCTATAAAGTGGAGGCCATGAGGATTAAACAAGACCCTGCACATAACATGGTACATTGCTCAGCCCAGGGTGATGCTGATAAAATGCTATGTACTACAGTGTGCTTAAGGAACCGGGGGTGGGGGTCCTGGTGGCTGTTGTGTGGCTTCTAGGTGGGGCCAATTTCCTCAAAGTTGGGCCACCTTGCCCCTGGGAACTCTAGGGGCATTGCTGTCCAGGTGGAAAGTAGCCCATGAAAAAACCTCCCATCTCACCTGTAGTGTGGAAGATGGCATCCCTTGAGGGAATAGGCTGCATCTGGAAGGGGGAAGGCTGCTGTTCCTGGGGTCAGGAAGCTGCTGGTGGGCTTTGAGGGAAGCCTGAGAGGAACCTTCATGAAATGGGCAGAGGTCTAGGTCAGCTCTTGGGAGTCTCTGATTGGGGCAGAGCAGTCGTTACCAAGTAGAAGACCTTTCTTCAGGGGCATTTGAGAGAACAGGGTGCATTAGTTCACAAGCAGGATAAATGAATAAGAGCTGTCCAGATGGATCTTGTGATTGGGAAGGGGTTGGGAGTAATTATAACTTATGTAGCAGAACTGAATCCTGCTCTACAAACTCAGAAGTGCATGAAACGGCACAACTTTATGTCCCTAGTGCCCTTAAACAGCCAGAAGTGAGGCCACACAGCCAGCAAGGGCAGAGGCAGGCATCTAGTACAGACACCAGCTCCAGAAGCAGGTCCTTGGCCGCCCTGCCACGCTGCCTCCCACATGGTCTCAGCCTTTAACCGTGGAGCTGAGATAACCTAGATCGGTGCCGTCTGCACTGTGCTTCATGAGTGCTGGGGCATGGGGTTGAGAGGATGGCAGCCTTCTTTCCAATAGCTTGTCCAGCACATAGTCCATGTAAAACTAGGTGTCTGTCCCCCAGAGTGGGCTGGGCCTGGGTGGGGGAGAACAGGAGCCGCTATCATCATCATCATCATTATTCATTTCCTTACCACTAACATTACAGTATGGTGGTATTTATGTATCCCTTACTATATACCAGGTACTCCTCTCCAGGCATTATCTCACTTATTTCTCCTTTGATGTAGGAATTATTTCACTATTACTATGCCTGCCTGACAAATAAGGAACTTGACACAGAGAAATTAGACCCCTGGTCCTAGTTCCTTCAGTGAAGAAGTGGTTGATCTGGGCCTGAACCCACCCAGATCAGTCTACAAGTTATGCTCTTGAGCTTGTGCTGCCCACTGTCACTTTTGGGGCTGCAGAGGCCTGCTTCAAGCCTGACGCTACCACAGCTGAGCCAGGGCCACCGGTGCCGCCTGGATGGCCTGTTGGCTCCACTTTTGAGAACCAGTCAAAGGAAAGGCACTGCTCTGCTTCCAAGCAGAACTGGGATTGGCAAGGGCTGGATTTTCCTCGGAGGGAGACTAAAGCTCACCTCTCTCCATCTCAAACCAGCCGAGTGAGCGTAAGTCACTGAGTAATCTCATCCATGGGTAGAAGACGTGAGCTTGTCTCTTGTTCTTCCCTGATCTTAAATTATGTTCCTGTCATTTATAGCCACGGCTTAGTGGTAACAATGACTCTTTTTTATATTTTGTTAGTTATGTGTTTAAAAATTAGGGTGGGTTTAGGTGGCACAGTAAACATTTATAGATTTTATTAGTTATGCATTTGTGTACTAGAAAATTCATACTTTGCAGATCAGACATTATCTCACTCGTGCTTGCTTAGGAAGAATCCAAAGTTAATAAGTAGGTAAGATAAAAATATTTAAAGGAAAATATTTAGATAGGTGCATGGGTATAGCAAAATCATCGAGGTGATGTACTTAATGTATCTAAGCTATCTAATGTATCTAAAATTTGGGAGTCCCTGATGAATATCTCAGACTTTATACCTCAGAGCAATAATTCAGTGGGATGATCCTGGGGAGAAAGGGTTTTGGTCAGGTAAGTCTAATAAACACGTCTCATCCTACCTTGTCTGTCCTTGGAGATTAACAATACACATTGCAGTATTAAAGGCAATGAAAGTCCTGCAATGTAAGACATCTGTTTGTATGTTTTCTGTGCCTTCAAACCTTATTTTTACTTTGAGTCTAATTCTGAGCTGCTCCTTTTTTGGGGGGGTAGCAGTTGTTAACATGCCCCAGAGCTAGTGCTGCCAGAATTCTATTTGGAAACAGCTCAGTTAGGAAAACCTGTCATCCAGCGAAACCAAAACAGGTAGCATTGCAGGGATGGGTTTTGGACGCGATCAGTTGTGTTGAGGCAATTGTGTGAGGAAGCAGTTTGTTCTCTTTTCTCATGTAATTGGGCGGGGGGTGGGGGTGGTGGCTTATGCCCTCTTTGCTGATTATCTAACCACTTTCGTTATCCTTCATTGATTTTCATTTTATCTACCACTCAGCACTCACTCTGTTTTACTCATTCACATCAGACTAAGAGTTAGAAGAAGTTGGAATTATGAGAAGAAAAAGTGGTGAGAACAAGCATTCATTTTTGCAGCATGTTTTCCTGGGGATAAATACTGGGGAAAGTATAGGGATGCATAAATTACCAAACCCCTGGGCTGTAAGTTAGGCCTTCCAGATGCCTTAGGTGGCGTTGGTGAAAATGGTTTGGAAGAAGCTTGGGGCTATGGAAAAATGAAGTCTGTTAGGTAGATACTAGAGTAAATAATACCTAAAAGCGGTTTGAATTTTACAGTAAAAGATTGGGAAGTGTTTAGAAAGAACAACACAAACAAAAGTTTAAAAAGTCATTCGTGTTTTAAGAAATAATTAACCTATAGCAAACCTGATGAGATGAACAGTCCTTAAACTTGATATTTAGTTATTTCTGTTCTGGTCACTATTGAATCCTCTTCTCTCTGCCACCTGATTTGAACCAAATATATAACATTTTACCAAAGCAGTTGAGGCAGGACTCATAGGGGTCGCTTTGCAGTTAAGTCCTCGCTTGTCATTTCCCATTTCTCCATTTGGTCTTCAGGTCCCAGAAGCCTGTCAGAAGCTGAAGGACATTTGGCTGCTTCTTCATCACATTTACAGTAGAGGGAGTCCCAGGAAATCAGCCTTCTCTAGGCAGAATTTTCTATGGCAGCAGTTAGAAAAGGAGTACTTTCAAATTAACCCACATGTGCAAATCTGTGCTATCCCATATGGTAGCCACTAGCCACATGTGGCTCTTTAAGCTTAATTAAGATTAAATTTTTAAAAATCAGTTGCACAGTCACACCAGTTACAATTCATGTGTTCAGCAGCCACATGTGGCTAACGGCTACCATATTGGACAGCACAGAGGTAGAACGTTTCCATAATTGCTCAAAGTTCAATTGTACAGTACTTGCGGTAGGCGGAATTCGAAGATGACCTCCGTGATCTCCATCCCCTGGTTTTCATGCCCTTGCATAATTCTTTCCCCCTGAATTTGGGCAGGATCTGTGGTTTGCTTCTAGCCAGTAGAATATGGCAAAGGTAATCCTGTGATTACTCTGTCTTAGCACATTGGGGAGAAAGATTCTCCGACTGGTCTTGAAGAAGTGAGCAGGAGAGGGCCACATAGCAAGGATCTACAGGTGGCCTCTGGGACCTGAGGGCAGCCTCCAGCCAATAGTCAGCACAAAGCCGGGGACCTTTATCATACTCCTGCAAGGAAAGGAATTCTGCTGACAACCTGAATGAGGTTGGAGGCACATTCTTCCCCACTTCATCCTACAGATGAGAAAGGTGGTTCAGATGGCCTCTTGATTTCAGCCTGGTGATGTCAACTTGGTGAGACCTTGACCAACTAGCCTGTGCAGAGACTCCTGACCAACAGCGGCTGCAAGATAATAAATGTGTGTTGGTTTAATCTGCTAAATCTGTGGTAATTCATTATGCAGCAATAGAAAACTAATATAGCATTGGTCCAAATTATCGCCTGGGTGATCTGATAAGCCTCACCTCAAATTGCCCAGATCCTAAAGAGAGTGTACCTTGCTTTATTGAGGCTGATGTTTTGCCTCCTTAGAGAAGAAAAAAGATTTTAACTCTCAAAAAGAAATGTCTAGATCTGTTTAGTATACTCCATTCACTTTTGTTGCAAAGATCTCATAATAATGTCTATTAATATTATTTTTATATAGCATAATAGATAACACCATGAGCTTGGGTATCATAGAAGGTGATGGTTCAAGTTCTGGATCCTCTGCTTATTAACTATTTAACCTCTCTAAGCCTCAGTTTCTTCATCTGTAAAATGGGAATAAAAATGCCTGCCATGTAAGGATGTTGTGTTGTCTCACTGAAATTATACCTTTATAGTGCTATGCGGAGAGCACATAATATGTCATCCAAAAACAGAGGGTGTTTTAATTATTTAGTATTTTAAAATTGATTTCTGATAGGACATAAAATAAACTCTGACACATTTCTGTGTTGGAAAATCAGCACATAGGATTTTTATCTTCTTATCCCTCTGCTTTATTTTACATCTGGGGTGCTACAGCCCAATTTCAGATTGGATGCAATAAAAACACGTCTTGGATACACGAATGCCCATTGTACTGCTAGGCTGCTTTGGCGTATATTGTCTGGGCAAATCGCCCCCAACCTCTGGCCAGACTGTGGAATTGTTGGTTTCCTCCAACATTAGCCCCCTGGAGGTCAATTTTCACAGTTTCCATATGTTTTTATATTACCCCAAACTGTACATACTATTGACACCCTACCAAATTGGCCCTAATGTGCCTATTTCTAACAGTGGAGTCATAGGCTTTTAGAAACATTCAGTACTCTACAGAATTGTGGCAATTATGTGAATGTTTTGTTTTTAAAGCAGTCACATTCCATATTTTAATTTGAAAAGAAGTAAATGATGTGCAAAGGGAAGGTGGGAACAGTGCAGGGCTTACAATCTCATGTCTAGGTCCTGTCTGGGTTTGCCCTCATGGTCCTGCAAGTTCTGTTCGAAGATCTGTTACTTGATATTTGCTTTTGTCCTTGCCCCTTTGTCTTTTTTTATTCTCCATTTTTGTGAGCTTCTATTCTTCATTTTAATTTATTTTATTATCTCTCAACTCTTTCTCTTTGATTAAATCTGGTTGGACAAAGAAGAAACAAACTCATTATGATTCAGTGAAGTTCCAGGATATAAACTGCACTAAATATTTCTGCTTGTGGAGGTAGATTCATACATAAAACCTAATAGTTCATTCAAAAAGTACTTATGTGAGGTTAACAGATTCAAAAATGGAAATTAATAGGAAATTGCACAGCACTCTTGTTGGTTTTGGGTTCTGTTTCATAGCTGGATCCTCATTTCAGTAACCCTTGCTGTCACCAGGAACTTTGGAGCTGTTAAACTCCCACCTTCCATTTCGACGCTCCTTCAGCGGAAAGCTAACATTCTCGGACAATCACCTCACTTCTGTCTACTTCTCTGGTGGTTAACCAAGTTGTTGTCCATCCTGTGACGTTCCTATGGCATTCCTTGAGGTGGCTGGACTGTAGAACAGAGTTTGCATCCTGAGAATTTCCATTTTTGCCTTCTAGAACTTTCTGAGGCTGCTTGGGAGGAGAGAGCAGGACGGTGGAGGGAAGGAACTCTGCGACATTCTCCACAGATGATTGGCAAAGCACAGGGGGAGAGGCATGTGGTCTCTGAATCCTGCCTCTAGCTTTGTGACTTTTGGCAGTTTCCTCATCTGTAAAGGGATAGTTAAATAGGACCTATCAAATAATGTTGTTAAGAGGATTGAGTTAATATACGTAAAGTGGTTAGAGCATGTCACATGATGACACAGAGTGAGCCATATCATCATTGCTGCTATGATTATTATTACAGCATAGCAATGTTCCAGAACAGGGCTCAGCAAACTCTGACTGAAGGGGCAAATCTGGCCATGCCACTTTTCCCTGTAAATAAAGTTTTATTGGAACACAGCCATACCCACTTGTGTATTGTTTGTTGCTACTTTTATGCAACAACAGCAAAGTTGGGTGTTACAGCAGAGACCATGTAGCCTGCAAAGCCTAAGATATTTACTCACTGGCCTTTTATTGAAAAAAGTTTGCTCACCCCTGTTTTTAGACTTTGGAAAGCCTTTCTCAGCAGCATAAAGGAGAACAGGCCATCAGTCTGCTGTAAACTATGTAGTTCTTTTTTGTTTTTTTTTTAACTGTTTATTGAATGCACATTAAATTAGGAAGGAGATACCCAGCTCATTTCTTCCAAGAGTCAGCCTCTTGGATTTTCGGTTTAATTTTGAAAATGACTTGTATGGGAATGAGAACATTAGGTTATCATATTAGCACCAGATAATAATATTCATTTGTATTCCTTGTCCATCCATTTTTTTCTCTTTGGGTACCATTTCTTTGTCAATCTGCTGGTATTCACTATACGAGATTGAATTCTTTTTTATTGGAAAGTGCCTTTCTTTACAATGGAAAAGAACAATCTTAATTCATGTAAATCCTTAGATACATATTGTTAAATGATTTTGAGGGCATACGTAAAGCACATGGCAAAAACTAGTGGTTTTATCCTTTGACCAAAGAGGAAACAGCTTTCAGAAATAAATTGAATCCAGCAGAAATTTGTTGATGAAAATGGGCTAGGTGTTGTGCTCAGCCCTTAGAGTAGAGAGGGGAACAAGACAGATGTAGTAGCTGACCAGAGGTACATAGAACAGAACAAGGAAGAAGCGAAATGATCAGATGTGGGACGTGTTCTAGGGGAGGCAAGTAGAGCACAATTTGGGAGTTTATAACAGGAGGGACCAACTTTCTAGATAGATCAAGAAGGCTTCCCAGAGGACATCACATTTATGCTGAGATCAGAGGTTGGCTGTGATGAAGAGGGTGAGGTGGGTCTAGAAAAGGAAATGAAGTGTGCAGAGGCCCTGCGGATAGTAGGACTTGGTATGTTCCGGGTGCAGATGGAAGGCTAGTGTGGCTGGGGAGAGTGGGATGAGATAAGATTTGAGGGGGGAGGCCCTGCTTCTTGCTTTTTGCTGGAAGGAGAGCTGGGTTCAAGTAGCCACAGAAGGCCAGACCCTTTCTCTTCCAAGAAGGAATATCATGCTCGTAACATTTAGCACATTTGTACTTGCTATAAAAATATCTTTAGGATATTTATGATAGCTTTCTAAAATTTATAGCTAGGCTGAAGTACTGAATGGTATTTACAAGCTTGAAAAAAATTGGATCATCTCATTAGTTAAAAGTAAAAGCTTTTATTATTGGAAATTCTGCGTGTAATGCACATTGTCAGCTGCCATTGTGTGTGTGTGGCCCGTCTACTTGTGCAGTCGCTCCAGGAACCCAGCTCAATTCCCCGTGCCTTTTGTGACCTTCCTGCAATGCTTCCATTAGGATAACCTTCCAGGAATGTAACTCATCTTATTAGTAAGGAAAGCCCAAGTGGAAGCTAAATGTATGATGAAAAGGGTTTAATAATGCCTTCCAAAAGCCTGTAGCTTAAAGTGTTTGGAATACTGCTGTTCTGGTGTAGGACACAAAATGCTAAATATTTGTTCACAATACTGCAGATGACATGATTGTATTTATTGTAAGCTGAACGTAAACCAGGAGCTGGGTTCTGTTCTAAGCATTTTTGCTGTACTAATGCATCAGCTCTTCACAATAATCCTGTGAATTAGATACAATTATTAGCCGCATTTTAAACATGAAGAAGCTTAGGCACAGAGAGGTTAAAAAACTTGCTCCAGGACACACAGCCTAGAAAGTGATGGACCTCTGAGGTAAGCCCAGTCAGTCTGGCTCCAGAGTTTGTGCTACTAACCACTGCTCGCTCTGCAGCTGCTTCTGAAAGATACAAATAATCCAGAAATAGTTTTCCATGGGGGATGTACCATTTTACATGTCCAGTTCAGCATACATCTAGTTATTTATCCCAGAGAACTGGAAGCGTATATGTACAAAAAGACTGGTACAAGAACATTCATTGCAACTCTGCTCTTAACAGTAAAAAAATTGGAAATAGCCCAAATACCCATCAACAAGGGAATAGCTAATCAAACCACGGCATATTCGTGTAATGGAATACTACTCAGCAATAAAAAGGAATGAACTACCAGTACACACAACAATATAAATGTATCTCAAAACCTTATGCTGAGTGAAGGAAGTCAGACACAAAAGAATATATATTGTATGATTCCATGTACATGAAGTTGAAGAAAAAGCAGAATGTATCCATATAGATAAAACTTAGGCTAGTTATTTCTGGGCAGGTTTGTTGAGGGACAAAACTGGGAAGGGACCTGAGACTGGGTGATAGCAATACTCTATATTTGATTGGTCAAATTATTGAATTGTGCAGTTAAAACACACACACACACATATATAGTAAAATATGAAAGTTTGCCCTTCTTTCCCAAACCATTCTCTTCCTTGTTGGTAACCATTGTTCACAGACTGGTACAGGGTTTTTAGGAGTTTTAATTTACATGATGCATGTAAATATACATCCAAAAAGACTTTTTTTATTTTAGCATATGGAAGATCAGATTATATCTATTATTCTGCTACCTGCTTTCTTTTTCAGTTAACAGGATGTCTTGAAGTTTGTCCAAGTCTGTATCTCAGTTTTGCCGTAAGCTTTTTAGCTAGCCTAGGGTTCCATTGTATGAATGTACATAATATCTTCAGCCAGTTTCCTCCTGAGGGACAATTAGGTAGTTTTTAAAAATTTCACTTTTATGGTGCTGTAAGGGATTTTTTTGTGTGTGCATACATATTTGTACACCTTTGCAAGTATTTTTGTAGGCTACTTTCCTAAAAAACAGTTTTCTTGGGTTAAAGGTCTCTACATTTGGGTGGATACTGCCAAATTGATTTCCAAAAATGCTTTGTCACTTATATTCCTCCTGACCACATCTTCATCAACAGATATTATCAATCTTTGAAGGGTTTTGCGCAGATGAGTGAAAAATATCTTCTTGATTTTTCTGAGATTTTAAAGAGGAGCAAAGTTTTTATTTTCTCCTTTATATGCAAAGATTCATATGGCCTTGTAAAAACAGATGCATCTCTCAACGACTACCATCTATGTGATCCCAGAGAGTCAGAGGCTCACGCCCTCTCACCAGTAAATTAGGGAACACTTGGTAATTTTAATCGGACAGATTATTTCTAACGAAAACAGCAGGATTTTGTTCTCTCTAACATTCATCCTTAATGTGGTCTCCTTCCTGACCTTGATACCTGTTGGAAATTTATTATTTCATCCACATTTCTTCATTGTGGCTAAATTTTGAAAACCAATATGACTTGCTTTCTGAAACTGAAGAACAGGGATCAATTTAAGTCAAACATTGAAAACTGACCCTACCACTGTATGTTCCACCTACCTTCTTAATGGCTTTTATCTTTTATTTAGTTTTTTTCTTCTTCTGCATTTTAATATATTTTCAATGGTGTTGCCTTGGAAAAACAGTTCACTGATTTTTTTTTTTCCCTGAACATGGAGCAGGTTAGTCTCTGGCAGAGCCTGAGCCCTGCCTGGGGAGCTTGGGAGTTGGGGAAGTAGCATCAGCGACACTTTCCTTTGAAGTGACCCCGCAGGGGAGTGTGCACCCTTTAGAGGTTCCTATTGATTTTCTTACATACAAAGTCATATCACGTGCATATTTCCTTCTGAAGTGGCATGGCCAGCAGGCTTTGCAGTCTGCACCCCGGGGGCCCTGCCTTTCAGAGTTTATTGACAAGTGAGAGCAACCTGGGTTTTACACATTGATTTATTTAGTGCGGGTTTGCTTCTGGGGTGAGGGAAAATGTGGGGATTGATAGTTGCAGATTTTATTCTTGGGAATATTAAAGGTGTTATTAGGAAATTCACTCTATTCATCGCTTCAACAAGTGTCTACTGCACTTCTGGGGAGTGTTTTCTCTTCTTCACGGCATCTGCCTTGCTTGTCTCTCTCTGACCCCCTCCAATTCCATGAGCCACAGTTTCAGCCTTGCTTAACGTGGCCTGAAGGCTTCCTCCTGGGGACACCTGCGAGGCTCACCTGTTCCCTACCCCCCCCCACCCCCCTTGCCTCTCCTGACTCAGCCAGAACAATTCTGCTGTTCTCTTTTAGCTTTAGCATACGTTTTTATTGGAAGAAAGGGTTCTACTGCTAGCAATGCATCTGGAAACCATGGCGACCCCGCAGGGGAGAGCGCACCCTTTAGAGATTCCTATTGATCTTCTTAAGCACAAAGTCATATCACGCTTTCTAGCTATCTCATTAGCTAAAGCCCTAAGCAGTACCCTTCTGAACACAACTCATCTTTTAAAATCACTGATTGTAAGCCGGTATTTGAAGGAGTGACTGGAGAATACTGAAGATGGGCCTTCCTCACAGTGTGCAAATGTCAGTTCCCGGTTTTTCTTAGCCAGGTTCTCAACTCAGGAAAGCTTTAAAGAGCAATTGGATTTGGAGTTTGTTTTTTCTTTTAGGGTTGAGGGAAATTTTCTCATTTCAGTAACCCTGAAGAAAAGGTCTTTGTGTTCAGACTGCTGCAAAGAATTTTGTGGGGGTTCTTCAAATATGCAAATAATATTTGTAATAATCTATTTAATATGTCACTGGTCCTCAGAATTAAATTAGCAATTGGCTCTGTTTCATGGTGCATTTCAAAGTAATAAATTTGAATATTATTATTCAAAGTAATAAAATGTATTTTCTTATAAATGTGTGTTCTAATTAAATAATCACACTGTACACTGACCTCTCATTCCTGGCCCATCACTGAGCACTAGCCTTGTTTCCTAAGGAACTGGAAAATGGGCCTGTCCTGGGTTGGTATAAGCTTTGGAATTACTATATCCTTGTTCAAGTAGGAAGAAAAATCTTGACATCTTTATAGTGACCAAAGGAAAATTTTCTAAAAATAGATTAACATATAGACTATAGACTTGAGTTTGGTAGTTTCTTATGCACACATTACTGTATTTGGAGAAAAGGGGGAAGTTAGGTAGAAATAATCCAATCCAAATAATGACTAAGGTAGTGGTTACTCGAGTTTACCTCTTAGTAAGTGCCCCCAGGAATTTTTAAATCACTGCTTCAGTTTGTACTGTCAATATGCAGAAGAGCCAATGTATTCAGAATATTTTTATTAACAGGGCTCCTAATAGAAGGTTTTTCAGCTTAATAAACAATTTTTGTTTTCTTGGAAAGGATGGTGGTGGAAAAGAGTAGGGGAGTACATAATTTTGTGTGGACTAGAAATAGCAGTGTCTTATTGAGAGTTATTTTCATTTGATTTTTAACTGCTTAAATTTGATATGTTTGCTGTTTCTCCTCTGGATGTCATCGTGTTCATGTTTCCACCAAGGCAGTGACTCTCAATGTGCTTGTTTAGACCGACAGGGCAAGGGAGCAGTGACAACGGGTGATGCAGCAGTGCCAGGGCTGGGGGCAAAGATAAGAAAAGTCCTAAACGGTTCTGCTCCACACCCCTTCTCTTTCTGGAGTCGCTGCTCTCCAGCTCTCTTTGCTGCCCTCCTAGCAACTCAAGTTCGATTAGATTTATAACAGCTGCTGTGGATGTGGCTGCCTAAATTTGTGGAATGTTTTTATAAATGCTGTTGGAGAAACAGTCCGCGTTAGGCCTGTAACTCCTGTTTTGGTTTTGTTTTTCTTCTAATCTCTCCTCTATCCTTAGAGTTCTGCCTACTTGTTCACTTTCTGATTTTGCACTTGGACATCCTTTAGATTCATTAAGACCTTTTATTCCATGCATTGGGGCTTTATTTAACCTTATGTTTAGCCAAAGTGTTATTCTGTTTGACCTGCATGCTGACAATGTATTTGACTGGAGTCCTGTGATTGATATTTTAAAATCAGAGGTAATGGATCATGTTCTCAGAATAAAAACATGATCCAAAAAAAATAATAAATATTAGAATAACCACCACTTAGAAGGAAAAGAAATGCCCTGTCAATGAGCGTAGCGCGCTGTGTGCCTCGCGCCCTGCCTGCCTTTGCAGGGCTCTCTCTTACCACCTCTCCCCTCCCTCACCTCCTGGGAGCCCCACTGCCCCCGTCCAGCTCCTTCAAGTAGCCAAGGTCTTCGTGCCTTGGGAATTACATGCACTGTTCTCTGCCCACATCTCTCGGCTGGCTCCTTTGAGTCTGGACTGTGGTTCTTGCCTTCCTTCCCTGACCACAGCATCTAAAGTCTTGGCCCCACCCCATCACCTGTCCATACGTGTGCATTACCATTCTCACCACACGCTGCTTGCTTCCTTGCACATTAGGAGACCTAAGTTATAGTTACTTATTTATTAGGTGACTTGCTACTCGTTTGTCTTCCCCAATAGACTCTATACTCTATGAGGGTGGAGACTATACCAGTCTCCTTCACCACTGTAGCTCTTGGCACAAGGTGGTGCCTAATGTATATTTGCGGTTGAATGAATGAAATATCCCAAGGCCCCAACTAAACCCATATCAAGATATAAGATACTTAATACTTCTTGACTCTCTTGTAATAACGAATGATGAATTTAACCAAGGTATGCTGGCTTTTCTCAGGCACATGAAGGATCAGAATAAGAAAGTGGCCAACCTCAAACACAATCAACAGCTGGAAAAGAAGAAGAATGCCCAGTTATTGGAAGAAGTCCGCAGGCGAGAAGACAGCATGGCCGACAACTCGCAGCACTTGCAGGTGAGCCTGGACTTCTCCTTTTAATCTAAATAACTGGAGATTGACGCTCTCTGAAATGCAGTCACTGCTGTGGGAAAATATGCATAGAAATGACGGACTTGCCTTTGCTCTGAGTTCAGTGCTAACATTGTACTCCTAGGAAGCCAATAGGGCCTTCTGAGCACAGAGCATCATTTTGAAAGTGATGCCCAAGAAAAGCTGATCATGGTGGAGGCTAGTAACACTGCACACAGTCTCTTGGATCCTTTGCCTCCTCTGAAAAGGTAAGGGCTGTGTTTTATATGTTTGGCAAGAACCTTAAAACATAGAAATGCCTTCCTTTTAGATTTAATTTGTTTTGGGGTCAGTACAAGGGAAGTGTGTACATATTATCACAGAAGATATTTGGAAAAGGCTGCATTAAGCTGATCATAGGCATTTTACAAAATTTGTTTTGTTGTGTTAAAAACTCAGAGACTCACAGGTCATTATTCTGTCTGTTCCACGGGATATCGTTATCTCTCAGTGGACAGCCCTAACTTAGAAACTGAACGACTGCCTGAAAATACCAATTTTTCCTCATTAACCATCCCTATTTTTGGAAAAGGAGCTCTCCCCATGTGCTCAATAAAACATTCAAGCTAAAATAGGTCATTTGCTTTGAAGTTACTTTATTTATTCCAGTGTGCCTTTAAACAGTTCTACTTGGCTAGAGTTCACATTAAATTTTGCTTATGAATTAGTGTCTTTCTCCAATTATATATTAGGTTTCCTCCTTGGAGATAGAAGAAGTTAGATAATTTCAATATGTACTCATAGTTCACTTTTTTAATTGAACAAGAAAAAGAAATAAAGAATTATTCTGGAGTAGAAAATATAAGGAAATGCTTTGCCGAGAGCATAGCACCTGGAAGGGATTCAGTCAAATTAGTTTCTTTTTCCTGTGTGTCCCACAGGTGCCTTAATGGTGTTATACAACCTCACTTGACATTGATGCTTGATTTACCTACATAGGTCAGTGCGAGAATCAGATCTTCTGTTAGTCCTGGATCCACCTTAGCATGGACTAGCAGCTAATGTGAGTTAGCAGCATCCTCACTGCTCTTGGCAGATCATATCCTGTGGGTTCAGGACTTCTATGGGTCTCAGTTCCCCCATTTGTCAATAGGAGATATTAGATTGTAGCCTAAGGACTGAGATAATAATCTTTGCAGAACATTTTAATGGTTTATGTTTTCATTTATTCCTTCCCCAAATTTCTGTGATTTAGGCATTATCATCATATACATTTTATTGATGGTGAAACTAGAGGCTCAGAAAAGTTATTAAATGCCATCCTAGTAAGGAGTGAAGATAGGTCTTCCTGACTTTAAGAAACTAATGTAGAGGAACAACAACAAGAGTAGGTGCCATCTATTGAACATTTCAATGTACTGGGCGCAGTGCTACGTACTTTATATTAGCTATTATCTCATTTCATTCTCATGACAACCAGGTTAGTTGGGACTCTTAGTTGCAAGTGACAAGAACACAACTCAGTCTGAATGAAGCAAACATTGAATTGGTTGACTCAATTAACTGAAAAGCACAGGGCTGGACTTCAGACTTCATTGGGTTCCAATGTTAGAGCAGTGACGTCAGGAATCTATCTCCAACTCTCAGATCTGTTCTGCTCTTTGTTGCCTTGATTCTCAAGAAGGCTCCCCACAAGGGATGGTGATGATGGCCACCAGCAGCCAGCTTCTTATGCACTACAAGTGGCAATCGCCCTAGGGGGAGGAGAATAGCTTCTTTTTAGTAGTTCTAGCAAATGTTCAAGGGCTGATAGAATGCATGAATTGGCCAAGCCAGGGTCATGTGATCACCCCTGGAGGTAAGGATTTGGCTTCACCCAAATCACATTGGCTGAGAGTGAGGGTAGTGTCTTCCCCCAACAAAGAGATTAGTTATTTTACTGGAAGGAACGCTGTAGGTAAAACCACAGATATTTACTGCAACCTCACATGGGTTAAATTAACTATTTTTTATTGCATTTGATATATTAGAAGATACAGGCTCAGAGGGGCTAATCAACTTGTCCAAGTCACTTAGCTAGTAAGTGGCAGAGCCAGGGTTCAGCCTCAGACGTGACTGTCTTTAGATGATGAGAGTTCTGGAGAACTAAGAGAGGAAGGTAAGAAAACTATGGGTGGCAGTGAGACTTCATGGAACAGCTAGGATTTTAGCTGAACACTTTTGACATGGGAGGGGCAGGGCAGGGCAGTGTGGAAGGGCCTCCCAGGCAAGAGAACTGACGGCACAAGTACAGAGGTTGGATGGAGCAAGTCATAGTCAGGTCATAAAACTTAACTGAGCGGTTCATGGTGGTAGCAGCTTTCAGTGTGTGAGCATTGCTGTTATCTTTCTATAACTGTCTCTGAAGCTAGAATGTGTGGATCTCATTCTAAGCTTCAAAATTTACTGGCTGAATGTCCTTGCACAGGTTGCTTAGCTTCCCTAAGCCTCAATCTCCTCATCTGTAAATGGGATTAATAACTGCACCTACTCCATAGAGTTGTGAAGATGAAAGAATCCATGTATATAAGGAATTTAGAATTGCACTTGCTACAGGGAATGCTCAAAATAAGTATTCATGATTATAATAATAATAATAAGCATTAAAGAAGTATTGTCTGTTATACTCATGGGTATTTATACTGTTGTACTCTGATATGCATTGAACATTAAAGTTTCTCTCTTTTCAATATAGAACGTTTTTTCCTTTCTAAGGACACATCTAGTTATGGAAACTAATGTCTTGTTTTGGCCCATGAACTTTTGTATAGCAATATTTTCATAAGGAGCCTTGATAACTACCTCATAGACCTATTCATAAAAGATAGCATGGTCTGGAATTGCTTAGTTGCATTTCTGACCGCCCCAAACAAAGGATAACATTTGAAATGCTATAAAAAGCAATCACGATTAATTTTGATGGAAATGTCTCGGGGTAAGGTTAATAGAGAGTGAACCTCCCACTTTCCTGGATTGATTGTTAAGCATATGTGCTCAGATGCAGTAATTACTGCCTTCTGAAGATGGAACTTTCCAGGGCACTTGATTTTTTAATATTGCTGTTCTTTTGAGCATTTCCTATTGATCGATTAGTATCAATTAACCAGAATTTGTTTTGGTTGGTTGGTTGGTTGGTTGGTGGTTAGGGATTGGGCACCTACTAATTTTGATTTTTTTCTACATCAGCATTTTGTAATGATTGGATTCCCTGACTTCATCATTTCAACCAATCAGATAGGTATTATATCCAGAAAATCTCAGGTAGAGTTTTGCCTGCAACAATAATAGCTGCTGGATCAGTCTCCAAAGGAGAGATGAAAGAGATTCAACTAGTTAGTATGAAAATTGGAGACAAAGTTGAATATACATAGAGTGACTGTTATGACCAGGACACATAATGGCAATTGGGAAAATCGGACCATATTAAGCAAACCTAGATATATAGTCATGTTAAGAAACCTTTCATAAACCTGACCACCTTAAGTTTATAATTTTATGTCAGAAATTGCAAACTCAAAAGCTTTCAGGGCCAGGCTATTAATATAAATAAGAAACAAGTGTAAGAAAAATAATGGTGTCCAATTCGTTCAGCCTATCTTTTATTTATTTTTATTTTTGGCAAATATGTATCATTTAGCAATTGCCACAATAATTACATATAACAAACCACCCCACAACAGTGGCTTTAAAGCATTGGTAGAGTAGGCTTGGCTGGGCACTGCTGATTCTGCCAGCAGGTTTGTAGGATAGCTGTTCTGCATATTCGTTCTGAGTCCCAGGCTGAAGAGGCGGCAGTGTCCCAAGAGAAACTCTTCTCATGACAGTAGCATAGACACAAGAGACAAGCAAAAACATACAAGATCTCATAAGGGTTAGATAAAATAAGGGTCGGCCATTCAATCTATCAAAAGGCACAAGGTTCAGAGAAATACTCTGTTATAAGAAAACCAGTAACCTAAGCATAACGCAAAATTGCGGCTGTAGTTGGCTGTGTTGTGTAGCTATAAGAGAGACTGCTGGGGACTGTGAGGAACTCAAGAGCCTATGCTTCATCTGTGATAAATGGGGATCGAACCCAGGTCCCTCCATATGGGAGACGGACGCCCAACCATTTGAGCCACATCCACCCCCCCCCCCATGCTTCCTCTATGGTGGCAGTAACTCACCTCTTCCAGATCATTACCATAGAGGGAGGCCTAAGATTGTCAGACCTTCTGATGTTCTAAGATTAGTTTAAAAAAAAAAAAAAAAAAAAGCAATGGGAATTTTTATGTGAAATCTCTGAATTTTAGAAAGTTGGTACAATTTTTTTTTAACACTCTGTGGCCCCAATGAAGCATGCCTGCAGGCTAAATGGACCATTGGTTTGCAACCAGTGTTGCATAGCCTAGGGCTGACTGTACTAGGTTCACATGGTACAAATAGAGAGACTACAAATGCACCCTGGCTAGCTCCACTTGACCCATCCAGGGCAGATGGCAGTTTGGTGTGGTTGTCCTGAGTCCTATTTTTATTTAAAATTCTTTGAATTACTTTTTTCTCAGTGGAAATAACTCATAATCTATAGGACTAAAAGGTGCTCTTGATTTAATTTATTAAACTTTCTCTTGGAGAATTGGCAAGAAGAATAGGAAGGAAGGAAAAAGAGCCATGGAGTTGAACTGTCCAGTGTTCAGTTACTGATCCTTAGCATTATCCACTGAGGACCATGAGTAAGGCAGAGAGCCTCATTATTTTCCCATCAGTAAAGGGGATTATAATCTCTACCTCCTGGGTGGGTTGAGTAAGATGAGGCTTGTGAAAGAGCCTAGCACAGTACCTGACCTGTGCGGGATTCAGTTACTAGAGCTATTTCTTCGAGAGGCTGATTATGAGCTTTTAACCATGGAAGACAGTGACCTTTGGGAGTATTGCCTAACAAATTATGTGCAGCTATTTTATACTGATGAGTAATACAGATTGAAAACACACAGCAGTAAATGAAAGTTTCCAATAAAACACTGAAAAACTTTTTAGGCAATAAGGAAGAAAAATGGAACATTTTCCAATTTTATATTGAATTGCGTGTGAACGGTGGTTGTGAAAGATCATGATATTCTTGTATAATTTAGTAGAACTCTTCCCTGGAACACAGATTATGGAACATGATAGTTATGTTTGACCATTGGGTTTTAAACTTCGGCATGTCCCCATAGAGCACACCTGGAGAGTTTTTCAAAAAGGTATCTTTCTGGAGATTCACTCTAAATTGTCATTTCCAGAATGGGATGCCCAGGACGACCCCCCTCCCCCCTCCATCTCTAGCTATCGCTTGCTGAGTAAATATGCCTATTTGAAACCCCAGTGGACATCATTGTAGACTTTGGCTGCCTTTTCCCTGTGCAACTTATCGAGTTAATGAACTAACATCCTAAGAAATGCACAAGCCAGTATTTTATGCTCCTTTTCTGTTGTATGTCTGCAGAATTCTCTTCAATTTATTGCCTGAAATCTAAAGTCTGTTCTTGTGTGCTTCCGTTTCCAAATTATAGGTTCCCAGGGAACTGTAAAGTTTCTTCTCTGCCAGTGGTTAAACCCAAGTGTGATCACTTTAAAAAGCAAATGAATGTTCCCATTTATTCTCATCCTTTTAGTAGAGCTCTAAACAGCTAGAAAGACAATTTTATTTTTCAATTTGTGTAACTGTACATCCATGATTTTTTCCCATGAGGACTTCCTTTACTTTGTTCATCCAATTAGAGTTGGATGCAGCTAGGAAAGGAAGTGTAACAAACATTGTCAACCTCAAATATGTGTAGCTTTCAGCAAAACACGTAGTTCATTATGAGGTTCCCAAAGTTTGTTTCTGTGTAGAAGGATATGTATGTTTTAAGCAGCAATTTTTAAGAGTCCTATCTATATGTTCATCTCTCCAAGTCACTGAGTTAAATTCATTTCTCTTTCAATTCCTTAAGCTTAAAATTGTTACTATAACTGTGATCTATTTCACATGTTATAGTTCACTTACCTAAGCACTACCATTAAAAGAAGCCTGACCAGCAGGGCTAAGATATTTATCATTGTCAGAATGCGTTTATTTAGCGCCTAGTTTTTCATGGCTGTTCAGTAACAGGCATGGAGTAGAGTGATTTAGGGAGGCTCCATTTCAGCCATCTTTTTCACCATATGGAAAGATTAGAAACGTTGTCCTAACACAGATTTTTTTAAAAAATCCGTATTTATTCCAATTTTCATCAGAATGTAACATCATGTTTTAAAAAAAAACGAACGAACATGATGAGTATATCATTTGTTTGTCTCACAATGATCTCACCTTGATGGGTAGAGATTGAAATGTTCCGTTAACTTGTGGGTAAATTCTACTATGTTGTTGAAATGTGGACTGAGCCTCATCCAGAATTACTAAGCTCTGTTCAAGGTTTGAGATGAAGAGAAATACTCACATATTTGCAAGTCTGCTGAGGACAGAGAACACTGATGAGTAGGACTGAATGCTTTCTGCCCTTGGGGATTTATTTTGACATTTGTTTTTCTTTTACACTCTAATCCCCCACGAGCCAAAAATGACTTTTGTTGTAGCAGGTCTCTATAGGCAGTTGCAGAAAATCTTATTTGACAATCAGCTTCAGGTAGCCTTGAGTTGCAGTCGTTATTCTTTGTAGTAACTCATAGACTGACAGGGGTGACAAGGCATCCTGTGCAAGGGACTTGGGAACTAACCATTTGTTAGAAACGTTCCAAGAAACCAAGTGAAATTGTGTAAATAAAACTGTTGTATGTGGAGTTTTACTTCTTTCCTCCCAATAATGTATTGCTTGTTTTCCCAAATATGCACTGACTTGCATATTTCTTCTGAGAAATGTCTTCTGCTTTTTCCTCAGGATTTGTGACCTAATCCTCCACTTCATACAGCCCCTCTGTACAAACACAGTCTATGTCTATGGAAAAGAGAGGTTTACCCTTCATCAAGTGTTGCCTAATCTACCTATTAAATTACCCCCTGGAGACAGAACAGGGTTCATTATTCTTCTCTGAAGGGTTTGCAGGTTTCACTCCATTAGTAGCTCTTTGGCATCCTCGGCAGAGGGAATGTTTGTTTGCCAAAGGCCGAAGATCCTGCAGAATGAAATGCAACGTATTTGTCAAATGAAATCATTGCTATGAGGGGTTAGAGTCGTGAATGCTCTGGAATGACAAGGCTTGAGGAGGGATGGAAAAAGGAATCCTGTTAGGATGATATAGTAATCTCTTATTCATTCGGAGGTGGATACTAAGGGAGATCAGAATATTTTTTAGGCATTTTCCCATTTGGGGCCTTTTGGTCCCTGAAATATAAATAGGTAACGAAAAGGCAGGATTCCTCCTGCTACAATCTCCAGTGAGAACTGGAAGCAGATATATATGGGATAAAGGAAGGGTACTCTATGGAGAGAGGAGGACTTGCTTTGTGGAGCCTGGCTTTCCTCAGTTTACCCCTAACTCTGACCTCCGGGCTTGTTTTGAGGTGAGGTTGAAGACTATACATTGGAGACAGCACTCTTACATGTTTATTAAAAATCACTCTGATGATTAGCTTAATCATTAGCAACACCAGCCCTGCTAAACCAGAACCCTGCGTGCTTTTCCACATATGTTCAGGATAATTGCCGTGGCAGGGCCTCCCGTTGACCACGAGGATGAGGATGGGGCTAGGCAAGTTTGTATACCTTCATTTTATAGACTAGGAAACTAGGCTCAGATAGCTGTTCAGTGACTCATCTGCAACCATGAGCCTCATTAAAGGCAGAGCTTTGAGAAGGCACCACTGCTTGGGAGTTCTTCCTATGAGGGTCAGGTGAAGGCTCAGATTTTGTGCACTAAGAATAAAATGCTTCCCCAGGCAAAATTTTCCCAACCAGAAATGGTGCTGAGAAATGAACCTTGGTGGGTGTGCTTGGGGGCATCTATAATTTTTGCTGTTCTGCCTAAGTCCAGAGCATGTGCAGGATAGTTCTCAAAGGGGTTACGACGAAGGCATTACTGATAAACCCACATTCTGAAGGAAAGGGAACTGAAAGAAGGAAGAGACTTCTGATGGCACACCTTTTTTTATTTTTCAAAGGTAGCTTTTATGTAATCACTCACGCATGTGGGACTGGGGTATTCCCTAGGGGGGCAATCACAGTCAGCGTGCTGCCTCAAAAGAACCAGTCCAGTTAAACCAACTCTCCCTGGCCAGGGTAATTACCACAGGTTTGCTCTGAGATACGGCTACCAAGGGTTAGTCAGGAGGGCACCTACAAATCATGACCCGTGTCACCTGGACATCAATAACCTCATTTTAATAGATGCTGGTATTTCAGCACATCATTGCCCAAGGCAGAGAGCTGGGCATGGCTAATTTTAAAAAAATGTTAAATTTGACTTATGGCTTGTCCAAAGCACTGCTAAGCTGTGTATTCAAACACCCCAGGTGAAGGAAATGACAATCAATGACATGGGCAGTGATTTAGATGGAAATCTTGCAAAGGAAAATACATCTATAAAATCCGTTCCTATTCACTTAAAAGTCTATCGTGTAATATACATTTGGGAAATTGGTAACTTTAATTTATGGCACTTTTAATCTCTTCTCTGTTTTCATATTTCCTCTCTACATCTCACTTATTTTGGTTGCCTGGAAAAATCCTGTGAGGTTAAACAAGCGTAAGCTTTTCTTACTAGAAAGGACCTTAGACTTTATTTAATACAAGCCCCTTGTTTTGCTCATGCAGGAAGTAGGGCCCAGTAAAAGCAAAGGCCCTGCCTAAGATCTCACAGAGAGTTACTGACAGGGGATTGAGCAGATCTCGGCCTTTGGCATCCTTGTACCCTCTGTGCAGCCCAGTGGCCCCATCAGACACATCTGCCTTTTGTAATTTTTGAACCGTTAACCCTCAAGCTCAAAGGTTAGAGCAGTGCCCCCTTAGCATGGGTTTTAAGTTGACATCTAAGATGACATAAAATTACCCCTCAAAATAAACTAAGTTTTATCCATGCTTTATAAATGGGGCATTTTATCATCTCTTATGCCTCTCTTATGTCATTAAAATTAGAATAACTAAAGAAGTGGTAAATTGGTGGTGGAGAAAATGGCTGTGAGAGCAGATACAGAGCTAGGACTCTTTAGATGATAAATGAAAATTAGTTTCAGTTATTTATCTCTGCAGCGTTTCCTCTTCCATTGAATGGATGTCACTCACAAAGAGGCTCAGGAAAGATCAGTCTTATCATGGAAAACAAGTGTGGGTTGCTTAGAAAATTCAGCAGTAGGAATGGTAGCTGCTACTTTTTGTTGAATAAGGAACCTAAACCAAGGATAATGTTTTTAGTCGAATCGATCGATGCAGCAGACATCATTGTTTCTTATTTTAAGAAATTGCCACAGCCACCCCAGCCTTCAGCAACCACCACCCTGACGTGTCAACAGCCATCAACATCGAGGCAAGCCCTCTGCCGACAGCAAGGTCACAGCTCACTGACGGCTCAGGTGATGGTTAGCATTTTTTAGCAATAAAGTATTTCTTAATTAAGATATATAATGCTGTTGCATACTTGATAGACTACAGTACTGTATAAACATAACTTTTATATGCACTGGGAAACCAAAATATTCACGTGACCCGCTTTGTTGCGATATTCACTTTTTTTGCGGGGGTCTGGAACTGACCCCGCAACGTGTCCACGGTATCCCTGTGCAGCAGTGCTGAGGTAATGGTCAGACTACCCCAATGACAGATAGGAAAGTTAGGTGGTATAAATGGGGGTAGGAGGCTTTGCATGGATTTCATGGAGAAGAGGATAAGCTTCCTTTAACTAATGCTTCTTACAGGCCATGCAAGCTCTGCATTCAGCAGGAGTCCCACTGATACTTTTGAGCACCTTTTGTGTGCTAGATGCTGTGCTGCCTGCTGTGATTTAACAGTGAGTAAGACAGATTCTTTACCCTCAGTGTCTCAAGATCTTTTCTTCTGAATAAAGGTGTCCTTTTCCCAACATCCGATTTGCAGCAGCTTCTGTGGATAAACCAGAATATGTGTTGTTTATCTGCACTATGCTGGAAGACCATTTTAAAGAGGTAACATAAAGAGGCAGTGTCCAGGGAAGCGGCTGTGGCTCAATCAGTGCGGCTCCCGTTTACCATATGGGAGGCCCCGGGTTCGGTTCCTGGGGCCTCCTGGTGGGGGCGGGCCCGCCCGCACGGCGTGGTTGGCTGACCCAGCGAGCGCAGGCAGCAGGGGGGGGATGAATGAATAGATAAGTGGAATCTTTAAAAAAAGGAAAAAAAAAGAGGCAGTGTCTGCAGTGGGAGCCTTGGCTCTGCCAAGCCAGAGCAGAAGCTTCTAGAAGGCCTTCTGAACCACAACTCTGCAGTGGGGCTGCAAAAGCCCAAGAGGGTGAGGAATGCAAGTACCAAGCAGGGAATTAGGAGTCTGGGTTCTGTTCTAGGTTCAGTCACTAGTTAGCTCTTTGACTTGAACAAGTGTTTTTTCCTCTTTCGACATTAGTTTTCTCATCTACAAAACAAGTGGCCCTTCTGAAATCCTGGGATCCTGGGACTAGCTGACTGTTTGCATACATGTGATGATTTAAAAGCACCACAAGAGAGGGTGGCTCATGGGTCAACTGGGGATGCTGTTGCCCAAAATAGAGCATTCATGTCAGAGGCAAGGCTGTTTTCCAGTTGGGAATCCAAGGGAAATGGCACATCAGTCTCTTTCAGTACCAGTCTGGTAATTAAAGCTCTGGCTTAAATATAAATTACTTTAAGAACCCTTTCTATTCTGCCATTTTAAGAAGACTTTTGTAGTGTGCACTAAAATATCATGTTTTCTTCCTTTGGAAAGTTATAATAATACATCCATAGATCCACTATTGTTGCTTTTTGGTATACGATAAAGATAAAACTGTGACAGTCTGGGCATGAGATACACAGAGCAGAAACTACTCAGAATGGAGCCGCCTGGGCTACAGACTTATTTCTCAAGAGCAAGAGCTATGTGGCTTTTAAATGTAATTGTTTTTGAAGTAGACTATTATTTTAATAAGCCACTATGTCAATAGGGGCCATTTCCCCACCCCCACCTCCAACTGTGTGGGTTATAGTGAGCTGTGGGAAAATAGAAAAGAGACTAATTTGACAAAAACCGGGATTGATATTATCTAGGATCCCATTTCCCAAAGCATGTTTATCAAAGTGATAGTTCTGTGGGATACTATAAGGAAAAATGTTCCATTTGTCAACTGCCTTGGAAAACAATACCCACTCTATCCCCCCACTCGGAGAGTCAACACGCATGTTAGCATATTAAAGGCTCTGAGAAGTCCTGCAGTCAAGAGGACTGTTTAATGTTTCTTTAATTGAAAGTGTCTCTAAATAATTTGACAAAAGAAGCCTTTTTCTTTTCCTGCAACATCTAGTAATATTGCAAAGAATGGCTATTTCATGGAACTTGGGTAAATGCTGACCTAGGAAATTCAAAGTACTGATAACTGAAACATGCAATTAGCTTTTAATTACAGTTTAAGGTTGAACAAATTCTGCAGTGATACTTTATTGAGCATAATATTGTCTTTGTTGAGTCAGAGTTTACCTGGGCATTTTACAATGGCTTTGAGCCTGCTATTTGATTATAAAAGCATTTCTGTTAGAATGGTTGGCCAAGAGAATTCAACTTCTGATGATACTTAAACAAACAAACAAACAAACAAACAAAACCCTGCACTGCATTAACAAAGTTGTTGCAATCCAAACTTTAAAAATGTTTATGACAGGCATAGCAATATTTCCTTCTATCATTCCCTGTCTGAAATGTGTATTGACTTATGATGATACTGTGCCCTAAGTTCAAATTTGATGAAGAATGTTTTAGAGGAAGATGTGGAAATTATCCCATCCTTAAAACACAAATTTGAACTTTTTAAGGTATCCATTGTTGGTTCTCATTTGGTGCAGTTTTGCCCTCTCCTTGCAAAGGCAGTTCATTGGCAGTATGCAATATAGCGCTTAGATTCCTGCCATGCTGTCAAAATCAATTATATGGGTTGAAAATGAAGCACAGAGCGTCCCTGTGTCATTACCAGCAGGCTTGTTTTTATTTTGGTTGTACTTTTTTGGCTGTGAAAGGATCCTTATGAGAAATTAGAAAACCACAGGTTTGAAAATGTTAAGAGTTAAACAATATCCTTGAATGTGTGTCTCCCGGATCCCTGAATCTTATCATAAATGGACCTATAATTTCTGAATGAACTGACCTCGCTTAACCTGATTTAATGATGGCTTTACTCATCTTACCAGGTTATTTCCCCCCTTACCCTAAATGAGGGATTAAGACTATACTTGACTGTGACTTGGATCACCTGGATAAAGTTTCACTTCACAGGTATTACCACATGTTCATTATAGTCCAATGTTTGCGAGCAGGGTGGGAGTTTGAACCTGTAAAGGTTACAAAATCTGTTGCAGACGGGGCAAGGGGGGGGGGGGGTTCAGTGGTAACATATTCTGTAATGTTTTTAATTCTCAAAGATTATTTCCCCCATATAAAAAATAAAGCCATATCTCTCTATAGTAAATGCTTTAAAAGAAAGGTTCATTTACAAAATCATTAATTTGTCATTTGTGTTAGATTCTTTACTAGCCTCTTGTATTTCCAACACCAGGTTTTTGCTTCTCTCTCACCTTGTCTTATGGACACAAAGAACCATAAATCCATAATTATGATACATAGTAGGAGGTAGAGGGATAAAACCCAAAAGGATTTTTTTTGTAGGATGGACTAAGTGACAGAAGCATAAGTCCAGGAGAAGAACATTCAAAGCAAAGGTGATTTGAGTTTTTCCACCCAAGTCAGTTCCTGGAGCTTTGTTGGGTTCTCTGCAGATGATTCCTGGCCAAAGGCTGGGACCCCTCCCTCCTTTCTGATAACCATTTCCTTCCATCATTTATGAGTCAGTAAATATCATTGTATATTCCTGAAGACAAGCCACCCTGAATATATAGCCATCTACTTTTTCCCAAGAGAAATTTCAAAAAGATTTTTCAGGTTTGAAAATATAAACTTACAAGGATATAGATAAAATAGTCAAAATGTCTGTTTATGATATTCATTTTATTTAGTTATATTTAAAATCACTTATTTTACAATAAATAAGAGTACTTTTTTTTCTGTTCTTGTATTTCATGGAAGGACTTTATTTGAACTCTTTACGAGTATCCTCTACCTAAGAGTTGACTCTCTCGGAGGTGCTTTTCCATCATTTGCTGCAGCCTTCCCAGCCCAGGTAGCGTCACTGCCAAGTGATTTGAACCCAGGCCTTTAGGAGCCTACATGAAACACATCTGTTGGAGCATAACACAAAGCCATAGACATCCTCTCATATCATTAGTGGGGCTTGTTTTACCATATTTGGGTAGGTGTGAGTCTGTTTGATCTCTTTACCATGCAGAGTTGTAATTGCTTTTTCTAAGGCATGTGTATATACCATGGTGGTTAAAATCATGGGTTAACTCCCAATGCTGCTACATACTAGTTGTGTGATTTGTGACAAGGCTGTTAAGTTTCCCGATCTCAGATGATAACAGTAGCCCCCTCCCAGTGTTGTGTCACCCCCCTGCACGGTGGGTGACGGCTGGTACTGCGATGATGCAGCTGAGGATGTCGATGATGTCAGTGTGGTTCAACATTTACACTTGGGAATGGCTCCCCAAAGACCTTCCCAAAGCCTGCAGCCCCTGCGGCTGGCCCTGGCTCTCTCCGGAATGCCCTCTCCTCCTATTCTCCCCCTTCTGCAGGCCTGCCTTGCCCTCGGGACTTGGCACTTGCTGTGCCCCCCTGACAAGAATGTTTTTTCCTCAGATTGTGTAACTTACTTCTTCACTTTATGCGGTGTCTTCTGTTCAGGTATCATCTCTTTAGAGAGGGGTGTTTTCTGAACGCTCTACCTAATTAAATCATTCTTGTCATTCTATATGTTCCTACCTCATTTTATCTTTCTCCGTAGTACATATTGCATCCTAAAATAATAATGTCCATTTATATGTTTACTCATTTTTTAGCTCTCCTCTCTCCTCCAGGAATCGTTGCTTTACCTCTGGGCTGCTCCATCTGTGCTTTTTCTCTCTCCCAGGTTCATTGATTTCAACTTCTGGAGGGTTGTCTCTGTCTCTGCAGCTTTTGTCTGTGGCTTATTCCTCCATGTAAATAGGACCCTCGTAAGAGGATTAAGACTACCCTGGGTCATGCCTGACTGGAATGATTTAATCAAAGGAAGGGCCCTTAATGGAATCTAATCAAAAGGTCTCATCTACAGTGGGTTTACATGCACAGGAAGGGGTTTGTTGGGGAGCAGGTGTAGCTCAGTGGTTTGAGCGCCTGCTTCCCAAGTACAAGCTCCTGGGTTCAATCCCCAGTATCTCCAAAAAGAAAAAAAACAGGATTTTCTGGGGGCTGCGAAAGCTTCAAACTGCCACAGGGTTCAATACATATTTATTGACTGAGTAAATGAATTGTTATAAGGAAGCAGAATTGAAAATACATTCTGCTCCCATGGCTATTCTTGGGATTGGTAATGGCCACCTGGCGTGGAGTGGAGAGGGGCTTGGAAGCCGTGTGCGTACAGGAATGGAAAGGAAGCATGCTAACGCGGATTAGCAGGGCGTGCTGGGGCCTGGAGGAGAGCAGCGGAGCAGGAGGCTGACTGAGGCTCCACGCTGACCTCCTCGCAGGGAGGAACGCATCTTATTCCACCTTGTCTTTTCAGTGCACATAGGCAATCAACAGATTATTAATTACTAATGTGCGATAATGAACAGATGAATAATGAGATAGGCTAACCAGTAATAGAGGATCGACCCTCTAGATTTTGTCATGAGATTTGTTTGAACTAGGTTTTCTTGCAAGAGGCATTCTTGTTGGCACTTGAAGATGTGTATCTTTAGAGAGCCGTACTAATTGTTTTTCCTTTCTCTGTTCAGCTGCCAGGGGCAGCACCCTCACTGGAAGCTCTTTGAAATGGCTGTCAGGACAGCAGGGAGGGGAGCTTCCCTAGGGACCAGAGGAAACCCAATTCCCACCCTGCCCTTGGTGCAGCTGCTGTGTGTGGCCGGCACCCTGTATACACACAGCCTGCAGACTGGAAACATCTGGAGAAAGGTGGCAAAATGAGCAGCAAGCCCTTAGAGGAGGCTTTTCTTCAATATTTTAATTCTCCAGTGAAGGCGTATTTTTCTGAGCATTTAAGTCTTTGAATGATAACTATTGTATGAGTGAAGAATTTTTTCATTAGCAAAGAGTTTGCTCACTATTTAATTGACAGATGGGTGGAGGCACCGATTCATTCAGCAGATGATCCGTGCTGTGCGAGCACTAGGGCTCCATCACGGCCACTGTCCTAAATCTCTGGCATCCACATTTTCAGATGAGTGTTTCTTTTCTCAGTCATCACTCTTGGAACTCGTATACATTTCCTAGGATGGCGGTTGTTACTCACACGCTTTCTGGAACTCCTCTGGCCTCTTTCAAAGCCACACAAGAGACATGGTCTTATTCTCGTGTAATTGTGGCATGTTTGTTCTCTGAAACCAGCATTTCCGATTTTGATCAACAGCCTTATTCCCCAGACTTGGTCCTGAAAGATGAGTGGCTATAAAGTTTTGCTGCTGGTATGATACTTTGTCCCCAAAATGTGTCAGGCTCTGGAGATGGTTCCAAAGGAGGATTTCTCAAAACGTCTTTGAGAAAGGGTGCCTCTTTGGGATAAATATCTTCCACTGTGGCTATTTAGAATGGAGACGTTGTGCACGAGGAAGGGAACATTCTGGCATGTTTTGTAATCTTTTTTTTTTATTTTTTATTTTTTATTCAGACTGTATGCACTTTATATTTTTTAGAAAAGAGCAACCCAGTTTTTGGTATCTCATAAATAACATGCTTGTTGGGTTTCCAGTGTTTCAAATGGCTTCTTCTACACTGTGAAAGTTTCGATGTTGTTTATGACCACACAGAAACCCTACATTGCCAGCATGTGACACTGTGGGTAACATTGGCTCCTTAGAGGTCTCAGTTATCCCAGAAATTCCCCAGTTTCTTCTCAATTTTCTTTCTTTGTTCAGATCCAGTTTTTGTCCCTGTCCTGTTTCCCATTTCAGGGAAGAGGCTGCATATCAATGACTGTCACATTCCACTCCTTAGTCTGGTTATACTGACCTGGAATTCATTCCCCCTGCTGCTGCTTCCCTGCGGTGTGATAGTGAGGTTTCTGAAACTCGCTGTGCCTCAGTTTTCTCTTCTTTAAAATGGTGATAAGACTATCTGTCCCTTAGGCTTATAGGAACAAATGGCATCTCAGTGTAAACCCATCACCACAGTTGTTTGTGCATGGAATTGCTCAAGAAATGACAGCCACTCTTACTTTTATCATCATCATATTACTGCTGGAGTTAACATTTATCACAAGTTCCATCATTGTCTGACACATTTTTTCAATGCCCTAGTGAGTTTTCAATTTTCTGTTAAATTCTCAGTTCCTTGGGTTATGCTATATTAGAGATATGCATGCTTGTTCTGGCAGTTTAGCATCGATGGGAGAAAACGCGACGATTTATGCCTTTGTATACTTTTTCCTAACGTTGTAAATTTTTAAAACTTTTCTTAATGTTTGGCAGCGAGCTGTACCCTCATTGTTTGAACACACATGCACATATGATATGTATGTGTGTGGATATAGATGTATACACACGTATGCATATCCAGTTTCAATTTGTTTTATTTTCTTGCCTTGAAATATCATAGCCTCCCAAATTTCGCATGCTGGCACTAGGTGGCTATATTTGCCGCCTCTAAATTAAACACCCAAAGAATTTGACGCGTAGGCACCAAAGCGGTAGCCTTTAAAAAGCCACTGACTTCACACAGACAGATACTTGAGACAGAAAGCCCTTTCTTCTCTGTGCTCACTTGGTGTCTGGCTTCACCTGGTCGGGCGAAGTGAACTCTGGGTAGGTTGAGCTATATATGGCACTGCATACCCATGTGCTGGAGGCGGGCAAGGGGTTCCCGTAAGTGGAGGAGCCGGACACCGTCTCCGGGCCGGTGGCGGCAGGAGTGAGGAGCCTGAGGAGGAAATGGCATGGCTCCTGTGGCCAAGCAGTTAGCCTGCAGCTGGTGTGGGCTGCGGAGCACCCAAATGGGCTTTGACGCCTACATGGTTCATTTGATTGATGTTTGGGGTGTGGGAGGAAGGCAGGACCCCTGAAGAGTATTTATAATGCCCTGCACATACAGACTGCAAAGGCAACCACAAAACCAAGCTAAACACAAATTTTAGCTATGAAATAGGTTCTAGAAACACTCCATGTACTAGTGCATGCAGCTGTGACCGTTCTCCCCTCTCGTGTCTGAAGGATTTTCTTTGCCGTCTTTATTGTCGCTTAAAGTTTGAAATTAAACCTTGACCTAACATAAACACACACAGGTACAGCTGTTTTGCTGAGATATTATGAGTCTTTGCCCTAGCTTCATCTTTTCACAGAGGGCAGGCTTTCTCACTTCCCAACCTGAAGGTTGGCCTTTGGGGTTGGGTGCTGTTATTTTCTTAATTCCTCAGAGTAGTTATTCAGAACATTTTTGCTAGCCAGGCCCATATACTGATTGTTTGCATTTTGATTCATTCTCAAAATGTAAGTGTATTTCAAGATAGATTGCTTCATTCCAGTCAGGCACCTATTGAAAAGAATTACATGATGCCTCAAGCATTGGGGTTGTCTGTTAACTTTCAGAAGATATTACAATAGTTATGGGCTGGAAATGAGGAAGCAACGCTGGACAATTACTTTCCTGAGTGCCAGGTGTGTTAGGAATATGTGTTTTGGGGTACTGGAAGGGGAAAGAAGGTTAACTGTGAAACGAGGAATGTTGTAATTGTAGAGAGGTTAATAATTTGAGGAATGGATTTTGCATTGGTTTCTATTTGTGCCTCTCATGACTATGGAATACTAGACTTTTAGCCTTGGAAGAACCTTGGAGGTCATCTAATCCTATTGCTTCTTTTCTTTTTTTTTTTTTTTTTTTTTTTTTTTCCAGATAAGATGGACCCAGAGAAATTGTCTTGCTTATATAAAGGCATATAGTATGTTAGCATCTTGGCCACGATCAGGACCCAGGTCTTTAAATTCTCAATTTAGTTCTTTTTCTCTGCACCATGCGTCATCTTCCAAAAGTTCCACTGAGTATTCCCTCATTCATTTATTAGTTCATTCTTTCCATTTTAAAGTATTTACTATCAATCAGGTGTTTTTCTAGGTAGTAGGATATTGTGCTGAGACATGGTTTTTACGTCCATGGAGTTCAAAGTCACATACAGGAGACAGAAAATAAATAACTGAGCAAATAATATATAGATATGTGTGTGTGTGTGTGTGTGTGTAGAAAGTGGTATGAAAAAAAGAAATGAGGAGAAGAGCAGAATAACGGGAGAGGATTGACTTATATGAGGTAGCCAGGGAGGGAATCCCAGAGGAGGTAACATTTAAGCTAAGACCTAAAGGATGAGCAGGAACCAGCCATGCAAAGAGTAGAGGAAGAGCATTCCAGGCAGTGATAACAGCCTGTGCAAAGGTCCAGGGGTGAGAACAAGGCTGGCTTGTCAGAGAAACTGAAAGAAGGCTAGTGTGGCTGCCAATGGGGAGTGAGTAAAGGGGAGAGAGGCATGAGGGGAGAGCCTACCACACACCTACCTTACATCTTAGTTTAAAGAAATTCATTTAACAAGTTTTCAGCCAATCTTTAACTGCCCATCATGTTCCAGGTGTGGAGGAAAAGAATGAAGAATCAAACAGATGCCTTGCCGATCTTTCCATAGCAAAAGCTACATTGGCTGCATTTTCTAATGACTGCTTTGCATTCCCATCAATCAGCTAGATTATTACTGTGTTTACCCAGTCTCCTTTGATGCACATTTGGGTTATTCCCAGCTCAGGGATACTACAAAGAGTGCTGCAGTGAATAACCTGATCCCATATCTTTGCACACACTTGAGAGTATAACAGTAGAATAAATTCCTATAAGTGAAGTTGCTGGCACTCCATGTTTTGATAGCTTCCAATGAGTTGCCCTCCAAAAAGGTTGTTTGTGGTACACTCCCACCAATGACGTGTTAGCTGGTCTTTCCACACCTTAAACCACACTGGGTGTTATAAAACCTTCTGAACTCTTCAGCCAGGTTTCTTGACTCTTCTCTTGTGGTCCTCAAACTTTTGTACACATCTCCTGGGAGGCTTTTTCAAAACACAGGTCGCCCAGGCCCTGCCTGAAACTTTCTGAATCAGAATATCCAGGAGTGCATCCCTTTTTCCTATATAGTATTTAGAACCCCCCTCCCCCAAGGGATTCTATTGTGCATCAAAGATTGAGAAGAAGGACTTGCTCCCTTACCTGCTCCTTCAACTCCCTGCAAGCTCATGTTCTGTCACTCTCCACTGTAGTGAAGTTTCCCTGCAAATCATCAGTGACCCCGAACCTTTATCTTGGCCTCATGAGGTAAGTGATACAAGGAAACTTATGCTACCGAGCCCTTATCCTGATCTCAAAAGACAAATGACTTTCTCAGTGTCACTTAGCACAGTGTGATAGTTAATTGTGACCACAGGCTAGTGATATAATTCCTTTTGCCTTGATTTCCCCATTTATAAAATGGGGGTGAAAATAGTACTTACCTCAGAGAAGTGTTATGAGGATGAAATGAGTTAATGGGTATAAAGTCCATAGAGCAGTGTCTGACATGTAGAAAGTATTGAATTACCTCTGTGTTTCAGTTTCTTTATTCATAAAGTGGATTAATGATAAAAATCTTCTTCATAGAGTTTTACAAAGATTTTATGAGATAATGCATGTGAAGTGCTCAGCAGGTGTCTTGTATATGGACTCCTGGACAGCCAAGAGGGCAGTGTGAGAGGCTCCAGGGTTCTGTTCCCCTGCAGGATCTTTGAACAAATAATAAAAACTGACAGAGCCATCTTCCTCTGGGCAATTAAAGGATTACAGTAACTGGGGAGCGCTGAATAAAAAAAAAAAAGACAACATAAAATTAGTAGGAAAAGTTGATGACACCATTGATGGCTTCTTTTCCACAACCTCTCCAACTCAGTGTGCAGCTGGTCAGGCCTTTTAGTTGTTAAACCCTGCGTGCACATATGTCTGTGCCAGTCTCTCTGGTGGCAGCATAAAGGGCTAAATTAGGACACTCATCTCGGGCTCACTACCTTAGAACTGTCCATGCATGCAGAAGCAACTTGCAGACAGTTAAGTCTGTATAAGAAACAATCAAATTTCAGTGGTCAGGGCAAAGGATTACTGGCTATAGGACATGCAGTAAAGCACCCTGGATGGGGTAAAGAGTGTTTCATAGGGGAAAGATGGGGCAGTCAGATCCCTACAAACAGGGCAATTCTTAAGGCATTAAGTGCATGCCCAGGACAAAATACTTATTCTGAAAGAAACAGAGAGGACCCTGTGCTTTTGCCTTGGGCTGCTCTTTAGATTCATTGGTATGAGGGCTAAGCTCTGAAGAAGAGAGCCGGCCAACATAAAGCCACGTTACAAAGATTGTGAAAGATGATTTTTGCATTCTTTAGTTTTTGTTAGCTCATGGTTTTAACAGAAATCTCTGTCATATCAACAGCTGGATACAAACTTAAGGAAGAGACAATGTAGGGACTAAACTCCAGAGTTAACATATTAAAATATTTACATATACAGTGGTCAACAAAAGATTACAAGGCAAACAAAGAGACAGGAAACAATGGCCCATCCAAAGGAACAAGGTAAAACTTCAGAAACCATCAGTGAAAAAGACCAGACTTTGGATATTCCAAGAAAAGATTTAACAAAAAGGATGCTCAAAGAGCTAAAGAAAAACACCAATAAAGAACTAAAGGGTATCAGGAAAATGATATATCAACAAAGTGAGAGTCTCAATAAAGAGAGAAATTATAAAAGGAGTCAAATAGAAATACTGGCATCAAAGACCATAATAACTGAAGTAAAACATTTCCTAGAGGGACTGAACAGCAGGGAAGTATAATATAGATAACAGCTAATAACACATGTACAGCCTAACAAATTTATAAGGCAAACACCCTTGAAATCACCACCCATGAAAGGAGTTAGAACTTTCTAGTTACTCTAGAAGTCCTCTACAAGAGCCTGCTTAAATCTACCCATTTTCTTTCCCCAAGAATAACCACCATCCTGACTTTTATGGTCATCATTGCCTTATTTTCTTTTGTATTTTTTATTACTCAGTTGTGCATCCCTACCTATTATAGCTCAATTTCATCTACTTTTTCATTCATCTATATACATTTGGAGCAAGCTTTAAAACTTTCACATTGGAGGAAGCTGAATGAAATAAAAGTGACCAGGGAAAGCCAAAAGTCAACAGGAGAAAATATGCAAACACTTGAACTCAGCCATGGTTTTGTAAGAGGAAGATTCAAGGAGAAATTGAGGAGGGCAAGGAGGTGCTCAGGAGGGCTTGTCTGGCTCAGAGCCTTTTCCCAGTGAGAATCCCTTCTGCAATTTGAGTCCTTCTTTGGAAACCTGGAGTCTCTCCATCAGGATGGCAGTTCTAAGAAGGGAGTTTTAGGGTGAGTTGTCTGTTTACTTTAGTCTGGGAGCTTCTCCTTTGAAGAAATCATGGCCATTTCCCCAGCACCTGAGGCTCAGCAGGGAGGGATATCAACAATCAGTGAGTGGAAATAATGGGAGGAAGATAAGAGTAAGAGATTGGGAAGGCCACCAGAGGTTGACCTCCAAGTGCAGGACCAAACTGATGGTGGAACTCCATGGAGTGGGTTATTCCTGAGGAATCTTTAAGAAAGGAAAGGAACTGGGTGAGACAAGGTCTCCTTCTGAGAAATTACTTTGAGATTTTGCTTACCTTTTTAACTTCCCTACTATGTGCCGTTTTTTAAAAACCATGCTCATTTTAATCATTTTTAACATAATATTGAGACAAACCTAAGTGGGGGTTTTGTTTCCTTTTAGTAGCACTAGGAAGCTTTGGGGGAACTGTCTTAGTTTGCCACCGGGTTGCCAATGCAAAGTACCAGAAATGGGTTGGATTTTATAATGGGAATTTTATTTAGCATAAAAGCTTGCAGTTCTGAGGCTGTGAAATGTCCAAATCAAAGCACCATCAGAGATGCTTTCTCTCCAAAGTCAGCTACTGGTGATCCTGGTGTCCTGCCATGTGGTGAAGCAAGATGGCCATCAATCTCTGCCGCGGTCCATTTCTTCCCCTCCAGAATCTACCATCTCCTGGAGCTCAGCTGTGAGCAGCTGTGGGCAGCCAGGTGTAGGACTTGACTCCTTGGGAGCTCCTCTCTCAGTCTTGGCTGCTTTGCTTTCTTCCTGAATTCAGCTGTGGGCTGTCAGGCATATGGTGCTTCACCTTCAGCCACTAGTGACCTTTGAGACCTCCCTCTCCCATGGCTGGGTCAAAGGGGCAGCTTCCTTTCTTTCTGTGTGTGTTTCACTCTCTGTCCCTGTTTACATCGGACCCAGCAGAGGGTGGAGACCCAAGCTGGCTCATGCCTCACTGATGTAGTCCAATCAAAAGCCCCAAATAAATCTTATCAAACAATCTGATCAAGGGTCCCTTAACTGAATTTAATGGAATCAAAAGGCCTCACACCCACAGGAATGAGTTAGTTTAAGAACATAATCTTTTTCTGTGTTTCATAAAATTCAAACTGTCATAAGAACAGTTTAGGAATATTGCCCGATCTTCAAGGTCTGGTGAGAGAGGACTGGTAACTGGGAAAGCTTCTTATGATCAAGTCCCAGAATGATCTAAGAGCAAACACAGCATAGACAGGGTTGAGCTAGGGACTGAGTTGTCCTCCACTCCCAGGGACCTGGATTTTAGTTCTGCCATTGCTAGTAACAACTGCATAAAGCTTTAAAAAAAGTATTGGAAAGTTCCTTGGAGGCAGTCATTCCAAAAATATTAATTGCTGGTGCTTGGGACAACTGGAAATAAACATACAAAAGAATGGATTTGGATCCCAACCTCTCACCATATGCAAACTTAAAATGCTCAACAACCTAAATATGAGAGCTAAAATCATAAAACTTTTAGAAGAAAACAGGAGTTATCTTCACGACTTTGTATTAGACTTAATATGGATTCTTAGATATGACAACAAAAGCACACACAATAAAAGAAAAATTAATTGGACAAAATTTTAAAAATACTTTTGTGTATCAATGGAAATTATGCAAATGAAAAGACAACCTATAGAGTGGGCGAAAACAGTTGACAGTCATATATTTGATAAGGGTTTAGTATCCAGCATATATGAAGAACTCCTACATCTCACTAACAAAGAGACAAAAACCCAATTTAAAAAATGGGCAATGGATTCAAATAGACATTTCTACAAAAAAAAAAAAAAAAAAAAAAAGATATTCAAATAACCAATAAGTACATCATTAGCCATTAGAGAAATGCAAATCAAAACCACAACATACCTTTTCACTCCCGCTAGGATGGCTGTTATTAAGAAAGTGGAAAGAAACAAATGTAGAAGAGTATGCAGGGAAATAGGAACCCTTGTACTTAGTGGGTACAAAATGAGGCAGCTGCTGTGGAAAGCAGTTTGTGGTTCTTCCGAAAGTTAAACATAGAACTGCCGTGTGACCAGCAATCCCACTTCTAGGTATATACCCCAAAGAATTGAAAACAGGGACTCAAACAGATATTTGTACACCAATGTTCACGGCAGCATTATTCACAATAGCCAAAAGATGGCAGCAACCCAAATGTCTAGCAACAGATGAATGGATAAATAAAATGTGATGTGTGCATACAGTGGAATGCTATTCAGCCATGAGAAAGAATGAGGCGCTGATGCTGACATATGCTACCACATGGATGAACCTTGAAGGCTTCACCTTGTGTGAAATGAGCCAGGCACAAACGGACAAATACTGTATGATTTCACTTACATGAAATACCTAAAATAAGCAAATTCATAGAGACAGAAAGCAGAATAGTGGTTACCAGGGGCTAAGGGGAGAGAAAACTGGGAGGATATTGTTAAATGGGTCCAGAGTTTCTGTTGGGGATGGTGAAAATGTTCTAGAAATAGAGGTGAAAGTTATATAACATTGTCATTCATTGACATGATCAATGAATTGTATACTTAAAATTGCTAAAATGATTGTTATGTTAATTGAATATTACCATAATAAAAATTGCATATTTATTGTGCTTCTCCTGGCTACCGGCACTGTACTAGGCATTGGATATACAGCGACAAGCTTCTATGACCTCCATCCTCATCCAGTTACTTCCAGCATGTGGAGATGGGCACTAAACAGGAAGTTAATGAAATGCCTGTTGAGTGCAGTAGAGGAGAAGCATGGGGGAGGACTCAGCAGGCATCCTTCTAGCTGGAACATCTGGATAGATGGGGCCCATGACGATCTAGTCAGACCTCCTCATTTTTTGGATGTAGGACCAGTAAGTGAAGGAGGAGAGGAAGATACCTTATTCAAGGGAAGACTCTAATGACAGAATCGGGCTTCAGCCGAAGCTTACTTGTGTTTAATTGCTCTGTCATCAGTGGAACAAGGTATGAAAGTGGAATGTCAGGAGCCTGTTTGTTAGAGCAATTGGTTTCCATTCCTAACAGGTTACCTAAAATCCTGGAGTGTCCTCCAGTTTGCAGGGCTTTTGATTTTCTCATTTTTATAAACTATTCTGCTAGGGCAGCAGTTGGAATGTGGAAGCTAGCATGTTGGTTCTTGGTTTGAATTTAGACACAGCTTGTAGTCCTAGAATTTTCCTTGGGGAACATATTTTTCCAAGCCCCTGGACTTTTCCAAGGACAGTGTTCCTGTTTTCTTACCATTCGTGTCCCTTTGAATTTAGATACCCAAAACTCATGATGCTTCAAGTATCCACCAATGCTATTTCAATTTGCTGTAATAATGTGGCATCTATTTAATTATGTATACATTATTTATTACAACTTCTAAATATTTAGAGAGTTACAGTTATAAGAATAACAAAAACTTATAAACCTAAACAGTTAATGGATAACAACTTACATCTTTTTTGGGGGTGGGTAATTTTAATATATAATTTGAAAAATTTCCTCCATTGCTTAAAAATGTTCTGTCTAATGAAATACTACAGGATAGAAAATGTTCCTCTGAGGCAGGGCATGGTATTACGTGGTATTACCTATTACACATGTGTAATATACATTTTATTGCTTTGTGTGTTTTGCGGGTAAAACATTGTAACATGGTAAAATACTACCCTGTCCTGTGAAATCGGCTTTAATATGGTAGCACTGTACCGTCGTTCATCTGCTGGTCTGTTTATATGTGTGTGACCATGATCTCCGGTACCTGATACCAAGATATTTCCAAACTTGGTTTTGTCTTTACATCTTTCCTTCTTGGGCACTTTTTCTATATTGCCTGTTTGCTAGGAAAGTGGTTCTTTCTGCAATAGTCATTGTAAAGATCATATTGTGGTGTGGTATGGTCTGCCTCACAGGACATGGCCCAGCCATCCGTCCATCTGTCCAGGCCAGAAATCTGAGAGTCACCCTTAGTTCCTCCATGTCCTTAGAGTCCTCCTGCCCCACATCTAGTTACTCACCAGACCTGCTGATCTCAGCATCTGAATATTTCTTGAATCGATACCCTCCTCTCCATCCTTTCTACCTCTCCTTTGTTCCCATGTTCAGTTCTTTTCTCCTGGATGATACAACTTCGTAATTGGTCTCTCTGCCTTCAGCCCTGACTCTGTTCTCATTTACCCTATATTTCCTTATCATCACCTTACCTAAAACCTTCAACAACTCTGCCATACCTAAAAACCGGATAAATCCTGAACTCTACTGGGACACTCAGAGTCCTCCATTGTTCCGTCCCTGCCTCTCAGCTTCGTTTTGCACGAGAACTGGCCTTGGGATCTGGTAACGCTGAAGAGATCCTTTCTTTACTGCACGCGCTGTGTTCTCTCTCCCCTGGGCCTTGATTCAAGCAATTCTTCCTGCTTAGAATGCCTCTACCTCCTCCTGCCTTCCCCAGCTAATTCCTGCTTATTCTCATGTCACTCAGCTTTTGCCACAGCTTCTCCAAGAAGCTTTATGTTATTCCTGTGGACTAGCTTCAGTGCCATTCTGTAATTTCAGAATTTCTCAAATCACAGTACTGTAATTTCCTTCTCATATCACAGTGTTTCTCCCCATTCCCCCTCTGCATTCCAGTCCCTCCTTGCCCAGTACCTTTATCTCTTTTGCTTCCATCCTGTATTGAAGGTAGATCATCAGATACTTTTGGGGATGAGGCTACCTTCTTTCCTTTATAAGATGTTCAGCCTCCTTCAGCCTGAACACAGAGCACCTAGCATGTGTGTACTTGTTCACCCAGGTATGAAACCAGCATTCTGATCCCTACTCTAAATACAGGAAACAGACTAACCTTAGCTTACCCAAGGTCAGCAGCTGGCCCAGGACTGAGCCACCCCAGCTCTGACCTGCTCCATACTTACCCTGCTGTACTTAACAGTGATTAACTCCCTGAAACTTAACCAAACTGGCTCCTAGTCACTGTCAAGCTCATGCATGGAATCCAGTAGCGAGTCCAGACAGGTTTCACTTTGGATGTACTTAAATCCCATATTCCAGTGCAGCTGTCCTTTGTGAGTGGGTGGAAACTGGGGGGTGGTGCCTCTACTGATTTACCCCTTAGCCTTCATGTGGGTGAGGGGCCTTAGCTCTTGACTTTTAGTTCTCTAATATTTCCACCTTCCCGGGTCCTCTCTCTTGGCTCTCCTCCTCCTTGGGGCTCAGCCTTCTCTGCCAGTGGTCCTTTATTCACCTGTATGTGATTCCTCAGGGTATCCTACTGCAAAGTTGAGTAGTTGTGTCAGACCCTTTGGCCTGCAAAGACTAAAATATTTACCATCTGGGTCTTTACAGAAATAGTTTGAGAACCCTTGTTCTAGAAGACAACAGGGCCTTTCACAATGACAGGAGTAATTCCACCAGCATATCTTCTTTTTATTACACTAAAAGAATGTGTTTCTCTGGCACTTAGGCTGTATTGCCCAAGGTGTTTTCTAGTTTCCCAGCCGTGTGTGTGTCAGTTTTCAGGGCAGTGAAACGATAAGGACAGAGACTGGGGCAAACCTGTCCTCTTTCATCTCTAGTCTGCTCTTCCCAGCTTAATTGCAGCTGACTTTCAATGTGTAAGATTTTAATTTGGGTAAAAATTACTAGATTGCCACCTAGATCACAGTGGCAAATCGATTTCGTTTTGACAGACATCTCTGATTAATTGGTGGCTGCCTGAACCCTATGTTGGGAAAGATTATGAAGTCCCCGGGGACTAAGCAGACAACAGTGCTGTGACTGATTAGCGATGTCTACCAGGGCCTTTGCAAAGGGGAAAGGTGACCCATTTGTCTTAAGCTTGCACCCTTCTTCTGAAAGCTGTAGAAAGTTTAAAGGCACAAAAGCCACAAACTAGCCTCTGAATTTGATGGTTACTAAACGGACAGCCTTTATAATGCAGTCATATTTATATCCCATCATGCAGCTGGAATTGAATTGGCAGATTACGGAGTTATAGAAGCTAGAGTTGGCAGAGAATCATTCAGTTTACAATGCTATCTTCTGAGTTCCCTTTTATGGTTAGTTCACACTGCTGGTTTCTTTAACCAGCAGGAGACGGAGATCATTTCCACTGGGAATTACCCTCTACTGGGCCTGAAAGGTCATGAAGGTAGTTATAAAGGAGCTCCTGTGATTATAATTACACGCTAGGAGAGTCTGAGGGCAAAGAAATTCTAAGTAAAACAGGGGTGCTGTGAAGCAACTGTAGAAATGAAGACAGAGAAGGAATGAGGCAGGAGGGAGAAGAGCTGCTTTATTTTTTCAACTTGTAACTTCTCTCCTTCCTCAAAGTGAGAGAAAGGAGGGAGATCCAGCATGTGCTGCTTCCGCTGGACTTCTGTTTAAAATAGGCCCTTCTCTCGAAGCTCCAAAGCCTCAAAACCCACAAGTAACATTTTTAGGACAATTTTTTTTTCAGTGTAGAGGTCTTTGATTATCTCACCATAATTACTATGTTTATGGTGTTTTTTCCCCTGTTGGCTATATTTCATTGACATAAACGTCACTCTGGGAGCATTGACTTTACTTTTTCTCCAGTAATAAAAATAGCTTAAGTTAAGCGTTAATGTACTTAAAATCACTGACTTGAAACTATATGGATCAGAAACATTCTGGGACAGTTGATAGAAAATTATAATCTACTTAATTAATTTGGAGACTAAATGACTTGAAGAGGTATGTTTGGGATGGCTTCTGAATAAGTATTCTTTGTATGAGCCAATATGTAGGATGAGATAAAAACTATATGTCTGGACTAATAGCATACAATTTAGCAAGAGCAAGGAGAAAGAGAGAAATGTGTGCTTGAGCTTAAAATGGCTTTGCTTAAACAAGGGGAAAAATTAGATATCTTAACAATAGAAATTATCTGAAAGAAGTGATTATCACCAGTGAATTTGTTTTTCATATGTTCCACCAAATACCTTTTTGGTGTTTCCTAGTACAAATAATTCCTAGTAAACATGGTTATCCATTTATGATTAGTTTTCTCCATATATTGAACTGCATATATATTTAATCTCCTATTATTAAACAAAAGCTAGTAGAAAAAATATGAAATGGGATACTAGTTCTTTTTCATTTTTGTGACTAAGGTGAAATAAAATTATAGTTTTTATTTTTTGTTTTAATGATTTTAGATGCTTTTGCATTGCATTTATCCTTTCTCATCATCTCAATTTTTTTTAAAAACTGTATTCGGTTTTGATCATTTGGCTTATAGTGACAGAATTTTGGACTACCAGGTTGAGAATTCCTAGCTGAGAAGCAATTCCTAAGCCTTGTCTTATAGGGCTCTGTAGGACCGATACATGTGAGAATACAATCTTCAGGGAAATGAATATTGTTTTCAATGAGAATCAGGAAGCATTTCTCTAAGCCAAATGGGCCCCTCTCCTCGCCCACCACACACACCAACACCATCTTAAGGATAAAGTTTTTATAAAAGTTTAGAGGACCATAACTATTTTGGATGTAAATTTGTTTCAGTGTTTTTTTGTTTTGTTTTTATGAGAGACAGCAAGATTTTAAATTGATTTGCTGCTTCATCTTGTGCTTTTATTTGATAGAGAGGACTTCTTTCCTTAAACCTCATGAGTCAACCTCTGCTAGCTTCAGGCTTTTCTTCTTGCAGCTTCCTCTCCTCTCTCAGGCTTCTTAGAATTGAAGAGAGTTAGCGCCTTGCCCTGGGTTAGGCTTTGGCTTCAGGAAATGTGGCTGGTTTGATCTTCTTTCCAGAGTACTCAGCTTTCTCCATATCAGCAATAAGCCTCTTTTACTTTCTTGTCCTTCATGGGTTCACTGGCGTAGTACTTTTAATTCCCTTCAAGAACTTTTCCATTGCATCCACAGCTTGGCTAAAAGTTTGGTGCAAGAGGCCTCACTTTCAGACTATCTCAGCCTTAGACATGCCTTCCACACAAAGCTTAATCATTTCCAGCTTTTGATTTAAAGTGAGAGATAGGGGACTCTTACTTTCACTTGAACACTTAGAGGCCATTGTAAGGTTATTAATTGGCCTAATTTCAATATTGTTGAGTCTCAGGGAGTTGGCAGGCCGGAGTAAGAGGGAGAGAGACAGGAACAGCTGGTCTGTGGAACAGTCAGACAACAAACAACATTTACCTATTGTTTGCCTTCTTGTTTGTATGCGGTTCATGATGCCCCAAAACAATTACAATAGTAACATCAGAGATCACTAATCACAGATCACCATAACAGATATAGTAATAACGAAAGAGTTTGTAATATTGCAAGAATTATCGACATGTGATACATAAATACAAAGTGAGCACATGCTCTTGGAAAAATGACACTGATCGATGGGCTCGACAGAGTTGCCACACACCTTCAATATGTAAAAAATGCAATATCTGTGAAGCGCAATAAAGCAAAGTGCAATAAACAAGGTATGCCTGTATATCCATTCATCACTTGATGGACATTTGGGTTTTTCCCACATTTTGGCTATTGTGAATAAGTGTATACACATTTTTGTACAAGTTTTTGTTCCACATGCCATTTTCGACCCTTCAAAAATCCTGATAGAAAGTATATAAGTCTATACACCCAATTTAATAGAAGCAGATTGATTTGAGATGCAAACTCTTTCAAATCATGGACTTCATCAGGGGAAAAATACAAGAGGGTATTTTCATGATGGACTGTTGGGAACCAGGGAGTTAATCTAATCTCATTCTCTGCAGATCACCATCCTCTCTGCAGATCAGGAAGCTGATTTTAAATCAGCTCATATAGACTATATTTTGTTTTTATAATACTGGAATATTTAGACTACAATGCAAACCATACATTATGGCTTTGTATCAAACTAAAATCCTAGGACTTTGGATTAAACTTTTTACTCATTTATTTAGCAAACATTTATTAAGTGCCTACTCTGTCTTAGACATTGTTCCAGGCACTGTGAACCAGAAAGACAATGACACATTGACAAGAAATACATTTTTTAATGAATCAAAAAATTGGGAATTGTAATATGTGAAGGAAATCAACCAGGCCATATCATGTACAGAGTGGCTGGTAGAGGAAGGGGTACTACCTTCGAAACTGAATGATGAGCAGGAGTCAGCTAAACAAAGTGTTGGAATGACAGGGCTCCAAGCAGCTGGATCAGCAGATGCAAGTGTTCTGAGTTGGGAACAAGCTTATCGTGTTGGAGGAACAGAGAAAATGCCAGGAGGCGTGGACTTTACAGAGAGAGGAAGAGCAGGAGGTATGGTAGGTATAACTTGATCATGTTATATTGTGTCACTTATGGTTATTAATTTAAGAAGTATTTTTACTTCTTCGCTTGTGCAGATTCTTGAATCTTTGAGATTTGACATCACCTGGAGACATGCAGACAATTTTGCCCAATGTCCTGGAATCACATCTGGATTCCTGGTAGTGTGACAAATCACCTGTTAGAGTCACCAATCTTAAAATCTGTCAGTGGGGAAATAAATGTTTGGAAACCTTAAAGTAAATCTTTCCCCAAACCTGTATTTTTGTGTAAAATGGGCCCCCAATCAACTGGTATGTTAGGTATTTTATGGGAATAAGTTGTGTGCTTTGTGAAGCTACACTCACTCTTCTGGGCCTCTGGGACCTAGATACTTTCTACGTTGCTGCCATGGGATGCTGCTTGGGACTGCAGTGACCTGAGGATGTAGTACGGCTTTCAGAGTCGCCTGGCTTGACCTCACGGCAGAGGTGTTGCTCTGGAACTTTGGTCAGCGGGTGTGTGTGGGTTAGGATGCCCTTATACAAATATTGTGCATGGGTAGGTCTTACTTAGGGGACATATCCTACTAGGAAGGATCTTAATGATATTTTATTTTTGTCCTACAGTCTAAAATGTCATGATTTGTTAAATATCCAAATAATTTTTGAAATTATGTATAACTCCTTTTTAGGAAGTCACCTTTCCAGCATCCTCACTATTTGGAATACAGCAAAGAATTAGGTAGTAAACACTAAGCCTCTGGATAGGCCCAGTAAATTAATGATCAGTTCCTTCCAGTAACTTCATTCAGAACCTATTGTCTTTCTGCATACACATTGTTTTAATGTGGCTAGTTAGCTTGCTTCCAAACCTTCAGCCAGTCAGAAAGCATGAAAGGCATTATCTATAAGTAGATATATTGACATTGATAAGGATACATGGGATCTTATTTCACATCCATTTTAGCTCAAATATTGTGTCTCTCATTAAACCAAATCATTTCAATATACTAGTATCACAATCAAGAGTACAATTGTCTAGTGGCAGAATTGTATCAAAAGACCTAAAATCTTGGAAATACAGTGATCTATTTCCTGAAACTAAGGCATATTATAAATGATTACAATTGGTTCTTGATTTTTGTGGATTTGGTCTTACATATTACATACCTTTGTAACAAGCCTTTCTACACTGCATTCAGAATTTCTTTTTATAGCATCTACAATAACCATTTCTGTCTGCTCCATGGGAATGTCTTCTGTAAGCCGGCACTCAGCATCATCATAATCTTTCTTGGTGCAGCAATGATTGTGTAATCGTGTAAGTTTTTCAATCTTGCTTTATTTTTGTTTAGAAATGCTAGAAAAAAGCAGCATAAAGAGCACAGGGTTATACATTCGGTACAGTTGAGACAATTACTAATGTCCCAAGAGATGCACGTTCTAATGTTCAATCGGAGACGTGCTAAATTTGAGCTTTTCGACCATGGATTTAATTAAAGTCAAAAGCAGGTATAAAATATGGGACAATAGTGTGTTTTATAAAAGACAAAGACTGGATCTGAAAGGCAAGATATAATTAGGTATTTTAAAACTCATTGGTTCTATTTTATTTTCACATGCATTTTAAAAATGAATCATTTAGCAAAGAAAAGGACTACAGATATGGTTAGCACTTAGAAGGAAGCACACCCAGGAAAGAAGTGTGAACCTGATTCTTCCTCCTTCCATCCTCCAGTGGGGGATATCTAGTTTTTGGGGATTAAGTTCAAGAGAGTTCTCAAAATCAAATTAACAAATAGCTGCTTCCTTTATGAACCAAAATTTGCAAGTTTGTATATCTGTAAATATACAGTGGGAAACACTGCCAGGAATGGATAACACATATCTCCTGGCCTGAGGTAAAGCTTAGGCAACGGGTCACTTACGTCAGGGAAAATCATAAGCTTCCCAGATCCTATGTATGTGGAGAAGAAGAGCTATAGGGTGATGGCTTTCTAGAAATGGCAAGAGTAGAATTGTGTGTGTAGCGGCAGAGAAAGGGTTTTGGTAGGGATGGGTTCTGTGTTAAAGAGAAAAGCTGGTAGTGTTTCAAATATTAAAGGTGACCTCTGAAGTAAACAGGTTCCTGGCCTTTGAGTTCCCCAAACTCCCATTTCATTCTCAAAGAATAGAGAGTGTCAAGAATAATATAATATGTAAAGAGAAGACATCCAGGGGGAGTGACCCAGAAGAGACACGAATTAGAGTGAGACTGAGAACAGAGGAGTTGGGAAGCCCATGCCCTAGTTGGTGGAAAGCTAGCTCATAAAATAGGAGTGTCAGCTGTTGACTAGCTTCTACATATATATCAACATCTCTTTTCACGTTACAGCTTTTCCCCACAAAACATGTTTTTGAAATGTACCACTTTGGAGATTTTGCTCAAGATAAATGTCCAGTCTCCTTGCTCCCCACCCCCCAGGTTCAATGGCCTGTGTCTTTTTTAAAAACTAATGTTGTGTTAACAGGCAAAGTCGAGAGTGTTTTATTGGTTTCAGGATAAGAGAAGGTAATTGGAAAGTTCTGACTCAAACTGAGAATCTTTGCCTTGAAGGGAGATATTCAAAGAAAAAGAGGGAGCAGTTGTTTTGCTTTGAAAATGAAGAATGGCCTTTTATTAATAGAGTTTTAACTAAGACCTTTGAAAGGATGGGATACTCAAAGTTACTGAATACTGCCTTCTCTCCATGGAGAGAATTGTGTGTGGGAAAGTTGCTTGGTGGGCAGCAACTATGGGAGTGAGTTGGGTAATTTTCATGAACAGTGGCATCAAGGGAGAGAGCCCTGTGCCCCTATCTTCTTTCAAAGGCAAGACTTGTTCCATAGAGCAGAAATCTCCCCAGGAAAAGGTGGCCTTCCAGTTGTCCCTTTTCTTTTCCTTTTATTTTTTCCATAAAATCTTTGTTATTATTTCCCTTTTATAGAAGCAATTTTTAAACAAAATGTCAGCAAACTGTAAATTATGGAAAATATCAGCAGAAAAAATAGGGGAACCAAAAGAAGAAGATAAAGTATGCCTTCCATTCTGGATTTGTATAGTCTTTCTGGAAGGCAGTTTGTTGGTGTGTATTTAAAACCTTAAAATATGCATGGCCTTTGACCCTACTAGTGCCTTTCCAGGGATTAATCTATACTTTGAAAAGTTGGAAGCACCCTCAAGGCCCATCAGGAGGGGATTATTACAGATTACACTGTAGCCATTTAAGAATGAACTATATCACTGTTTATTGATAGGGGATGTATCTATGTGGGTTTTTTTTGTAAGTTAAAAGGAAGGTCACAAAGCAGTATGTGTAGCATGATTAGCCTTTGTTAAAACAATGGGAATAAATAATGAAAAATTTGGGAGGATCTCATAAAGGTAATCAGTGGGTCTCTCTGGGTTGTAGGATTGTGGTTTGTTGATTTTTCCCCCTTCTTCTCTCTCATACTTTTTTGTATTTTCAGACTTAGATTTAAGTATGGAATAAAATATTTACTAAGGTTCTTTTGGGTTTGATAATGATAAATAGGGGGAACACAATCCATAATCCAGAAAAAACACTTTTAATTCCCTAATATATTTCCTTCCAAACAGCCTTCTATGTATAACGTATATAAATAAGTATTTAATTTTATTTTAGCATAACAGAGTATGACAATCAGGAGGGTTAGATTCTCATATAAATATACACACTCACATACACACGCAATAGGGTAGTATTAAAATAAGGCATTTAAATGCTTGTTCATCTTTTCTTAATTCCTAAATTATCTTCACTGTGCTAATGTCATCTAATGACACTGTGTTCCCTTTAAATTAGTACATTGATTAGATACCTGTCGGTGGCCTTCATGGTCATCATTATCTTTCTTATTAGCATCAATAACCATCAAGTAACATTGCTGGGTTGAAATATCTGGTTTCTGGGACAGCTCCTCTGAGATTTCTTCACTCTCCCTCCTCACTAGTGGGCACTATCATCTTTCACCACACACCGTACACTAAGCCAACCCTTCAAAAGATCATCTGATCAGTCCCTGACACCACCAGTGAAGAACCTTATATAAACTTCCAGATTAACTGGTTCATTCCCTCCAGTTTAACCCCTGCATCCTTGCTCATAGAAGGGCCATTCTTTTCCTAGGTCTGTGGTCTATATAGAATACCCACAACCAGACTGTACCTTTGATCTTCCCACTTTGAGGGAAACAAGGGATTCCCCTAGAATTCCAGCTAACACTACCTGAAAATTTGGTTGTCTCTATAGGAACATGGCATTATGACTGATGGTATTTTCTATCCTCAATTCTTTGTGGTGAATTATTTATTTATTTATTTTCAGAGCATAGCAAAGAAATTTACCTCATTGAAAAAGAAATTTAGTGTCTTAAAATTCCCTGCCCCCCCCCACATGTGGGAACCAGAAATCCCATTCATGATCTGTGAAATTGGAGAAATCAGATATTTGGGAATGGAAATTGATGGTCCTCCAAGCAATATGGGATCTAAAAGTGTTAAATCCCTTCATAAATAAACCTTGTTTCAGACTGGAATGTCTTGGCTTGATCTAAAAGATGATATAATAGGAGACATATAGCCGTTGACGGGTCTTAAAGATAATTATCTGCACATTCCAGTCTTAGTCTGCCATCAGCAGGGCCTGGTTCGTGATGAAGTCAGTGCTCTTTCCCTTAGAAGAATATTGCATTTAGACAGGCCTCCAACCCAAGGATGTTTATGAACCACACTCTGTTTGTAGACTGTGAAAGCAAAAGAAATCTCTTAATAGTTGCAAACCTTATCTTTCAAGTGTCCTAGATTGCCATACTCTATGTGCCTCAGCAATTTGAATTTATTTTCAATTGGACCATGTCCAGCTATCTTTGGGTTGTGAGATCAATATTTGTGAATCACTTTTCTAAATTTGAAAATATAGTTTTCTTTTAGGCTTCTGAAGTTGTATATTAGATACAACTGGGATATGTGCATGTGGATTGTTAGATGAAGTTGTGATCATGAAATCTGTTCACATGGATAATTTCCTTGGCAGGGAGGGATTTAAGTTCCCTGCTAGACTGAGCACCATGTGTACAGGGCTGAATCGTTACTCCTGGCATAGTGCCACAGTGAGTATTGTTGAGTTAACAAATGCAGTTATAGAGAGCTTAAAACATGCCAAATGTTCTACCTGAATTCCTTACAACAGACCCTTTGAAGTAAAGTAGTCTAGAGGCTGTCTGTCTCAGACTCAGGAGCCAGACAGAATGGGTTCAAATCCCAGCTTTGCCACTTCCTACCTGGGTGACCAGAAACAAGTTTTTTAACCTTTCTGTGCTTCAGTTTACCCATCTCTAAACTGGTAATGATAATTCAAAAGGTGTTGAGAGAACTACAATGGGATTTTACACAGTTATGCACACTCACATGGCTCAGATCACTGCTTGGCACAGGGCAAATGTCACATAAGTGCTAATAAATATTAATATTTATGAGTTAATTAGTTATTGAGTTATTGATATTAATCTTAGGAAAACCTCTAGAGTATTTGATTTATCTTTCATTTCAACCAGGGAGAGGAATAAATATTTTAGACATAGACCTTAATATCTTTTAAAACAGGGTTTCACATTTATTTTATAGACTTGCCATTTATTCAACATAAAAGTATTTAAAGAACCCTTGTTGTTTTTTTTTGTTTGTTCATTTGTTTTTGTTTTTTTTTAAACAAAGGCCTTTCACCTCTCCTCTATGCCAAGAGAAGTACAAGACTGCCCGGGACCTTGGCCAATGCTTGGCCACCCTGTGGAGCTGAAGAGGGGCCTACGGCAGTGTTCCCAGGCAGCTTATCCTGCCACCTAAGTTTAGGGGCCGTTTTGCAAGGAGACACAGAGTTGAAAGATGCCAAGAGGAGGTAGTGTGATGACAGCCTCGCTTGATGGCTGGTTCTGCCATTTTCTAGTTATTTGACTTGGGCTTATTTAACCTCTGTGTGCCTAGTTTCTCACATGGAAGTAATAGTAAGATCAGCCTTCTTTGGTATGCTAATTCTGTCTAGTAAAATGGACCAGAATCTGGCCCAAAGTGGCTACTCAGGGAAGGTGGTTATGTTATTACTTGAGCTGCTTCTTCATTCAGGATCGAGTCTATGCTTAAGGCCCCCAGCTTCCTCTGCCTTGCTCAAGTGAGCTTGTCCTATAGGTCTAGTAAAGGTTGTCCTGAGGGCACACTATTTCATAGACATGTTTAGTTAAACTCACGTAGATTTTTTTTTTTTTTTACATCATATCTCACAGGAAAATTCAGTTTCTGCTTCTACTGATAAATCAGGGGAGCTAGAGCTACATACCCCAGACCTTAGAGCATACAACTACATGTGGTGGAGACATAGCCATGGCAGCTCTCAGTGGTGCGGCCGGGGTCTACCCCACCCCCACCCCCACCCCCGTTACACAGCAGGGGAGCCACTGCTTCCGACACTTTGCAAGCCAGAAGGGAGCTTAGCTGCTGTCCAGTTCATGCGCTTATTTTGTGGAAGAGAAAACTGAAGCCCAGAGAGGGGAAGAGAGTGGTTTGGTTGGCTCACTGTTTTTCCAGTGTTTCCAAGTCCTTCCTTCTCCACTCCAGCATCCCCAGATCTGCTCAGCCCGGCTTTTCCTGGAAGCTTTCCCCAACTGCTCATTGTCTCCAGACTCTCTTCCTTTCTTCATCTTTTACCTTTCTGTGCCCTGGAGCAATATTCTACTTTCTAAACACTTCCTGGCCTTTCCTGCCTCCCTGCTACAGCTCATATGGGGTTTTCTTGCTAAAATGCTCTCCCCACCATCCCTGCTTGGCAAAATTCAACCCATCCTTTATAATTGGAGGTCAAAACTGGTAGCCTATGAGGCAGACATGGTCCACAGACCTGTTTTGTTAAACTCATATAGTTATTTTTAAATTGAGTCACTATTTAAAAATCAGATTTCAAGGAAAATTCAGATATTTTGCTTCTTTTGATAAATTGGAGGGCCTGGCCTAATGAAACCTACTTTTTTGCCTGGTGTCAATTGGTGGGAGCTAAGGGGCCTTTCCCTGGCTGGCCAGCATCACTCCTTGAGGAACTCACTTCACTATGCCAGCATTGGGTTTGTGACCCCTGCTTTGAGATGCCATTTAAATGCTACCTCTTGTGGGAGGCCTCCCGCCTTGCTTTTCTGAATATATCTTGTTGTTCCTCTTATACCTCTTCTGAAGCAGAGAAGGAATTCTGTCCTGATTATTATTGGCTTTTGTAAAAAAATACTTGTTCGCTGAGGGCAAGGCACAGGACTGAGTGTTTCCTGGACATTTTAATCTCCAGGCCTTATTACAACTCTGAGTGAGGTGTATTATTATCTCCAATCCACGAGTGCAGACACCCAGAGAGGGTTGATGCCTTCTTACTCAAGTCACAGAGGTGATAAGAGGCAGAGAAGGGGTTTGAGCCCTTATCTACCCAAACTCAGCACCTGCAGTTTCCTACTGTTGTATAATGATCAGTCTTTCCCATCATGTTGAACACAATGTGATGGCTAGGAATGTAACTTTCCAACTGCCTTAATGTAAGACAACATAACACGTCAGAAGCACAGCCCGCTGATCCATTTTTCCCAGATGAATGATTAAGTGATAATGATAATACTGGTCATTAGAGTTTCTTGAGCACTTACTTCATGCCTGATGTTATGCTAGACACTCGACCTTAAATTCTCATTTAATCCCTACAGCAGCCCTTTATGGCAGGGTGAATTATTCCCATTTACAGTTGAGAGAACGGAGGCTCACTGAGGCCAGGTACCTGGGCCAAAGACACAGCAGGCAAGCGTCAGAGCCGGCATTTGAATGGAGACCTTTCTTGAGTCTGAGTCCTGTGCTTTTTTTCTGCCTACCATGTACCTCATGTTTTTGAACCACATTTCTCATGTAAAAGCCCATTAATTAATCCCTCAAATATAGCCCACCTGTATGTTCTCCCCCCACCCCCGATCATAAAGGCGACATGACACCTGTTTCTGCCGTTTGTTCTTCCACTGAAACTTTCTGCATGGCCACCCTGTGGTAGGCACTGGCAAGGCCAGGCCTCTGTCCTTAATTGGTCCTGATTTGGTGGCAACATCTTCACACTTGGCCTGATCATGCCACGTGCATGAACAGAAATAAGCCACGGGATCCTTTACATAAATTAGTTTCCTTTCACTGACCTTCCCCCCAACCACAGAAGTACTTATGAATTTTGAGTCTTTTGGGGGCTGAATAATCACAGTCCCTTTGCTTGTAAAGATAAATATGCTAGAAGAACATGTTTCCCCTTTCCCACATAGAGGCAATCTCTACTTAATGACATGTCTGTTTGAATGGTCTTTGGAAACTGGGCAAAATCATATGAGCCAGCGGTTCTCAAACTTAGAATAAGAATCAGTCTGAAGGGACGTTAGAACTTGGGGTTTCTGATTCATGAGGTGGAGGCATGGGGGTTGGGAGTATGCCGAGAATGTGCCTTTCCCGCAAGTCCCCAGGCCATGCTGCTGCCACACTTTGAGAACCACTGGTTAAACATCAGTTGCTATTTTTTATTTTTGCTAATTCTAATTATTATTTAGATTAGTATTTATTAAGTGCTTGCCATGTGCCAGGTCTCAAACTGGGCATTGCAGATAGCAAAGTGAGCAAAAAAGGCCTAGTGAGAGAAATGGGCAGAAGATATATAGGGGTGGGGGGGGTTGAGAAAGATTGAGAGAGATTGTTAAGCAAAATAATTTAAAATTGTAATAAATGCTATGAAGGAAACCAAATTTAGAGCTGACACGAAGAATAGTAGGGACAGGTGGGAGGCAGGGGCTACTTTAGCTAAGGGAACCTTTGGCGGTGGTGACATTTACCCTGAGACTGACAGGTGAGAAAATGCCTGTTATTTGAGGAGTTGGGCAGGTGCATGGTTGGAAACAAGGCATGATAAAGGAGAAAGAGCTGATTCTCCAAAGTCCAGAAAAGGGCTTTTGAGCAAGGGCCAGGGTGACCTGAGATGCTACTGAGGAGGTGGGTGGGACTGGGTAATGCTGGGCCTTAGTTGGCCATGGGAAGGCTGGAGTTTTATTTACAAGGCAATAGAAACTGTCTTGCCTCCTTTAAATTATATTTTGATTTGGAAAGTCAGTGCTTTTGATGTGAGAATTCCTCAGTCTGCTCAATTGTAGGGTTTTGGCTCCCTCCACCCATAGTACAAGGAATGGAAATTGTAAGTCACTGAGGATAGGAGGGTCTGCTGGGGGCATATGGTGGGAGTGTAGGAGAGATGCTGTACACACAACTCCAAACTGTAAGCTTTGTTAATTAAAAAAAGTTGAGTGTGCAACACATCAAAATGTAGGCAACAAGTTTGATGATTTGTCTCCTTTTTTCATATTTGGAAACTGGAGCTACTTTTGTTAGACTAGAGGGATTGCATCTGGGTAGAAAATGCTCTTGACTTACTCACCTTTGCCTTTTAAAGTCAACCATGCTCCCAAACATTGTAGGTAAAAGCTTAGCAGGATGGCTCAGAACCCAGCTTGAGTTGCCAGATAAAATGGGGACTTGGATTATTAACTGTCTTGCTTTCCTTTCTCTCTAAAGTGATGCAGAAGATGCCACTGGGCCAGCTGTCTCTGTCCACACCTCTGGGGCCGTGGGGTGTTGAGAGTTATGTGGCCATCCAGTTCAGAAATGTGTTCCCCCAGACACTGTCTTTCTTCACCCTAGAATGGAGTGAGTTATATTTTATTAGAATTATCCAGATGAGAACATGTCCACGATGGTTTCTGCAGCATTGGAAATTCCTGCTTTTTCTTTTATTTCTTTCCTTTTTTTTTTTTTTGGTTGGATCTGCTAGTGTTGTAAATGGAAGCTTTCTGGACATTAACTTTGTAGCAAAAATGGGTAAAAATGAGATTGGCAAGGGAAGAAACAATTTTGATGTAATAAAAATAGGATTGTTCAGAGTTGAGATCTTTCTTTCTGTTTGGTATTCAGATGAAATTTAGTTTGGAAGTCACATCAGCGAATATTATATTTCTTCAGAACCTCAGCTGTGTTTTCGATCAGGGGGCATCTTTATTTCGCTTAACTTGTAGAGCAATCTGAAAACCATAGATGGTTTCCACTTTTTTTTCCCTTAACATACAGGTACACTAGCCATTAAAATATGTTTTTAGTATCTATTTTGGGACCTTAAAGAAATGATTTTGGATAAAGGCAAAAATTTTGTGCCACCCACGCCACACAGTGCCTTTCTTTAGAGAACCTACTTGCATTGGCACTTCATTTGTCATCGTCTATGAGAACATTTCCCCTTCGCCTCTGAAACCATTTCATAGGCAAGGCTTTTAGAACCTGAATTTTTTAAACACAAAACAGGATTATGGATTAATCTCTGGCAGGGGAGTCCCTGTGGGTAATGTAACCTAGCAAGTAAGTAAGAGTCTGCAATTGGCAGGACCCTTCTGGATTTGCCCTCTGTTCCTGCTGTTGACCTAGTGGACGAACGAGTGGATGTGTGTGTGAGGCTAGGCATGACTTCTCTAAAGAGCAACATTTGTACACACTGGAGTCACCTTTTATACATAGTGCTATTGACATTAACCAGAGAAGTGGGCCTGACAGCCCTGCCTTCACGCCAGCACGAGACCGGCCTGGCGGGACGCACACAGTTTATCTGAGGGGATTCAGCACCAAATCACACGGCCTAATTGTTTTTAGTCCAGAAGGAACTATTGCCCAGATAGAGCGCCTTTAAGGTTACTGAGTGTGACCCATCAAAACGGGGCATTCATTTTGATGTATGTATGTTAGTTATTTTAAATATCATGGCTGTTTCTCCTCTTGAAGTCTGGCTATCGTGATTTCTGTTATAGCTAGTTACAGTGGTATAAATTCCTGACAAAAAGCGAGAAAAAAAGAACAAGAAAGATTTTCAAACAAAGTGATTTACATTTTTGAGAAGCTGGGAAAAAGAGAGAAAAAATCCTAGCCGAAGCAATTAGATTCTTGAGTGAATGTCTGGCATTCAAGCAAGGGATCAAATGTTTTCACTTATATTTGTTTTGAGACTGTTTAATACCAGGGTTTTGTTTGATTCAGTGCTATGTTTAATCGGACCATATAGGACTAGACCATAAGCTCATATTACTAATGAAATAGTGATTATTTTAATCTGAAAAGAGGTATTAGGAAAAAAATCACATATTGAAGTATAGTTCAAATGTATAAATTGTAGAAAATTTCTTTGGGGATGCTTAATTCCAAAGCTTAATACAAGTAATTGGCAAAGTCTGGAGTTTAATATGTGAATATAAATTGTATATTCTGACAGAAAATTTTTCGTCTGCAAAGAAACTATAGACAGTTGTGGATTTTAGAAGAACAAAGTGTCACTTATTAAGATTTCAGTAGTTTTAATTTCTGCCTGGATGAGCAGTGCATGTTCCCATAAGTCCGAGTAATCAGGAAAAACAAAAGTTGCTGTATTTAAGCATGAAAATTACACTCAGCAGGACGTGTACTTTGGTTGTTTTTACAGGAGTGGGCTGAGTTTGACCCTTGCCACCCACCCACTCTCTCCCAGGCTCCCTTGGGACCAGTACACAGCCCATGGCAGGCATGGGGAAAATATCTGGTGCAGAGCCAGGTGAGAGGCAGAGTAACTGGCCCGGGAGCCGAGTGTCATAACCCTGCTCTCCCTGGTTCAGCTGGAGACCAGAAAGAAAAGCCCCCTTCCCTGGAGACCAAGGAGGATGTTGAGCAGCACACTGCTGGCTGTTCAGATGGAAGGAGGCAGGGTTCAGCAGGTCTGCTGCTGTGATCTTTTGGATATTTATTCCATTTGGAGACGGGAGGAAAGTGGATAAAACTCCCTAAATTCAGCTTAAAACTGCCGCTAGTTGGGTCTGTCAGTCTCACTTACTTAGCATCTCTCATACTCATCACCCAGCACTTTGGAGGCAGGCAGAACTGACTGTTTGGGGGAGCGTCTTTGCTCAGACTCTCCTCTTTATGAAGTAGCTTTCCCAAAGTTGACTAAGAATTGTTTTTTTCCATGCAGCAGTAATCGTTCCGGGATGAGGGAGCCAAGTCGCTGTGGGGGACTCTGTGCCCCAGGGACGCATTTGGGAGGATTTCCTTCTCTTGAAGCACCGGGGTCAATGTAAAGCCCCTATAAAATGTTTAAATGAAGGAGAAATTGAAGCGGAAGATTTCATTCTGGCACTTCATGTCTGGTTTTTTGCTTTCCTCCCACTGAGGAGCTAACCAAGCCAGCAGTCTGGAGGACGTAGTTAGTTTGAGGATAATGAAGCTTTACTGTGATTTTTTTTTTTTTACTTACCTGGCTTCTAATTATAAGGAAACCAGTACCTGCCAATGGCCTTTATAGGTTAGCATTCTATGCGTCAGTAGCTATTGTTGAACACGGCACTTAAAAATGTTTTATTATGTGTGTGTATGCATGGTTTGTTTGTTTTATATAAAGCAGACCATGAGTATGACATTTTTACCACAGAACTGTTAAGGATGTCGATTTCACATCCTGATTCAACAGGTTTCAGGACTAGACCCAGCCTTTCTCAAACCATAGATTTGAATGCCAACTGTTTTTCCTGGGTACGTAATCGTCCTTGGAAACAGAAGGCACTTATGACGTGAAAAGTCTCTCCTGAAATCCTCATGACTGTGGTGTTCTGGGGGGAATCTTCCTGAAGAGGATGGGTATGGCCTGTGACCTTTCATGAGCATCTCCCTTCTGCCTCGGCATTTGTTCCGACTCTTCTTTCCCATGCAGAAGTGGATGCCTGACATGTAGCATGTACATTTTAAAAATTAAACCTTTTCATTCTAGGTAATCATATATTCATATGCAGACATAAGAATAATACAGAGAGATCCCATTACCCTTTACTGAATTTCCTCCTTATGGTGCCATCTTGCAAAACTATGGAACAGTATCACAACCAGGTTATTGGCATTGATACTGTTAAGATACTGAACATTTCCATAAACTCGGGGATGCCTCGTTTGCCCTTTTATAGCTGCAGCCATCCTCTCCCTCCATCTGCATCCCTGACCTCTGACAGCCCCTCATCTATTTTCCATTTCTGTTCTCCATTTCTATAATTTGTCATTTCAAGAATATTATATAAATGGAACCATACAGGTATGGGACTGTATTAGTCTGCCAAAGGGGTGCTGATGCAAAATACCAGAAATATGTTGGCTTTTATAAAGGGTATTTAATTGGGGTAGAAGCTTACAGTTACCAGGCCATAAAGTGTAAAGTTACTTCCCTCACCAAAGTCTGTTGCCATGTGTTGGAGCAAGATAGATGGTTGCCGATGGCTGCAAGGGTTCAGGCTTCCTCTTCCTCTTAAGGCTCCATGGTCCCAGCTTCTTCCAATATCAGCTGTAGGTTGGGATAAGTCTCATCTTTCTTCTGGAGCTCGTTTTTCTCTGGACTCAGCTGCTCTGTTCTCGCCACAAGGCCAGCTATAGACTATCAGGCTCTCTCTCTTCCCAGGGCCTCTGCCGTGTCTTGGAGCCATCTCTACTCCTCTGTGTTCTTCTTCTGTATATTTACTTCCCAGGGTTCCAGCATCCAAAATCTTCAACTAACTCCTGTGCCTTGTCATGGTCCAATCAAAGCCCTAATCATAATTGAATCAAGTAAAAGTAAAACCTCTGAATCCAATGCAATCTAATGTACTCAGAGGAACAGACCAATTTACAAGCATAGTTTAATTGGAATTCATAAATAATGCCAAACTGCTACAGGGACCTTTTGCCTTTGTTTCAAACAGCATAATTTGTGGAGATTCATCCAAGTTGTTGTGTGTATCCATACTTAATCCCATCTCATTACTGAGTAGTATTCTATGGTATAGATATACCACAGATTGTTTATAAACATTCACTCAAAAGACATCTGGGTTGTTTATATTGTTGGACTATAATGAATACAGCTGCTATGAACATTCATGTACAGGTTTCTTTATGAATGTAAGTTTCCATTTCTCTGAGACAAATGCCTTCAGAGCACAATTTCTGGATTGTATGGTAGTTGTATGTTTAGCTTCTAAGAAAGTGTCACACTCTTTTCCAAAGTGGCTGTACCATTTTACATTTCCATCACTACTCTATGACTGAACTATTTCTCTGCATCTTCGCCAGCATTTGGTGTTGTCATTTTTTTTTTTTCTATTAGCTCCTCTGATTGGTGTGTAGTGATGTCTCATTATGGTTTAAATTTTCATTTCCCTAATGGCTAGTGATGCCAATCATCTTTTATTGTGCTTGTTTGCCATCTGTATGTCCTCTTTGGTGAAATGTCTGTTTATGTCTTTTGCCCATTTTTAAATTGCATTGTTTGTTTTTTACTGTTGAGTTTTAAGAGTTATTTATATTTTCTAGGTACTCAACCTTTCTCAGATATGTCGTTTGCAAATATTTTCTCCCAGTCTGTAGCTTGCCTTCTCATCCTCTTAACAGGGTCTTTCACAGAGCAAGCATTTAACATTTTGATGAGGTCTAATTTTACTAATCTTTCCTTTTATTGATTGTGCTTTTGGTGTTAAGTCTGATTAACTCATTGCCTAGCCTTAGATCGCAAAGCTTTTCTTCTATTTTATTTCAAAAAAAGTTTGTTTTACATTTAAGTCCATTGATCCATTTTGAGTTAATTTTCCTATAAAGTATAAGGTTTAGGTCAAAGTTTTTTGTTTGTTTGTTTGTCTTTAAATGTTCAATTGCTCCACTACCATTTTTTGAAAAGGTTATTGTTTCTCCCTTAAACTGCTTTTGCACCTTTGTCAAAAAGTAGTTGGGATATTTGTATGAGTTTATATTATATGCAGAGCTGACTTTAAGAAAGGAAGATTTTCCTTGTTGAGCCTGACCTAATCAAGTGACTCCTTAAGAGGGACTGGGCTCTTCCTGAAGAAAGAGGTTCAAAGCATGAGAGGGATTGAACATGAGGAAGAATCTGCGTTGCTTGCTTTGAAGATTGAGAAGGCCATGTGATAAGGAAGGCAGGTGGCCTTTAGGAGCTAAGGGGCAACTGGCTGACAGCTAGCAAGTAAATGGAGACCCAGATGTTCAGCTGCAAGGAATTGAATTCTGCTACGACCACAGGAGCTGGGAAGAGGACCCTGAGATCAAGATGTGAATGCAGCCTACCAATACCTTGATTCTGGCCTTGTCATACCTTGAATGGAGAACCCAGTCACACCATGCCCCACTTCCAGCTTGCAGAGTTGTGTGGTAATAAATGGCTGTTGTTTTAAACTGCCAAGTTTGTGGTAATTTGTTACACAGTAATAGAAAACTAGTACAATCAAGGTATTTTGGAACAGTGCTGAGGTAAAGGCACATAGTGAATATTCTACTCCAGTGAAGCAAAAGGAACCCAATTGGTTCATTCACCAAATTATGATCATCCATGCACTTGTGGGTACTGTGTGCTGGATGGTGTTTCTTGCCTGGTGACACTGGGAAGAATGAGCCAAGGTCTTTCCTTGTTCTTCTGGGGCTTATGGACCCGGCTTTCCTCTCAGGCCCTCTTGGGGTAGTCTCCTCCAACAATTCCCCCATTATATGTTTTTGTTATTATTTTTGTTGTTGATGTTGTTTTTAGGAGGTACTGGGGATTGAACCCAGGACCTTATACCTGGGAAGCAGGTGCTCAACCACTGAGCTATATCTACTCCCCAATGAGAGTTGATTTTTCATTTGTTTTTTTGTTTGTTTTGTTTTTAGGAGGTACTGGGGTTTGAACCCAGGACCTCGTACGTGAGAAGCAGGTGCTCAACCACTTGTGCTACATCTGCTCCTCTCCCTCATTATATTTTTACTCAGCAGTCAGGCTCCCATACTAGTAGAGAGTAAGGCACCTGCAATCCTTGGGTAAATTCCTTAATCTTTCTGAGCTTGAGTTATCTATCAGTTAAAGAGGCTGCTTCTTTGGGTAGAAGTGAGGCTCAACTGAGATATAGGAAACCTTATTATTTTAATCAGAAGTAATAAATATCTTTTGTCAGAATAGCTCCTTATTTTTTTTCTCCCCTCCCTCTTTCCTCCACAATTATTTATTGAGCATCTACCATGGTAGCTTGTAGTTATGAACCCTAGAAAAATATGTTCTTAATCATATTATTCCCATTATAAATAAGAGCATTTGATGAGAATACTTCAGTTAAGGTGTGGCCCAACTGAATCAGGGTGGATCTTAATCCTATTACTAGAGGCCTTATAGAGAAGGTCACAGAGAGGGAAGCCACCGGGAGCTGTCAGAAGCTGGAAGTCAGTAAAACCCAGAAGAGAAAGGAGAAGATGATGCCATGTGCACTGCCATGTGACAGGAATGACAAGGACCAAGGATCCCCGGCAGCCCGCCCCAGGACACCCGGCCTCAGGGAGAAGGATTGCCCCGCTGCCACCTTGATTCTGGACTTCTAGGTTCAGAATCATAAACCAATAAATCCTCATTGTTTAAGCCAAACCATTGTATGGTATTTGTTTTAGCAGCGAGGAAACTGAAACATACCATATGATTGAGAAGATGCTGTGCCAGGAGAGGATGCACTAGACGACGCGTACTTAAAGAGAAGAGGTGACCCACAGCAAAGAAACTACCTATTGCTTAAGGTGGAGGGAAACATGATGCAAGAATCCTGAGGGGCTCAGGAAAGGCCTTGGAGTCAGATTTACTTTAGGCGAATTGACATGTGCCATCAACAGGTATGTCCTGCAGAGCTCAAACCCACAGGAGGAGCTATGGAGTAAAGGGCACCCATTAAATTCTTTCTCCCTGGAATTGTGGCTCATCCTTGGCACTGATCCTTGCATCATGAGAAAGTAGGTTCATTTGAGAACATAGCCCTGATTTGCTGAGAGAGATGGTCAAGTGGCATGGACCAGAGGATCTGATTTTTCCAGGGTCTCACAACATATTTTGAGTACTGTAGAAACAAAATGATAACAAAATCAGAAAACATGAAACAAAACAAAACAAAGAACACTGGACTTCCCAAGCCCATAGGAACTCTGTTAGGGAGCAAGGTGAAATGATCTATGTTCAGACATATTGTGGGGTGACCAGAATTACTGCTAACAGATCTGAACTGCTAACATACATGGGCACTCTCTGGTGAGCCAGGATCATAATCAGCATAAATCTAAGGGACTGTCAGGACCAAAATGCCCACACAGACATATAGGGCATTTCAGGGTCAGTTTTGTTTGTTTGTTTTTTTCTAGGTACTGGGGATTAAACCCAGGACCTCATACATGGGAAGCAGGTACTCAACCACTGAGCTACATCCTCTCCCCAACGAGAGCTGAGTTGTTTGTTTGTTTGTTTTAAGAGGTCCCAAGGATCAAACCCAGAACCTTGTACATGGGAAGCAGATGCTCAACTACTTGAGTTATATCCTCTCCCTTCTCAGGGTCATTTTGACTGAGGTTAGCTGCCACCATAATTGCATCAGAGGGGCCGCCTTCTCTGGAATCTGCTTTTTCCCCCTCCTGTTGGAGACTCCAGCCCACCAGAAGCTAATATTTCCAGGGGAGCAGAAATACTTTCTAGGCAGACCTTCCTTGATGACAACTTTTTTTTTTTTTTTTTTTTTTTTACATAAATAACATATTTGAGGGAATTAATTTAAAAAAGGATGTAATAGGGAAGCGGCTGTGGCTCAATCAGTAGGGCTCCCGTTTACCATATGGGAGGCCCCGGGTTCGGTTCCCGGGGCCTCCTGGTGAGGGCAAGCCCGCCCACACGGCGTGGTTAGCTGACCCAGCGAGCACAAGCAGCAAGGGGGGGGATAAATGAATAAATTAAAAAAAAAAAAAAAAAAAAAGAATGTAATAGATTATCTGAAATCCCTCAATTTATAAACATACAAATCATAAATATTTTGATAATTTATTATCCAATTTCTTTGGGACACATTTATACACACAGAGAAATGTGTCTATATATCATAGTTCATTTAATTCATTTCTTTGGAAGGTATGTACACATGTGTGTATTTTGTATGTATGTATATATATGTTTTCAAGTTTTCATTTTCATTTTTATAAACAGCATTGTGGTGAGCACCTTTATTATATCCTTAAAATAATTCCTTTGGGCTTATCCCTTATTATATCCTTAGAATAAATTCCTAAAGAATTGCTGGGTCAAATGGTAATTGGTGAGTTATCCTGAATTTAAAGAAATGTAAAAAGTTTTCTTCCTATGATCAAAAAAGATAAACTTTCCACAAAGATTGAAATAATTTCTAAACATCACCTTTGGACCATAAAATTGTAAAATTTGGTACTTTGATACTGTGCTTTCCAGTGCAGTAGCCACAAGATATGTGGCTATTTAAATTTCCATTAAATTAAAACTCATTTCCTCAGTTGCACTAGCCACATTTCAAGGGCTCTATAGCCACGTGGAGTTCGTGGCTACCATGTTAGGCAGCACAAGTTAGAACATTGCCCTCTCACAGTACATTCTGTTGGACAACAGTGCTCTAGTAGTGTCATAGTGCCTTCATGATTGTGTTGGGAATTTGGCCTACAACTTAAATGTGAAAAATGCATATTTTGCATGTGATTAATCTGTTTTTTTAATAAAATAGAGCTCATATTTTCAAAAAGTTACAATTCCCTTGAACCTGAAAATCCCACTGTCCTGTGGGAAATCTAAGAAAATGGAAATCCAACCCTTTGTTTTGCTTACGCATCCTCAGAGAGGCTGAAAAACAAGTATTAGGGTTTAAATTAATGTCACTGTTGATAACTACCCCAGGTTACCGAGTGTTAACTGTATGGCTAGCACTTAGCTGTTGTACCCAGGTATCCCTCACAAGGAGCCCAGCTGGTACAGTTGTGATCCCCAGTTTGCAGCGTAGGAGACTGATGAGGTCAAGGTCCTTTCCCAAGATCACACAGGCAGCACGTGGCGAGGGATTGGGACCCAACCTATACAGCTTCAGAAGCTGTGCTCTTACCTACTCATTTTACCGCTTCTCAATAATGTCTAAGACTCTTTTGTAGGAGAAAGGCCAGCTCTTTACTGTGCTGCAGAACCATGACATATATAAATTACAGAATGCTTCCCAGTTGCTCAAGATGTACCTGCGCCAAACATACACAGAAACACATCCGTACAGCCTTTTTCTCACAGAGGTTCCATTGAACCATATCCGATCTGGAATGAAGACTGCCCAAGGGCATTTTGAAGAAACTGCTATTCATTTGTACTCTGTCTGATTTAATGGAATCTAAGTCACATGTGTGTATTTTGCTCATTTCTTCTCCATCCATCTCTTTTAGAAAAAAAAAAAATATATTAAAAAAAATTTTAAAGCAGTTTTAGATTACGTTAATGTTATATCAAAAAATATAGGAGATTCCCATATATCCCAATCCCTCCCCCTCCCACACTTTCCCACATCAACATCTCTTATTAGTATGGTACATTTGTTACAATTGATGAACACATCTTGAAGCATAGTACTAGCCAAGGACTATAGTTTACTTTATAGTTTATACTTTGCCCTGCACAATTTTATAGGTTTTGTCAAAATGTATAATGGCCTGTATCCATCATGGCAATGACATGTGGGACAATTCCACTGTCCCCCAGATGCCCCCATGTTACACCTATTCTTCCCTCTCCCTCCCCTCAGAACCTCTGGTGGCCACTGCCTTTAGAGCAATGATACAAGTTCTGCTGCTGCTAGAATAATCATAAGTCTACTTTAGTCTGTAGTTGCTTTCCACCCTTATGTTTGTTCATTTCTCAACCTTGACGACTTTGGCATCCATCTCTTATTATGCTGTGAGGTTTTGTTAATAAGCCTGGGAAGAGAAAGGAAAAGAGGAGGCTTTAAAATGTAGTGAAAATTGAAGCACCTAAGAGCAAACACGCTTACTTGGTGTGGGTGTGTGTTTGCAGTTGAAGGATCAGAGGTGCCCTATTCAACCAAAGCTCCTAGAAGCTTAAGCTTCAGTGAGGAGAAAACACACCCCAGACACAATCTTGAGAACAGTGGGGTCCAGGCAGAAGACAGCCTTGGGAGTTTCAGTTTCAATGTATTCCAAAAGGTGTCACTCTAAGGCAGCAGTGGGGAGTTGGGAGCTGAGGCGGATAGAAATGTCAGATAACAGTAATTGGAAAAATAAGATTAGTAGTCCTCTTTTTTAACAGATCATTCAGCCCAGAGCATCACTGTCTGAGAAGCTGCTGCTGTGGAGGAGGGAGGGGTTAAGCATTTATCTTTACCTTCTGATCTCAGAAGTACGGTATCTGTGCCCAGAGCAGAGGAGGCAAAGTCCTGGCTATTCCCACAGCACCAATTCACATTCTGGTTTCTGCTGTGACCTGGGCTGTGGGGATTTCATTGGCTCTGCATCCTGGAGCAAACTGAAAACTGCCATTCCCTTGCAGTCAGGAAGGAGTAAAACATGACTGGAGTGGGGCAGAAAACTAGGATGGCCCGTGAATGCTAATAAGGCAGAAAGGTTTTAAAACCTTAAAAGCTGTTAAAAAAAATTCCAAACCATTAACACAATGTATACATTGACTCAATACTGACATATAATTTAAGACAAAAATTGTTTAAACAAAATATTTGAAGATCAGCTCTTGCCAAGTGAGCCTCTTGAAAAGCACAGGGCCTCGCCACATGTCAGGAAGAGACACCCAGAGCTCGGACGGGGCTCTGGGCAGATAACTGAGAGAGAAGCTGATCTTCAAATATTTAGTCAAACAACACAAATGTGTGTGTAAGTTTTAATCCACAGATGTTAATGATTTAAGGTCTTAAACAGGTTTTTCATTTTAGTGTTTTAAGGCCCTGCTGTTCGCTTTAAAGGATCGGACAGTTTCTCCACAGCCGTGGTGGGCACTGCTAGGCCCTTTAGAAATAGATTTGGTGGTTTCATTACTCTTAAAGCCTGCAGAGTCATGAGTTAGTCACATACAGGTGTATGGTTCTGGTAGCCTAACTATTTTATAAGAGAGTTTTTATGATCTGCAACATGGAATGACTAATAAAATCAGAAATGGTACACATTTATTTAGTTTTTTTTTTTTTTTTGAATTGGTGAGGCCAAATCAACATCTAACTTGAAGAAACCTTTAATTATGATGTTTTAGATGTTTAACGCCTCCCTCGCTCTCTCACTCTCTCTCTCTCTCTAGATACATATATATTTTTCAAAAAGCAACCTTAGTTTTCTAGATATAGGATAAGAATTCTAGTCTTGCCATTATTTGGGAGCCTTTTAGGAAATAACTTTAAATAACTTTAATAACATCCTGATTAAATAATCAAATAATTATTAATAATCAAATCATTGCAATTAAATGATTGTTTGAATCTGAGTCTCCCTGCCAATGAATGGTTTCTGAGGAAAAGCCTGCTGCTAAGAGTCCAGAGGTGCCCAGCTCGTAGGAGATGGCCCATGTGGTGGTGGAATGAAGGGAGAAAGAGTGCATGTCTCCCAGGCCCAGACAGAGTGTGTGGAATGCAGAGCCAGCCTAAGAGCTGCTTGCTTCCACCCCAGCTCGAGCCTGGGATGTTTTCAGTGTGCTGTCCAGAAACTCCTGGGCTCCTTGTGCTCCTGCCAGATGCTGGACCAGCAGCAAGCATGGGCCTCCATCCTTTCAGGTGCTGAGTAATGGGGTCCCCTGTCTCCACAGCAAAGTCAAAGCACTTAAGGCCAACAAAGAGCAGGATCCTGAAGAGCATTGGGTGAGGATGGCAAGGGGATCGCTGCTTTATAGGGTAGCAAAGTATAATGTTCAGACTTGCACTTCGTCCATCATTGCACTAAGCGGGTCAAAGAAGGGTGATGCAGAATCACATCTTTGCTTTTCCCTTCCCCCCATTCTGCAGGCATTTATTGAGTGTGGACACTGGTGCTGTGTCAGGTACTGAAGGGGCTTTAAAAGACGACAGAGATGTGGCACCTGTGCTCTAGTGGATTACAATCCAATTATAGCAACCAAGCTTACATGTGGAATACTTGTGCAGAAATGTGAAGCAGTAGTTGCTTAGGTGGCAGCAAGTCTGGTGCAGACAGTGAGCAGTGAAGGCACTTGGTGGAGGTAACATGGCCATGGCCCCTAGTTGGGATGATGATAACTGTCATGTGCTAGACACTTCCAGGGTGTCTGGCAGAGACGGCTGGGGCTATCCATGCATTATCTCACTTTATGCTCATGACCATCCTGTAGGTAGGTTCCTTCTGGTTCCCATTTTATAGGTGAGGATCTGCAGGCTTAGAGAGATGTTAGTAATGGCGTGGTTTCCAGACTTGGCTGCACATTGCAATCACCTGGGGATCTTTAATAAAATACTGATGCCCAACTGCCACCTTCAACTATTTCAATTAACTAGTATGGGCTATGACCTGGGCATGAGGATTTTTAAAAGCTTCCCAAGGGATTCTAATGTGCAGCAAAATTTGGGAAGCATTGGGTTAAGACTTGGCTTAAAGACACAGAGATCCTACTGGTGGAGCTAAAACTTGACTGAGGTCTGCCTACTTCCAGAGCACAGGCTCTTAATCACTGCCCCACCTGTGAAGGAGGCCAGGTGTAGATAGGGCCTCGAAGGATGGGTCATTTCGATAAGTAGAGGAGTGAGTGCAGACAGGCAGGGTGTTTGTGTGTGTTGGGGTGAGACCAGCAAGTGCAAGCTCTTGAGTTCAGTAATAAGCAAACATGAAATGGATTGAACACTTGCCAGGCTCTGTGGCAGTAACAGCTGACACTTGCATGGCACCATGTACCAGGCATTGTTTTCAGGGCATCACACATGTTGACCTATTTTATCTTCATGAAAACCCTTTGAGCTACATTCTGTTACTACCCCCACTTCCTAAGAGAGGTAACAGAAATTCGAAAGGTTTGATATTTTATCACTCATTTAGAGTTGTGCAGCTAGTAAGTGGTCGTCTCATTCTTGAGTTATGTTTGTAATCACTAGGCTTTGCTGCCTCTTGGATTAAGAATGATCTAGGTGTTTTTGTATTTGCTAGTCTTTGAGCCAAGAGCTCTGCATTCATTGCCTTATTTAATGCTGGCAGAATCTTACAGGGAGTCCTCTTTGTTAAAGACAAGAAAGTGCATACGCTGTACCAAGGCCCCGCAACTGGTAAGAGTGACGCCGTTACTACTGGTATAATAGGGGGAAGCAGCACGGTCCTGTTTAGATGAGGAAACTGAAGCTGAGAGAGATGGTGGGACTTGTCACAGTCACTGAGCAAGGGATGGAGCCATGATTCTAATCTGGTGCTTTTTTTCCTTAGCTACAAATTGCATTTTGTCCAGTTAAAATGTTACTTCAAATGAGGGACAAAAGAAATTGGGGGAGTGTTTAACTGTGCAAACTCCACATTAAGCAAAGGCACCTGGACAGAAGGAAGTTACCAGTTGCCTTCAAGAGTAGAGTTTTCATGGGGATGGCAGAATAAGAAGCAGGTCCCCCCCCCTTTTTTTTTTCAGATTTATTTATTTATTTACTTTTTATCCATTTTTAACTACCCATCCCCCTCCTGTTTCTGCTGTTTTTGTGTCCATTCGCTGGGCAATTCTCTGTGTCCATTTCCTGCCCTCTCTTCTCATCTTTTTCCTCCTATCTTCACTGGGATTCAATCCTGGACACCTCCGATGCAGGAGAGGGGCGTTCTGCCCCCTGCACCACCTCAGTTCCTGGTTTTTCGGCGTGTCTCATCTTGGCTCTCCCCTGCATCGCTCTCCTGCTAGGCACTCTCCTGCTACATCATCATGCGGCACACCCACACATGGGGCTTGGTGGCACACCTGCACGTGGGGCCTGGGGGCAGGGCCTGGCAGCGTGCCCAAGAACCAGGTTCCTCTTGAGGAGAGCGGCTGGAGGTGGGGAACTGGAAAAAGGTCCAGTGCAATTGATAAGAAGTTTGATAGTTCACCAGTCAAGATGGGCTGGATTATGCTGTGTGTAACAAATAGCTCCCTCATCTCTTGGTATAATACAACAGAAGTTTATTTTTTGCTTGTCCCATATGGGTTGGCATTGGGCTTCATTGTGGTCACTCAGACACTCAGGTCGATGGAGGCATCATCTCGAAACATGCTTCTGCAGTCACTGTAGCATAGGAAGGGACGTTTGAGCACCAGTACTTAAATTCTTCTACCCAGAAATGACAGTCATCTTATTGGCCAAAGCCATGCCCAACCTAAACGGAGAAGGAAAGTTTGATTCTACCATGTGTCTACTCCAATGACTACCCCAGTAGGGCAAAGAGTTCTTGCTTTTAATGCTCCTGTTTTGGTAGCAAACAAAACCATTTGAACCAGAAGGTTAAATACAGGAGATGCTATGGGCATCATCTGGTTCACTCCCCTCAATTTGCAGATGACGAAACTGAGACTCTAAGAGTTGAGTGATTATTTACATAAAGTTACAGAGAGAAACAGTGGTCATGCTGAGACTAGAACAGAGTATCCAGGTCAGTGCCTCCACGTGGTCCTCAATGTCCAATATTCACTGGCCAAGGGCATGGAAATTAGGAAGAGTGGGGGCTATGAAGGGCTCCTTGTGGCCTGGGAAGCCATTTAGAGGCTCTGCTTGCAAGGTGTTGATAATAACAGTCTCATTTAGTATTAGGAGTTATTGATGTTGGAAGCCAATGACATCTCCACCAGTGAAAACTAAGGATTAGTTTGTGAGTGCCCAGGTTTCTCCCTGTGAATATAGCTGAAGTGACGGAAGCAGCCTGCAAGTCATTACTCTAAGGTGTAATTGGTAAAGTTGAGTTACTGTAAAAGCTAGCAGATGCCTGCCCCCAAGCAGTCAGGTGGAGGGTAAACTTAAAACTTGGAAACCTAGGTGAGTAGCTATGAGTCTGTAGATTGCAGACAGTCCCCTTCAACTAATGAGAGAGAGAGTTCAGCAAGTGAGAATCCTGGAGCCCCTCCTGCTTTTCTAAGATTAAGTAATCCTAGAAATAAAGAACAGTGCCTGAAATGAAATGGTGTGATGAGGACACAAGCCGTTCTACACAGAGGGTCATGCTGACTCTGAGTTGGCCTTTGGAATGGCCATAATTCTGATTTTTTTGACACAGCTATTGTATTAAAATGGGGGGGAGGTAAGAAATTAAAATATCTGTTTCAGCCTCATCAAGTATTACTTCATGGAAAGGCTTTTGGTCATATTTGTGATAGTCTATCAATTTATATGAGAAACAAAAATTTCATGGTTGCTTTCTAAGACTTTATATATTTGTTAACTTAAAGAATAATGCTCTTTATTCCATAATTATACAGGTGTGGTTCTATGACTTTCATAGGCCTTCCGTTATATTCCTTCTTTTTATACTTTTTAGTTTTGGCTTTGATTTATATTACCTGGTCATTAAGTTTTACCTTTTTATCAGGGCAAAATGTAGGCTTTTCTGAATCTAAAAAGCATGTACTTACCTTGGATATGAACTATAACGCTTATTCCATGTAAAACTGCATAAATTGTGTAGAAAGTCTTTATGAATTAGAACTTAACGTGTCATTGACACATTTTGAAGGGTGTTTTGTTGACTTTAGTGATGGATGAGCCCATTCTGCCAAGTTCAGCTGGAAGGGGTGGCTTAGAAAACCAAACATCAGCTCTGGAATCTAGAAACTTCCTGGAACCATGGTTTTGCATCGGCAGGGCTGCATGCAGCCTGCATCTGTGTGAGGGATGGCGTCTTACCAGCTTGCTCCACGGAAGTCTTTGGAGCAGAACCATAAACACCAGCCCTCTTTGTTGTACGTTGGCTTTTAAAAGCCTCCGATGGTTTCAGGAGGGTAAGGCCTTGCCCTGGGGCTTCCTGGTCCAATTTTTTGGGACCTGGCTGAAAATCCTGGATATTTGATAGTCTGGCTTATTTCTATGGTATATTAGCACCCTATAAAAGTTACATGTCATTTATTTCAAGTTTAGAACCCTTTCAAACTTCAGGGGCAAACCAAACCTGAACCTTTCATGGCTGGAATTCTGTTTACCTTTGGCCAAACCTTGCTTCCTAAATCTAAGGCAGGGAGGTGAGGTGAGAGGGGGCTCCTGAGGCCCTTTGGACATCAAATAGCTTTTCCCAAACAAGGTTTTGATAGGTTAAAATGTACATGAATCTAAAACACATAGATTTACTTCCTGTCAGAGTACTCTCGGTCCTACAAACAAGAGTAAATTGTGCCCGGCAAATGCATTTTGTATGTTGCCTTCTATCAACTGTGAGGAAGTATTTGAGATTTTTGCCAAATACAGGTTGAATAGGTCAAACCACTCAACCCCCACTTCGAAGAAATACGTTAAATAGTTGCTATAAAAGTTATTGAACAATCCAATTGTATCAGGACCTTGGAGAAGTTTGGACATTTTTTGTGTTTGAAACATTTATTTTTAACCAGTGACAAAGAAAGAATGGGCTCTAAGCTTCAGTGCCCAGTTGAAGGACGCCTATGATTCCTGTGTGTTTGTTGTCAGAACACAGGCTAGCAAGGGGTGCCTTGTGCTTGAATGAAGGAGACATAACACACTGAGTTCCCTGTGCCTTTCAGATAGAAGAACTGATGAATGCATTGGAGAAGACCAGACAGGAACTAGATGCCACCAAAGCACGCCTTGCCTCAACACAGCAATCTCTGGCTGAAAAAGAAGCACATTTGGCCAATCTTCGGATAGAGAGGAGAAAGCAGCTGGAGGAGATCCTGGAGATGAAGTGAGTATCATTTTTTATTTTCTTGTCTCTCTCGTCTACCCTTTCTTTGAGGGTAGGGAGAAGGAAGGCTAGAGAAGACGAAGAGCGCAGAGAAAGAATTATTTAGCTAACACTTGCTAGTCATTTTCAAGATTATGTTTCTTATTTTTAAAAATTATAACGTCAGTGTCCCAATTTGCACATTTTTCACATCTGTTATTTTTTAAACTATCCAGCATCAGACTGTGTGTGTCTGTGTTTCGTGGACGCTGCTAGTATTCACAGATCTGTCGTAGAGGTCTTAGTCCACCAAGAGGCAGAGGCCTCATTAAGCACAATGGTAATTTGAGCACTGCTCAGAGTTAAGTGGAAACTTTTTTGAGGAGGTATTTCCTGGTTGTGAATATAACTTTGCTAATTATATTCTTTTCACTTGTGGATAATGCCTGGCTTGTGCTGGCTCTCATGGAGTCTAAAGGTTGGCACCTCTTTGTTTAGAAAGCAGTCCTCTGATTTGCTGGGCTTATAAAAATAGGCTTGGAAAGCTCCTACCCCAGCCCCTCTTGGGTGCAGTAGGTAAAGGGGGAAGCAGGGAACCAATAGCTTTCCTTACTTTAATTGATAAAGTGCTGCTGCATGGGGAGAAACGGCCGTTCCTGTGGTACTGACATACCCACATCCACGTGACTAATTCATTCTCAAAATGAACTCATATCATTGTGGAAGAACATAGGAAAGAAAATTCCACAGAGATTTTAGAGCTAATCAATTGTTATGTGTCAGTTTCTAAAGAATGAGGCAAGAAGCAGCATCTCTGTAAGTCTTAACATGAAATAATCACTAAGATATCATTTAAATCCAACTTCCTTCCACAATAAGGGGTAATGTACATAATTATGGCATCTTAAGCCTGTAAAATGCAGACACTGAAACTGGTGGCTAAGTATTGAGGGTGACCTTCTCCTGACCCAGCAAGTCTTACACATGGTTAACATTAAACCCAGAAAGCTTAGATCATGGAAAACACAGAACAAAATATTTTGCAGGATTTAATAATGAGGACAAAAACTTTTATTCCTGGTCAACTACCTCAGTTTCTCCAGGACCAAAGAGTAAGAATAAGTTGTTTTGCCCACATCTTTCTAATAAAGGATGCGATAATAAAAACAGACATTATTATCCTCGGTTTAGAGGTATGGAAACTGAGACACAGAGAAATTTCAAATAATTTAAGGCCATCCTGCCAGGATTAAAATCAAACTTTTCTACCTCATGTTCCATTTCTCCTACCTCATTTTCTCGTGGAGCTTATGTGAACTTGACTAAGTCTTTGGTCTGCGTGAGTCACTGCAGTATTCACATTGCCCAGAATAGCGCCTGGCAGGTCGTAGGCGCTCGATAATTGCTTGTTGAATGAATGAATAAATTGAGTGCTATAGACTGAATTTTTCATAGCTAAGAAGAAAACACTCCAAGAATCTGTGACATTATCATCTTGCCCCATAATTTATTACCAATAACATATTACCAAGACCTGTACCTTGGCTCCATCAACCTTTATTCTCTTCCACTCACCTATCCCTCCTCTGTCTCCTTGTGCATTGTTAAGTACCAAGTCCAGCTTCATATCTCTAATTAGCTAGCTGTTCCTAAGCTAATTCCGCATCTCCTGAAGTGATTTATTATGCCATTATAAAGAAACTTTCATTACTTCCTGTTTATTAAAAAAAAAGGCATATACTTGCAACTGATTGAGAGAACAAGTAATGCTGATTTTGGAGTCCTCAGGCGTGGGTAGAGAGCCTGTTTGTGCTTTTGGTGGCTGTGTGACTTGGGGAAAGTCACCTGAACTTCACTGACCCCCAGTTTCCTCCTGTAACAACTTGCATGGGGTGGTTGTGAGGAGAGGCACTCGGCGGAAGGCTTGGCACATGGAAAATGATATATGTGTATAAATGGTTCTATCAGCCAATGAAAATATGCCATTTGTTTAGTATACTTTGTGAAGAGTATCATTTATCTCAAATTTGGATTTATTTTTCTAAAACATATGAACCTTTTTCATGTGTATGTTTTCCCACTTAATTTCATGATTTCAGATAGCACCTAACTAAGACCTCTTTTGGTGAATTGCCACATTATAGCTCAAGTGCTTAATCGGCTGCCACTGCAAAATAAATACAAAATTCCTCTGTCAATTCCTTTGGTAAAAGGTAACAAAGCGCTACTTCATTAAGCCCAATATGGGCCCCATTCAAGACTGAAATGGCCAAGAAGCCTTGAATATGTGCTCCTTTCCTAGGACTATGGAGGACACAAGGAAAGGGAAATTGTATTGAGATTCCCAATTAGATGCATGAGCCTCTTGGGCCACTCAAGTCAACCAAATGTCTTGATTGATCTTGAATTGACCTGTTGGCTACTTGACATTGACCAAGTCAGAGTGGTTGGTGAGAGCAGTCAGATGGGCGATGTCATCTTCGGTCTTATTCTGTGTGAAGCACTGCTGCTTTTCATTTGACTGGCAGGTATCACACGGACATCTTTAGGGAATTCTAGCCAGTTTCCAAACCCTGGTGGGAAGGGAGAGACTGTGTGGTAGCAGAGTAAAGAGGGATGGAACTATGAACAAGAGAAAGGAGATGTGACCTCTGAACTTGCTTTTTTCTCCATTCTATCCATTAAAGGAGATAACTCTCTGGTTGTCTCCGTTTCCTCTTCAGTACAATGGAGGTGATAATACCTGCTCTGCCCACTCTACAGAATTGTTGTAGGAACAGTATTTTCTTTTAAAAGTACTGAAATGAAATCAATATGAACCAGCATATGTGAAAGTACTCTGAAACATAAAAGAGCTTTTAAGATGTGAGGTGGCGTCTGTTAAATCTGTTGCAAAAATCAAATGGCACCGTTTTTGAATTGGAAGACAGCTGGGTCCAACTTCCTGACCTGAGTAAACCAGACTCCTGTTCACATAATTTCTAATAAGGGATTCACCAGGCCACAGCGAACACATTCCCATTACAGGGCATGGCCTCATAAAGTGGTACTTCATGCTCCATGGTTCTTCCAGGTAGCTCACTCTTCCTTACACTGAACTCAAATGTCTTTCCATGTAATTTTCCACTTGTCTTGGGTTTTGCTCGAGAACCATACAGAATTCATCTGAGCCCCCTCCACAGGATAGGTGGCTTTTTAGATAGTTGTTCAGACAATACTTGTTCATTTGGGGGAACAAAAGGAAAAATGGAGAAGCAAAATGAAAAAACAAAATTACCCGCAATGCTACCTTTCAGAGAGAAACACCAGTAGCATTTTGGTGTGTACCCTTATGAGCTCTCAAATTTTCAACCAACATTAAATTATACTTACATATTTTGTACAGCCCTCTTCTTTTACTTACTGAATAGTGAATGCCTTTCCATGTAAAAAATATAGAATTGTATTATTTTAATTACTCAGTATACTGTCATATAGGTTTTCCCCATTATTGAACACCTGTCTTGACCAATGTCTTGCTCATATAAGAAAGTTTTGATAACATTTAATACGCATCCTGGTCCTTTATAAATTTTATTATCTTATTTTTAAATAATTGTAGATTGGCATGCAATTGCAAGAAATAGCACAGAGAGATTCCTTGTACACCTTATCCAATTTCCCCCAATGGTAATATCTTGCATAATTATAGTACAATATCACACCAGGAAATTGATATTGGTACAATCCACCAACTTTATTCGGATGTCTCTAGTTTTACGTGCATTTATTTACATGTGTGTATTCTTAGCTTGACTTTTTTCTAATGTGTAGATTCATGTAACCTTCACCACAGTCAAAACACAGAACTGTTCCATCAGCATAAAGATCTTTCATGCTTTTTCACAATAGCTACACCCACTTCCCCAGCCGATTCGTTTTTAATCAGGATTTTGTTTTGTTTCATATCGTTTCAGGACCTGGGCAACACTGACCTACACTTTACCCTACCATTCTTCTTGGGCAGGAAAATAACGATCCTCTTATTTTAAATTTAGACTGAATTTACAGTTAGCAGATATTGCCTGATTCTTCTAAATTTAAAATATACATATATATATATTCTCAGCATGGGCTTTAATTTTATTTACAGTAATTACCTTTTAATATTGGATATCTAGTACCTGTCACAAGGTAGGCATCCAATAAGCATTTGTAGAATGAAAGGATGAATTCATTAAAAAGTCATAAATATTTATTGAAAACCTACTATGTGGCAGTCACTGTTTTGAGAGCTGAGAATAATCAGTGAACAACAGAAAAATCCCTGATGTCAAGCCTGCATTTTAGTAAAATGTATAAAGGAACTGAACGTACAGACGAATGAATGAACAAAAGAATAAAATGTGAATAAATAAATAAATAGATGAATAAAAGTGAAGTTCCTTGTGTGAGTAAAGATGTTGGTTATCTCAGGTAAAAGTCATTTCCAATGGTAAGGACCCTTTTGGTTTGGAGTAAAGAGGGGCATGAAAAATGTCGTGTCCCTTTCCATAATCTGGGAACCCTCTCAGGAACTGAGGCCTACTGAGTAAAAAATGAGCGTTTGGCCGTATTTCATGTAGGATTCCTCCCCCACACTCCCTTCTTCAGTTTGATCTTTATTGGTTGGTATTCTAACTGCCAGTCACTATTCCCACACTGCCAGGAACTAACAGATCCCAGCCAAATATTTTCACAGAAGAATATAATATTCACTTTCTCTTGTGCATAAGATTATTCTTTTACTTAAAAGATATCTAAAACCTCTTGTTAAAACATTTCATAATCATCCATTTTTGTTATATTTGTTCCTATTTAAAAGAGATTTTAGTAAAAGAATATTAAGAACATCATTCTATATGTTTGATTTTATTAATGTTGGTTAATAAGCTTACATTTCAGTAACCAAAACCCAATTATTTAATTTGTGGCAGGTGAATTTGATATCTGTGGCTAAAAGGAATTGAGGCCTGTGAGATACAGTGCTTAAAATTTATCTGTGCATTTGCTTGGATGATTTAAACTAGCACAGTAATTTAATAGGCAGGCAGGCAGCCTAACCGATATTTGCCGTTTAGTATAAAATGCTGAGGAAATAAGGATTTTGAGAGCTGGTTACTGGTCACACAGCTTGAAGTGTGTATTTTACCTTTTCATGGTGATGTCCTATGCTTCAGTTATGTGAATTTTTAAGCAGCCCCTGCGTTTTAACTCTGTTGACATTGTGAGATCTATCTTAATTTACTGGGTACTATCGGATTTTAGACATCTTCTCCAGATAGCCTCACAAGCCTTTGTATACACTGGGCTATTTTAGGAAGTTTACAGTGAGGTAAAGCAGCAGCTTATTCTAGGGCATTATCCCGTTGGCCTCTTTGATCTGGAATCCTTTCTGAGAGAGCCACTCATTAGGTAAGTACCCTTCAAAGGAGAGGCAGGGTGCAGAAAAGGATAAAAATCAGTTTATTCTTTACTTCATGCCAACATGAGAAAAGACAAATCACATTTCTTGAGGGAGGAATCCTAAGTGCCTGGCAAATTGGACAGGATAAATGGAGCCTGGGAGAGGAGTTTCGAAGGCCACCACTGTTTAAAATTGATAAACTCAGTTGCAAAGGGGTGGTCCCACCTTATAGAGATGTTATGAGGGTTGAATGATGTTATGCATATTTGAGAAAGGGATTTTTTTAATCATTTGTTATGATATATCTAAGTATGTATTATATTAGGTTATGTTTTAACATGTTAGGCATACCCATTACAGTTAGAAAACACTGATTCTGTTGTCAAATTCCAATTAGCCTTACATTTTCAAACTTATTTATTTTTTTGCTACAGCACAATTTTTCCACTAAGATATAGTTTATTTAGAAAAACTTTGGCCTGTCCAAATTAAAAAATTTAACTTCTACGATAATGTGTCCCAGAATATCCCAGTCTGTCTTTTTCTGTTTCTGATTACTGCCTGCTCAGTTCCAAAAAGCCTTTGAGGCAGCTAGAACACGGATGGGGCTGTTGCAGCTGTCTAGGTTATCTGCAGGGACTGAGGACAGGAGGCAGAGAGGGGAGGGAAGTAAATGTGGTGAAGAACAGCTTGTTCAGAAACTACTTGGATTTGAACATGAAGGCAGTGACATAAATGCAGTCTTTCCACTCATGATTTCCATCCCTCTCCTTTAACCCTGAAGTTGGGGACTGAGAGCCTTTAGCAGAAAAGGCTTGCTGTACACAAAACTTCTGGTACACAAAGGGTAACTATAAAGAAAATAACTTTAGAATAGTGGCATGTTCTAGTTGCCTGCAAATGTAAGGAACAGACAAGCCCACATTCCAGAGGCTTGGACAAGTACCTCTATAATCGCCGGGCACCCAAGCTCCTTCTGCTTTGATGCTTTGCTGTCCTCATTGTGTGGCTTCTACCTCATGGTGCAGGATTTTTGCCTCTACTCCATCTATCCCACCCACATTCCAGCCAGCAGAAAGGAGATAGTGAGCACAAGGAGCACAAGACAGGAAGTTCCCTGTCCTGTAGGTTGCATATACCATCCAAAGACATCTGACCCATTTAACAGTTCCTTCTGTAAGTAGGTGGCGAGTGCCTGGTATGTGTAAAGGGCTGTGCTGACCCCCAGACACTGACCTCAGCATTGTTATAAGTGAACAGAAGGGACAAAAATCTTTCTTTCATGGAGCTTACATTCTAGTAGGAGCAAGGACTAGTGTGAGGAGCATTTAGGTCACATGCCATGTCTAGCTGCAAGGCAGTCAGGAAAATACAGCCTTTTGACTGGGCAGCTGCAGGCCCAGCGAACATTCTTGGAATCTAGTACCAGGAAAGGAAGGGGAAGAACGGATATTGGGGGCAATTAGCAGTCCCTGCTGAAATGAACAAAGTACGAAAAAAATGTGTAAACTGATTATGTCATCTCACCGAGAAGGAAAAAACAACTCTTCTACTACACCTTAAGAGAGTGTATCCCTGCAGATATTTACTTGTATGCGTGTCTGCCCAGTATATATTTGTGCTGATTTCTGGGTTTCACAGTTGGTAATGTGTGGAGAGTGAGCAGACAGGTTGAGGGATACCTGAAAATCGCATACTGCTTAGGATGGCTGATAGGTTCAGAGTTTGACTTCACGAAGGCCAAGGAGATAGAGGCATCCTTCAACTCTGAAAGGAGTTACATGTAAGACAAGAAATGGACTTGATTCGTGTTGCCCAAGAAGATGGTGCCAGCGCTGGTATATAGGATTCATTAAGAGGAGGAAGACTTCCCTTCAACATGAAAGAACTTTGTAGCAATAGAACTTTCTTGGCTTTTGCGGTAGCTCCTGAGGTATTTCAAGCAAATCCTGGGGGGATACATGACCCACTTTGGGTGCTTTGGAGGGGACTCCCACCCCACAAGGGGGATGAGGTGCTCTCCAAGACTGCTTCTAATGTGGAATTCTGTCCTTGACTCCACTAAATAAATGACCCAGCACATGGATGATGTTCAGGAGCTGCTGGGATCTTCTCTGTTCCTTCCCTTGAGGGATTCTATTTGAATATATAAAAACTTTCTCCCAAAAGTAAAAAATGATTATGCACTTCTGTTTCTAATGAGGCCAAAATAGCATTCCCCTGTCTTTTTGTGCATTTCATTTATTTTGCATAAAACTCTTTGAATATGAAATAGATGAGCCAAGGAGGGGTGTGCTTCACAAATCATTATAATGAATGATTCTCTTGGATGTGGTAGAATTAAGAGCCCTTCACAGTCTCTGGCCTTGAGGAAACCAATCTCTCTGATTCAAGAGTTTTCAGAGATTCAAACTAGCCCAGGTATGTGTACTATTAAATGCATGCAGGCTTTAGTAATATTACCAGTGAGCATTTATTAAGTATTTATTATATGTCAGGCATGGACTAAGTACTTCACCTGCATTATGGCTACTGTCTCCTGTGAGGTGGGGAGTATTATTATCCCCTTGGGGAGATACGGAAACTGAGGCTCAGGTACCTAGAACTCAGATGCAAGTCAGTTTGACTCTATAGTCCATGAACTTAACCGTTGGGTGCCCTGTCTCCCAGTGAAAATCTTAGGGTGTCATTGCAGGAATTTCAAGCCTAGGCAGTGTGGGACCGATTTAGATTTAACAGCAGATGGCATGGGGCAGCAAGGTGCTTCTTCTGGCTTGCCTCTGGGGAGGAGGACAGCAGGCTGGGGTGATGGGGGGCAGGAGTGGGCAGGGAAAGAGCTAGTTGGAGGAGGCCTTTGAAGTCTGCTTCCTTAGCTAAAAGCAAAATAAGGGACACACCATCTTCTGGCAAAGAACATGCACTGTAAGTGTAGTTTTAATGGTGAAAAATGTCAGTCAAAGGGCCTTAGGCCTGGTGGTTTTTAATGGAATACAAACATTTCCTAAGCTAGAGCAGTATAGTCTTTCAGCTTAAATAATCATAATCAGCAGTTAAATAATCTAAATGCTTGTGAATCATAGAGCTTAAATAATTCCAAGCACCATACTTCATGTTATCTCTATCTTCACAGTAGCCCCATGAGGGTTACGGCAGGTCAGAAATGGAAAAAGGAAAGGGAAATGTCCCGGCATTGCAGCCTCCTAAAGCATGGCAGGTCAGAGGGATCTGCTGTGGCCCTTGCTTTCAATCCAAGAGCAACATTATATTGGAGATATTTCCTCAAGTTCCTCATCTAGCACTGAGGTGTGCACTGCCAGATTTAACCCCACGAGTCAAGGGACAGGGCAGCTACATCCCTGAGAGGGACCAGCGGGCCACTGAGGATAGCACAGCCAGGGTCACCGGACAAGTCCTGAAACGCAGAGTCTCCGGTGCAGGCAGCAGGGCTCTGAGGACTCGTGTTCACATCCTGAGTCTACCAGTTATAGCTGGGTGAGTCGAGGCAAATCTGACGTGGCTCGCCATCTGGGCACAGGGACTCAGGTGGCCACGTTAATATTCTGATTCTCTAAAGCAAGGGCTTTCAACCCAGGGCGACTTGGCCCCCCAGGGATCATTTTCCAATGTCTGGAGGCATTTTGGGCTGTCACAAGTGTAGGGGAGGTACTACACATCCTACAATGCACGGGACAGCCCCCTACTACAAAGGATTATCAGGCTCAGAAGGGCATAGGGTCCAGATTGAGAAAGCCTGCTCTAAATAATAAATGGCCTTCCTTTTTTAGACCGCTGTTTCTTAAACTGGGGGAGAAGGGAAAGCTTTCTAGTGTCTTAGCTCTAATTTAACTTGACAAAGGGGACTTACCCAGGGTGTGGTCTCTCCACTCAGGGTCTTATTCAGGCCCAAAGGATGTAGTGGCCTGGGAACTTCCCATTTTGTGTAGATGACTTTGACTTTTTGATGTTGCCTTGCTTTCTTGGAACTATAGAGCAGCTCACCATGAATCACCTATTCTCAGATCTGAATTCCCAGGAGACTGTGCTCCTTATATGACCTAAACCCTGGGCTGGGATCCAAAAAGCCTGTTTCCATCAGTGTTCAGTACTTAGGAGACCACACAATCCTATCCAGCTCAGTATCCCATCTCTCTCTAACTTGTTGCTCTCTCTCGTCCTCAGGTCACCCAACTATAAATTAAGGGTATGGAATTTGATAGTCTTCAAGGACTGGGCCAACCCTATAAATTGATGCACAGCTAAAACTGCCTTTTCTTCTCTCTCTCTCCACCTTTTTCCTTCCCTCCATATGTTCCCTTTCTTTGAACTTCCCTCTGGGTACCTGGATCTTTTTACAGGGAGCCACTTCTTGCAATGGTGATTTAGAGCAGAAAGGATAGGTGGGAGAATTTATGTCAGAGCGGGGCTGAGGGAGTCAGTGGGGAACAGACTGCTGCCCAGACACCAGGTTCCTGCTAAAACGGCAAAGGGCAGCACTTGTGGGCAAATCCCAATTTGTAGGCTTTCTCTGCCTCCCTGTAATATTTTCTTTGTGCAGATAAAATCCAGCTCAGATATTATCATGGGAAGCTTAAGTCCTGAGTACACAGAGGGTAAACATCAAGATATGCATCCTCATTGGAAAGAGACATCACAAAAGGCTCCAACTCAGGGAAAGCTTACAGGGTCATGAGGCGGGTAGCATTGAGGTGAGGAAGGTTTTGAATGTTCTTGGTCCATAGGAAGCATTTACTAAAAGTTTGTTGAATGAATGAATGAATGAATATTGTATTTTGCCTCCTGCTATCTGCCTCTCTCCTTTCTTGTCCGCCTCCCCCTTCTTTTCTACCTAATCTCCTTTTTCTTCCTCCTCTCTTCCTACTTTTTCTTACTTCTCCCCACCTTCGTCTATCTCCTCTTTTTTTTTTAATTTTTAATTTTTATTTTTAAGTAAACTTTAGATTTCATAAGTGTTACTTAAAAAATATAGAGGATTCCCATGTGCCATACCCCTCCCCCTCCCACACCTCCCCACATTAACAATACCTTTCATTAGTGTGGTATATTTGTTACAATTGATGAACACATATTGAAACATTGCTACTAACTGTGGACTATAATTTACATTATAGTGTATACTCTATCCCACACAATTTTGTAGGTATGACAATAGAATGGCCTGTATCTGTCATTGCAATGTCATGCAGGACAATTCCAAAGTCCCGAAAAATGCCCCATGTTACACCTATTCTTCCCTTTCCCTACCTCCAGAAGCTCTGGTGACTACTGCCTTTATATCAATGATAAAAGTTCTTTCATTGCTAGAATAATAAGTCTATAATACAATAATAATAAGTCTACTTTAGTCTATCGTTCATTCCCAGATCTTGAGGATTTTGGGATGGTGATGCCCACTCTGTTTCTAATTGAGAGGGTGCTTAGGTCCCATGGAACAATGGATGGAACTATCTTGCTTGCAGTTGCAGACACTCTCTGTTCCTTGTGATGGGTGTTGTCCATCATCATCTCCTTGTTAATTGTCCTGGGTAAGTCCAATGAAATGGGGAGTAGGTATTACAACTCTGCCGAGATTCACAGCGCAGCTGGCACATTAATGGACTAAAGATTTAAGTTTCTGGTCCCAATTCTAGGTTCTAATTCTTCAATTCTAGTGCTAATTTTAGGTTCAAATAAAAGTGGTAGAAGAGCCATAAGTAGAGAAATTATAAATGAGTCTTACTCTGTTACACTGGGGAGCATAAATTCCAGAGTACAGCCCACTGACAGGGTGCTGAATTCTTGAGCTTGTCTGCCTTTCTTATAGTGTCTGGATATCTCTAGAGCCTTCAGGAGCCCTGCTGATTGAGGCACTGTTTACTGTGATAGTCAAGGAGATCCTGCCGAGACGCGAATAAGTGTAACCTCTGGAATGACTTCCTGACTCACTTTGAAATCTCTTAGCCATAAAAACTCATTTGTATTTAATATTTCCTCCTTTTGCTCTAGGTCTTTTTCCAAATACATTGCTAGTTGGAGCTTGATAATAATCTCTTGGTGCCAGGGAGGCTCATCCCCAGGAGTCATGTCCCACGCCGGAGGGAAGGTAGTGCTTTTATATGCTGAGTTTGGCTTAGAGAGAGGCTACTTTTGAGCAACAAGGAGGCTTTCAGGAGGTTACTCTTAGGCAATATATAATACTAGACTAAGTTTGAATTTCACAAGAAAAGGCTTTTAAGTACAATCATCAATATCAAGGGCCTGGCATAATAGTCTGTCTTCTTTCACTAGGCACTGCCCTTGTGCTCGGGGGATTCTTGCCATTCTATTAGAGAATGTAGCAGGACTCCCCAGGATGGGAATTCAATATTCTTCGGTTATTGTGTGGGTCTCCACCTACCGAGACAAGGCCCCATGACCACTTGAACATATTCATATGCCTTATAGTAATGCCCCAGGTGCACCCCTCCCCACATATCTCCCTATCACCAACACCTTGCACCAGTTCTTCCTTCTCTCTCCCCTTCCTATTCCTGTTATAGTGTCCTGCAAAATGTTGGAGGTCAAAATGTTTTCTAGATTTTCTCAACATAATGGTTGTCTTGCTAGATTCTAATTTTGATTATTATTGGGCAGGAGGCATATCAGGCACCTCCCAAGCACATTGTGTGTGTGTGTGTATGTGTGTGTGTTTGGGGGTAAGAGAAGGGCTGGCTCTGGCCATTTTGCCTGGGGTATGAGGTGTTAAAGGGCGATCTCTCAGTTCCCCAGGAGCAAAGCAAGTGAGAACTATATCTTCTTGAAACCCAGCTGCCAGTCGAATATGGCCATAGTCAGGAATTTGGGAAACAACAGACTGAAAATAGAAATGCAGTGTTTGACTTGATCTTTGGATTAAGCCAATATCCCTGGGATCTTAATTGAAACCTGCAGGAAGCTGCAGTCAACTTTGAGAATCTGTTATTACCTCACACTCAATTCTTCACTTATTTGCCTAGATGTTCAGCGTGCACTGCTGCTAGTGCCAGTGGGCAGTTGTGGTATAGTTAAATTGCTGACTTTCTGTTCTACTCAGAAAATAGTGTTTGTGTGTTCACTTTACTAAGCCCTGAGCTTGGAGCTTCTTTCTCCCCCTGACCCTGCCACTGGAAGTTTTCTTTGAAAACTTTCCCTTCAAATCCATTCCCACAATTATTTCTGTCAATTAAAGTTGTGTGGGATTGGGAAATCCCACTAGTTGTTCTCTGCTCTCCTTGCCTTCCTTCCCCAGCCATTCTCTGCCCTCTCTGGGAGGCTGGGCCCTGGGAAGCTGATTCCCACTTGCTGCATCTGCTAGGTTCTCCTGCTAGCTGGCTCCTGGTTGGATCTGGGGTCAATAGGAGGCTCTGCAGGAGATAGGAGAGTAAGGGGAGAAAAAGGCTAGGAAATTTCCTCACTTCTCCTCCTTGCTTTGGAGCCACATCTCTGGCAGTAACACCAACTTTCTGTGACAATAACTCCATCTCAGCAGTATCTTCTCTTTCCATGGCTCCAGCTATTGCTTGGTACTGTGGATTGAAGAGTGTTCCCCTTCCCTCTCCCCAAAATATGTTGAAGTCCTAAGTCCTAGTACCTGTAAATATGTCCTTATTTGGAAATAGGGTCTTTTTAGATGTAATCAATTTAAAGATAAAGTCAAACTAGAGTGGGGGATCCTAAGTCCAATGACTGGTGTCATTATAAGAAGAGGGCAATTTGGACACAGGGACACAGAGATAGACATAGGGAGAAGATGGCCATGTGACAACAGAGGCAGAGATTTGAGAGTTGCTATAATAAGCCAAGAGCACCAAGGATTGCTGGCAGCCACCAGACGCTAGGAAGGGGCAGGGTAGGATCTTCCCCCAGAGCCTTCAGAGAGGCCCTGCCAACATGTGGATTTTGGACTTCTAGCCCCAGAACTGTGAGAGAATATATTTCTGTTGTTTTAAGCCACCAATTTTGTGGTACTTTGTTTCAGCAGCCCCAGGAAATATATCAACTAATACGCTAGGCTTAACCCATTTTCCCTTTGCTGTTTCAGCCCTGGGAATGGTAAAATCTGCCTGCTGTTGCTAGTCTCTGGGTAACTCAACATCTCTTGTTTCTTTTATTAAATCTGCCCACTGCTCCTTCAGTAGTTCCTTCATTAAAGGCTCCTTGTTGGAACCATCTGTGGTTAGTTCTGTTTTCTGCAGGACCCAGGTGAGTACAGTGGGGAAGCCCATGGTGTTGTGGTCAGATGTGTAAAATTTGTTAGGATGACTTGAGAAAGTGTTGTTAAAAATGTTTGTATTTCCCATATTAAGTAATATTGGAAAATGAAGCAGATTGCCTGATGCAAATGTCAAAACACTAAAGCAAAGCTACCACTCTATGGTTTTCTAGAAGTCTATGGCTTTTCAATTATCATGTAGCACATATGACTGCTGCTGTCCCTACCCCACAAGGATGTGCTGCTTTTGCTTCCAGAGTCAGCCTCAGTCTTTGGACTAGTGAAAACAATCTCCTGATCTGCCAAGTACAAGGAAAAGAACTACCCTCCCTTATTTTTCAGGGGCGAGGAAGTTGATTTGACTGAGCAAGGATGTGGTTCTTGAACTGGAAAGAAAGAGAGATTTCTAGGGATCCCTGGCCACAGTATAGTTAGCTGACTCCAGGCCATAAATAGCATCCTTTCCTCTAAGCTCAGAGTGTTTTGGGTTTCCATAAAGCTTTGAGTAGCAACTGCTCTAATGTGTCACACAAGACTATAGTATAAGCTAAACCTTCCTCATTTCTTTGATCATTTGTTCAGACCCACTCACTCATTCATACAACAAATCATGATGGAGACTCAGTTATTGAATGAATGAATGAATGAATGAATGAATGAATGAATGAATATTTATTGAATACCTAGTTTTCAACTGCCACAGTAAAAGATTAGATAACTGAATCTGAAAGCAGGATAACAGCTAAGGTAAAAGTATAAAAAAGGAGAGGTCCATGAAACTATGAAAGCATCATGAAGGTAGCAGAAAGTGGTCCTGAAGATGTGGCTATGAGCAGGGATATGTTGGGTGAATGGGAGTTCATTTGATGATGGGGTGGGACTGATGGGTAGGGTAGATGGGAAAGCCCAGAAGGGATCAATACATCTTCCATTAGCTCATAGGAGGCCAGTATGTCTAGAGCACAGAGAGCAAGGGAGAAAGTGGGACTGGTTGAGGCTGGAGAGGTTGTCAGGGGCCATGGTATGGGTATTAGTGTTTGTTGTAGGAATAGAAACCCATTAAAGGAGATTGTGATTTGAAAATAATAAAAAGAAATTACAGAGTGCTTATAAGATGCCAGGTACTGTTAAAGAGCTTTATATGCATCAATCTATGCAGATGTGACAGTTTGGAATTTTGTGACTCCCAGAAAAGATCATTTTCTTTGAACTAATCAATTCTTATGGGTGTGGGGTCCTTTGATTGCATTAGATTCCGTTAAGGGACCTTGATTACATCACTTTAGGGCCTTTGTTTGGACTACTTCAGTGAGGCATGACCCAGATTAATTCTCTGCCCTCTTTCTGGGGTCTTATATAAATTGAGAACTGAAAGCAGAAACACACAGAGAAAGACAGCCGTCATTTTGACCTTGCCATATGAGAAAAAGGACTCCAGGATCACCTGCAGTTGCATAAAGAGGAGCCTCGAGAAATTGAGAGAGAGGTTGGAGGCTAGAATCAGGGGTGAAACTAAAGCAACGAGGCTCCCCAAGAAGCTAGGCCCATGGAGCAGCTCAAAGCCAAAAGAGAAGCTGAGCCTGGAAGAAGAGGCAGGGAGAGACTGGCAGACCTGCCATTTTGCTCTGCTACATGGCAAGAGTCCAGGATCTGCCAGCAGCCAATCTTGGTAAGACAACATTTCTGATGATGCCTCGATTTGAACATTTTTACGGCCTCAGAACAGTAAGCTTTTACCCTAATGAAGTCCCTTTATTCAAGCCAACCCATTCCTGGTATTTTGCATCAGCAGCCTTAGCAAACTAAAACAGCATTTAGCTAAGGAGAAACTAACGACTACCCAAGTGAGACATGACTTTATATTTGGTATTGATGAACGGTGCTTTCTCTCTTCCAAAAGCAGGGGTGGCCTCCCAGGAACAAGTCAGTGTCCCTGTGAGAATTCATACTTGATGGCCCAATGAGTTTGGAGAAATTATGGCAAAATCTGGTTGTTGGTTTTTTTCTGTTTTTTTTTTGAAGATACCCATCATACACAAAAGTAAAATGAACCTCCATGTACCCTTCATCCACCTTCACCAATTATCAACTCATTGCGAACCCTGTTTCCTTTCTGTCCCCACTTCTCCATCCTTACCCCTGGATTATTTTGAAGCAAACCCCAGACATTATATCATTTCATCCATAAATATTTCTGTATAAACATTATTTTTCCATATAAACATTTTGACACCAAATTACAAACACTTGAAGGTACAGGGGAATTCAGACAAAGCCTTTCTCCATAAAGTTGAAACTCACTGGGAACAAATTGAAAGGCTTACATTTAAAATGTTTTTAAAATGTTGCCATAAAACAGCAAAATGGACCATTTGGTCGTATTATACAGGAAAATCGGGAGGATTTACACCACTTGACACATTACTTAATCAGTTCTCAGCTTTATTCTCTGTGGCTTATGCTTAAGTCTCAATGTTCCCAGGACTGACACAATTACATCCTGGGCAAAGATTTTATTTCTCTCTCAGTTATTATTGACATTTTAACAAACAACTGGAGGGAAGGCTTTTTCTTTCTTTCTTTCTTTCTTTTTTTTTTAATTATGCCTCTCTTCAACTTCTTGTCTGAATGGTAACTCTTGAGGATTTTGAAGAAATAAAACACAAAATTTTCAAAGTGTGAACATGAGGTTGTGGTGATTGGATACATCTTCTCCCATACCTAAAGGTTATTGAGTCTTGATTACTGATAGTTTTGCTGCAGAGGATGAAATGGAGGTTAAGCTCACTTTATAATGAAATTAAACTCCTAAATCTCTGGTGATACCCAAACATAACTTCTTAGTTTCTTGCTCTGCTTTTGATCACATCTCTTTGCCCTAGAAGCCTCCATGTCAGTGAAAGAAAAATTAATTTCTGCCAGAATTCTCTTGCCCACTCATTCATTAATTTATTCAGCTATCATTTATTGAGCAATAACTATGGACCACCCGCTGCCTTAGATTCTGAAGTAGTGGCATGGACATGGCCCACACATTCCAGGAGCTTACTCTGATCTTGATTATTTGAATGTTAGTCATACATCCATCCTTGGCACATTTTTGGTGATTTGAGGGCCCAAATATCCCCTGTTTTCTTCTCTTCCTCAACTAGGTAACGATGAGATATCATTTGTTGCTCTAGGAGGGAATTGCTTAAAGGGCATAATAGCTGGACCAGGAGCTTGGGTAGCATTCTAAAACTGACTGCAAGAGAAGGTGGGAAGATGAGACATCCCAAATGTGTTGGGAAATTTGGTGAGTTAGAGTTCTACACCAAAAGCAAACTTTGTATCTGTCACCTTTTTGTTGACAGTTGACCTAGAACCCAGCAAGACTGAGTGGTGACAATTAAGTGTTGTTAAGGAAACCTAGTGCTTCATGTCATCAGCTTGTTCCCTCATCTGGTAATGCCTCTTATGTCCTCAACTGCATGACTGCAAAGGGGTCTTTCAGCCTCTGCCTGGCAGTGGGTGATAAGGGACACATTAGCTCAAAGGCCAAGTGCCTGGACTCCACCATTTACTTTACTTTCTCATTGATCTTAGCCAAGTATGTAAATGTCATTACCTACCCTATGGGGTTCTTCTGAAGATTACATGTTTGAATGCATATAAAATACTTAGTCCAGATCTGCTACTTAGTGAGTCTTAATAAATCTAACTTATCAGCATTCTGAGGGAACTTATTCCTTCTTCAGAGAATTTTGTCTCAAAGAATTTACCTTTTGTTATACTATAACTTTTTCTTTTTTCATTTTTTTTAAGGAGTTACCAGGTATTGAACCCAGGCCCACGTACATGCGAAGTATTGAATATTTAAGGCTATTCTCCTATCCTTTCTTCTCTAGAGTACCCTCCATGCCACAGAATCTTCTCATCTCCACATGAAAGTCCCTGGTTCCTCCTTTTGTTCTTCCTATGACAGGTTTTGTGGAGTCTCACTATTCTAGACCATCTCCTTTGGGTATTCTGGAGTTGTAGGCTGCCCTCTGTCTTAGTTTTCCACGGCTGCTCTAACAAAGTTCCACAGGTTAGTTGGCTTAAACAACAGGAAATTTATTGTCCCATAGTTTTGGAGGATAGAAGTTCAAAATCAAGGTGTTTGCAGAATCAACCTTTCTCCAAAGTCTGTAGTGTTCTGGTGATAGCTTTCCAGCAATCCATAACTCAGTCTCTACCTCCATCCCATGGCTGGCTGTCTCCTGCTGATTCCTACTTACTGTGCCCACATTTCCTCTGCTTGTAAGGACCCCAGTCATATTGGATAAAGTGCCCCCCCCATTCAGTTTGGCCTCACCTTCATCTTCAAAGACTCTATTTACACATGGGTTCACGACCACAGGATCAGGGATTAGGACTTGAACATGTCTTTGTGGGGGACATGATTCAATCTATAATACTCCCTTTCTCAGTGCATACCACAAACAGCCACTGGGCAACCCCAGGGGCTGGATGCTGCGTCTGGCTCTGGGGACACAGTCCCTGACTCATGGAGCTCATGCTCTAATGATGAAGTCGGTAGGGGTAAGCTGGGCGGTAAATGCTCTCATAAGGAAGGTCCTGGGTGTTATGGGGCATGTAATACAGTTTAGAAGTAGGTGTGGGGATTTAGGGAAGTTTCCACAAGTGAGAGAAATCTCATCCAAGTCGTGAGGGGTAAGGGAATGGGCCAGGAAAAGGAGGAGGGGGTAGGAGGGTTGTTTCACATGGGGCTCGCAATCTAAAACAATTTTCACATGGCAATGATTGAACAGATCGGGACTGGCCAGAAGTCCAGAACAGCTCTGGAAGGGTTCTGCTGAAAGTGGGACTTCTTATGGGGCAGAGGTGAAAAATGTCTTTATTTGCAATAATTTAGCTAACCTTCTACCATAGCATCCTTGACTTCTAAACTTATTACAGTTTTCCTTCCAAGCAGGACCTGAGCCTCCTTTTCCCTCGATTCTCACATTTGTCTTGACATGTGGCCATTGAAAGGTGGCTACTAACCCAAGGCTTTTGTCCCAGGCCACCACTTGAGACACTACTTCCACTATGCATAGTAACTATATTTATATTCACATTGGGCAGCTGTATAATTAGATAGGAAATTTTTGGCATTACCTTTCCCTCATGATGGCATTAGAAATAATTTATATGTTTATAATAAGAAAGGATTTGAAAAAGAAAAGATACACATAACAAAAGAGCCTCCCAGAATGGGTCTGGAATTTTTCAGGGAGATACTGAGCTTGGAAAATATTATTTAAAATTCCAGCTTGGAGTTAAGCTTTTAAATACAACATAAAACGTATACATGAAAATCTGTGGCAGCAAATTTGAACCACTTTCCATTGCATAACCTAATGTTTTATTATTTTAATATTTGAAATAATACAAAGATTTTACCAAAAGAATATAAAACCTTAGGGAAAAAAAAAGTTGACTCCTGCCAAGGCTGACCTCAGCCAAACTGGGCCTCTGTTTCTTAGTATCTCTGAAAATAGTCTTTCTTTAAGTTTTATTAACTGAAGAAATAATAATGATCAAAATGATGGAAGGAGATGGTGTTTGTATTGAGCAGCAGCCAATGGAGGACCAGGAGGGCTTTGGCCTCTGATGTTGAGTCCCACAGAATGAAGGTTCTCCCAAATCAGCTGGCAGGGAAGGATAGCTGGCTTCTGTTGCCAGAAATCACTTTTTCCTTTTTTTCGGTAAGTTGACTGAATTATGTCCTTGTCTCCTGAAACACTCTTAACACAAGTTCCTTCAACTTCAGTGGTACCCAGAACAGAAGTGATCACCTGCAGGCCTCACTGTTCCTAAATCCAGCCAATTATAGGAATCCGATTATAGGAATCCGGCAGATGTTCCTGCGTTTTAGACACAAGGGCACGTTAGGACCCGCTTGGCCCCGTCAAGGAGTGAAGCCTGCCTGGTAGAGATGCCAGGCTGCGCTGTACTCACGTGCTTGGGTGCGGCCCACGTACACCAGGCACATGCTTCCCCTGGCCCCGGAGGTGTCCGGGTGTTTTGTTTAAAGATCAGGGGCTGGTAAGTTTATTTTTAACAAGTAGAAATGTACACGTGCTCAGTAAGTCAGGAGGGAGACAGAGAAGGATGCAATTGTCATAGCAGGACCAAAGGAAAATGGAAATTACTTCTGCTACATGATCAAAAACACTCTAAGTAGTAGATACTGCCACAGTATAATGGGTTGAGTAGTATTGATTTTCTTGATATTATTCAAGATAAAGAGTAGTAAGGTGTATTTGTATGGGACGTTGTAATTATAAAAGTGCTTTCACTTGTATGACTTTTTCAAATGGATAATAAAATTGTGATGTTATATTTCTTTTCATATCTGAAAAATCAAGAATGAATATTTATTTTGAAATAGACTCACCACTTTTTGAAAAAATAGAAATTAAATATGCATATTATGGGAAATTCTGACTAGTAGAAAGAAGAAAGACTTGTCATTTTGAAATCTTTTTCCTTGAGTACAGTTTGCATAGTTGTGGTTGAACTGTTACTATTTTTTTTCTCTCGATGTTTTCATTTACAAGGAGTAAAGCTTATTGTTCTCTATCACAAATGGAATGATTATTTTTTCAAAATTGAATGTGAATGGAATAGTGCATGTACAGTCACTATGGGAGAAAGGAATCAGAACTCATGGACAGGGCTGAGTTATTCAAATTAAACCCTAAAGACTTTATTGAGCACCCCCCACAGGCCAGGCCCTATGCTAGGCACTGCACGTGGGTGGTAGAGTGTTGATGGGTATTGAAGGGCTGCCAAGATGGACAAGATGTAGACGATGCTTTCAGTGAGCTCACAGTTTAGTTGGGAGGGGAATTAAGGAAGGAAATTGGGAATATGTAAGGGTAAAAGGTAGTTAGGATAAAAGGAGAGTAAGGAACTCAGGAAGAGAGGGAGGGAATTGAGGGTGGAAGAGAGGAGGGAGGGAAGGAAAGAAGGAAGGAAGGAGACCAAGAAACCATAAACACCTTTTGAATATTCCATATTCATAATATAGAAACCATTTAAGACAATGAAAGAAAAGATGTCACCAGCAATATATCAGTTTTTGAGGAATTTTACTAACATTAACATTAAAAGTTTGATGAACAAGCTTTTTAGCTTCCTTAGATTCTTCTTTTATAAAATTCCATGGACATCTTGAAGTCCAAGTCCCCCTCTAAAATGCTGAAGAGATAGGAGTGGGTGTAGCTCAAGCAGTTGAGTGCCTGCTTGCCACATATGAGGTCCCGGTTTCAATCCCTGGTCCCAGTACCTCAAAAAATAAAATGAAAAATAAATAAATAATAAAATAAATTCAAGAGAAAACATACTTGAGTGTTGTTGCTATTGAAGAGAAAGCAATTGGCCATATGGATATGAGATGTATAAGAAATTGCATGGAATATTGATTTATAAAAACTCAATTATATAAAGGCGTTTCTCACCCCATACACAAAAATTAATGCAAATGGATTAAAGACATAAAAATAAGAGTTAAAACCATAAAACTCTTACAAGAAAACATAGGAGTAAATCTTTGTGACCTTGGCTTTGACAAAGCCTTCTTAGATGCAACACCAAGAGCACAACCCACTAAAGCATGAATAGATAACTTAGACTTCATCAAAATTAAAATGTTTGTGTTTCAAAGAACACCCCACACAAATGGGAGAGAATATTTTAGAATCATATATCTGATAAGGTAATTGAAACCATTCTAAATAAAGAACACTTACAAATTAACAATAAAAAGACAAATGACTCAATTACAAGCTGGGTAAAGGACTTGAATAGACATTTCTCCAAAGAAGATATACAAATGGTCAATAAGCAGATGAGAAGATACTCAGTATCACTAGACATTAGGAAAATGCAAATCAAAACCACAATGAGAGATCATTTCATACTCACTAGGGTGGCTATAATAAAAAAGAAGACGATAAATGTTGACAAGTTTGTCGAGAAATTGGAACAATTATACATTGGTAGTAGGAATGTAAAATGGTGCAGCCACTGTGGAAAACAGTTTGGCAGTTCCTCAAAAAGTTAAGCATAGAGTTACCATATGACCCAGTAAATCTACTTGGTGTATACCCAAGAGAATTGAAAACATGAGTTCACACAAAAACTTGTATGTGAATATTCACGGTAGCATTACTGATAGTAACCAAAAAGTATAAACAACCCAAATGCCTGTTAACTGATGAATAGATAAACAATATATGGTATATCCACATGGCGGAATATTATTTGACAGTAAAAACAAATTACTGATATAATAACAACATGGAAGAATCTTGAAAACATTATGCTAAGTGAAAAAAGCCAGACATGAAAGCCTGCGCATTTCCAATTTATACAATAATCCAATTTATATGAAATGTCCTGAATAGGCAAATCTACAGAGACAAAAAGTAGATTAGCAGTTACCAGGGGCTGGGGAGTGTGGGGGTGGAGTATGGGGCATGACTGCTAATGGGTACAAAGTTTCTTTTTAGAGTCATGAAATGCTCTAAAATTAGATTGTGGTGATGGTTTCACAACTCTATCAATATACTAAGAAACCATTGAATTGTACACTTTTAATAGGTAACTTGTATGGTATATGAATTATATCTCAGTAGAGTAGCTAAAAAGGAGAGCCCTCTGCTTGGTGTTGTGAGATCCACAAAGACATACAAATTGTGGCCCATGTCCATGTTTATTTACAGTCTGTTTGGAAGGCAGAATATAGATAAAATGATCGGAAATATCATAGCGGATTCTCAAAATCATTTTTTTTCAGCTCAACACTTGAGGTATGCGCTACCAAGCAAAAGGCAGTAGTACTTGAAATGAAATCTTTTATTTTGAATTCAATCAACTTCTATTTTGAATCCCATAGCTACGTAGGTACTAGGCCTTGTGCTAGGAGCTGAAAGTACTTAAGATGTCTTTACTATAGCAGGGGACGTATGGCATAATTGTGTCATTACATTATAACATAAGGATATACAAAGGATTTTTTTCACTTTCCACAGGGGAGAGAAAGATTAATTTATTTGGCCTGTAAGGTAGGGATGGCTTTGCAGAAGAGACAATATTTAAACTGGGTCCTAAAGATTGAATAGGAGTTCAATGGATGAAAAAACAAAAATGCCCTAGCGAAGAGGGCAAAAGGAACTAAGTAAGGGCGTATTGAAGAGGAGCTGTGGTGATGATGGTGATAAGGGTGGTGGTCATGGTGATGGAAAACAGTGATTGTGATGGTTGTGGTGATGATGATGGTGATGATGGCGGTGGTAAAAAGATGATGGTGGTGGTGGTGATGATGGTGGTTTCGGTGGTGATGGGTTTGCAAAGACTTGAGTTTGATGAGGCTCCCAAGTGACATGCTTCCAGGCAGCTGTGGCTTTGAACCAGGTGCTGCACGTGGTGGACAGTAGCACCTATCATTTATTTGCCAGTGCATTGCTTTTAGAGCAAAGATTATCTTTCAGCCAAGCTTGTAGAAATTGGGTGTGGTCATATAAAAGGGGAGCCAAGCATTACAGCAGTTAATGATTTGCTCACTTGGACCTGAAAGACAGTGGCCCATACCTTTGTAATCAGGTACCACTCATATCAGTGATTTTTTTGGAGGCCCAATTGAGGCCTAACCCCAGATCTCACAATGACCCCTCTCATGAAATCTTTGAGCTAAACTATTAGGTTGAATAATATGCAATTGCCACTGTAGACCAAAATTGGTTGAATAGTAGCCATTTCAATGGGATTAACCTATATGTCTGATGTGATATATATCTCCCCATTTATCTAAGTGTATAGGATGTGTGGAGGGGTCTAAAAATCCACTACTATTGTGACATCCTTTGTGCCATTGACTCCGTGTGTGTGTGTGTATGTTAATGGAGGGGACAAGTACTATGCACTAGTGATGTCCACTGCAATAGCCGCGAGCCACATGTGGCTATTGAGCGTTTGAATTGTGTTGAGTCCAATCAAGATGCTGTAAGTGTAAAGCACTCACCTGATCTCAAAATCCTAGTATGAAAACAAAAGAATATAAATTATCTCAGTAATAATTTTTATATTGATTGCATGGTCAAATAATATTTTGGCTATACTGGATTAAATAAAATTATTAAAATTAATTTCACCTGTCTTTTTTTACATTTCTTAATGTGGCCACTAGAAAATTTAATTACATATGTGGCTTGTATTATATTTCTTTAGACAGTGTTGCTGTACCTAGAGAGGGTTTTTTTAACTCCTCAGTGTACTTTTTTGGGATAGATTCAGGAAACAAAATTAAAGCAGCTTTTAGAAATTGTTCCTTGAATGTTCTAAGCTCAGATCTTCTTCAGTTTCCTCATGAAAGCAAGGAAAACCAATCTGGCCTCTAAAATCTACATTTTTGTTGAAAATTGCATTATGGAAACACATTCATTCCCTCTCTAATATACAGAATAAATTCTAGCAGCTCACAGTTTTTCTATGTACTTATAGTATTTTTGTTGCTTTTACTTTTTGTTCTCTGTGTTCTTCCTGTCATCACTTTATCAAAATATGGAGATCCTGGCATCGGGCAAGTAGAAGTATTTGAGATACATAAATGCCTCACTTATTCAGTACTGAGTCTATCCGAATGCCTTGGGGATTGGCTAAGTGTGTAAGCATTCGTATTTCTCCAAATTGAGACCATGCCACGCAGCGTGGGATTAGTGGGGAGAAAAGTGTGTCAGTCTCCCAGTGCTGACAATTTGAACTGTCGGGGGTCAGGATCCTGTGGTCTCTTTTTGCTCCCCTAATCCTGACTAAGAAGATAATTTAAATAGAATCCTGGGGTGCTAAATTAAGGAGGCTCTAATGGGAAGATGGGAAGTGGAGGGTTTAAAGGACACCCATTAATGTGCTCACTTCAAGATGTACTCTCATCAGTGCTTCTTAGGGATGCACATGCTCACCAGTAATGTCTTTTCTTTTTGGAACACAACCAAGGGAAAATATGGAGTTTTTAAAATATAGTATTTTGTAACCCAAGGGAAGCCAAAATATTGCAGACAGTGATAAAACCACAATTTAGAAATTGTGTTGTGTGATCCTTCAGTGTGTAGTGGGACTGCTAAAAGGGGAAGTGTGACAAGTTTGGGCAGAAGACTTTTTGCATCCCAAACTGCCATCTGACCCTTTCTTAAATAGACCCAGGCAAATCTGCAGGGTGTCCAGAGACCATCCTTTCTCTGTAGCTGCTCCTCCAGGCCAAAGAGAAATCATAGTAGGGATCAGGAATGTACTGTCCTGCCTATAACAGTAAATCCAACAAAGAGAAAGATATGTTTCTTCATATAGCAATAAATCTGGAGATGGGAAGTTCAGAAATCATGTAATGTCTAGCCTTTGTCTTCATGTTGCAAAATGGCTGCTACAGCTCTAGCCATTTCTTCAGTGTTCCAGCAGAAGGAAGAGTAAGGGCCAAGTGACTTCTCTTGTGAGACACTGCCTTTTTATTTGGAAAGAAACATGCTTTGCTTGATTTACTGGGATCCTTCCAAATGCCAGAGTCTCTGAGTTTGTGAAGAAGCAGGTGGAGAGTGAAGCCTATAGAGCTTGCCACTCTGACCAAAGAAGAGATAATCCATTGATAATCCTCCTAGCTCAGTGCTTGGCACATAGTACATATTAAAACATGAATTTTTAAATAATACCATCTTTGCAGTTACAGGCGGTACTGCAACTATGTCCTCTAGAAATGGAAATGGTTACTTTGATTAGGGTATTATCAAATACTCACAGAACATAGCCTATATCCCAAGCACAGGGCTCAGTGCTTTATATCTTACGCCTTGTAACAAATGGTGACGGAGATATCATTCTCCCCATTTTACAGAGACCAAAATGGAGGCTTGGAGAGGCTAAGAACATTTTTCCAAAGCACACAGCTAATATGGGTGAGGGCTAGAATTCTAGCCCCTGCTTCTGCCTCCAAAGCCTATGACTTTTTAACCTTTAAGCTCTCCTGTAACTAGAAGACTCAAGGTGGGTGGTTGGTTTCCCTAGTAAATTGCTAAACCAGTTCAAAGCCTAAAACCAAAGACCTTAGAGTGAAAAGCAACTAGAAACTTGAAGAACAACAAAAAAATGAAGAATTAGGATACCTTTGGAATAATTGGAACAGGTCCCCATATCATGGCCTGTTAAAGGCCCAAGTGATGCTAAATTCTGGACTCGCTCAATCTTAGAATGGCTTTCACCTGTTCTCTGTTTGGGGGGATTTGCCATGTTTCCACATAGTAATGATGGGTTTGGGGTGATCTGGGGGCACTTAGTGCTGGGGGAGCTTCAGGAGAAGTGAGAATGAGTTATGCGTGTGTTGGGGTGCAAGCAGCCCCCCACTGCAGTGGCCTCTGGCTGCCATGGCATCTGGTAGCGGGGAAGGAGAGGTAGATCAGATTCGCCTCCAAGGAATGGAGGTTTCCCAAGAATGATGGGTCTGCCTTTGATGTCTAGCAGCTTCCAAATAGCACAGAAATGATACAGATACATGCCAAAAGGGGGAAAAACAACTTTTGATCTAGTTAGAACTAATTAAATTTTCAATGTGCATGAAAGAAACTTGAGTTCTGGCCAGTTGTTTGCTATGGATGGATTTTGTCAAAGAGCACAGTTGAAAATAATGTAGTTAAAGCAAACCTTTGCCTGGCTTTCTACTTGGGGGAAATTAATTTTTGGTCTTTGCTTCTAAAATGTTAGAGATTTCTCCCGTGCAGGCTGAAATTACCTGCAGAGTCTCTTTTTCCCTTTATACAATGATATTGAGTCATGTTTTTCTTTCATGTTTTCCTAGAAGACTCTCCCTTCAACCCTTCCTTGTTGTAATGTTGTGTTTAGTCTATTGTATGCTTTTTGTTAGTGTGTGGACTGAAAAAGGTAATCTAATTAGCGGTAGAAGGTAAGAAACCCTGCAGGATTTTGGCAACAGAGAAAATGTGGGCTCTGGTATTTGATCAGAAACTCCCACTTACAGCTCACAACTCTTACCTCGTTAGCAGTGCAGTTTTTTGCTCTTTGTAAGCAGGCTTTGACAGAATATAAAGTGCATATTTGACAGGATACCAGTCAGATCTGAGAGTGGCTCTCGGAAACTTCTGCCTTATTCAGAGCGACTGGCTTGGTAAATGTTTAGAGTGCCCTAATTATGCTTTGGGGTGATTAAGATGTTACAGATTTACGCTATTTCACTAAGGCAAACCCGGCTCCACATACCAAAAAAGAAAAAAAAAAAAACTTAAAGGGTCGAAAGAAAAGAAAAAGGGGAGGTGGGGGGAGGTGGTGAGCGCCCCAGCTTGGAGAGGCCTCTTGGTAAAGCATATGAATCCACTTACATGTAAATTGCTTGTCGCTATGAATTAAGAGAAGGCTATGAAAGAACTGCTTTGCCGTGTTTACTATAGGATTTTTGACAGACTCTTTCCTCTTTCAAGTAAATTTGGCTTAAGTCCATAGTCAGTCCAGTTTTAAGTAAACTCCTCTTTTGTTACATTAACAAGGTTATAACATCACTGGGGCAGATTTCCAGCTGCAAGAACCGAGACCTAAGTATGGGGCTGAGGGTATAATTAAAACCTTCGGCTGGGAGAGTTAAACTCTCAAGTAAAATTGGATAAAAGGCTAATTGTCCATAGCAACATAATACATGCTTTAAATATCTGTGAAATGAAGATGAATAGTAGGAGGCTTGGGGGGGGGGGGTGGACAGGGGGCAGAAAGCTTTACTACTTGGTGAATTGAGACCTGATTTTTAAAGTTTAGGACAAAGGGAACCCCCACCCCCAAAGCACTTTTGAAAGCACAGTGCCACCCCAGATTCCATGGCTTGTCTTCTATCTGTTGTAAAGAATTTCCATCTTTTGTGGAACTCTTTTCCAAAACGGGAAGCATTTATAGTTGATAAGCAGGGCCATGGGTGGAATCCTAGATTTTCTGGTTCCATAGACCCAAACAAGGGTGTCAAGCATTTTGTCCATTTTGTCCTATCATCCTTTAAAAGGACTGGCATTGGCATGTGGCTGGGTGGGAAGAGAGGCTAGGGGCAGGGCACACATACCTTTGGTGACCTCCTCAAAGATGACATCCAGCCAGGCCAGATGATACATTACCACAACACTAAAAAAATAAAACGGCTCCTAATGGCAACTTGTCCTGAATGAACGAATGGCTAAGGCTCATTTGTTATTCATTACAAGACGCCTGGCCAGGCTGGCGAGGTAGGGAGCCTGGAAACATAAGGCCATTGTATATCCTTGCCCCAGTGGCATGGACAACAGCACAGACAGCTTTAGTAGCCTCTGCATTTCCAGACGTTGCCACAACTGCAAGAATAGAGGTGTTCTAAGACAGATTAGGGTTGGGAGAGGGAGTGGGGTGGAAGGGGAAAAATAAGAGAAATGATTTTGTGGACAAAGTGACTCCATGGAGCTAAGCACAGTGAGCCCACAGCCGGGAATCCTGCAGCTCCCCTCCAGCAGCCCAAGAAGCCCTAGCCCCAAGGAGCTGCATGTCTGTCCATCTGGAATAGGGAGAATCAGAAGAGAGGCTGCGTGAGGAGCCCGAGGCTGCTGGAGAGCCGTGAGTGTTTAAGGGCTTGCTGAGAGAAGTGCACGGTCATTCCAACTAGGGGAGTTGCCAGGTGTGACATGGTCAGGTACTGAGGGTGGATCAGGACTGCAGGAGGGGGCACACCAGTCCTACATAAAGCCAGGGACACAGTATTGTGGCCAGGAGGGGAGGTGGTGCTGAGCAGAGGGGGTGGAAGGTCCATTGGAAGGCTGGCCATTGCAGACCTCATCAAGTGAAAGGATTGAAAGCGTGAGTCCCGCATGCCAAGAAAACAGGATCTGTCCCCAGGGCTCTGACGCAGACAGTGGTGCTGAGGCTGGAGGGAGTCTTGCCTGTGTGTCAGCCGTATGATGTGACTGGTCTAAGGGCTAACACCCAGGAATTGCGTTTCCACTGTTTTCAGCCAAGTTGGGTTGCAGAGGATTTTTGTCTTGTTGCACAATATGGAGACTTGGGTTTTGAATTAAAAAGTTCCTTCTCACTTTAAGATAGGACACACATTCTGCTGACAGGTGGCTGCTTTTCAGCAGGCCTGGTATACTCATCTTCCCTTTGATTGTGAGCATGGATATGACTTTGCAATGGCCATCAGAGCCTCCTTTAAATATTTTTGCTCGAAGAGTCATTTAGATCATACGATTACCTCGTGGCAGCTTACTATCAGTAGTGTTTTAAGTATGTTGGATAAGTTCTTATATTTTTAGAGTTTATACATCCATCTCTCCTGCAGGCATTATAAATTTAAATTCCTTCTTATGTGTACCAAAGGCATGTAATACATAAACCAAGTTATAGTCCAGAATAAGAATGACATTATGAGAAAATAAAGTTGAGAATGCTGTGTTTAAAAGGAACCAAGTCTTATTAGTTCAAACTAATAAACTTTTAGCTGTCTTTAAATTTCTTTGTCTTCTAAATAGAGTATGTTTCCTCTTAAAGGTCAACTCTCAGTTATAGATGTGTGTGTATGAGTGTGTATATACATACAGGCATATACATCACAAGTCAGTGTAAGTGAAAAAAAGTATTCTTTCTGTGAATTATTAAGGTTTTATGCCAAGATGTGGAAAAATATTTCTGTTACATTTTTTGAGGTTAGGCCTCATTCAGGGAGCAGGGGAAGCAGAAGTTGGGATTTTCAGACCTGGATTTGGTATGATGACTTTCCAGTCTGTAGATCGCATGGATGTGAGTAGGTACCCAACCATTTCAGAGATGAGGGTCCACTCTCCAAGAGCCATCAAATCTTTGGAAATCAAGTGTTTCACAACTAGGAAAGATCCTTCTACCCAAACGGCTAATCTTGCCAGACCTCCTTCCCTCTCCCCCTGTACCTTTCTCTCTCTCTCTCTCAACCCAGAGACTCAGTATCCTGCATAATGCAATCATGGCCAGCACACCATTAACTCTTTTTTTTATTTATTTATTTTTTATTTTTTATTTTTTTTCCCATTAACTCTTTATTGGGCATGGGATGAATAAAGCAGTGATTGAAGTAAGCCTCTGGTTTGTCCATTCTCCTGTAACTTATTAGTAAGTTTCTCATTTTCTTTGTTTTCCATATTAATGACCTAACTGATGTATTGAGAGAAGACTAGCTCTCATTATGTGCAGTTCTCTGCTTCAATGTCAGTTTGCCCAGTGGAGTCTTTTCTGACCACACCAACTAAAATAGCACCCTCCTTGTTACATTCTGTCCTTCTACCCTGCTATATGTTTCCACTTCGGTTTAAACATTATTATTGAAATATGATTCACATAACATAAAATATCCCATTTTAACCATTTTAAAATGTTCAATTCATTGGGTTTTATTATATTCACAATGCTGTGCAACTGTCACCACTATTTAATTCCAGAACATTTTCATCACCCCGGAAAGAAACCCTGTACCCACTAGCAGTCACTACTCATTCTCCGCTGCTCCCAGACCCTAGCAAACACTAATGCATTTGTTCATTCAGGAATTTCCTGGAAATTGAACCACACAGTATGTGGTCTTTTGCATCTGCCTTCTTTCACTTAGCATAATGTATTTGAGGTGCATCTGTGTTGTAGCATGTATCAGTACTTCATTTGCTTTCATTGCTAAATAATGTTCCTTTGTATGGATATACCACATTTTATTTATGCATGCATAGGCGATGGACATTGGAGTTATTTCCACCTTTTAGCTGTTATGAATAAGGCTGCTATAAGCATTCGTGCACATGTTTTTGAGCAGGCAGGTTTTCATGTCTCTTGGGTACAGATATTTTTCTTAACACTCGCTACCACCATACACACACATATACAACCCCCATACATATGTACATGTGTATTTCATATACTTTATGTATATATGTATTTTGTTTGTTGATTTGTTGCCTGCCGTCACCTGAGTATGGGGACTAAGATAAGTTCTGGGAGAACCTAGGCTTTCATCCCTGGAATGTTGTTAGCCTCCCCCAAGCCCTCTGCTAAGTCAACTTCAGAGACACAAAATTGGATATCTTCACCATCCCAGGCCCAAGTTTAGTTTTGATGCCTATTATCAGTATCAGGAGAATCAGTTCTGCCTGTGACAGACATCCTCTTGCATTTGTAATAGAGGCAAAGATAAAGTTCTTTCTAATAGTGCCAAGGAGAGCATGATCTTCATCTTTCTCAGAGGCGAGAGATGTCCATCTCTCCTTTGACAGACTTGCCAAAGAGGGAAGAACTGGCCGCTGCAGCCTGGGGGGCATTGGCCAAGGGACTTATTTTTCACCAGCTGCATTTAAGAAGCCACAGACACCTTTTTACATAAAAACAAAGTAAAATTTAATTTACCGAAGAACTTTTGCTTACTTCAGTAAGAAAAGTATCCATCCCAAGGAAAGGGAAATATGACATACTAGCATTTGCCTTCCTACTCTAATGAGTCCTGGCAGGTCATATTCTAGGCTTTTAGGAAATCTCATAGCTCCAACTTTGTTCTTTTTTTCTTTTTTCCATGAGTTCTATAGGACTTTTATTCTGTTTGATTCAGTTTTCCTTTATAGTTAATCTATAACTTTAGGCATTTGGAGGAAATAGTGCAATTTTTAAAAACCTTTCACTGTACGTGATATGCGTGGCTTAAATGATAAATCTTCCTCCCTCAAAGAAATGTCACAGCACAAAAGCAGACATAGTTATCACACTGTTTATTATTTGACTTGGCCAAAGGCCTAGATTTGGGTTCTAATTTTAATATATTAGAATGTACTTTTCTTGGAAGTTTGGATATATAACACCATATGTTTGGTGAGTAAATGAGCAGCATGGTAAGTTGAAATTACACTTGACTGAATTATTTTCTCTGTGTTTATTAGTTACTCCTTTCCCCAGTGAATGAGGAGTTTCTCAGCTTGTGTGTTAGTGCATTTCTTTCGGAGATGCTCTTGTGATGGGATAGCTCAGGGGAACAGATGGTGGTTTAGCTGGGCTGGTTTTCATCTCCAAGATGCCCCTGAGTCGTGGCAGATGGATCATCTGCTGTTGTGGGAATGGGCATGCACCTTCCTCTTAGGTATTTCCTGGGCTGAGTTCTTCTTCTTCTTCTTCTTTTTTTAAAGGGGAAATAGAGATTGGTAAGCGGGAATCTTAAAGAAATCCAAGGTACTGGGCTACCATGAATATGGTCTCAACATGCTTTGGGCACATGAAGAAAACCGTAAGACCCAAGGCAGACAATAGGGAGAAGGGCCCTGTTGTCAGCTGAGCTTCGGGAAGGGCCCCTCTGGTAACTCAAGGGCAAATGAGGCCCCCCCCCACCCCCCAGGCCTCCCCCCACGGCTTACAGTACGCCCGCCCTCAGGAATGTGAATCCCACATCGGAGCCCATTGTGAATGTGTTTCTGAGTTGTTTAACGTGTTTCTCACAAACAGGAAATGACATGTATGGTTTAAATGAAAATAATGGCCGTGCTGCCTGGTGCCAGACCATCCTTTGTCAAGAGCATCTGGGCGATGGGAAAGGCTCTGGGCTGATGTGGCCTAAGGGGCCCGGTCCTTAGGGGATCTGGACTGGACGCATTTCACACAGAGAGGGCTCTTAAATCAGGGGGCCTCCTTGAGGGCTCTGCCCCTGGCGTGTGCTGCTGCAGTGTAGGGGGAGCCAGGTTCTGGGGGCTGCTGCAGCGGTGTCTGGTGCTCTGGCCATGAATCAAGAGGGAGGTTTTCTCAGTCTTTGGATTCCTCAGCTATGGAGTTTACTTAGAAAACAAAACAAACTGAAAACAACACCCAGGCCACAAAAGTTAGGAGAGTTGTAACGCCTATCAAGGTGAAAACCCATGTGCTTGGCGGCTTTGGGCCTTGCAATGGTTTGATATAAGCAGAATAGTCAAGTCTCCTTATATTTCCTGAGTTCTCTCCATGCCTGTGTTTTAATTAACAGCTGGTTGTTTCATCAAGCTCTCGTGTCCCGCGATTGGCACGGGGTACGTCGATGGTCCTCAACCAGGTCTGATTGTGGCCTCCAGGGAACATTTGACAATAATTGTAGACATCTTCGGTTGTCACAACTGTGTGGCAGATGCTACTGGCATCTCTTGCCAGGGATGCTGCTAAACATCCTACGACGGACAGAACAATCCCTCAAAACAATTATCTGTCCAAATGTCAATAGTGCTCAGGTTGATAAACTCTGTCAAGGGTTAATACATTCGCCAATGATAAAAAAAAAAAAAAAAAACTAAAGAAAATGCAGGACATATTTTTATTGAGTAGTTTTGAAATAAGTTTCCATGCTATCATCAGTTTAGTACTAATTAAAAGGTATTAAATGCTGGGGTTTCGGTGGTGAGAGAAGCAGACAGAGTTCCAGCCCTTTTAGAGTGACTCTAGTCATAAAACCTGGAGGATTGTTTTGAGCTCAGATTCTTTAAAATAATTCATGTACCTCTACGTTCATTGATTCTGCTATGGAGTTCTTATATTTTTGCACAGGCCATCTGGTAGTCAGGTTGGGTGGCTGCGTGGAGGTTGCGAGATGTAGAGCTGGAGCCAGGAGACCTGGTTCTCATCCCTGTTCTGTTACTAAATGGTTGTGTGACATTCAGCAGTTCCAATGACCTCTCTCGGCCACATTTTTCTCACCTGTAAAAAAAGAAGTTGCATTAGATATTAGAATCTATGTCTTTCTCTTACTGTGTAATTACTATGAAGGATATGCTACCACATCAGTTTTTTAGAGTGAAGACTGAGCATTCCTTTTTGTACTGAATGAGTATATTAAGCCTGAAGCCAGTTGCCAGTAAAGGCACTAGGTTCTCTGTGAAGGGCCTGAAACCCTGGGCCCTTCTGCTGTCTTGCCTTCTCTTTGTTAGGGCTGATTGCCACCACCAACACTGGTTTGACTCCTTTGTGAACCGATGGACTTGGTTTTCTTAGAATTCAGTTGTGTTTGGGCCTATTTTAATGAGAGCGGGGAGTTTATCTGGATTTTTAAATAAAGCTATAATTTAATAAGGCTATTTTTCAAACTTCTAGAGGGGAGAGGTAAGGGACAAGCATCCAACACCAAAGCATTGGAGTCTGGTTATTAACCTGCGTTGCCCGATGGCGGCATAAACCGGGACAAAGCCCTGGGACCCTCCAGTCTGTGGGTTGTGCACACACCTCAGAAAAATTTAGTTCCTTGGAATGTGTTATGTGTCTTTTTCAAAGGCACTCTCTCTAGTTGTTTGTGTATTACAAAAAATAAAGGCAAATGTGGAAGGATTGGTTGGCATGAGTTTTAGCAAATGCCGGTATCTGAAGTGAAGGTAATGTGAAGATTGGCTTGATCACAGGGAACTTTGAGGATGATGCCCGGGCCCTGGGGAAGCCCAGGACCACCTGCCCTCCTCCTTCCATGTGGATCCCCTTCCCACCACTGCCCCACCCCATTCTAGATATATATATATATTTTAAACCTTACTTAGTATTTTTTTCTTAGAGTTCAAAGTAAGGTTTCTTCCTGAGGCCCCAAGTTTTTCCAAAAATGTGCTGATAGCCCCTGAAGTCTCTGGCTTTCACATATAGTCTGGTGAGGTCTGGACTTTGAGCCTGGGCTTCTATTTGGCTGTCCAGGCTGTTTGATGGGCTCCAGCTTGCCCTTTCAGCTGGGAGGGCAGTTAGGAGGCTTAGGGAAAAGCAGGCTAAGCCAGGACAGGAGCTTGCTTTCCACCAGGAGACAGAGGAGATCAAGCTTCACCCTTCTGCCACCTCCATTTCTTTCATAAAATAGGAGATCCTACCAATATTGGAATGGCGAAGAAGTTTCCTCCAGAGTGCCACCTTAAGCTGACTGCTAATCAATCTCCAGGCTCTGTGGGAAAGAATCCTGGGATCAATTAGTGATATTTGCCATGGTTGAGCAGGAGCTGCTATGGCAAATGCCTGTGTGTTTCCCACCACTGTCTAGTTTGAGGCTCTTAAATTAACAATACGGCTCTCTGGAAGGGGTCCCAGCTGTTAGTTAGGACACCTTGATTCAGGCAAATGTACAGGAGGCAGTTTACTCTGGTAGGAAGAGCAGGAACTCCTGAATCAGATTACCTGGGTTTGAATAGTAGCTCTACCTTTTTACCACCCCTGGGCTCTTATCTGTGGCTTCTCTGTGTCTTTAACTTCTTCATCTATAAAATGAGGGAGGGTCTACTTCTTCCAGTTATTGTGAGAATTAAGAGAGTTAATATACATATTTGGAATAGTGCTTAGTACAGAATAAACTTTCAAACAATGTTGGCTGTTGTTATTATTACTGGTATCCTCTGTAAGGTGAGGATCAGGTCCTCGGCAGCCCTGAAATTTGATGATGTTGATGAAGTCAGCCAGAATCTCCAACTGTTCAAAGGCACTTGTACTTCTGATGGAAGTGTGACTCGGTCAGTGGCCTCCTTATCTCTCCTAGTCCTTGTTAGCCCTCAGAAGGTCTAAATTTGAAATAATCAGAATGTAGAGATGAAGACAAGAGATGGGGGTCATCATTATGATGGAAACAGGCTGATTGACAATAGAATGGACAAGGCATCTTCCTGGTACAGATGCTGGCTATTACATCAGAAATTGGAAGAAGGCAGGGAGTTGAATTCTAGGAAAACTGAGCTTTGGGACAACAATAACAAATGCTTAAGAAGGATGTATGCCTGGAGAAAGATCATGAAGCAACAGCATTCTCGGGGAGTCAGGGGCAGAGAGAGATCACAGATTCAGAGGTCTGGAGGATACTTCAACTGGCCTACAGCAAACCAAAATTTTACCACGTTTTCAGTTGTGAAACTGAATTTTAGGGGCCAGCGCTTTTTTGTGTTCAGGTCAGTCCATCTCTGCATACGTTCTTGTTGGAGCACAGGTCAGCAGAGGGGCGGGCTGAACCTGGAGTTGGTTGGTGGTCCAGGTTTCCCATCTCAGATCTGCTACCTCCTGCATGGACTCTGGCAGTTATTTAAACAACCAGCCTCAGTTTTGACCATATGTAAAATGGGAGCAACTGCCTATCACACAGACTGTGTTATGAAAACAGCTGAATATCGACTCACCTTTTGCCGTCCCCTTTTTTATGATAGAGCCATTGATAAATCTATATATTAAGGATATATACCATTTGTTATAAACATTGAAAATATTTTCCACAGTGTGTTTGTATGTGTGTATTTGTTCTTGATGTTCATGTTTTCACATTCACCAATCTTTTCTTCATGATTTCTGGTTTCCAGATCCAGGCTGGAAGACCTGCTATTACCTTTACAAGGTAGAAGTAGTTGTCTGAAGCAGCAGTTCTGGCATTTGCTGAGTTGCTCTCTGTCATTTACCCCATGGACTGCACAGACTTTCTGTTGAGCTTCCCAGTGGCAGGGCAAGTTAGGATGTCATTATGAGATTTGATTCTTAGAAATGGAAAACTGCTGCCATTCTCTCTAAAATCTCTTCTCCTAAGAAGACATTATACAAACATAGCCTGAAATCACAACCAATGCTAAGAGAGAAAGAGAGAAAATGGTAGAACTTCAGTCTCTACAATAATTCATTTCCATTCAGAGGCTGTCCTTCTTTCTAAGATTTTCCTCACCCCTTTTGTCCACATTGGTGGTGTTAACTGATATTTTTATATCAAGCTTATTTATTTGCATTTGATTCTGAGGACGCAGCCTGGACTTTGCCAACCACCTGCTCTATTTGCACACCTTTTAGTGCAGGTGGCTGCCATTTTGAAAATTCAAGCTGGGCTCCATGAGCTGAGTTACTTTTGTCCCTTTGCACACAACAAGCTTCTCAAGTCCAGGGTGCTGGACATTTTAAGACCCATGGTCTCTGGTTTTCCATGGATAATGTAGGAAAAAAAAAAAAGATGAGGTGATCTTCCTTTGATATCCCATTACCAAAAATAGATTCTAAATAATACAAACTATAATGTGGTGAGAGAGAAAATTGCTATCTGTAAGTAAAAGAATTGGTGTTTAAGTTTTATATTGTTAGCATTAGACCCAAATATTAGTAGATTATCCTAAAAGGCAGTTCTGATTTTCCAACGTTTTTGCCTATTCTCTGTAGTATTTTATTTTGTCCTCTGATATAATTTGTCCATTTTTATAGATTATGTTCCTAGTATTCTTTTGTGTAAGTGCATTAGATGGAGGGTAGCAACAATCTATTCACACTTTTCTTTCATTTTGGTATTATAACAATTCTGATATTTTTGACTCATGTATTCCTTTTTCTAAAAAAAACTTTTCAAAATTGAAATATAGGCTGAATGCATGAAAGTGCACAAATTATTATGACATCAGCTTGTTGAATTTTCACAAAGTAAATACACACATATAACCAGCATGCAGATTTAAAAAAAATAGAATATCACAGGTGCTCTGGAAGTCTCCAATACACCCTCCCAGTCATTATTTTCCTCCAAAGGTATTCACTGTTCTGATTTCTAACACCATAGATCAGTTTTGCATGGTTTTGAACTGTGTGTTAATGGACTCATACAGTGGGCATTATTTTCTTTCTGGATTCTTTTGCACAACAATGTTTATAAGAGTCACCATATGGTTGTATGTGTACTTACAGTCAATTCATTCATATTGTCATAGAGCATTTCATTATTTGAGTATACCATTTTATTTTTATCCATTGTATTTTTCATGGACAATTGAGCTATTTCCATTTGGGGACTATTATGAATAGTGCTGCTGTGAACATTATATTATATGTCTTTCTGTGAACATTTGCACACATTTCTGTTGCGTATACACCCAGAAGTAGAAATGCTGACCAGAGGCCTATGTAACATGTATATGTTCAGTCTTTTCAAAGTGGTGGTAAACAGTATATACCACATTTTTTCATGAAAGTGGATCTCATTACTATGCATTTTTTTATTTCTGGAGGTAAATATCAGTATTAATATTTGAAAGAAATTGAAAAATGTTTCTTTACATTGGCATGGTTTCTATTATTTGCATTTATCTGAGAACTCAAGTTATTCTATACCTAATAGAGTCTAAAGTAAATTGGCTGTAAATGCACACTCCTTGCCCCATTCCAATTTACCAAGTCCAACAGAAAACATTTTTATCCCCTATTTTTACAATACTTTATTGTGGTATGAGACTTCAAGCTTTCAGAAAAGGAAATTAGGAGGAGAGAACTAATAATATCTAGTGTGAGTTTATTGTAACAACTATAGTCCTTACAAAGAAAGGAGCCAATAGGTCTGACACTAATCACTGGGCCACACATCTGTGCAGGGGGTTTAAGGAAATGGTAGAACTTTTCCAGCATCAGAAATTCCAAAACATTTCACATTTAAACAGAAATATTTCAAGTCTTCAGAAAGATACTGAAAGGGAAATTTAAGCTGTCTCAAGAACTTGTCGGGAAGCGGCTGTGGCTCAATCAGTAGGGCTCCCGTTTACCATATGGGAGGCCCTGGGTTCGGTTCCTGGGGCCCCCTGGTGAAGGCAAGCCCGCCTGCACGGCGTGGTTAGCTGACCCAGCGAGCACAGGCAGCAAGGGGGGGAGATAAATGAATAAATAAATAAGATCTTAAAAAAAAAAAAAAAAAAAAAGAACTTGTCTACATTTTCTAGATACTAACTCTATGACAACAAAGCATATTTTTTCCTCATATGATGTGATGTATTACTTATGATTCAGGTTAGGCCTCTGTAACAAAGAGACCCCTGAATCTGGTGGCTGACTCAAGATAGACGTTTAACAATCTCTTTTATAAAAGTCTGGGTAGGCCACCTAGGACTGACCCAGTTGTTTAACAGTTACAGGGACCCTGGCAACTTCTAGCTTATTTCTCTGACATCCTCAGCGCATGGCAGTTTCCATCTCATGGTCCGAGGTGGCTGCTCTAGCTGCCTGTGCCAAGTCTGAATTATAACCAGAGGAGGGACAAGGGATGGGAGAGGACATCCTCATTTCCTGTAAAGGCACAGTCTGGATGCTGTGCCAGCTAACCTTCCATAACTATATAGAGAAGAGAACCATGCATATTTGGGAACAATCAGCAGTCCTACATGGGTTTGAAGCCTTTGTAAATACATTAGTATTTTTATTCATAGAGTCTGATAACCACCCTTCATCTCTTTCCCGCTCGTTGTCTTTCCTACATGTTTTCCTTCTTGCATAGAACTCATCTCTTGAAGCTCCTCATCTCATTTTTGGTCCCTGGAATTTCCTTGTAAACCAGAAAATAGGAAGGCAGAAAAATCTAGGATCCTGCCTGTCTTTCCCAGGTCTTAATCTAGGAAAATAGAAATTTTTCTCTCTCTTTTTTTTTTTTTCACTCAGTCTACATGTTAATTTCCCTGAGGTAATTTGGATGATTCTGGAATCCTGATCCCAAATACCTTTGATAAAGATGAACTTAAAAAATATTCCACCCAATTCCTAGCAACCTATATTTAACCAGGGCACTTATAAGTATGTGTTAGACAGGGAAATAATAGTTATCAGTCTCCAGTGAATTATAAAAGAAAATAATTAGTTAACCTTGAGATAGCAGGGGTGCTGGACAGCTGAATAGCAGAGCCCCTCTACTCTTCAGTAGGGCCAGGAGCTCGGAATGCATTGTCTTCAGAGAAAAGGAGAGTTGGGCATTCGTTGTATGTCCCTGGAAAAGGACGCTCGCATTCCTTTGAAAGCTTGTCTCAGCTCAGCTGCAGTCCTTCAACACCTCTGAGCCTCTCGTGGTTGTCTTAAAAGGTGTGATTCTTTGACAGGCAGATTTTGAGCACTGCATTTGGAGACAGAAGTTGTCTAACTCTGGAGTTAGACAGCCTAAGTTTTATTTCCAGGTCTCACCATCACCTACTTGCTATGTGGCTTTAGGCAAGTTTTTCAATCTCGCTGAGCCTCAATTTCCCCATTTTTTTTAAGAAGAGGAAATTTTGCTAGTAAGCCTGAGGTAATTCACTTCATTCATTCATTCAGCAGTTGTTGCTTACGTGAACACTGAAGGAATATGAGAGTGGGTCCTGCAACTAAATAACTAGCTCTTCAGGTTGGCCAGTCTAGGGTGACTATTAGTTTTATGTCTTTGGCAGAATGTTTCCAACAAGGGATGCAAGATGACCAAGTGATTAAGACCTTGGGCTCTGAAGTCAGACAGATCTAGGATAGCTTCCTGGCTCCATGTGACCTTCTCTGAGCCTCAGCTGCCTTAGGCTGTTAGGATCATAGGCTCTGGAAGTAAATCCCAGCTCTACCCCTTCTGATGATGTGACCTTAGGAAAAACATTTAATCTCTCTGTGCCTCAGTCTTCTCCTCTATGTGAAGGAACAATAATAGTACCTGCCTAGTATGATTTTCAAAAGAATTAGATTATAAAATGCATGGGAAACATTTAGTATAGCACTTAAGCATAGTAAATGCCACTGAAATGTAGGTGCTGAATTGTTTGGTTGTTGCCATTAAAAAAATTAGTGGTTTATTAGTTGACTTTTTAAACAGCTGTATTGAGGTATGATTGACCTACAATAAACCGCACTTACTTAAACTGTGCATCTTGATAAGTTTTGACATGTGGAGACACATTTAGTCAGTGTATTAGTCAGCCAAAGATGTGCTAATGCAAAATACCAGAAATCTGTTGGCTTTTATAAAGGGTATTTATTTGGGGTAGAAGCTTACAGTTACTAGGCCATAAAGCATAAGTTACTTCCCTCACCAAAGTCTGTTGCCACATTTTGGAGCAAGATGGCTGCTGACATCTACCAAGAGTTCAGGCTTCCTGCATTTCTCTTTTCCCAGGACTTGTTTCTCTCCGGGCTCAGCACCTCTGTTTTCTCCCACAAGGCCAGCTGTAGACTATCAGGCGAATGGCTCTGTCTCTCTCCCTGGGGCTTCTGCCATGTCTAAGAGCCGTCTCTATTCCTCTGTGTTCTTCTCCTGTGTATTCCTTTCCTGGGATCCAGCTCAAAACTCAGCATCAGAACTCCAACTCTGTCCTATGCCATGTCTGTTATCTGTGAGTCCCCACCCACCAAGGGGCACGGACTCGATGTCCTACTGATGTGGCCCAATCAAAGCCCTAATCACAATTTAATCACGCCCAGAGGAACAGAACAGTTTACAAACATAATCCAGTATCTATTTTTGGAATTCATAAATAATGCCAAACTGCTACAGTCAGGATAATAAACACATCCATTACTCTGAAAAGTTTCCTTGTTCCTCTTTGTAATGCTTCCCTCCTGCTTCTCCTTGCCTCCCCATCCCCAGGCGAGCATTGTTCTGCTTTCTGTCACTACATATTAGTTTGCAATTTCTAGAATTTTATATAAATGAGATCATACCCTATGTAATCTTTTTTGACTTGCTTCTTTTCACTTGTCCATGTCGTTACATGAATCAATAGGTCATTCCTTTTTTATTGCTGAGTGGTATACTGTTGTATGAATATACCACAGTTTATTTACTCATTCTCCTGTTGGTGGTCATTTATGCTATTTCCAGTTTGAGGCTATTATAAATGAAGTCACTATGGCTGAATATTACTATACAAATCTTTACATAGACAGATATTTCCATTTCTCTTGGGTAAATACTTGAGAGTGGAATGGCCGGGTCGTATGGTGGTAGTATGTTTAACTATTTAAGCAATTGCCAAACTATTTGCAAACATGATTTTACTGCGTTACATTTCCTCTATCAGTATTTAAATTCAGTTTCTCCACATCCTTGCTAACATGAGGTTCGGTGGTTTTAATTTGCCTTTCCCTAATAGCTAATGATGTTGAGCATCTTTTCATTTGCTTCTTTACCACCTGTGTAGACTCTTTGGTGAACTGTTTGTTCAGACATTTTGCTCATTTCATATTGGGTTGTTTGTTTTCCATTTTTTGAGTTTTGAGAGTTTTTCATACATTCTGGATTTGAGTGCTTTGTTACATTGTGATTTGAAAATATTTTCTGCAAGTCTGGGAATTAGTTTTGCATTCTCTTCAAAGTGTCTTTTAAAGAATGGAAGTTCTTAATCTTGAGAAAGTCTAGTTTATCAATTTTTTCTTAAATGAATTGTGCTTATGGCTAAGAAATCTTTACCCAAATCAAGGATATACAGATTTTTCTATGTTTTCTTCTAGAAGTTGTATAATTTAAAGTTTTACATTTAGGTCTATGATCCACTTGGAATTCATTTTGTATACTATGTGAGGTGTGGATAACTGTTCTTTTTTCTGTATATGTTTATCTGATTGTTCTTGAGCCATTTGTTGAAAAAACTATTTTTTTCCTCCAGTGAACTGCCTTTGCATCTTGTTGAAAATCTGTTGACAATAGATTTATTTCTAGACTCTAGATTATTATGTTACATTGAGCTATTATCTACCTTGTATTAATTCCATAGCTTTATAATAAGTCTTGGAGTCAGATAGCATAAGTTCTCCATCTTTGTTCTCCATCATTTTTGTTCTTTTTCAAAGTTGTTTTGGCTGTTCTTGGTCCTTTGCATTTCCATATCAATTTTAGAATCAACATCAATTTCTGCAAAAAATACCTGCTGGAATTTTTACTTGAATTGGGTTTAACCTGTAGATCAACCTGGGGAGAATTGACATCTTCATAATACTGAGTCTTCTGATTCATCAATATTTTATATTTCTCCATTTACTTAGACCATTTGCTTTTTCTCAGCAATATTTCATAGTTTTCAGTACAGAGTCTCGCACATTTTTTGTGTCAGATTTATCCTTAAATATATCATATTTTGATGCTGTTATAAATGGTATTTTACATTTCAATTTTTGATTATACATTGCTACTATATAGAGGTACAATTTATTTTTGTATATTGATCTTGTCTCTGCAACCTTGCTAAACACACTTATTAGTTCTAGTAGCCTTCATGTAGATTCTCTAGGCTTTTCTGTAGAAAAGATCATTTTTTTCCTGTGGGAAAAAAGGAGTTTTACTCCCTCCTTTCAGTTTACATTTTGTAGTTTCTTAAGGTGGAAGTTGAGGTCATCGATTTGAGATCTATCTTATTTGCTAATCTAGGCATTTAGTGGTATAAATTTCCCTCTAAGTACTGCTTTAGCTGAATCCTACCAAATTCTACCTGTTGTATTTTCATTTTTAGCCAGTTCAAAATACTTTCTAATTTCTCAATTGATTTCTTATTTTACTCATGTATTATTTAAATGTATTATTTAGTTGCCATATGTTTGAGGGGTTTTAGACCTATTTCCATTACTGTTTTCTAATTTAATCCCATTATAGTCAGAGAATGTATTTCTACTACTTGCATTCTTTAGATTTATTGAGAGATGTTTTATGATCCAGAATATGATCTATCTTGGTAAATTTTTCGTGTGTACTTGAAAAGAATATATATTCTGTTGTGGGTGGAGTATTCTATAAATGTCAATTCAGTCAGTTTGGTTGATAATGTTGTTCAAGTCTTCAATATTCTTACTGATTTCCTTTCTACTTGTTCTATCAATGATTGGGGGGGGGTTAAAATCACCATATACATTTAAGGTGATTCTTTGATATGATTTGATTTAAATCTGTCATCTTATTTGTTTTCAATTTGCTCCATCTTTTCTTTTCTTACTAATTTTTTGCCTTCTTTTGGATTGAGAATTTTTACATGATCCACTTTTATCGTCTTTGTCAGTTTATTCACTACAACTCTTTGTTTTGTTATTTTGGTGGTTGCTTTAGGATTTATGGTTTTCCATAGTCTACCTTCAAATGTTATTATATAATTTCACTTATAGGATAGGGACCTTAAAATAGTATATTTCCATTTTTCCCCTACTAGCTTTCATGCTCTCATTGTAATACATTTTACTTCTATTTTTGTTACAAGCTCATCAATGCATTTTGCTTTAAATGGTTGGTTATCTTTTGAAGAGATTTAAATAATAAGAAAAAATTGTCTTTATGTTTGCCAATGTAGTTAACATTTTGGTGCTCTTTATTCCTTTATGTAGATTAAAATTTCCATCTGATATTATAATCCTCCTACTTGAACACTAACATTTTTTATAGTGTATGTCATTAGTAATAAATTCTTTAAGCTTTTGTTTATCTGAAGATGTCTTTCTTTTTCTAAAATATAGTTTGCTTCATTTTTAAAATATATTTTTGCTGGCTATACAAGTCTAGGTGGACAGATTTTTTTCTTTCTTTCAGTACTTTAAAGTTGTTGCTATAACATGTTCTGACTTGTTTCCTTGTTTCTGATAAGAAATCTGATGTCATCCCATCTTTGTTTCACTTTCCATAACATCTTCTTTTCTGTCTTTTCTGACTGCTTTTAAGATTGTTCCTTATCACTGACTTTAAATAATTTGATTATGATGTGCATTACTTGAATTTTCTTCATATTTCTTATTCTCAGTGTTCTTTGTGCTTCATGGATCTGTGGTTTTATAATTTTGCTGTTGCCATTTTAAACTCCCTTCATGATTGACAGGATATTATTTAATAGATTTAGGTTATTTATTTCTTCTTTATTGAGCAGTAGTGAATTGTTTCTTACAAGAAGTTGGTCAATTTCATCCAAGTTGTCAGGTTTATGGGCATAAAATTGTAGGTAGTATTCCCTTATACTTTTAATGTCTTTGGGATTTCTAATCATGGTTCATTTTTCATTCTTGGCATAGGTAATTTCTGTCTTCCCTCTTTTATTCTTAGTCTGTCTACCTAGAGGTTTAACAACTTTCACGATCATTTCAAAGAACAAACTTTTTGTATCATTGATTTTCTGCATTTTTTATGATTTAAACTTCATTGATTTGAGAACTCCCCTGTTTTCTAATAAAGCATTTAATGCTATAAATTTCCCTCTAATCACTGCTTTGTCTGAATCATATCTATTTTGATATGTTGTGTTTTTGTTCAATTCAAAAACATTTTCTAATTTCCCTTGTGACTTCCTCTTTGATTTATGGAATTTGTAGAATTGCGTTGTTTAATTTCTAAATATTTGGGGATTTTGCAGATATCTTTCTGTTATAGATTTCTAGTTTAATTCCATTATGGTCAGACAATCTATTTTTTATTATTTCTATTTTAAATTTTTTAAGATTTGTTCTATGGCTTAGAACATGATCTCTTTTTTGGAATGTAAATGTGCATTTGAAAAGAATCAGTTTTCTGCTGTTGAGTGGAGTGTTCTATAAATGTCAATTAAGTCAAATTGGTTAAAAGTATTGTTCAGATCTTTTATACTCTTTCTGGTTTTCTGTCTACTTATTTATTACTAAGAGAGGAGTATTGAAGTCTTAAAGTCAAATAATTGGTTTATCCTTTCAAAATGAAGCAAAATATAATAAAAAGACATCTTTAGATAAACAAAAGCTTCATGTGATGGAGAAGCCAAGAAAGAAGGCATGCTGACAGCCAGCCCCAGAACATCACAGTCTTTGGAGAGAAAACATCACCTTGCTGACACCTTGATTTGGGATCTCCTGGCCTCAAATCTGTGAGCCATTGTCTCATTGTTTAAGCCAACTGATTGTATGGTATTTGTTTTAGTGGCCAAGAAACTGAAACACTAGTATGGAGGAGCACAGTTCTTTTTTGTGCATTGATCTTTAACTCCACCACTTTGCTGAATTCATTTATTAGCTCTAATACTTTTCTTATGTATTCTTGTGGGTTTTTTAAAATCTAAGATCATGCCTTCTGAAAATAGAGATAGTTCTACTTCTTCCTTTCCAATTTGGATATGTTTTATTTCTTTTTCTTGCCTAATTGCTCTGGCAGGAACTTCTAGAAGATACTGAATAGCAGTTGTGAAAGCAGGAGTCCATGTCTCACTCTTGATCCTGGGCGAAAAGCTTTAAGACTTTCAAAGCCATTCTTTTAAAAATATTTTTTCAGCACCACTCTCTTTTTTCTTTCCTTCTGAGCCCAATGAGACACATGTTGGACATTTTGATGTGTCCCACAAGACCCTGAGGCTCTGTTCATATTTTTTTTCAATTATTTTTATCTCCTTTATTAAAATTAGATGATGTCTATTGATCTAGCTACCAGTTTACTGACTCTTTTTTTTTGTCATTTCTGTTCTACCATTAACATAAGCAATTAATTTATTTTTAAATTTCAGATATTATATTTTTATAGCTTATATTTCTCTGCTGAGGACTTCTTTCTATCTTTCCATTCATTTAAAGTGTGTTAGCCTTTATCTTTGTAACAAAGTTATAATAGTTGCTTTAAAATATTTGTCTGATAATTCTAATATCCAGATAATAGTGGGGTTGGTGTCTATTGATTATTTACTTCACAAATTGGTTACATTCTCCTATTTCTTGTATGTCAAATATTTGTGTATTATAGCCTAGACACTTTGAATATTATGTACTTTAGATTTCAGGTCCTGTTAAAATCCTCTGTAGAATATTGTTATTTTGCTTTTTTATGTTTTAGCCAGCAATCAACCTGGTTAGGTTCCCACTGCAAGTTCTTTCTCACCACCTGTGGGTGGTGGGTCCTTTGCCAGTTCAGTTTTCAAAGACTTTGCATCTATGCTCCTCATGCATATTTAGGGATGAACCTCATAGTTTTGTGGGTTCATACAAAGAATCAAGAGATTTCCTTCTTCAGCTCTTTCCTCCACTGAATTTCCTCCACGCTTTCTAGCTTACAGGGCTTTCTTTCCTAATCCTCTGGCCAGGATCATGAGATTTCTCTTGAAGGTTTAAGTGCCTACTGCCCTGGCTATTATAGCACAGCTCTACCCTTTGGGCAAAGCTGCAAGAGAAAAAGAGAGGGGGAAAACCTTAGGGGTTCTTTCCTGTTCTATGGCCATAATTTCCCTCAGAATTTTAGTTGCATGTGCTCTTCCTGGTACCTCACAGCTCTAAGACTGGAGCCTGCCCTTGAGCCAAAGCCAAGGAGAGAAAAAAAATGAAAATAAAACAGGGATTCCTGGTCTTCTGGCCAGAAAGGTAGGATATGTCTTGCAGTTTTAGCTATTGTATCACAGCTCTGTGTCTTGAGCCCACCTTTGGGTCAAAGCAGTGAAAGAAAAAAGAAATGGGGAACTTCCACCTCACACAGGTTACTTTTCTTAGTTTTGTCACTCCTCCCAACATGCCTGCTTTTGCTTACCTTCAGCAAAAGGAATTTGCGTTTGCCCTTTGCCAGAGTGTTTAGTTGTAATCAGTGAGAGAGATGACCTGTCGTGGGCTTACTGCATCTTTGCCATCAAAAAAAGTCTCAGGGAATTATTTAAAGAGTTAAGTGTTGCCTGCCACTATAGTTTCCCCCATGTTCTCTCCTGAAAGTTGAATTGAGAAGTTGCTCTTTCTTTCCCCCCAGTGTTTAAGTGATTTTTCCAAACAGTCGCAGTTGGTAGTACAACTAAGATCCAAGCTGCTTAAAATGGCTGACAACTCTCCAGCTGGTTTCGATTGGTTTGGCCACAGTGATGTGTGTGTCGAACACAGGCAGTGTTATATGACTTCTCCCCATTGCTTCAGAGTGGAACAGGTTTGCAAAATGCCATGAAAGTCTTTCATGAGGAACTCTGAGTTTATCATGAATTCAAGAACGTCCTGCTGACAAGTGGTCCCTGTGTCATATAGCTCCCATCAAATCCCAAATCCTACCATTCCTCACTGGCTAAATCTCAGACTTTGTCAGTGGTGTGTGATGAAGAACTGTAGAATTCATAGGGCCCCACGTACCATGGTAAGAGGCAGCATTATGTTTTCAGGGAGAGTTTCTGCTCATTATACAGGGGATGGACATCTTAAAGCAACAACTTGATTTACATTATGCCCAAGATTTCTCCATGCCAAACTGACTGATTTAATTTGTGTAGTGATTATCTAATCACTGTCTTTACCCACATGTGCAGTGGCATTTATGAATAATCAAGTGGAACATTTTAAAAGTAAGGTAGGGGTTGATTATGACCATGTGACTTTTTGTCATTTCTCCGTTGTTTTTTTCCCCCCACACTCAGAGAATGAATAGACGTATTGGAATAAGGCCAGAACTCACATGCAACAAGAATATACAAAAAATGCTCCTTACCGAAAAAAGAACTGCTGCACAGGAATCCAGAACAATTAGACCGTGTTACTTCCTTTTGTTAAAGCAGCCATCTGGGGTCATAGCTAATGTAAGGAGGGCATTGTTAGGAACATGTAGAGTGAGGCTGTTGCTAAAAATGAAACAGGCTGTGCTTTGCTTTGTGGTCTCTCACTCCAAACAGCTCTTCAGTGAGAGCCATTGGCCCCAAGGAGGATTGGGCAGAAGAGTTGGAACTCTTCCCAGCCTAGAATTTGCCTTAATGGCCCTTCCATTTGGAACTATTTTAAATACTTTTTGGATCTAAGTATTATAGATAAAGTAAGTAAATAAATAGATTGCTAAGTATACAAATAATTTTTAATAAAGACTTTCTACAGAATAAACAAAGGAGAGAAAACTGAACTGGAAGTCAAGAGACTTGGACATGTTGACTTGACATTAAGACAAACTTTCTGGGTCTCAGTTTTGTCCTCTATATAACAGGGGTGAGGTGGGGGTATGTCTGACAGAGCAAAAAAACAAATGAAAATTATTAAACAATCTTAATTTTCAGCTCTGTGCCATGTGCATTACATGGATTATCTCAACTTCACAACCTACATTATTATGCACTATCACTATTACCTTTTTACAGTTGAAGGAATTGGGGCTTAGAGAAGTTGCCTTATTTGTCTAAAGCTGGGGTTCTTAACCAGGGGTCTGTGAGCTTGAATTGAAATAGAAAAAAACATTATTCTTGTGGGGACATGTTGGTGCAGGTGTAATATATTTATTAAATGATAGACAGTATAGTGTGGACTTAGTAAGGGATCCTTGGTTTTCACTTGACTGGCAAAGGGGTCTTTGGAACGAAAAGGGTTAAGAGGGAAACGGATGTGGCTCAAGAGGTTCGGTGTCCTTCTACCATATGGAGAGACCGGGGTTTGATCCCCGGTAAAAAAAAAAAGGGGGGGGGGTTAAGAACCCCTGATCTAAAGCTAAATAGGCCTCAAATGAATATATTCTTACTCCATTCTCTGGGAGACTTTAAAACAACTACATTATAATTACTCAGTAGTGGAATTCAACTGGAGCCCTAATTCTGGTTATTTTTTTAGTAGCTTCCTGAGCTGTTTTTTCTGAGGCATTTTGAGGCTACATGCAGGCTAAGTGCACTGGAACAACCCAGAAATGGTTATTGGTTCCTGGCATGGCACAGGAGAGAAAACTAAGGCACCTGTGCCCAGTGCTCGCCACCACACCAGATGGTTGCTGGGGGCCTTTCCTCTCTAGAATTAATCATTATTGCCTTGGTTAAAGTAACTTCCATTGCTGTGAACATCCACCTTTATACTCACTGAGATGCTGAGGATTCTCTACAGTTTTTGTGGTGTCTGTAGCAGCTTTGGTTTGTTTTGGTTTGTTTTGGTTTGTTTTGTTTTGGTTTGGTTTGGTTTGGTTTGGTTTTACTGTCAACCACTCCAGAAAGGAAAGCACTCAGAACCCAATAAGGTAAAGAGGTGTGGAGATAGGAATAATAATGTTACATAATAATAATTACAACAAAAACAACAACCTGATATGGTTAACAATACTAACACTAGCAAATATAGTCATTTTCCAGTTTCCACCATTTCTCATTAACTTTAGGACTTTGTAAAATTGCCACAGATAAAATAATTGTTTTCAATAGAAGAGCCGTTTTCTTTCAAATGTCTTTAGAGGGATGGCTTAAATTATTGCAGGTCTGAAAGAGCCATTTATACTGGCCTAATGGTCCTTATAGGAAGAAAAAAAATCACAAGTAACAGTGTCAGTTGAAAAAACCAGCATGATGTGACCTCAAATAAGATTATTTAACGATTTTAGAGTTGGATGTTTTGTTCTGGAGAACAGTGATCTTATAAGTTGTTAGACACAGATATACAAACACACACAAATTTTGTGGCCAACTAAGTCTACGGAAAGTTGTCAATTATATCCCACTCTTGGAAGCTCATAACATAATAATTAGGTAAAGAAATCTGATAAACTTTAACACTGTATTTCCCAATTACTTTGACCATGTCACCATTTTCTTTGTTTAGCAACTATTAGTATCGCAAGCAACCATTGTCACACTTTTGGGAACTGCTAAACCAGAACCTACATGTATAAAGTAGAATAGGAGTATTTTTCAGACTGTCTCACTTCTTCTGTGACTCTGCTTGGAACTGAAATAATGATATTGAGAACCAACAATGCTCACTGCTTACAATGAGGACATAAGGAAGAGCTCCACGCTCTCATTCCTTGGTTCTATCTGGTTGAAATTCTTTGTTTACTGTAAATCTGGTTTCAATTGAAAGTTACTAAGATAAGTCACGATGATCAACAAATGGTCTTTTGACCTGAGACCTCAGTCCAATGGTAAATCATCATAAAATAGTGATGATTAAAGGTATGAAAGAGTTATTTGGTTTACCTAGAAGAAAGGAAATAAAATTGAATGAACACGTTCTATAATTCCCCAGAGAAATCTAAAAACTTATCTCAATAGCCAACTGTATTTAGGCAAGAGCAGCTTTGCTATGCACATTCAGTGTCCCTTCAGAATTAGAAAAAGGCCCACCAGGTAAGCCAATGCTTCTTGAGCTTTAGTGTGTATCTGAGTGTTCTACAGAGGGCTTATTATAAATGCAGGGCTCCCCAAATGTACTGAGATTTTGATTAGCAGGTGTGGGCTGAGACTCAGGAATCCATATTTTTACTACAATTTGAGGAACACTGATGTAAACCATGTGCTAAAACTGGAGGTGATAAAATATTATGGGAGCCCTCAGACTCTTCAACGTAAATAATCATTCCCCCAAAGCTAATTTTTAGCAAAATGCCAAAAACTCATTGCCCTTTCTTTTAGTTGGAGTAAACTAACTGCTCTAACCCATAGACCCAAAAATGTAAGATGGCTCAAACATACAAGAGTTTATTTCTTGCTTACATAAACAGTCCGTGGAGGGTCCAAGTAAACAGCAGTCTCTTCTCCCACATAATCATTCAGGGACCTAGGATCTTAGGCTTGGCCATCTTCAACTATTGACTTCTGTCACCTAGGTGTTGACATCCATCTGGTGGAAGGGAAAAGAAACTGAAGGATCATAAAGGGACGTTTTATGGGCTGTCTTGGAAGTGAAGTACATTATTACCACTCATGTTCCATTAACTAGAACTCAGTAATGGCTTCCTCAGTGCAATGGAGTCTGGAAAATGAAACCTAGCTGCATATCAGAAAGAAGATGAAATGAGTTTAGTTAACAGTCCAGACTCTGTCTTACCCTTTATCCCCTCTTTTCATTGGGGCTACTCATCCATGTTTCTAGAGGAAGCTGCTCAATTCCAGCATCCCAGGTCATTGGCCTCCTTCTCCATCTTTATGAAAGCTCTTCCTTTGGTGGGAGGTGGGTGGGTGGGCACCATGCAAGGCAAAGGGAAAAGTGCCTGCACAATTGGACAGCTTCTGGCTCATATGCCCTAACCCTAGTGTACCTGAAGCATTCAGTGCATGCTTGTGGGAAGTGAGGGAAAGGCACACAAAGGTGAAAATAAAACAGGTAGAACTGAGAAGGCCAAGAGGAGTAATTGTTTACATTGTCCAGAGCCCAAAATGGAAAGATTGTTTCAATAGCAATTCCATTAGTTGCAACATTGTGAAGTAGAGAGTGTGTGTGTGTGTGTGTGTGAATTTTTAATTGAACTGAAAAATTTTAATTAAAAAAAAAAAAAAAAATCCCAGGTGTACAGCTTGAGGAATTTTCTACCAACCGAACTCACCTGTGAAACCAGCCCTCATATCATGAAATAGAACAAGTTCAGCACCACAGAAGCTCCCTCTTACATCCCTCTAGCTACTATATACTCAAAGGTGACCCTTATCTATACTTTAACCCGGTAGATGAATTTTGTCTATTGAATTCTGTAAAAATGAAACCATAAGGTACATGTTGTTTTTTGTCTGGCTTCTTTGAAACATTAGGTGTATGAGGTTCATCCAGGTTGTGTGCACCCATAGTTTGTTCATTTGTCTTGTTGTTTAGTATTCCATTGTATGATTATATTATAATTTATCCATCTTCTCTTGATAAGCATTTGGGCTTTTTGCAAATAGTGCTGCTAGTTGTGATATGTGTCCTTTGTGAGCAAATGTACACATTTCTCTTGGGAGTAAAATTGTTTGTCATAAGATATCCGTAAGTTTAGCTTTAGTGGACATTTCAAAATAAATTTCCCAAGTGATTATACCAACAGAGTTTATTCTTTTAATTCCATTTCTTCTCTCTCTTTCCCGCTCTCAGAATATCCTTCCTACTACATGCTCATGGCCCTATTTCTGATCCTTGAGACCTGTGGGGTGCCACATTTAGACCTACTGTGTGCTCCATTGTCAACACTTGCTTGTCCTTTGTCTCATTCACTTGGGTCCTTTTTAACTTTCAAATCAATACCAAAGTAGTTACGAAGCATTTAATTGTTAGTATATTGCAGTTGACATAAACTCAATGCAAATTAGTTTCAGCAAGAAAGGAAATTCATTGGTCTTCATAACTGAGAGAAGCTGGGGATCTGGTGCTTGATGCTGTCATCAGGATCCTGTTCCTCCTGCTGTCCCCCAGCCCCCTTCCCTCTCTATGGTGGCCTCCTTCCCTCAGTCAGGGATGGGCTTTCTCCAGCTAGTTGGACCCTGATTCCCTTCACCTCTAACTGAGCCCTGCTTGGGTTACAGAGAAACCTCTGGACCAATCATTTTTTATGGGGTGGGGTGAGGGAGAGGAAGGGCTTGCACTATGAATGGCCCAGGCTGGGTAAAATGCCCAACCTGAAGCAAGGAGGAGGGGGCCCATGCTTGAGATTCTCACCAGGACAACAAGGCATGACAGGAAGGGTGAAGGGTACTGGACCAACAAATACACGAGCTGTCCTCTATGAAGGTGGCCCCTGCACCCTCCTGGGAGGAGATTAGCATTTTCAAAGAGCATCACGTGTGTTCAGCTTGAATGATGGGAATTTAAGTCCCTGGGGCAGGTGAACTATCCAGAGCCCTTTCAAATCACTCAGATGGGTAACTGCCCATGACCGGCTTTCTCATGAGGCCAGTTCAATTACAATGGGCATAAAATGTCCTATTAAAAGGAACCCAGTTTTGGTCCACTGACTCAGCATAAAGAGGACAATGACTCCCTCATGACTTTTAAAATGCAAATGAAAGAAACTGCGCAGTGTTTAACATCATGAGTTTAGCCAAGATGATGCTGGCAAAGCCATGTCTGATTTCTGAATGGAGGGAGAGAGGGAAGGAGGGGTTTGCCACGGAGATTCTGGGCAACATGCTGGCTATTAAAGACTCATGCAAGTCAAGAACAGTTCAGCCGATGATAAAAGCCAGTGATGAAGGTGAGAAAAATAATTAAGCAGGCTCTCTGAGAGGGGGCACTCAGTCCCTGCCTTAACTGCTGTGCTATCTACAGGAAGTCAAGATAATTTACAGGTACATAGTAGATCTTGGTGCTAAAGGAGTGACTTGAAGATTATGTTGTAACAGCATAAATCTCAGGAACAGGCCCTAAGTGTCAGTTGTTCTTGAATTCTTTGTGGAATAAGTGAAGATCTTAAAAGGAAATTATTTTAGATGACCGTATTAGTTTCCTACTATTTCCCTAATAAAGTCCCACAAACTATGTGGTCTAAAACAACAGGAATTTATTCCCTCACAGTTTTGGAGGAAAAAATCAAGGTGTCAGCAAGGCCATGCTCCCGGCGAGGGCTCACAGGGAGGATCCTTCTTACTTCTTCTAGCCTCTGGTAGTTGCCCGCAATCCTTAGCATCCCTTGGCTGGAGGCAGCCTAACTGCAATCTCTGCCTCCATCTCCACATGGCCTTCTCCCCCGTGTCTTCAAATCTCCCTCCTTATAAGACAACATCATTGGATTTCAGACTCATCCTCCTCCAGTGTGGTGTCATCTTAACTTGATTATATCTGCAAAGATCTGCAGCAATCACACTCACAGGTTGTGGGGATAGGACTTCAACTTATTTGGGGACACAGTTCAACCCACAGCAATGACTACCACCGTACCAAGTTCACAATCTCTTGGATGACTGCCCCATGCCAAGTACAACTCTAAGGGCATTTTAGAAAGGACAACTCTCGCAGGCCAGTAGTAAGCCAATAGAATAAATGCCCAGCTATTTGATAAAACCAGTAAATCAAAGGGAACTTTTACAGTGGAAATATCCTAACACCCTCTAAGAAAAAAAAAATGTTTGAAGTTTTAAGTGAAGTCCTAAGAAACATCAAAGGAAAGATTATTTTCAAACCAACTCCATGTGCAGGATGGCGGTATAGCATGAAATAATCCAATTGTACATGTTCTCTGTCCTGCCACTTGCCAGCTGTGTAATCTTGGGCAAGGAAATGGACTTCCCTAATCCCTAGCCTAAAATAGGAACATTGATGGGGTCTCCTTCAAAGTATTATTGTGTGGTGGTCTTCATCATGAGATATTCTCTATTAAGAGCTTTGCACAGTGCTGGGCACATGGCAAGCTCTCAGTATAGATTATCCATCATTAGGCTCCGAGATTCCTAGCTGTTCATAGGTTCATGTTGTCTGCACATGCTAAGCACACCAGGCCAGCTCTTGTTATAATGACCATTGGCTTCATCAGGAAATAATGGTGAGGTTTCTTTTGGACCTGGAGCAAATCTGCTCATCTGTTTTAGTCTGAGACACTCATCTCAACAACAGGTATATATAATCATGCTGCTAAAATGTGCTTCAGTAAAGATAATAAAACACTCGTGATGGAAAAGAAAATGGGCTTTTGGAATTTGTGCTTGGCCCAGTCACATCAAGGCTTTGCCACCAAGCCCGTCACCATGCATTAGTTGGACTATCCAGAACTCGAGTGCTCAGAATTAGGCCCTTCCAAGGCCACAGTGGCCAGGGAGCCTGAGTGTTTTGCTTTCCAGATTGCTATGTGGGGAGTAATTGGAGCAGTCCTACGGAAACCTGCTCTTGCAGTTTCAACAAGAAAATAAGCTTCTGGAGGGGGCAGGGTTTCTCGTCAACATTCCCCAGTTTAATCCCATTGGTTGGTTGATGTGATTTCACCCCCCTCCCTCATAAAAGGAATTTGTTTTCAGAGGACAAACTAATTTTCAAGGATTGTTTTTTCCCCTTTCACAGTTTTCTAGCTCTTGTCCTTGCTCCCTTCCTTCATCCCTTCCTGCCATTCTCCTTTCCTCATTCTATTTCCTTCCTTCTTTTCTTGCTTTCTCCCTACTTCCCCCCACCACCAAATAGACAGGGAGACTTCTAGATTACAAAACGCTACATTTGTGCAGAGAAGGCTGTCTCCCTCTCCCTTACCATGTACCTAGCTGAGTGGCTGGACCACAGCATTCAATAACTGTTCCTTGAATTATTAAATGGATGAATAAACAGATGAACAAACGAGTGGACAAATGGTCTTGTATAAGCATATGCTACAAGGCAGTCCTTAACACCTGATTCCATCTTCTCATTTGACACTTTTCTCGTCTTGGGCAGCAAGTAAGCTAAAGCCTGGGAGTGCAGGTCCTTGAACCCTCCTGCCTGGCTCTGGGACCCAGCTCCATCATTACTGGTCCCGTGGCCATGGACATGTTACTTCACCTCCCTGTGCCTCAATTTCTCTTCCTTGAAATGGTTATTCCTTAAGATGGGCTGTTAAGAGCATTGACTGAATTAATGTTTATAAGCTCTTAGAATAACCCCAAACAAAGTAAGCACTCAGAATGTCATTATTAATTATTAAAATCTGGAATGGTGTGCCTTCATGCATGTGAGCTCACATGAGATACTCTGTGTGGAAATGCGTTAAGTACAAAGATGATTTAAAGGAAATAGAGAATTATTTTTATCACCACATTGCTTTTTTTGTAGTTCTATAAAAGGTTAATTCTGTGGTTCTGGTCTGCTCCTTTCTTAGAGCTAGTTTTTCTTGACCTAATGTCATCAGCCCAGATGTGTTACTTCCTTATTTATCGGAGAGCCCATCTATGGTCCTTGTTCACTGATGCTGTTTGTACCTCCACACTTACATGGACGTGAAGAACCACAGAGAACCCCCTAACCCCACCTCCATTCATAACTCCCCTTCAAGACCCCAGATGCATGCCTGACACTGATCCCCAAATGCCCAGTATCCCGTTTCACAGAGCTGGAAACCCAGACAGCAGTCTGTAATGGGGCATCCTACTAGACCAGTCCAGCAACGGTTACCACCTCGTGGGCACAATTATCCACTTGCCCTCTCAATACGAGGTGGAAGTTGCTAATTGCACCTGCAAGAGGCTAATTGGGAGCTCGCTCCTTTGCATGCAGCAGAAATACACCTGCAAATGATTAACTGCAGACGCCCAAAAATTGTGCCCACAAAAAAGGAAAGGAAGCCCAGGCTGAGACTCCCGCCCCTCTGAAAAGGTTCATGTTTCCCGGGTTTGCATTTGGACCCTTGGAACATCCAAAGGGGCAGAGAAGGAGACTTCTCCGCCCAGCCGGGGACTCTGGCGGGATGCTGCAGAGCTGCACGTGTCTCTGCAGTCCTCATATCATCATTATCCAATAGATGCTTTCCCACAAGTGGGAAAACAAAAATGGGCTCCAGAGCCGCTCCTTCCTCTCCTCTCTGTGTGTGGTAGAGAATTTCCACTCACCACATGTCCCTCTATTATATCTATATGATATCTGCCAAAATAAATATTATATTCCCTTTATTTTTAGTTGGTATTGCACAGGTCCTTCTCAGATTAAACAGTCAGAGGTCAGGAAAGTTGAGATGAACCATAGTTTTAAAACCATTGTGCTGCATGGAGTTATTTACATAGAGGGTTTTCATATATATACTTGATTAAAAGCTGAGGATATTTGCTCAGTAGAGAGGAGAAAAACCATCATTATCTGATTTTACATGGAATTTGGTGGCCGCTAATCAAACCCGGGCCTGCATCTGGTTAAGACATACTTGGCACAGGCTTGTCACAAGTAGAGGTTTTGCCATGTCAAGGGGATCTTTCACTCAAAGCGGCGACCCATATTGGACTGAACAAACACATGAGTTTTTAATTGAGAACAATAGTTTAACAAACCACTTCCCAGGACCATTGAAAGGAAAGTATGTGCCCATGGCGGTTCTGGCACCAGAGGATGTTTATTTGAATGCATTTCCTTCCAACCAGAGCCCTGAATGCCCAGCAGAGGAGGACCATTAAAAGCCATCGCAGAAAACTGAATTTCCATGGGGTGGCCCATGTCAGCTGGCACCAGTGCCCGCCTTGAAGTGTCCTCTGGTCTCTGAGAGCTGGGACCCTTCCCATGTGCCAGAGTGGACTCAGGCTGCTTGTGGCATCGCATCGACAAGTTTCTATACACTAACTTTGAAATGCTTTCCATTAGAAATAGTAAATCTGTTATTATTTCTCTGAATCATTTAGGGCTTTCTTTGCTGAAATTTGACCAGTGAACCTAGGTAGTGAATTTTGAGGCAATTTGATAATGAGCATGTCTGTTAATTTTCTAATGCCAGGTACCATACTAAGCACTTTAGCTGCATTGTCACACTTAGCAAGCACGGCACCCCTGTGAAGTTGGTGGTCATGGTATTCTCCATCTTGCTGATGAGGAGAATGGGGCCTAGAAGGTTAGGTTACTTGTCACTTGCTAAGTAGACCATCTCACTAGCCATGGTTTGACCCTAGATTTATCTGAGGCAAAGATAGGCTTCTGTGTTCCTGCCTCTTCTTTGGAAGAAGAAAGATTATTGCGCTGTGTGTTCCATAGAAATCTTATCAGCTCAATAACATTTGACAATTGGTCAGTATTTGATCCAGAAATAAACTTATGTTTACATTATTCATCAAGGCATAAAAGTTGATAGCAGTGTTTTTCAGTTCTGGTTTTCAGGGTTTATTTCCTCTTCCAGGTTCCTGCTCTATTCCCATAAGAGGAAAGGCCCCTCCCATGTTTTCCTCGAGGGCCGGGTCCAGGTGGTTTGGCTGTCAGGCCCCAGCCCTAAGCACGGAGCCTGGCACACAGGCGCTGAGCTTCATGCAGGTCCGAGTAATGAAGTGGAACATTCAGGCCATGGTCTCCTTCCAGGGCACCTCTGGAAGGTCTCGGCAGCTTTGTTAAAAGAAAGGAGGGATTCCTCTGGACAGTGCCGTCATGCAGATTTTAAATCTCACTTTCGACCCTCGGAAGTGTGAAGCCCCATGGTAGAGGTGGTGACAAGCAGACAGCTGGCTCAAAAGGCCGACCAAAGGGGCCACGTTCTGGGGCTTTAGCCACTGGAAGGCAGTTCCTGTGACTTAGCTGGAGCTGTGTCCTCATCAGCGAGAGGTTTATCACAAATAATAAAGAACTGACAAGTAGTAAGATGACAGTGATGATGGTGAGACTAACCTTTACTGAGGGCTTATTATGCTCCAGGCATCACGCAAAGCTCTTCATGTGCATTATTTCATTTGATCCTCACAGCGGCCTCATGACGCAGGTACTATAAAATGGTCCGCTGGACAGCTGGGGAAACTAAGACTCAGGACACTTAATTGATTTGCTCTCCAAGCCACTTGGTTAGTAAGTGGTGGAATAAATATGTGAACTCAAAAGTAATTTTGGTTTCAGAGCCCAAGGACTTAACCACTACATGGTAGTGCCTCAACCAAGGCTTGGGAAGGTTGACTTCTTCCCTAAATGTATGAGAGTGGTTTCAAAGTTATTCTTACAAGAATATAGTTTCACTTATTTGTAAACTGAAGTGCCTACTAGACTGCCCCTTCCTTGGGTGAGTTCTCAGGTGTGTTGAGTTGCAGATGCTCTAGCGTGAGTCAGGGCTGAGTGGAGGCAGGGTGCTGCTGCCCTCACTGCTGGAAAGGGAGAGCCATAAGGAACCTGACAGTGTTCATGTTTGAGTGTGAAATGCAAAGAGTGGGGAAATGTTTGAAGCAGGGACCAGAGTAGCAAGTCAAACCTGGGTTTTCAGATATCAGTTCTTTGTGACCTTGGGCAAGTGACCTGGCCTCTCAGAGCTTCACATTCCTCACCTGTAATGTGGGGATAGTGATAATAGTAGAAAGTGGTTGTGAGTAATGTACAAATGATGCTCAGCCCAGAGCGTAGAAGATAGTCAAGGATACACATGTATTGAGCAAGGATGGAAACCCCTCTGTGTCCTGCAAAACTTGCCTTTTAGTTGGATTTGAAGCAGTCAGTGTTAAGTAGCATATAAGACTTAAGCCCTGATCTGACTATTTTGAGGAATTTCCTGGCATCTGAGAAGCAGGTGTCTTGTCCGTGACTTTCTCTGCACTGCCACACATGCCAGATGCCAGAAAACGTCTTCAAGTCCCTTTCATGTTTTGTATAAGAACTTTCCACCTGGCTAGCTCTGCTTACTCATGGCAAACTACAGGCAGCACCCCTAGGCCTGCTCTATGTGCTTGGGCTCCTGTTCTCAGATACAATATGGGGCTTTATCCTTGCTGGAAAAAATGCTTCTTGTTTTGTAGTTACAGCCTTTCAGTGTGAGGAAAGGAGGGATCTGAATTGCCTTGAAACAATGGGAATTAGTGGGGAGTGAGACAGCATCAGTTACGCCCCTGCTAAGAAACAGTTTCTGCCGTAGAGTCCCCCACATTCTCAGAATATCCCCAAGCACTCAGTTTCACACTTGTCCTTTGGGTTTATTACTAGTGAAGAAGAATGCCACTTTGTATTTATAATTTGGCCTTCATTTGAGAGTCCCAAAGTGATTGAAGATACACAAAATGAGCGAGGCCGCACAGATCACCTGTCTTCACTACGTCGTATCACTGGTAAACCTTGACTTTCAGAAAGGCCCAGGCCTGCCAAGCCTTGCCATCATACATAGGCTGCCTCTATGTAGTAGTGAGACTGGGAATACCTCTCTCAACCAAACCATGCCTAAAATCCCTCCATTTGAGGCTTACCATTGAGGATGTGAAACATTGCCCATTCTCTGAAGTTAGCTTTTAAATGCATAACAACCCCGGGGAGGAACATCTTTCAGGCTCCAGTTTTTACTGAGAAATTATTTTATCAGATTGTTTTCCTCTCCTAGGGGAGAGACTATGAAGGAGAAGGAAATAGAGAAAGGTCAGGTTCTGGGGAGTTAATGCCCTGGAAACAGTCCCGCCTGGGCCAGACAGGAGCTGGTGGATCAGTCCTGGCTTTCTACCTTGGAGGCAATCATTAAGGCAAGTTCTACAGCTTTTCTCGAGGTCCACAGTGGGATTGGGCCCTGCTCATGAACGTCTTTTGTCTTGACTCCTTCCCTTCCCTGGCTCACTTCTGGCTCACCTACCAGATGAAAGGTCTGCAGTCAAACACTGTCAGGGCCTGCTGCTTTTGGGGAAACCCCCTGTATCCGTTTCCTGTTGCTGCCCTATCACATAACTACCAATGCAGTCTCTTAAAACAACCCAGATTTATTATCTCAGAGACTATGTAGGTTGGAAATCAGGTGTCAGCTGGGGCTTTGGCTCTCAGCTGAGGTCCTCTTCCCAGCTCATTGGTTCTTGGCAGAATTAATTTCCTTCTCACGCTTTTCACATGGCCCCCTCCATCTTCAAGCCAGCAACAAGAAGTTGAATTTTTCTCATGCCTCAGTCTCTCATTTCCCCTGCTGCCATGTCTTGCTGACTCTCTTCTGAGGTCCTCTTCTGCTTTCCTCTTCTGCTATTATGGGCGTAGGTGATTACACTGGGCCCACCAGGATAATTCAGAATAATCTCCCTGTCTTAAGGTCAGCTGATCAGTAACTTACATTAAATCTGAAAAGTCTCTTTTTCCAGCGAGTGTCACCTGTTCACTAGTGTAAACCCTGTGGGCTTTACACTAATGCCTACCATACCCCACTAAGGGAGCAGGTGTCTAAGCAAATATCTAAGTAAACGTCTTAGCCATATTTGATTCCTAACTGGAGCTGGGACTACTTATTAGATCATTTGTTTCTTCATGTGTCCATTAGTTTGACAAATGATCATTCAACACACATTACTGGTGACTGCTTTATGTTAGGTCCGCTTCCAGCAAGAATCTTCCCTCTAGGAGCTCATAGACTAATGTGGGAGACACACTGAACAGGAGATTACAACAGAGTGGACCATCCCAGTCAGATGGGATGGGCAAGTGCTGTGGGGAGGCTCAGGAGTGCAAAGGAGTCATGAGGAGCTTCTCGTAGAGACATCACGTGAGCAGAGACATAAATGATGAGAAGGATTTAACCAGGGAAAAGGACAAGGGGCAGAGCAGACCTTGTGGCAAACACCACCACTATATTGGATGACTTTGTTGTCATTGCATGGAGTTTCCTTTAAGATCCAACCTGTACTGTGTGCGTGTGTGCGTGTGCGTGTGTGTTTGATGGGAGTGGGAGGACCAGGAAAAATGTTCTCATATGGGACATGGAAAAGGGTAATTAAGGCCATATATTCAGACAGCTTTTATACAGTCTTATAAATAAGTATCCCACATTTACCAGCCCACACATATCTCTTAAAACTTGCCGTCTAACATATAACTACTTTTATAGAAAAATAGACTACATCAGCCAACTTTTCTATTTTCTTAGTTATTTCTTGTCCTAGGTGTGGATTTCAAAGGTTTTCTTTATGTAAACCCTGCCACTGCAGCTTTAAATTGAAAGAGGTTGAGTAAAGAATCCCATGCTTCAAATTGCAGAAATAAAATAAAATGCAGCATAGTATATGGGAAGCACTTTAGGATTGGCATCAGAAGATCTTGGTTTCATTTTGGGTCATATGTGGGTTTTCAGGCAATTTACGTATTTGAATTGTCTTAGTTTTCTTACCTGCCAAATGGGCACACCATTCCTAGCTTTGTGTACCTTGCAAGAATGTCATGAGCATCAGAAGGAGAGAAAGCATGTGATGTGACTCTTGAGGGTTTGATCATGCATGTCTAACAACCACTGGGCATTTTTCTCACTTATATCTTCCTGCATTTTCAGATGCTTGAATAATCAGGTTCCTGGAAGTGGCATTGATTGAGATGTCAAAGACACTTTAGGGTTTTTTTTTTTTTTTCGTTTTTCATTCTGTTTTATCTGCAATTTGCTGGCACTGATGCATTTGCAAAGATATCTGTAAACGCTTTCATTTTTCCTCTCCAAATTTCCTATCTTATCCTGTCCCTGGGATCTTTCCTTCTTGGCCTCATAGAGCCTGTTCCCGCCTCTCACATGCTTTGAAGTGGGTTTTGTAGTGTTCACAGTAGCCAAGAGGGTTACATAAGAAGAAGTAGAAAAGTGTGTGCTGCCCAAGGCTAGGAGAGCAGTTGACTAAACGAGAAAACGAGCAAACATGCCTTTGATGGAGAGGCTCGCATTTAATTGGAGAAATAATTTTGAAGGAATGATAAAAATTTGGCATTTATAAGGCCGGCTCTTTGAAGGTATCGTAATGCGGCTTTCATTTTCTCTTATGTAACTATTTACACATGCTGAACATGTTTGTATTTCTTAATTTCAAGCTTCTCATTTGTTAAGAAAAATGGTCAGTGCAGAGCAAATGCTGGCATTGAAAGCTGGTAGCCCTTTGCATCTAAGTGCAGGGCAGATATCCAAAAGCTTTTCCTGAGAAGCTGAGGTTCTGTAAGGGTCATCAACATCAGGGGCCCGTGTTTGGCAAGTAGTGTGGAGTAGTGGGAAGAGCACAGAATGAGGGATGAGTCAGCTTGAGCTGTGTTCCTCGTTTTGCAGTTATCTAAGCCAGGGCTGTCCGGTAGAACTTTCTGTAATGAATTCTCCATCTGTGCTCTCCAGGACAGCAGCCAGTGGCCCTACACTGCTACTGAGTGCTTGAAATATGGCTAGCACAACTGTGAAAGTGAATTTTTAATTTTCTTTAATTTTAATTTAAGTTAAATAGCCACATGTGGCTAGTGGCTACAGTATTATACAGTATAGATAAGCAATATAGCCTGAGAATGTTGTGGCACTAGACAATTGTGGCTCTGAAGTCAAACTGCTTTGGGGCAAACCCTGACATTTGCCAGTCACAGGACCTCAGAAAGGTACTTCTTTTGTCTCTGCCTCAGTTTCCTACTATGTAAAATGAAGATAATGAATATCCTACCTCATTGGACTTTGTGACAATTGAAAATGAGAAACTGTAAGGTGCTTAACAGTGCCTGGCATTCATTCATTCATTTTTTCATGGCTTTTAAGTGATAAGAGTCCATTTAATCATGACCCTTGGTTGATGACATATTGTCATCATCGGTTCATGCATGGTACATGGACACACACACACACACACACACTCACTCACTCACTTATTAGTTAAATCAAGAATAAGAACGTTGATTATAGCTTTATCTCTTTATGTTGTTTTCCCTCTCCTCTAACACAATATTTCACAATGAAATATATCCACAACCCTGAATTGTGTTTACCATTACCATGTTTATTTAAAAACAGTCAATCACATGTATATGAATACTTAAACTGTATAATATATTGTTTTGCTTTAGAACATTACAAAAAGGATACTACACTGTATGCAGTCTTCTGGAGCTTGATTTTCCCACCCAATATCACATTATTAAAAACTATCCACATTATTGTATGTAGCTTTGATTTATTAATTTTATTGATGCATCATAATGTTCATTGTGCAAGTAGACCATAATTTATCTTTCCTTTCTCCTGTCAATGGTCCTTCCAGTTTTTTCTCCTACAAACAAGGCTTGAAGTGAACATTCTTCTATTTGTCTCTTCATATACAAGAAAAACTCATGGGTGTGTGCTTAGAGCTGTGATTGCTGGATCGTAGGGCATGTCAATAACACCCATTTGTTTTCTGAAGTCATTGCATGAGTTTATACTCTATATGAGATCCTGTTGAAAGCTGTATAATTAACATTTGTTACAGTAAGACTTCTTAATTTTGCTAGTTGAAAAGATATGAAATGGTATCTTCTTGTGGTCTTGATTTGTATTTTCCTAATTTGAGTTTGATCCTTTTTTCATCTGTTTATTGGCCATATGTATTTCCATTTCTATGAAATACCTGTATATATTTTTGTTCATTTTTCTTTAAAGATATTTCTCTGTTCCTTCTGGATTTATGAATTCTTGATATTAATCCTTTGTCAGTCAATGATATTGCAAGTAATATTCATTCAATAATTTTACAAATGTTTTCTGTGTGCTTGGTATGTGCCAGACACTGTAGTAATTGGTGCCATATGGTAAGCGTACAAGTATTATCAGTAATTCTTATTCTTCTTATTTAGCCTCTCTGGATCTCAGTTTCCTAATCTTTTTTTTTTTTTTTTTTTTTATTATGGGTCAGTTTCCTAATCTTAAAAGGAGTTTGGAGGAAGTGAATGGACATGCAGGCTGATCTCTGGAACCTGAAGAGTTCTAGTCTAGAGTGAGAATAGCACAGACAATGATGAGGAGGCAGGATACAGAGCTTGTGGTTTTAGCAGAACTCCCATTGTGTAAGGTTCAGGTAATGCAAACCAATTCTATAAGCAAAGAATGATGGAGAAAGAGCAGATGACATGGATTCTGGTCCCAGTTTGCTATCCTAACATACTGTGGGTGAATAACTTTATTGCCTTATACTCCAGTCTTTATCATGTATGAAATGGAGAAAAAATAATCCCTGCCCTTCTTTTCTCAGATGTCATGAAGGCCATATGAGGGACAGTACATACAAGCTCTTTGATAGAAAAGAAAATGCTCTTTAATATCAAGGTTGTACACACGATTCATTAAGAAAAGACATGATTGGTATGGTGCTAACATCAATCTAAAAAGTTCAAGTAACACTAAGTTGATTTAGATTCTGTACTATCCAATAGGTAGCCAATAGGTAGTCACTATCCACTTGTGGCTATTTAAATTAATGTCAGATCAAATAAAAATCAGTCCCTCGGTTTTGCTAGTCACATTTCAAATGATCAATATTCACATATCATCAATACCTACCTATTGGACAGTGTAGATATAGGACATTTGCATACCACAGACTTTAGTTTTATTGGATAGTGCTGAATAATACTCATCCTAATACAGGAATTGTTGGCTTCTGAAGTCTTAAATTATTTATATTCTTTGGTGTGGCCATTCTTTTAGGAATTTAGCTGATGGAAACAACTGTTGGGATCTAAGTACATGGATGTCCACATCAATTAAACATTTAGGATAGTTGGGGGTGGGGCAAGGCATCCAATTTGTTCAACATCGGGAGCTGACTAAATAAATAATGGTGTGCTTGTATACATACATATGTTTATGCACACTCATATGGAATACAATATATCCATTAAAGGGGCAATATAGATATCTATTTATTTTCATTAAAAGATAGTCTGCACATATCATTAGGTGAAAAATTATAGTGTGCGTTCATTTTAACAATATGTATGTCTATTCTATATGTCATATATGTGTTTTTCTTTATTTTTCTTATCTATATCTTCTAAGTTTTCTTCTAGGATCATGAACTATATATGTAACCAAAAAGAAGAAAGGGACAAAAATGTTTGCACATGTAAGGATATGAACATTCATGCATGAACAGCAGACTATTAAGATAGATTTTTTTAAAGCATACAGTAGTTGCTTGATGATTTGCAGACATGCAAGTGAGTTACACATATTTTGTGAGGAAAAGGATTTATCTCCTTAAAGTCTTGTCATCATGGATTATTCAGTGCAAAATATATCTTTGCTCTTTATATGGAAAACTTTCCAGCCCCTTTGACATTAGACTCAAGAACTAGCAGAACCATTTGCCTCTACCTGAGATGCCCTTTATTGTAACATATTTGGTGTATCCGAAAATGTGTTGAAAAGGTTTGATACGTGCATTTTCCCTGCACTTTGGGGGATCAGAAATGTGGCCAGCAGTTGTTCCAGCTACTTCCTCACCACAAAACCTCTGTGATTTGAGGCATGGTTGCCAACCAACTTGTAGGAAAGCTCAGAGGGGAATTTTATACTTTGGTTGTGTCGATAGACAAATGGTCCTGGTGTGAGTTCTCAGAGATTGGATTGCAATCCTAGAACTTCCCAGCCAACCCAATCATCTCAACACCAGGCTGGAGAATTTAGCTTTCATACATGTTTGCAGTATTTAAGTACTGTAAAATGTATGGCTTAAATGAAAAGCAACAGCATAGCACCCATGTTCTAAATGTTTTCATGTGTGTCTTACGTTCCTAGGGGGACAGTAACAAAGTACCACAAACTAGGTGTCTTAAAACCACCAATGTGTTGTCCCAGTTTTGGGAACAAGAAGCCTGAAATCAAGGGGTCAGCAGGGCCATGCTGCCTCTGAATTCTGGAGGGAAGAATACGTTCCAAGCCTCTCTCCTAGCTTCTGGCTGTGGCTTGTGGGTAATCACTGGTGTTCTCTGCCTCAGCCGTCACATGGCGTTCTCCTCTCTGTCCCTCTGTCTGTCTGTCTGAGTCCAATTCTCCCCTTCTTATAATGAGGACACCTTTCATATTGAATTAGGGCCCACCTGAATCTGGTTTGTCCTCCATAAATAATAACATCTTCAAAGACTCTATTTCCAAATAAGCTCACATTCACAGGAGCAGAGCTTAGGGTTTGACCATGTCTTTATAGAGGACACAATTCAACCCATAACAATGTCCTAGCTTTGACTTTTCAAAGAAGTGATGGCTTCTTGAGACTCGGGGCAGTGTCCTGAATTCTTGAGTCTCTGTCCCTCTGAGGAAAGCAGAGATATTCCCAAGACTTACAGCTTGATAATGAACAGTAGCCTGGTCCAGCAGCCCTGCCACGGAGAGCTGTGTTGGAAAGTATTTCTGTATACTTAGGGTATGCTGTAGGATGTTTTGAAAACCAGGTTAAGAATCTCCTCAATGATACAAGGATATTGAGAACAGAAAAGTGAATTTTACCCCTTTTAGCACCAATCCAGACCTAACCAGCACTTTCCCCCATCCCTGTCTTATTTCTGAAAGTCCTAGAATTCTGTAGAATAAAAAGACTGCATTAGGGGAAACAACTGCCATTATTTGATGGGAGTGCATATAAATGTCTGACTCTTACATCATATTTCTTAGAAAACTGAACAAAGACAAAATTGAAATCAGTCAAAATTCTGGAGGTTTTATTAACTCCAAGCTTCATAAGAGCCTGTGATTTGGTCATAAGAGTTGATTAGAAAGTTGAGGTCCACATTTACGTTTGGGTCTTTACAATATAGATAACAAAAGGAGAAAAAATCACCAGTAGAGTCATATTTAACCCCAGTTTCATAAAAACATACCAAAATTCATAGTTTTGTTTACTCCTTTCCCCAAACCATACAAGTACATTATTTCTAACTTGGTTTTGTGACCTTGAACTCTTAACCTACCTGGACCTCAGTTTTCTTACCCGTGAAATGGGGAAATCAAGGTAAACTGAATACATTTAAACCCTTCCAGCTCAGCCATCTTGTCAGGGCTGCCCTATCCTCCTCTCCTGGATCTTCAGGACTGGTTCTTTATCTCTGTTTTGTCATAGCCCAGGGATTATTTAGAATTGGCTGTGATTAATTCCTGGTGTATAGGTGGGGTTGCCTAACTTGCAGTTGTAGATGTTAATGGTTTATGCATGTGAAAAGCATTATGATCACTTTGTTTCAAAATCTTTTGGGGAGAGGGTCTGCTTCGGACACTCTCACCTTCCCACTTCCCCAACACAGGCAGCTGCAGAGCAAGCCAGTGAGCTTGGTGCAGAGGCCCACGAGATAGTCTACCTTCATCCTACATAAAAGTCACCCAGATTATCTTCCAGATAGCATCGCCTGCCACTGGAAGCACCGAGGGATTTTGTTCACCGTTATATCACCTCCTTGGTGTGGGTGCCATAATGACTGATGATGTCAGTGAGTTACATAGTGGGGGTAGGGTCATAGGGTGGTCTGGAATTCAATGATTTCTTAGGTATTCTGTAAACTTTAAAATTTTAAATAATGGTGATGTATCCAGTTTGGTTCCCTCAGCTGGATGGGGAGTGAGCTGTGAGTTTAACCCTCAGCCCTTCAATGCTAAAGCTTGATAGTAGGTTTACTTCCAAAGACTTAGAGGTCATTTCACAAAATGACTCAGTTATATATACTCAGTCGCTGGGATTCCAGGACAGTCCAAAGAAACCCAAAGAGGCCTGAGAAACCCCTTTTAGTTAAAGCTAGGCTGAGCTGTAAGACTCAGAGAATATATATGTTTATTTCTCTCTCTCATAATAGTTTCAAAGTGAGGGGTCCAATTGGACAGGTCAGTTCTGTTCACAAGCTCATCTGTCACAAGCCCAGATTCTTTCCATCATATTGCCTCTCCATTCCCAGGCAAGCCACTGGCCACTTGTTTTTATAAATAAAGTTTTATTTGGAACACAGTCACACCCATTCATTGTATATTGTAGCTGCTTTTGCACTACAATAGAGTTGAGTAATTGAAACAGAGATTATGTGATCCACAAAGCTGAAAATATTTACTATTTGACCCTTTACAGAAAACATTTGCTGACCCTGGCCCTGGTGTGGCTGAGGCTGGGTATGGGCCACATCTCTGTTTAGCAGTCAGGAAGGAACAATATCAAAAAAGGCACTGAGAAGTCATGCCCTTTGACCTAATGCCCAAGTTCCAGAAGTTGACACATCATTACTTCTCACATTCCATTGGCAAAGAAATTAGTCTCACAGCCATACATAATGCAAAAGACACTGGGAAATGCGGTCTAGCCAGGCAGCCGAGAAGGTAAGAACACATTTTGACAGACAGCAGTTTCTTCTGCCAACTACCATAATCAAATTGACCCTACTGAAAAATAGGGTTCATTGTGTGCATAGTGGGGTCTCTTTAGGGCATTCACAATGACTCCCATAATGGAATGCTTACCCTGCACCAGGTACTATGGTGAGGATTTCGCATTTGTGATCTCATTTAATCTGCTCCTCTTTACCTGGGTAGCCCCTCCTCATTCTTCACGTTTCCATTCAAATGCTGCTTTCTCCAGGAAGTCTTCTTTAATCACTCTTGTCTAGGGCAGATATTCTTTCTTGGAGCTTCCGTAATCCCTGGCTCATCTCTGCAGTAGAACCTCTACCTCTTTGTTATTACCGCTCATTATATGCCTGATTTCCATGCTTAGCCCTATAAAGATAGAGGTTATATGTATCTTACCCACCGCTATATACCTGGACCTAGCATACTGCCTGATACCTAGGAGACACTTTAGACATGTGTACTGAATGATAGAGTGAGTATTATGAGGTAGGTACCCTAAGCCCAGAGCTGGGGCTGTTCATGTGTCAATTGGGTGCAGATGACAGAGGGCTCACTTCCAAGCTGTGTGACCTCAAGCAAGTTACTGAACCTCTCTGAGCCTCCACCCACTCGTTAACCAATACGTACTATGAGACAGGCACTGTTCAGGGTATAGCAGTAAACAAAGACCAAAATATGAATATCCCTTATGGAATGGAGAGGCTAATGGGGTAGGGAGGTGAAAAGGATAAACAAATTTAATAAGTAAAATATATTGTAGGCGAGATGGTAATAAAAGTGAAACCAGAGAGGGGATTAAGATGACATGCTTGGTGCTTTAGAGTTGTGAAGCTGAAATGAGCTCATACGTGTTCACGTGCCGAGAACGGCATTGGTACAGATGTGCTTAATAGCTATTAATAGTTCCCTCTTTTTCTCTCACTTGCTTCATCTGGAAAGTAAGAATAAAATTATTGCTCCGTGTGAAGAAACTTTTTAGCAGGGACTAAATTTAAGTAATCCTGATACTAATTCCCATTCTGTGGCACTTTAATATTTGTAAAGTTCTGTCACCCACCTTATGTCCTATGTGTTATCACGTTTCAAATGGAAGGCCTGTGATTCCAAAAGAGCTCCTGAAGGAAGCAGAACTGATGCTTTCAAGCACCTGGTCCAAGCAGACTGCCGATGGCCTGCCCTCAGTTAAAAGGAAAACAAAACAAGACTGACTGAAGACATGAAAAGAACGATGGTGGCTACTTCTTTTGGTGGGGGCGAGGGGGAGGGGGTGGGTTGTTGCTGTTGATTTTTAAGATCCATTCCTGCCATGCAAGGTGACTGGGTTCTGTTAGTCACCAGAGGGTAGAGTAGCAGAGAGGTTGGTTAGAGTCTTGTCTCTGTCACTTCCTCACGTTGGGTCATGGGGACAAGGTTCTAACCTCTCTTAGCCTCAGTCTTCTCATAGGGATGCTGAGCGTAATGAAAGAGATGAGGCCCTTAAACACATAGACCTCTTTGTGTTCGCCTTGTAAACCCACCCAGTGGTTCTCTCTGCCCACAGTTGGGTGTGTCTACTCATGAGCCAACGTGTTCCATCTAAAGGCAGCTTTGATGGCATCCCACTCATTGTCCTGAGAGAAAAGTCCACACTCTAAGCAGTCAGCCAGGAGAACATGGCACAGTAATGGGTACAAGAGAACTTTACTCTGAGTACTCATGAGGGAATAGAGCAAAAGCTCTAAGTGGATACTTCAACAATTAACCTGGACAAAAACTGAGTAACTGCATAATTGTGGCTGTTTTACTAGACACCGTGAGATACAGAGAGGGATTAGAGTATTGTTGTTGTTGAAATATGTTCATAATTTTTTTTTTTTAAAGATTTTATTTATTTATTCATTTATCCCCCCCCTTGCTGCTTGTGCTTGCTGGGCCAGCCAACCACGCCGTGCGGGCGAGCCTGCCTTCACCAGGAGGCCCCGGGAACCGAACCCGGGGCCTCCCATATGGTAAACGGGAGCCCTACTGATTGAGCCACAGCCGCTTCCCTATAATTGTTTTTAATCTTTTAATCCCCTTGAGACTACCACCAAGCTTCCTAACATTCAAAAAATGCTACACACAAAATTTTTTGAGAACTGTTGCAGGATACAAGAGTTAAACACGGAGAAAATAGTTTGGATCTTGTTCCACTTTTGATCAATTTTATAGTGACTGCCATAGTGCTAGGTTGAGAACTGTACCTAGAATGGCCTGAGCGCTGAAGTTCTGGGATCAATTACTGATGTCTGCGGCCGCAGCAGAAATGGAGATTGAGGACTTGAGGGTCAGGTTTTGCTCTCCCTAGAATTTTAAGTTACTGGAAAGGAAAAGGCTAAATCATTACTATGCCTCCTGAAATCCACCCCATCACAGAGATAGCCCAACATCTGTTCTCAAAATGAACCAATATCCCATGACTATGTTTACAGTTTGACACACCACTACAGTTCACAGTTGTTAACTTTATACATAAATATTTATAAATTTAGCTCTGTGTAATTTCATTGTGAATTAAGAAATATTGACAGTTAAACTGATATAAATCAACAGGGACCAGATACAAAATATTCTTTGATCTTTGCTTGAAAATTTTTTTTAAAAGATACCCTTACTAAAAATAAAAAATAAAAATTACCAGAACCTCATGGTAAATATTCATCAGTTGAAAATTCTTTTGATTTGAGGAATTTCTTTGGAAATTAGAGTTCCCTTATTTACTTTTGAAGTCTATCATAAAATTTTCTTTCTTAACTTTCTTCGTTAACATTCTTCCCAGTAAACTCTGGTAATATAGCACACACACTTTCATCTTCTTCATGTTTAAGTGAAAGGTTGGAAGGTCATGGAGAAAAATCACTTATTTTATTTTCTCAGTGTTATTTAAAACTTTTACAATTACAGGTATTTAATTTTACGAGAATTACAATGGAAAAGGCAATGAATATAGAATAGAATGGTGGGCAGTTAATTATCAACACCCGAGGCCTAGAGAGAAGAATATACTAGAAATTGCACGCTATTGTGCAATTGGTTGCTGGTCTTTCTTTGAAGCCAGAGGTGACCTTATCAGATTTGTTTAGCATGGCCAGAGTTCTCATATTTTTCCCTGGCTTCAGAACAATAGAGATCAGAGGTCAAGAATACCTGCATTCCACATGAGCGAGCTCTTCATCCTTTGAAATCATAATGATGAATGGCCAATAGCCAGCCACTCCGTATATATCCAGGAGGAAAAACCAGATCACTGAAGCTGCTGTGTTCTCTTGCAGGCTGTGATGCAGGGGACACTTGTGGAAATAAATTGCCAGTGACTTTGTGAGAGTTTTCAAGTGAAGACATGATGGTTGAATCTCCTTCACAGAAGGGTTTCTAACTTTTTGTTAATGCTTCAGAAGAAATTCACCCTTGACTGGCTGATTTTCCCAAAGTAGTTATTCCTAGTAGAATATCTGAAAACTTCTGAAGGTTATGTTTGTGTGCCTATAGATGAAATATTTCAAAATAGGGTGGTCATTTATAATTCTTAATAAGCTTTTATAGATCATTATGAAAACCTAATATCTCATACTTGAAACGAGTAGATCTCTTCCTTTTAAAAATCACAGTTATGATACTGTCTTTTTCTATTTTTGTTTCAAAACCAAAATGACTTTGTTAATGTATATTATCTTAAGGCATATTAAATGTACTTATAAAAAATGATGTACCTTTCCCATATTCTAATTTCCATACTTCACTCATCCTAACTCTGTATCTCTCCCTTCCCAACACTTGATATCACTATTCTAAATAATAGCCTCATCTATTTATGACCTATTCATATAAATGTGTAAGCAAGCACAACACTCTGGGAGTAGACACTTATTAAGTATTTGTTGAGAAAAAAAGGAACACTTGAATGTGGGCTAGGCAATTAATACTATTCAGGATATTAAATTTGTATCAATACATTTTTAAATGGGTACTTCACCTTTTTATAAGTTGCACGTATGTACTTTGATGTCCAAATACAAAATCCATTTAGGTGGCTAAGTTTGTGCTCTAGATATATTGGTTAAGTGTTCATTTTATTCTAAGATTCCTATTGCATATGTGTCTTTTATATTGTCTAGGGTAGTGGGTCTCAGAGTGTGGTCCCTGGGCCAGCAGCATCCTCAATCTGTGGCAACTTGATTAGAATGCACATTCTCAGGCCCTGCCCTAAACCTGCTGAATCAGAATCTCTGAGGGTGGGACCCAGCAATCTGTGTTGTAACAAATTCTCGAGCAGGACTGGCTTATGGGTGTGTGACCTGGGCAGGCACACAGGGCCCTACACTTACAAGATACTTGGTTTAATGCTCTGCTCTCGTTGTCTTGAAATTCCTAAGGGGCCCACATTTTTCTTGTGTCCTGGGCTTCACCAGATTATATAGCTGACCCTGCCTCTGGGTGATGGTCATGTACTCTCTAGTTTGAGAACTTCTGACTTAGAATAATATTCAGATTCCCTCTGGAGATCCAGTCATTTGGTCATTTGATTATAGATTAAAACCTATTCACATTGTTCTAAGGAAATTGGTCCTGGGAGAAGTTAATACTAAGCTGTGTTAATATTCTTATAACTCAGCAACCTGGGCATTAGACAAATCATTGGCCCTCCTTTGACTTTCCATAGAAATTGCCCAATAGGTACAGCCAGAAATAGAATGCCTCTGGTATTTCACATCCATCTTGTACCTTTTTCTTCCTGGATACCCACAAAGTGTTCGTATCACAACTTTGTCTGAAACTGTCAAGTGCTGTCAAACAGCTAACCCGTTTTGTTTCCACAGTGAATTACTCGGGTCTCTAGGTTTATGGGTGTAAAGAACATCTCTCCATGTGGTATTTCCCAGAGTATAGGTGTGGGTACACAGAAGTGGTGTTAAATGTCACAGAATCACAAGTGAGTGGATCAGTCATGCTCCTAACATCCTAACAGACGTTTCAAATTAGGATAATTTAAGAAGCATTTATTTACAAAGAGATTAGTTCTGAAGGGGTGTGTGTATGGTGTAGGGGAACCATTAGAGTTCGTGCAGAAATCCAGCACTACAGCAGCAGAGATGTCACCACTTCTGAGACCAAAGTGGCCAGAAAGGGAGAGCTTTCCAGAACCAGGAAGAAGAGTCATATAGATCACGCTGCCTTGAGAGGGACTGTGATCTTCTGTCAAGAGGCACAGCCAGTCAGCTGAACTCAAAGGGAGGGGCCAGGGGATAAATGTCCTGACCCCATACTTTCCATACCCCCATCTCCTTCCATTAGCCAGAGGGCATGGAGCACTCTGATGTGACTTCCTGCCAATATTGCCTAATTCACAATGAAAGCAAAGGAAGAAGAGGCAACGTGGATTTGAAGGGGAAAATGGACATCTAGCACAGTTCACTCCCTTTGCCCCTCAGCATTTACTCTTGTCCATTATTCAGGTGAAAATTAGTGTTCCCAACACAAGGGAAGTATGAAGTCCCCTCAGCTCTTATATCATTGTAAGAAAAAGTCACTTTGGTCATACTTGCATCTAAGATAAGAGCTACCACCAGTGTTTGTTTGTTGTAAAGTAGTGGGTGGGAAAGGGAAGGAAAGAAATGATTTAGTGACTTAAAGGATAACCACTGTAGTCTCCATCTCTATAGCTGGCCATGGGGCCTAAGTTGGTGGGGTGACCCACACCTTCATTCCTATAGGATTTAAGTCCTTAAAGGCCTTGATTTTTGGGTTTCCATGGGTTTCCACTGTCTGGAACTTTTGTTTAAAGACAACCCAGTGAATCCCTTGTCTCCATATATAGTCTTCCTAACTCCATTGCATAGTAGTAAAGGTGACTTCCCTTCTTTGACTCTTAGCTGAGTGGAATGAGGAGCCCAGAATGGCCAGGAGTCTGGCTCAGCTTCCAATTTATAACACCAAGGCAATGTTTTCTAGTGGAAGCAAACATTTTTCCATTGTTAGGTATTTTAGTGAGAAGTATCACTCTCACCTCATCTCAATTCCTTGATCAGGCATCCTTACTGTGGGGGAGATGGCATCGTATATTGGCCCCTGGTTTAAGGCATATACTGCATTCCTGAAGGACAGCACCCCAACCTCTTTTGTTGTTGTCCCCCAGTTGGTTCCAAACTAGCCCTTCCTTTGCCATAAAATGTGTCCGCTGATTGAAGTGTTGTTGTATAGGATACCTGGTACTGGCAAAAGTGCTTAGAGCAGAGAAGGCAAATCCATAAAAAGAATGTTGCTATCCCTTTTTAGTCCAAGCACTGTGCTCACCAAAGCCAAAGAAGTCCAAACTCATCAACCTGACACCAGGTATCTAGTTGGGGTTTGTATTGGTCTTTGCTATGGGCTGGTTTGGCACTTGACCATGGTGGTAGCTGGATCAACCTTGATGATAAGAAGTCTGTGTGACTGAGTTGTGCTTGGCTTCTATACCTGTCACCATGGCCAATTAACAGCTCCTTTCAGACAATATAAAGATAATAAAACATGTTAACTCTATTCACCATCTCCCCACTTTCATGTTCTTGTTGTTCCGTACTTTAATTATGCCTCTTTTTTGGTCCAAAAAGTAGACATCATTAATAAAAACATATGGGTAATTCTAAACAAACCTCTCTATAATAGACATCATTAATAAAAACATGGTTAATTCTAAACAAACCTCATTTTTAAAAAATAATGTTCTTTATTCACCATTCTTCTTATAGCTCAGACTTTCCTTCTGAGCTTATAATTCTTTATTCTTTTAGAAGTTCATTTAGTGTAGATATCTATTGGTGGTAATCTTTAAAATTTTTTGATTCTCTAAAAAATTCTTTATTTCACCCTCATTCTTGAATTACTCAATTATAAGTTGATATTTTCTTTCATCAAGATTTTATTCCACTTACATCTAGCTTCCACTGTTGCTTTGAAAAGCCTGCTGTTGGCCTAATCCTAAAGGACTAGCTTTTCTCGGTTACTTTTAAGATGTATTTTTTCTCTTTGATTCTCTGTAGTCTTAACTGCAATTTTCAGGTGTACATCTTATTTTATTTATCCTCCTTCCTATATCTATGAATCCATATGTCTCCCCAGTTCTGTGTAATTCTCAGTCATTAAGTCTTCAAATATCACTACCCCCACCCATGTCTCTAGTCTTTCTCTATGGGACTCTGATTAGATGTGTATTAGACTTTCCCTTTCTGGCATCCATATTACTTAACATCCCTTTCTCATTTTCCATCTTCTAAACTCTCTTCTGAGCTGCATTGTGATTAATTTCTTTAATTATAGTTTCCCGTTCATACATTCTCTCTTCAGCTGTGTCTAATCTACAGTTAAAATCATTCACTGAGCTCTTTCAGTGAACAATTATGTTTTTTTTTTTTCATTCTCCAAAAATTTAGTTTTGACTTTTTCAAATCTTTCTAGGCATTTTCAATAGTCTCTTATTGCATGTGTATTTTTATTAAATTCTTTTCTTTAAGTAGTTCATAAATAGCTATTTTATATTCTGTAGTTAATAATTCCAATATCTAAAGCCATTGAGAATGTATGTCTATATTTACAGTTGTTATGTTTATTGCTCTGTGTTTCTCTTATTGGTGATTGGTTTCTTTGTATGTTTGGTGATCTTTTGGAGATCTTAATCTGTGGGAATCCTGAAGGACTCAATCTGGAATGCTTTCCTCCAGAGAAGATTTACTTTTGCTTCTTCTGGGATCAAGGAGCTGCTACCAACCTGGGACCACTTAGCTCTTTCAAGAGTCCTGGCTTCCAGGTTAAGGTCCTCCAGCTTGCCACTGGCTTAGAATCCCAATTGTGCAGATACCCTTGATATTTGTTCTTAGGGAAGCCTCTGCTATTTTTGTGAGCTTTCAGCATATCACTTTGGTTTCAGCTCAGTTTTGGAGTTTTGTTGGTTTGTTTGTTTTTGTTTTAGCCCATTCTAGCAGTCCAGCAATGCAATAAAATATATGTTCTATGCAAGATGAGTTTGCTTTATAAAGAGAAGGCATTTCACAGTATCTAGTCAGTCATTGTGCTGGAAGCAGATGTCTCTTATTTAATATCCTGAATGTGCACATACTGTTATTAATAATAAAAATAATGTCTGTGAAATCTTAAAATGTTTTAAAAGCTTGTCCATATGAATTTTACAATGATCCAGCATACTAAATTTTTCCAGGATTTTCAATTTAGCCCATCTCACAAAGAAAGTGGCCATTTTCAACTTAAAGTCCATTCTTTGCATACCCCCATGGATAGGGAAGATGGCTTAATGTATTTGCTTTTTTTTGTTTTATTTAAATATTTATTGAGGATTTACTTTATTTCAGAACTAGAAAACTTTTACTTAAAGAGCCAGAGTGACTATTTTAGACTTGCGCATCTGTTGCACTACTCAACTCTGCTATTGTAGTTCAAAGCAGCCACAGGTAGTACGTAAACAAATGGACATGTCTGTGTTCCAGTAAAACTTTTATTTAAAAAACAAGCAGTGGGTTCATGGACTGTAATTTGCTGGCCCCCCAATATATTCTAAACACTGGATCAATTTTGTGTATGTGTTGAATCTCCACTGATCTTTACCAAATTCACTTTGGAGGCTCTCCCTTCTGACACATTCCAGTGAAGACACAATGGTCCTCTTTGTTTCTCAAAAAAAGCCTGGTTCTGCCTGCTTAGGGTCTTTATACTTGCTGATCCCCCTGTCTGGAAAGTCCTTCCCTCGTGTCCTGTGTTCAGCTGTGTCCGCGTGAATCTTGCTCAAGCAGCCTTCCTCAATTCCCCTTTATAAATCCATTCCTCCACTTTTCTCACCAAAGGATTCTGTTTGTTTCATTTAGAATACCTACTAAAATTTGGAACTCTGTATTTTTCATTTATTTGTTTAGCATCTTACCTCCCAAGTAGACTGAAAGAAAGTTCCATGAGGGTAAGAACTATCTATGCTTTGTGTGTCTAGTGCCTGGCATAGTTCCTGGAAAATAACAAGTACTCTGGGTAATCATTATTGTGTTGAATGAATGAAGCAGCCCTATGAAGCAGGCATTGCTATTAGTTTTCACATTTTACAGAGCAGGAAACTTAGGTTCCATCGGGTTAAGTAACTTAACAGTTAGTAAGTAGATTCAACCTGAGGTTGGTCTGTCCGATTCCAGGCTCTGAGTTGATATCCTTTACCTCTCTGACCCCTTGATTTCTTAGTTATGTGCAGAGTTAAAGAACAAAGCCACCCAGCTATTCTTGGAGGCCAATCAAGAGGGTGAGAGGTGGGGGGTGGAGTGGTGGGGTTCCAGAAGCATGGTATTAGTATCAAATGAGCTGACTCAAGTTAAATGGGAAAAGGATCAGTTACCTAATTGCAAACAATCCCACTGTTGAGGTACAGCTTTATGATTCAGGGGTCAAAACAGTTTCATGCCAGCAGGATCCCAATGTTCTTATGGCAGCAAAGGGGAAAGTAAGTAGGAAGCTTCCATTCTCAATGGAGATCCAGGGCAAAGCAAAGTGCCCCAGCTTATCCAGGAGGTCTGGCAACCATTAAAGAGAAATGACTTCCTAAATTCTAGCTGACAGGGGTACTGAATACATTGTACCATCCAGGACGCAGAGCCCCACGTGCGCAGGGAAATGAATCTGGTTTAAAAACTCATGGGATCATTCCCGTTTGTCCCAAGCTTGGGAATTCAATGAGGAACATTATTTTAAAACAAAAATCTGAAAGAAAGTTAATGTACTTTTCTTTGAATATTAGAAAGCTGTGTTTTGCTTATTAGTCAGTGGAAAACCTATATGACTAAAATATTTTTAAATGTAAGCTGGCTGATAGAACAGGCTCAAGGCAGGAAAATAGACCATTTGAAGCAAATCAACCATTAATTTCATATGTATTACTTAAGAAAAAAGAAAACATTGAAGCAAAGTGAAAATGACATGATGGTCTATTTCAAACATTTGGTAAATGTAACTTAAAATGAATTCTCTACAGTGATTCCATGAGTTCAGCCAAACCAAAGAGCTGACTTAAAGGACCTCGTGATAACTGTGAACTTAACAAAGTTTTGCAGAACTGTAGTGTTAATTTTCTGGCAGGCATCAACTATAAATAAGGATATATTACTTTGTCAAATAAATAATCCATAAACAGAATAAAAGTTGTTTAGGTATAATGTCAAATAGCACATAACTTGTGTAAAAGTAGCTATCCCCAAAGAGAAAGGCAAGATATATATGTTCATGCATGTATGAAATCTATATGTACCAGGGAAAAGCATATTTTGACATCTTCCTGGATCTTTTACTTCTAAGAAGTAAACATAATCCATCGTTTTCCAATAAAGCCCACATCCACATTCATGCACACACACACACACACACAGCACATATATAACATGATTAATAAAAATAAAAATTGAAAATAAAAGCCATGAAATCTTGCAGGAAGTAACTTGGCTAACCACAAAGTCTATTATACTTACTACGATTGATCTTCAGGTTTGACCCTGAACTCCCTGGCAGCCAGGGCAAAAAAGGGAAACAGGGTAAATTGTACAGTTCTTGTTATTAGAAAGGAGGAAACAGACTAGTTCCTGGAGATAGAGATTTTCCTGGCACTGGATATTTAAAGAAGTCTCTTGAGTATGATTTTCTATAAGAATATTGAACCACATAATGGATAATGCCCACGACAGCCTTTTCCAGCAAATGCAGATGTGGTTTTCAGAGAGCTGTCTCGTATATCAACCCCCAATAAAAGCTGGTGCCATGACATTAAAGTGGAACTCAGTGAAGGCACATTTTGCGAGAGTACTGTTTTTTATTTCTATATTTTGAAAGGTGTGTGGTTTTACTTTCAGTACATATTTTAAAGGTGCATAGAGAAATTCTAATTTGTCTGCCTATATTGCAGTGATCTGGCACCATTTCTATATCTAGGCATTTCCCCAGGGATTTTACTTGGTCATATCCCAAATTTTAATTTCTACTCACTACCATCTTCTAAATTCCATGAAAGTCCTGAAGTAGCACTCAAATTTTTCTATTGGTCTATCTCACTCTTTACTCATTAATGATGTAGGAAGGTTTTCAATAACTTGGTTTAGATGGAGGCCCTAAAAACATGGCTATTCATAGGAAGATTAATATTATATACCCTTCAACAGAAACAAGTGCAATTTTTTTCTGCTTCAAGTAGGCTTTTCTAATTGTTTTTAATTTTTATTTTTATTAACATTGTTCTATAATGTATTTATTTAATCATGAATATCCATCTGACATTTGTATAATAAACATCACCATCCCCCATTGCTGCAACATGTCTCCCAGTGCCCTGCCCCTTTAAACAGTGGAGGAAACCTTCCCCATGGCAGTGGATAAAAACTTAGCAGGCACAGTATCTTTTCCACTCACTATTATGCTAGACAGTCCTGTAGACAGTGTAAGTGATAGACATTCTATAATTTGAATGCTCACCTGGCTTTTTTGATCAGTAAACACAAATTAATGCTAACACATTAGAAAGAAGTGGTTGAATCCATTGGCTTAGAAATATTAAACCTGTAGTTCTTAACTTTTTGTATTCAAGAATTCTTTTAAATCCTATTATTATAAATATTTGCAGAGTAGCTTGAAGGAATGAAGTTGTGTGAACAGTTATCTCAGCACAATATTGCTGATTGGACAGATCCATTTACTGCTCAAGGCTCAAGATAATAGCATCATAGCCATGGTTTGTCCATGTACCAGTAAACCCATGATCTTTTGCTGTTGATGACTTGGCATTTGTCATCCCCCTCTCATTTCTTTGTTGCCAAAAACGACACTGCTCTTTACACTGTATTACAAAATCCGTTTGACTTTTTAGTCTTTGGAAACCATAGTGGTCCTTAACAGCACAAAACCTCATTGTGGCCATTGGAGAGCTGCCAAAGCCTTGGCTCTGACTTCTTAATTTGGGGAAATTCATTCACGCGCCTTTGTTAGCTGGTCCTACATTTTGGGAAATGGCAAATGTAAGTAGTCTAGGATTCCACATTGTATAAAGGCATCGAGTCTTATTCAGGTTTCCATTCCTATTGTGTATTCACGTGTGCATTTCACTGCTGCATCCAGTAACAACAAATGGAAAGCAAGAGGAAGTTCCTTCAACAAATGCTTATTGGATGCCTACTGTGAGCTAAGGACAGGAAAGGACATTGGAAGGTGGGAAAGAAGGTTAGCCACCTCTTTTAATTTTATTAATACAATAGAAAGACATAAAATTTTATCAACAATTAAATGATATTTTAACAAGTTAATGGTATCCTAGTACATGGTGATTTTTAAATGTCTGGCTTCAAGAGCCAAACACCCTCTTCACCCCTTACTTTCTTGCCTGTTCCCATTACTGGAAAGGATGGGGTTCTCTTTTTTTCCTCATTGTCCAGAGTTTTGCTAAGTTAGCACAGCAGTAGAATTTATCCAGTCTTAACCTCACAGACTACAAGGGGAAGTTGGTGAAATATTGCACAAACCCAGCTTTGGTTTAGCCATGAATTATGCATTGTGTATTTAGACTATTCTACTCTTATAGTCTGTTTATCTGTTGACTTCCACCAAGATTTAGGGTTTTGTTGTACTTAATAACTTGCTTTATTTTGTTTGACATGTATTTTATGTCCTCCATGTGCATAGATACGTAAGATACACAGTCGTGGGTGAGGGTCTGGAGAGAAACCCCAGCCCTAGAAGCACTAAACTTTGTGAACACTGGGGTAAAAAAAAAAAATCACATACTTTTCTCCCTTATAGAGTGTTAATCAGTATGATGGTGGATCAGAGTTTTCCATGTCCCCCATCCATCCCAGAACACAAGACAGTTAAACCAAGGGAAGGTAAATGAATCTGGGTTATTCTTTTATTATGTATTTTACAGTTGGTCTTAAATTAAAATGGTGTCAGAAGATATTCAGTTAATTCAGCATTGATGTTTGGTATTGACCACAACTAAGACTTTCCCTGTTTCAGACCATATTGTAGTTTTCATGCTTCTTTTATTAAGTCCTATATTCAAAATTGTGATCTAGTGTATTGATGTAGGTTTTTGCATTCCTTAAAAATAAAACCAGTGTTAGGAAGATACTAAGATGATATTTATATTAGCTTGATCTAAAAACATCTCAGACATTCCTCCGTATATGTGTATTTCTATTTTGGAAATTAGAAGCTCTTAAGAGAGAAAAACAAAGTAAAAACATATTTAGATTGTCCATATTTAATATTGTTCATTACATGTCTGCTGTCATATATGTGATATATATTTTATGTCTCTTTATATTTAGCAATTATCTCTGAACATTTTAAAGCCTATATTATCCCTTTATTTCCATTCTGGGTGTTTTTTGAAATTTAATTATCTTTATCAAAACAGAGATGTCAGCGCCTAATAATGCTCCAAATGGAATTGTTTACCCAGCCCCTATTTTTATCAACTTCCTCTTCCCACCACAAGTGCTTGAGGTATCTAGAAAGAAATCTCTTTTCCTATATTTAGTCATGAGGAATTACATGAATGTCTAAAATAAGAGCTATTTGCATTTGTGTGACTCTCCAGTTTTCATCAGCTCTCCTTGAGTCTCATAAACCCCTGTTGAATAGAAGAGGATGCAGATGCACAAGAGTCTTACGTCCCCTGCCTGCCATTCAGCAGTGGAGGAGTCAATATTGAACTGGGTCTTATTGACTCCAGAGTCTGTATTCTTTTCTAGGCGCCGTATTGCCTCTACATAGAAAACCACCATTGCAGTCATTGAGTGTTCACACGCCATTCATTCAGTAAATATTTATTTACTATGTGCCAGGCGTAGCACTGGTAATACCCACTGATAAACAAGAGGACTCAGTCCCTCACTCAACAGAGCTCGCAGCCTGGGCCAGTGTTGCAGGTTGGATTTCCCAAGAAACAGATCTTGTGAAGGTTTTAAGTGCAATTAGTTTATCCAGAGGAGGAGAAAGCTGAAGTATTCTCCCTCCGTCTTCCAGCATTAGCTGAAGGGTGCTTCCAAGAACTTTACCTTCTGGCTTTCCGGCCCCTCTTGGGCATTATAGGCCAAGAAGAGGCCCTCAGCGGAGTCGCATGTATTCATAGTAGAACTCTGTTGGCAAGTTCTGTGCTCGGAGTGCCAGGGAGATGAGGGAGGTCACTGACCTGGCTGCTGCAGCAGGGAACCAGGCAATGATCTGTGATTAGTGTGGTGTGGGGGCCTGTAGGAGCATCGAGAGGCCAGCAAGCCTGCCTGTTCAGAGTAACGGGCAGCTACCTGAGGCCCCTGAGACAAGCAGAAGTGGCCCAGTGAAGGCGGGGGGAAAGCATTTTATCTATCTGGAGTGAACTATAAGAAGTTCCATATGGCTGGAGCATGACGAGGACGAGCAAGGCATGGTAAGCAGAGGCCAGATCCCAGGATCCCTGAACGCTACAATGGGGAATGTGGACTTAATCCTGAGGGTGGTAGAGAACCATGGAAGGATTTTAAGTGGGGTCGTATCAGGATCAGGTTTGCATTTGGGGAAGATCTTTCAGGCTCAGTTTAGAGAATGGGGGAAGGAGTCACAGGTGGAGGATAAAAGCTCAGTTAAGAATCTTGCAATAGTCCAGGCTATTGAGGCTAAGGCACTGCCTTAAATCTGGCCCTTGGAACCCTCTTTTCAGAAAGGAATGAGGTCTGTGTTCCCAACAGTGTCAATGCTGGCTGCCAAATCACATCATATTGATGCTGAAAGTTCTCTGTGTCTTGTCAAAGGATGCAAATAATGGTTCTGGAACTTCTCTTGCCTTTCTGCATTGCCAGTAGACTCATTACCCTCTTTGTTTGATTATTTGTCTAAATAGGAAGATCGTTTTTCTCTTTTAGAAAACAGGGCTAAGATATATATATATTTAAACTCCATCCAGTTTATTATCCCCCAGGTTGCAACAACCGTGTGCTTTTCTCTTCCAGTATTCCTGTAAATTCTTCTTGGACTGATTGTGGAAAATGAAACCAATTTTCCCTGACATAACCCCACAAAATGCCCTTATCTGTCTGTTCACGCATAGAATATTTTCTTTCATGTATATTTAGCGTGTTTCTTGTCTCTGTCCATAATCTCTCTATGCATCACTGTTGTCTTTTAGCTTGGAAACTCCTGAGGGAGCTGGAGACTTATCTGTGTAAATCTTTTGGAATAATAGTAACTACAAAAGATTGCTGCTTAAACAGATCTAATGCTGCTGATTCTTTGCTTTCACCTTTTCTGAGCATAAGGCCCCTGAAGACTTAGAAAGAATCCAGCTTTTCTTCCAGGCAGCTCTTCTTCTTTTCTTTTCTTTTCTTCTTCTTTTTCACCTTTTTTTTTTGCAATTCAATCACAGTGTGTCATGAGTTATAGGTCAAAATTGGGGATGTCTGGCAATAACTGCAGATATTTAACCTTAGGCTGGTGGTATATGCATGCAGTGGAATATTCTAGAGCAATGGGTAATGAGCTATTGGTAACACTCCACAGTAAAGATGAACCTCACTAACACATTGAGTGAAGGAAGCCAGGCACAAAGGAGAAATTGGCATATGATCCCATTAAGTCCAAACAGGCAAAACTAACCCATGGAGTTCGAACTCAAGACAGGAGTTGGGAGGTGCCTAGAAGATGGCACAAGATGGATTTAGAAGAGCTGGTTATGTTCTATTTCTTGAGGTGGGTACTGGTTACATGTATGTAATCACTTTGTGGAAATGTTATTGAGCTGTAGACTTATAATGTGTGAACATTTTTCAATAAATAAGCTTATTGAAAAATAAAATGGAAATTTTAGGCCATCAGAGCTGAATGGAGCTGACCCTCAAGGCCATGTTTATGTTTATATCTGGGAAACCAAGGCCCAGCTAATCAGCTGTGGAATTGACGCTGCCTCCTAGGGCATTTCTCCTGTCTCTAAGTCATGCCAATTATATGGTGGATTCAGTACATCCAAGAGAGAACTGAGGAAGTAGGCTGAATTCTTAAGGAAAATGAACTTTGTGCCAAAGATTGACAAGACAAAAGGATCAAGATCCTTTTATGTTACTTTTCTTGTTTTGTTTTAAATTGCCTCCTAGCCTCCCATTGTAACCAATGGACCAGGCTGGGGAGAAACAGGGGAGGTTTCATGGGAGCTTTGCAGGCACAAGTTCAGGACTCAAGATGTACTTTGGAGAGTGGCTCTTGTTGTGGTCAAGGCCTGCCCTAGCTGCCCAGTGTTTAAGAACCTCTGAGAATGTCAGGGTAATACTCTGGACCATATTTTAAGGCAGACACATGGCACTTCATCCCAATCAGAACCCATCTGCCAGGTTTTTCTTGGCTTTCAGATGAAAGAATAGAGGTGATAAGACTTGACCTAAACCATAACTGAGGTGAATAAGTTTAATTGGATATGTGAGGGATTAGTTAAGTATCCTCTCCCTCCCTTCTTCTAGTCAGTCTACTGTGGAAGGTTCTGAATAAGTCTAGGTTGTTTTTCATGGCTCATGTAATGAAAGTATTCCAAGGGTGGATGTGTTCTGAGTCAATAATACTGGTGACTATGGGCTGAGTCCACATCAAAATCTCCCTCAAGGTTGGAGAAGTGGCTTCCAGGTCATGCATTTCTTCTCATAAGAACTGAATGGCCCTAGGAACTAGAAAGCCCCGGTATTTCAGAAGGTGCCCTGAGACTTCTATGGACTTAGGCTCTGATCTCTTCTAGAATATTTGACCTTGAGCCTCTTTGGGGCACAAAGGATTAGTATTGACAGATGTGGAATGATAAATTATATCCAATGGACACTGATGGATAAATGGAGATATGTTTGGGGCCTCTATAGATTAACTGGAGGGAAGGATGCATCTTATCTCCCCTTTTACTATTTCCCATTTTAAATAAATAAAATAAACAAAAATCTGATATAAGGTAAAATGTATAAAAAATTAATAGTGAAATATTCTGCCATGTAAGGAATAATTAAGGCGACAAGTCAAGTCCTCTATCTGAATGGAGATGACTAAATACAGCTAAAAGCCTTTTAAAAAGTAGTTATTTTTTTAAGCAACCACTAGATGCCAGGCACTAGACTTTTAACATACTTCTGATAACAACTCAACTAGGTATTAAGAGACACATACATACCCCACTTATCCCCATTTTACAGATGAAGAAATTGATGCTCCTGGACACTAAGTGCCTTGTCCAAGGTCATGCAGAAAGTAATTAGGGGATATGACCCCTTAGTCATGCTGCATCCATATGCCTTCTAGGGTAGGAACACATATATTTCTTCCTGGGAGTGAACTTCCTAAGGCCTAGGACATCAGCTGAGTAGACTTTTCCTTTGGGACACCAGCCAGTGTCATTTTCTATTACTCACTACCCTGGGGAGATGCTACCATTGCCCTTGGGTAGGGATCATTCAACTCCCCCTCCCTTCTAGCCACAGCCCGAACCTGGAGCCTACATCCCTGAGGACTCTTGCTTAGCTATATATGTTCTAAAAGGCACTTGCAGGTATTGGTCAAAAACCCAAACATTGGAGTTGGACAGATTTTGGTTCACATAATTTTACCTTCCCCAGCCTCAATTTCTTCATCTTTAAAGTGGGGATAATAATAGTACTTAACCCAATACAACAGGCTTGCTGGGAGGCCTAAATGAAACATTTGTGTGAAGTATGTGGTACAGTACCTGGCTCATAGTGAGCATCACAAGGTCACGGCTATATATAATCAGCAAGGACAACTGGAGAGACTCGTACACACATACACACACAGTCACACATAGAATTAATTGTGAGGCCCGACTAGGAGGAGAGCCAGAGTCAGCTCTCTTGTCCCTCTGCAGTGAACTCAGTGACCATGGACCTCAGCTCAAGAGGGCATTTGGATAATTTGGGTTTTTCAAATTTTTTATTTCTTTTTATTATTATTATTTTATTTCTGCATTTGAATAATTTGAATGACATTAGATTCCATGTGAAAGACCTCTGTAATCTCTTTCGAAAGTATATGGACAAGCTAGGCTCTGACTTTCTCGAAAGAACTGCCCACCCTTCTGCCCCACCACCATGTACCCACACTCTACAGAAATACAGGCTTTGGCTCATTTTTTATCAGATTTGTAAAGGAAAAGATAATTGTTCTATTGCATGTTGGTGTATTGCAAGCTATATGTGGCATTCTATGGAGAGTTTAATTCAAATGGTGAAGGAATTTTTTTAAATCCCCACATCTAAAACAGATGTACAAGGCAGGATCCATAAGTGGTAGTCAATTCAAGAAGTAAGCAAATAAGTGAAAGGATAAATGCACAGCTCAAGATCTAAGTCTTTGTTCAATATTTTAAACACATGGCTGATTTCAAAGTCTCTATAACCACCAAGTTGGAACGCAACCCACTCAGAAGTAGCCGGCACCTTGAAGGAAAGGATTAGAATTCCTTGTGACCTTGATATACTAAAGAAATGATCAGAAACAATCAGCCTGAACTCAGTGGGGCAGGAGAAAAACAAACTCTGCAAGCAGTAGGTGGTACAGAACTGGCTTTGTGTGAACACAGCCAAGAGAATGAACCCAAAACAGAAGCATTGCTGAAAAGCCAACAGCAATTTAGGCATGAATGAATGAATGAATGATTTAATGAGAAGATGTGGGTGGCGCCAGTCTCGAGAGGCATCTTTCACTGCCTTTGCATTGGCACAAAGCAGAGAACCCTTCATCTCAACCTGATAGGTCCATAGTGTAGAGGAGAATAGAGGTTGAGGAATGCAGGACATTGAGAGGGGGAAGGAGAATTGGGCAGGGAAAGAAGACAGTTAGGACCCTGCAAAGCAAGAAGAAGCAATAGGCACAAATTATAGCAAGGGGGAATGGAGGTTAGCCAAGGAAGGAGATGAGAAAAGCATTAGCTGATAGCTTGAAACTTTATAAATGGAATAGCGTCTCTTTTCTAGAACAACTTGAAGTAGGATTTGCTGGGGAGGCAAAGATCAGTGCTGGTTAATTTGTGGGACCCGCTTCTCTGATCACTTGAAGGCTAAGCAAGAGGATTAAGAAGGTCTTCTGATGCAGACCTACTTTGCAGTTCTCCTGCACCTAGAGGTGAAGGATGCCACCTCTAGGTAGCACTTTCAGTCACTCCCTTTGGGTCAAATGCTCTTCCCCTATCCTTCTATAACAATGCTCCTACCCCTTCAAGGCCTAGCTCAAATGACTTCTCTTCCAAAAAATCTTTCCTAAAGCTTCTAATGACCTCTTTTACCCGTTCTGAACCCCCCATGGCATTGTACAATGACTCCCTCCCTTCGTGGACTCCTTGGTTATTCCTTTAAATATCTTTCTTAACTCTCCTATTCTCTTTTAGGGAAAATTCTTCACATAGGGTAGGTGCTAAATCATAAGTAACAAAAGCCTAATAAGCAGCTCTTTCCTTTGTTAGCACTTATGGAAATTCTAGCTTTGGCAGCAACTTCCACCCAGCTAAGTGCAAAGAACTAACTATTGCCAGATACCAAGAGTCAAAGAGATGTTTCCCAGTTGTCTTTATGTGGATAGTGCTTGAAAGACAATTTGAAAATCAAGGAAGATTTCAGCTACATTACTGTGATCTATGTGGATTTATTTTATTGAGTAGAATCCAGAAAAAAATGTTGTAGAAAGGGGTATAGTAGACAGTAAAAAGTAAAGGATGAAGGAAGCTCTCCAAGCCACCCATGTATGGAGAGGTATTCAAAACAATGAACACACCATCCTGAGGCTTTTTAACCTCCAGCCATAATTTCCGAGTTCCTACGAAGTATTTCAAAGTCTCTCAGAGTCCTCCTCTTCCTAGGACTGGCTTGGGCCCTACGACCTCACCAGGTAGCCATTTTGTTTTGTTTTGTTTTGTTTTGTTTTGTTTTGTTTTGTTTTACACACATTGGCAACAAAAATGAAGAAACCTGACAAACTCTATAAAAACTTTTGAAACTCTGTTCTTTGGAGAAGTTGGAGAATAACAAACTTCTGTGGACTATCTGTAAGTATTAAATGTTCTGTAAAATGAATCACAATTGCCTCTTAGAGATAAAGGGAAAATCACAAAGCTGGGGAGGGCAAATTAGAGTTGTTTAAAGCAGAAAACATAAATGACCCCATAAGACAAAGGATTTTGCTACTTTTGAAATAATCTATGAGGACTTATTCCTCAAAGTTGGGACCCATTTCTGTCTGATCAAAATGGATTGTGCCTGCTATAACAAGTATTCTTTCCTGCTCTAGAGTGAAATCTTTCTAGTTTAAGATAATATCCTAATCAATGTGAAGTTATTTTCTTAAAATCTTTTTATTTTAGGACATGAAATATGTTAACCTGTAGTGGTTGGGGGTGAAAGGTACAGAGGTGTCATGGAAGCCAAGCCAATACCATTTTAGGTATTTGACAACTAACCTTATTTCTTAGTTTTTTTCCTATCTTTAAATTACTACCCCTGGCTTCCAAAATTGGGAATGCGTATTTGGAGGCCATCGCATATTACCTGAAGGGGCCAGTAATGAGGCTTTGTTACCTAAGATGCCTGTTTTTACTATATTCTCAAGGATGGGCATTCTCCAACCTTCTTAAGCCCAAGTGATAGGCACGTGGAGAGCATACCATCCATCTTTGAATTTAGCTTTTAAATAATAATGGTATTTTAAAATGACATAAGCAAATTCTTTTTTCTTTGGGGCTGTCATTCTAGGGGAAAGGGCAAAATAATTCACCATGTAAATTCTGCATTTCTAATTACTTGAGATTCAGTCAGCCCAGCACTAGTAAATGTAACAGTGATAGGCAGACTGTCAGTTTAAGAAAAATTATGTTTATTTATATAATAGTTTTTTTAAAAATGTTATCTAGGCACCAAGCTAAGTGCTTACCTTGAATTATATCGGTTAGTCCTTACCTTAGCCCTATGATCTGGGTACTATAAATATTTGCTTCTTATTAAGCATGGGGAAACTGAGGCCCAGACCATTTACTCAGCCAGGGAGGGGCCAAGTTGGCATTTGAACATTTTAAAATTTTAAAGTGTTAATTTCAAAAAAAGTATAGGTAAATAGATAATTCAGAGGAGATCTTTTTCTGTGCTTTCATGATTGTTTACTGAATGTTTAGAAGACTGTATTTTGTTTCAAGGTAACCATTCCTGAATTTCTAGAAATCGTTGGGCTATTCTCAAGTGCAGAGAGATTGTGAAGCAGGTATCCATACATAAATAACTGCTCCTATGACTCATTGTAATTTATTAGAATGTATTGGAAATAAAATCAAACTCATTCTTACAAAGAAATAGAATCCACATGTACACGAATGAAAACGCAAGAACTCAGAGTACAAAGAGCTCCCAAACTCCAAATTTCTCTGATGCTTTGTAAAAGTCCCTGCCAACACCCAGAAGAGAAAAATGCCCTTGTAGGATCCACAAGTTGACAAAGATTGACTCAACTGTTCATAAGTTATCATAGCTGTGGAAAGATTAGAACTATAGAGGAGAGCTGATGGACTAGTTGGGAGGACAGAATTCAACAATGAAATGGAGTCTTACTTGAGTTTTGCTCTCAAGCGCCTGGTACACAGTAGGTGCTTTTATTTAGAGTGAAGAAAGAAAGAAAGAAAGAAAGAAAGAAAGAAAGAAAGAAAGGGAAGGGAAGGGAAGGGAAGGGAAGGGAGGAAGGAAGGAAAGAAAGAAAGAAAGAAAGAGAAAGAAAGGAGGGAGGGAAGGAGGGAAGGAAGGAAGGAAGGAGGGAAGGGAAGGGAGAAAGGAAGAAAGGAAGAAAGGAAGAAAAGAAGAATGGAAGGAAAGAAAAGAAAGAAACCCAGTGAAGGCTGGTGAATATTATTCAGAATGCCAGTGAAGGGTTCCAATTAGAAAAGGGACTTGATCTGATGAGCATCTTTAGATGCTAGTCCTGGCTGCTGTGTGTGAGGGGAGAAGGGGAGCTTGGAGAGGGCAGGGCTGTGAGAGCCTGTCATTTTCTCAGAGGCCTCTCCTGAATACCCTGTTCATAATGACAACTCCGTCCTTGTCATCAGTTTCCCTGATGTTTTGTTTTGTTTTGTTTTTGTTTTACTGCTGTGTTCCTAGCACCTATAATAGTTCCTGGCACACAGTAGGGATTCAATATTTGCTGAATAAATGGATAAAAATGGGACAGTGAATTAGGAGCTTGTCAGGCTGTGACTTCAGCCTACCTTATGGAAATGGAGAGAAGGGTACTGATTCAGGGGAGCAAATGGAGTGAATCTGGTGGGTGAGAAAGAGAATTCAAAGATTTCTGGTCTGTTTAAATGGTCAGATGATGGTACCTTTTGCTGAAATACAAAAGAATGCAGGGAGGTGGGGGGGGACTGAAGGTATGGGGAGTTGGGATAAACAGGTAAACCAATGGGACTGAGTAACCCAAAGCACCCGGGAAAATACTAGCATCATCCTGTAGGTAAAAGCCCTGACACATGCAAAACACTTCCTCCAGGGGCTTCCTCTCCTGAAGAGAGGGATAGGAGAGGAATCCCAGTTGATGTAAGAAAGCCTTAAAATTACCAACAAATGTCTCAGAGTACACAGTGGGAGCCATTATAGGACACCCCTCTCTCATAGTCCCAGGACATCTGTGTTGTACAGCCCGAGGGTAGAGGACTGGTGAGATGTCCCATAGGGCTTCTTCTGTCCCTACAACCCTCACCCTTAACCATGTAGGGTTAAGGAGTGAACCTATAGCTGCTTCTTCATTCTGGTCCTTCATCCTTCGCATGCCTCTTCCTTTTTATACAAGGACTGCTTCATCTCCTCAGACTTTCTGAGAGAAGAGGAAGCATGACAAAAGTAATTTTTAAAAATTAAATGAATGTGTTATATAAACTTGAAAATTCACAGACAACAAATGGCTCTTCCCCCAGACCTCTGTTAGGGTCATATGAGCACGTCCGGGAATGTCTCCGAAGCACATACTCTAGAGAGGGGGGCTGGGGGGAGGGTCTGTGGTTTTAGGACGGAGGGTCTCATTCCCTCCCAAGTCAGTGTGTCTCCTGCCAACAGTTCAAGTGTTGCTTTCGGTCTCACATGAAGGACCCTGGAAGATGTCCAAGGGCAAGTCTAAACTGGAAACACTGTGATGAATATGGGGTGTCCTCTGCAAAATGTCATGGCCCTGGACATCCCTCCCTGGGCTCTACTCTGGCTGCCTCAGCGTTATTTTGAGTGTTGACAGAGCAATCTGCACAGCAAAGTCAGACTTCCTTGTCGAAGGTTTCACACAAAGTCTTTGGCAAGAGCCCAAAACAACAGCCGCGACAGAATGCCCCAAAGCGTTTGGGTGACATGCCACAAGCTGAGACCCCGGCCCTCACCAGTGGCTCCCTTCAAAGGCCTTTGTTGTTGTTCCACACTCAGCATGCTTTAGCAGACAGTGACGTGGCGAGGTTTGGACCCTCGTGAAGCTGAGCTTTCCTTGGCACATCACTTACTGGACACACAACACAGGACTACAGAACAAGATGTTCCTGTTCCTGGGAGAAAATATTTGCCATAGAGGTTGTTTGTGGTCAGGAGCATGACAGATTTGGTTGTTTTTGAATCCGGTTGTATTTTCCACCTACTAGCTGTGATCTTGGGCAAAAGTTGCATCGATAAAATGGATATCAGCATATACCACATAGGAGTGGATTGTTGTGAATAGGAAATGGAATAATACACGTAAAACACTCATCTCCACAAAATGACTGGCACATATGCACTCAGTAAATAGTAGCTGTTATGACCAAAATAGTCTCTTATATGTCATGTTATGTTATTAGTATTCATATACTATATTCCTTTAATTCTAAGTTTTCCATTTTAATATTTATAAAGTTGGAACTCATAACTGAGTTTTAATTTTTTATTAGAAAAGTTGTAGGTTTACAGAACAATCTTGCATAAAATACAGGATTCCCCTATACCGTCTATTATTAGCACCTTGTATTGGTGTGGTACATTTGTTATAATTGATGAAAGTACATTTTTATGCTTGTACTAGTAACAATGCTCCGTGGTTTAACTTAGGGTCATTGTTTGTGTAATGCAGTTTCATGGATGCTTTTAAGTTTTTAATTCTGTTTCCGTATATACAATCTAACATTTCCCCCTTTTAGCCACATTCAGCTATGTTTTATACACCTATTAGTTATTATGAATGGCAACTTTCCCATTATCGCTTTGAATTGGTAGTGCAGATCATAGGAGAGCTGGTGAGGTTTTTAAATTGTCACCTTTCTGAATTATTTTCTTAGCTGAAGTAGGTTTTCAGTTGACTTTTGTGTTTTCGGAAGAGACAGGCATCTAATCTGTAAATAATCACAATTGGGCTTCTCTTTTTTATAGCTGTATATATTTTTTTCTTGTCATGTTGCTTTAGTTAGAATATCCAGAACAATGCTAAACACTAGTGTTTATAGTGGGTATCCTTGACTTGCTCCTGGTTTTCATAGGAATGTTGCCCTAGCTCACCATTTTTATGTTTACTTATCATGCTTCTTTGCTAAAGGAGTATGTTCTTAATCTTAGTTTCCTGTGATTTTTTAAATCAGGAATTGTTGAATTTTTATCCATGCCTCTTAAGTATTTTTCTAAATCAGTAGTTCTCAAACAGGGGTATGCATAAGAACTACCCAAAAGCACTGACAAAATATATAGATCAGAGCTTGCTCTGGATACCGCACCAAAATTTGCTGCAGTAGAATCAGTCCTGTGATTCTGACGTGTACCCCTGGTTAAGAAGCACTGATTTGGATGGTCGCAGATATATTTGTCTCTCTTGACTTAATGTGATGAGTTATATTATGGAATTCCTTACATTTGACCATCCTTACTCTCCTGACAAAAGCCCCACTTGGCCATGGTATATAGATTTTTTTAATGTGCTGCTGGATTTTCTTTGTGAACTGTGTGGTTTATGGTTTTTACATCCTAGTCACAAGTGGAATTATGCCTACAGTTTCTTATTTTATCCAAACCCTGGCAGCTCTGAAAATTAAATTGTGAAGCAACCTATATTCCCAGGACTCATTAAGAGGAAGAAAAATAAATAAATAAAAAACAAAGTCTCTTTTTGAGCGTTGTGAGCTTACTCTCCTGCTGAGTGGCTCAAACTCAGAGCCTTTTTTGGAAATAATTACTTGGCAACATTTTCAATTTATCTCATGATTTTTGGCTTATTAGAATCTTAGATTGTCACTCAATATTATTATTTTATTATCCCAGAATAGTATCTATTTCATACACATATATTCATCTGTTGCCTTCATTTCATTCTTCATTCATTCTTTATCTTTCCATTCTCTTGCCTGTTGGTCATTCTTTACCTTTACCATTATATTCTCTTGCCTGTTAGTCATTTTGTAATTATTGATTTGATCTATCCCCCACCTTTTGTTGTTTACTTTACTTTTTGTTTTCCTTATAGGTGTAAATGAACATTTTTTCACTCAATAATTTTGATGCCTCTCCTTAGTGATTTGCCTGTTCCTATCCTTTGTCCATATTCCTGCTGGGCAGTTAGCTCGTTCTTATCAACGTGTCATATTATCAGTGCACATTCTTCATCTGAAGCCTGCTCTCCTGATTGTCACTTAGCTTATGGCTTGGATTATGTGGGCTCTCTTGTTGTTATTTGTTTTGGGTTGTTATGGTAGCTGTTTGGTTTTGCCCCGCAGAATGGTTACAATTATATATGTCTGTTTTTTCCTTTGCAGTTTCTGGGTTTCAATTCTTTTGAAAAATCCCCACAATGCCAAACTTTTGAAAATAAAATTGAGAAATAAAATAACTGGGCTTTATGTCTAGCATAGCACCTGAAGCACAGTGGGCATTCAACAAGCATTCCTTCCTCGCCTCGTCTTCATTCCTCTTCTTCTCCTCCTCGTCCTCACCACCACCACTCTGGACCTATTTCCAGAAGACTTGATTTTCTCTGCATCGCCACTGTCAGTAGCCATCTCAGGATTTGAGGAATGCTGTACTTGACTAACCTTTTTGTGTGCATGCCTGTATATACACATACACGTGTATTCATTTGGTTATACTTTAGCATATACACACATGCGTACTAGTTTAATGACATCCTTTTTGTGGAAACTTTAAATGTATTTTTTTTCTTTTCTTCACAAATATTTGGATTGATTTCTTTGAAAAAGGCCCATATTGCCCATCAGTAAGCATTAATAATCTCACCTAATCAGATGTGAAATATCATCAAGGAAATTTCCTATGCCCTGAAGGTTTTGTTTCTCTTAAAAATAAAAATAAATAAACCCCACAAAAGTTATTTTAAAAATATTGCCTCATATAGGAAATAGTCAATTATGTCACATTTCATCATGATAAACAGTACACTAAATGGGCATAATATTCTGAAATTCACATGTGGAAGAAAACCACACAAGTGTAAAAAGTAAAATTTATAGACAGGATTAAGGGCAAAAGTGTATGCTACAACATGTTTGCCTGATAGTGTGTAATTGCTGAGCATTATTTGTCGGTTAAGGGGATCAGCTAAAGCCTGGTGTATAAAAATTCATGCCAGTAGGAAATTTACTATAAATCAAAGTCTAGATTACTCCATAACATTACGTCTTCAAGTTGTAAATTAACTTGCACAAATTTGGCTTTCTGGGTAATGAGCAACATTTCCAGTGGAGCTGGAGGCCTTCTATTACTAAACTTAGAGTAGATGCAAAGGCTCGATTTCCCTCCCATCTGCCATTCTGGGTGGGTGCCTCTGTGTCTGCCTTAGTTGCTGGGCTTCCCATCCAGAGATGGCCCTGAAGCCAAGGACCGGTAGGTCAGTCCTGGGTGTGGTATAAGGACACCCATATTTACGCCTTTCTGTAGAGCACCCATGAAATTGCAGTTTCACTGTGAGCACAGCTGCAGCTGTTTCCTGCTCTTGCTGGGTGCAGTTCTGCCTTCCGGCAGGCAGCCTGCATATGCCACGCTGAAGCCCCATGTCCTCGGTGCTAAGTGGCCATCCTTTTACAGGTTATGGAATATTGACAGCAGATGTGAACCAAAGGGTGCCAAGTACTTCTGCCTGGCAGGGTCCCTTGTCCCTGTGGAGAAAGCACGTGCTCCTTTTAGAAGCTGCATGTTGCTGTTTCTGCTTTAATGTGTCTTTTACATGTAAGAGGGGGAAAGAGAGGAGGGGCACATTTGGGCCCTTTAAGCAAGAGGTAAATCACAGCAAGACAGTTCCAGAAAAGATGGGGCTGAGGAAGTTATAAATATGCACAGTGTTTCTTCAAGCTCCACCAGCCAAATGGAATCACATCCACAGTAAAATTGCTAATTATACTAACACTAAAACTAAAGCCAATGCTAATTCCAGCTAGAGTGCTAATATCTAACATTTGTTTGTATTTGCTGTATGTCAGATACTTTGCTATTATTCTGCATGTGCTTTCTCGTTTTCTTCTTCCAGCAATCCTATGGGATAGGTACAATTAGGATCCAAGGGTTAGAGATGTTCGGTCAAGTGTCCGAGCTCACCAGCTCCAGCTCATAATCTCCTGAATGATTGAATACTGGAGCCAGTATTTAAACCCAGATCCGGCTGGCCATTAAATGGCTCGCCATTTAACCAGCCCCTTCCGCCCCTCCAAAATGTACATCAGTGATGCATGCCTGCTTCTTTATGTACAGAGAACTGTCTACTCATAGGTCCCCCTGCTTTTACAAATCCCCAGTGGATGATCCTAGAGAATCCCCTCTGGTCCCATTGCACCCACTCGTGGCTTCCGTCCTGACTGCTGAGACGGTGGCCACCTTCTCTCCCATAGACCTCAGTCCCACTTTATGCCTGAGGAGTTACAGCATCAGGATTTCCTTGTTCCTCAGTCCTCTCCATGACAGCCTTTCCCTCAGTTTCTTCCCATATCCTCTCCTCATGGGGCACAGACAGGCCTGCTTCTGTCATTTCTGGGGCCTAGGACAAGAGGATAATGGAGGCACAGTTTGGCTTATGTGACCTTTCTTGTAATTCCAGTTAATTTGGTCCATTAGTAAACTCAAAAATCTTTCTTAAGAGCCATAAAATAATAATTTTTTAAAAATGTGTCCTTCAGTATTTTTATATGCATGGCCCTCCAAGCAGAGGCACAGGTCAGGGGCCCCTCTTGCTCAGATCTGCCTCCCAAGGCGACTTCTTCACCACTCTTCCCCTCTGCTGTACAGGCCCATGTGGCCATCTTTGCTCTGCAGGAAGGCTAGTGGAATATGTAAATTACATTTGATACCAGACCTCCTGGGCAGACAAATGGGGCTTCCCCTGCCTCACACAGAATAAAGCAAATTATCTTGAAACTGGCAGAAGCTGGCAACGTTGATTTGGTTTGGGCTTTTACCTGATTGTCTGCTGCTATGACTCTCAGAAGTTTAGGAAGGGCAAGTATTTTCCTGATCACATTTATCTGGTCAAGCTTGGGGAAAGGCATTCTCCTTCTCCTTGCTCTCTCTGTCTCATCCTCTCTTTTATTCATTCTCCCTCCCCATCCCCCTCCCTGTCTCCCATCATCAGAGGGAAGAAAAGAAAGAAGGAACAGCACATTAAAGACAAGGCCTGTCCTCTGAAGTTCAGTGGTTTGAAAGCTGACTGAGGAGACTAAAGGCCAAGGAGCATATGTGGGAACTTTGGGTACAAGCTGGGTGCCTGCTTCAGCTGTGGAAAGGCTTGCAGAAGTTACTGATGCTCCCAAAATGTCCATCGGACTAAAATGTGTTTTCTAGTTAGACTTGGGAGTCAGAATCAGTGTTGGTGTAAGCAATGGACTATAACAATTTAAAATTTAATGATGCAAGAACCAAATTAGGCTTGGACATTTAGTTTGTGTCTCTAAAACTTATAAAACATGCTAGTCTCTTAAACATGTTACAAAATCAATATTAGTCATCAGTGTTAATATTAATGGTTTGTTATTTTGATGAAAGGCTTTCCTTATAAATGGAAAATAAAGTAAATGGACTAGACAGGCATATGGTGTTCCCTGTGGCAGCCAGGTCACCCACCTGGGCAGGCCGTACTCTGCTTTTACCTGTTGGCTGCGTCCCAGACTGCAGGTGGAGGGCCTAGAGGAGAGGAGGAGCCTCTGCTCCAAGGGCCTGGCCTCGCAAAGCCGAACCCTCCGAGCAGCAGGGACATCACCCTCTGAAAACCACATCCACAGAAAACCACTGGGGCACCCGAGGGAGCGGGGCCGGGAGAACCAAACCACAGTAACAGGAGAGCGGAGGAAAGGTGAACACCACAGCATAGTAAAATTGATGTAAGACCACAGGGGCCGGGAGTCCCCGAGTGCTTTGTCATCCGGCTCCAAGCCACAGTGTGGGGAATTTTAATTCCCCAATGTTTAACTGCATGCTGGGCTCTGAGCTTGGGCTGTGGAATTCATCTGGACTTGCTAGAAGAACCAATGTTGACACAATGCCTCATTGCATGAGATCCCGTGGGCTTTCTTCCCAACCCTGCTAGGTGGTTCTGGGACTACTGGGGACTTCGTGGTTATGTACCATTGTCTCCTTTTTCCCTAAAGTAAGGTCCATGTTTCCCCCAGCATGGTTCGAGACTGTATGTATAAGATTAAAAGTGTGTTAAATGTGGGTAATCCATGTCTCAAATGGCTGTGGAGTTAATTACTGCTCTGAACTTAAGCTGGGCAGCCAGAAGAATGTTTTTTTTTGTTTTTTTTTTAAAGATTATGATTATGGGTCTTCTGGTTAGAATGCTTTGGGCAACAGGCAGGGTAGCAGCCCAAAGCGGGTAGGGGGAAACTAAAATGACAAGAATTGCAAATTGGATAAGTATAGACACAAATGCTCTTTCCTTTCCCTCTGTAATTCCCACTCCTTTTAGTATATCCTGGGTGTTTAGTGAACCAAAAAATACAGTTAAAGCTTTTCCCTATGTACTTTCAAGAAGCCTGGGACACTTTGAACCAAAATTGCTTTTGCCAGGCAGGAGCATCTGTCAGCAGTTTGATATTTTTTTTAATTGAAAAAGGAGCACTGAGCCACATCCTTTTATTCATTGGATAACCATTGACTGAAGGCCTGGGAATACAGTGACCAAGACAAACACCCCTGCCCTCTTGGGGCTGATGTTCTAGAGGGGGAGAAAAAGAATCAACAAGCCAAGTAAGATACATGTTAGGTTGATCCATATGAAATTGCTATTTTTGTAGGTCAGAGAAGTTTAAAAGTTGACAGTGTCGTATGGTTTGACTTAGCAGACGGTATTTTGATTGTGATAAGTGCTAAGGAAAAAAATTAAAGTAGGAAAGGGAGTATGAAATGTTGAGGTTGGGGATTGTTAGATAAGGAGAGACTTCACAGAGAAGGTGAGATTTGAACAAAGGGTGCAGGTACTGAGCCAGCCAAGGCCTCCCAGGGGAGGAGCATTCCAGGCAGAGGGGTTGGCAAATGCAAAGACCCTGCAGTGGTCCGGGGGGCCAGGGTGGTAGGAAGAGTGAGCCCAGCCCTGCAGGACTCATATCCATTAGGATGACTTTGGCTCAGCAGATTCTGAACAGAGGAGTGAATTGCTCCAACATAAGGTTTGAACAGGATCCTTGGCTGCTATGTTGAGGAAAGGCTCCAGGAGACAAGGGCAGAGCAAGGAGGCCAGTTAGGAGGTCATCACAGTAATCCAGGCAAGAGAAGATGGCAGGCCAGACCAGGCGGTAGCAGCGGGGTGGTCGTGCAGTGGTTTACTTCTGGATCTGTTTTATAGGTGGAGCCAACAGGGAATGCTGAGGGATCTGGTGGGGGGTGATAGGGGAGGGTAGCATGTTAAAGCTGACACTAAGGCTTTGGGCAAAGGGAAGAACCGAGGTTCCCTTAACTAGGATGAAGATGACTGTGGCAGGACTGTGGCACCATCTTGGCAGATTTTCCAATTCAGCATGGTGAGTGCCATTCTGAAGAATGAAAGTGCATTGGGGGGGGGGCAGCAATAGCCTCCAATTGCCTTTTCCATAATCATAATAAATGGTAATTCTAAGAATAAGTATTGACCACTTCCTATACACCTAGAGTACCTTAATAAGCTCTGAGGGTAGATTTTCTTTTTTAATACTCATGACCACGCTATCAATGGTTGATGACTCCCACAAGCATGAAGCCTTGGAGTCACTCCCGGGAAGCTGATCAATGATTTCACCTCCTCAGAGGGTGGCTATTTGGGCATCTCAATTAATCTGTTTGCTTTTCTTAAAATGTGATCCTAATCACTTCTGAGGGAAGCCGTTCCTACAGCCATCCCAGGTAGTGGAAAAACTCAGAATAGAGATGCTATAGAAGTGAAAATATTGAGGACAGAAGAACATGTTTGAATTGTATAAAAGGTCAAAAAATTACACACATACTAGGCTTTAAAAAGAAATACATCATAATGCTTTGCTGGGTTGTGTGTGATTTTTCTTTTATTCTTTCCACTTGTTTTCATCTTCTGCTTTTTCCACCATCAACAAGAATTGAGAGAGACTAAAAGCATGGGCTTTGGAGACAGACAGCCCTGGGTCCTAGCCTCGCTTATGTACTGACTGCGTAATGCTGTGTATTAGTCACGGTTCTCTAGGGGAACAGAACTGACAGGAGAGATCTGTAAATAGTATGAGATTTTATAAAATTGTCTCATGCAACTGTGGGTATGCACAAGTCCAAATTCCACAGGGCAGGCTGCAAGCCAGAGGCTCCGATGAAGGTCCTTGATGAGTTCCCCAGGAGACACTGGCTGGATCTGAAGTAGAGATGGGAATTCTCTCTGAATGCTGAAATCACTTCCCTTTTAAGGCTTTCAACTGATTGGATGAGACGTCACTCTGCTGACGGCAAGCTCCTCATTTGATTGTAGATATAACCAGCCATCTATGCAATCACCAGTGATTAAAGTCCATGAAATGCCCTTATATTACAATTAGCCCAGTGCTTGCTTGACCAAACAACTGGGCACCATTACTTGGCTGTGTTTTTGTTCCACATGTTTTCTTCACTCAAGGATCCACATTGAAGGAGCAGCCTCTGTTTGGAACATGAAATTTTCATAGCATAGGGGAAAGAATTGATGAAAGCATCCAATGGCTCTTAAAGCTTCTGCTTTGAGCTGGAAAGCATCACTTTCTCTCATATGTCATTGGCCAAAGCAGATCACATGGGAGAGCCTGACAATGGAATAGGGGCGTATACTCTTCCTACAGGACGACCCTGCAAATAACCTGGCCATGAGAGGGGATATCAACTCCCTTCACAGGGAAGTAAAGAGCAAATCATTAGGAATGATAGAATGGTCTACTACAAAAACCTTCTTCCTGGTCCTCCTCCTTCCACTCATTCACCTGCCATTCCAGAGTTTCCTTCAATTGTTGGTAGAGTTATCATCTAAAATCCATGTCAGATTGACTATGGATTTCCTTAGAACTGGGCATGACTCTCTGTGGCTTGTGGGCTGAACAGACAATCCTTTAGCATGGCTCACAGGCCTTCCATAATTTAGCCCTATGTATTAGTTTGAACCAAATGAAATGACTGATATTCAGCTATTTTTAATCTGAAAAAAAGCAAATACATTTGTAATCTTTTATCCTACCAAGAGCTGGATGTTTAGACTGTCCAACATTGTCTAAATATACTCTGTAATTTCAACCTGCAGACCTTTGCTTCTGCTTCTCCCAGACAACTGTGGACAAGTCAAACAGGCCCACTGTGGACCTAGAGCTCATCCCAGTACATGACAAATGCTGGGACCATCTTGCCTCCTGGAAATTAAGAATCTGAAGGAAAGCCAGGATGAGAGAGGAGAGCATCTTAGAGTAGAGCTGGCTATCTGACACACTGGACGGGGGTGGGGGTCTGCTTTACTTCCCTTGCACTTGTGCCTAAAGGTGAGGAGCCTGCAGTTAAGATGACCAGTGAAAATTGAACAGGCTGCCTCGCTCAAACCTCTGGTGTCTTTAACATTCCCTGGAACCAGCCACATTCGAGCTGGCAGATTTGGCAGCAATGGAAGAAGGTGCTAGTGATTTGGAAGCTGGCACCCATAGCTAAAATTCAAAGCCCTCCAATACATTTTATAAGTACTATGTGCCATGTGATTATATAGTTTATCTGTATGTATTTAATTAGCACCTCTCTACTAATTCCCCTCCTCCCCCCACCCTGCCCCAAGGAAACAAACAAACATTAAGTCCCTAAACTCCATGGAGGCAGTAGAACCTTGCCTGGCTTTGCCCACTATTTTCTTTCTGATGCACAGCTCATGGCCTGGCACATAGTAGGTCCTCAGTCAACTTTTGTTGGCTGGTTGAATGACGGAATAAATGAAGCCTTTCTTAAACCCCAAGCTCCTGTGACCTGGTCAGCATAGGTGTCAGGACGAACCTGAAAGGAGGGGGTTACTGTGGCTCAGGACAGTGACTTCTTGTTCCCGGAAGTGGAGGTGGGAAAGCAAAGGAGGAGGAGGAGGGGCTTTCTGGCAGCACTTTCTCCCAAACTGGAATTTCATGGAAGTGAATTCTGGGTTATAGCCCCAGAGTTCTGCATCTAGCCAAATCCCAGCATACCTGGTGTCTCCAAGAGGGCTGTCACATTTCACTATCTGTGGCAGATGTAAGAGGGGGCCAGAGGGTGAGTGCTCTCTCCCAAGGTGCCCTCCCCTGTGGTTCTCATCCCATCCCTCAAGCTTAGTGTCTGGGTCAGATGCAATCTGGTTCCCTGTCCATCCACCTGACGTGCCAGTTCTGCACTGGCCTCCATGAGTCATTTCCAAGGCTGGACAGAAGAGCTCTCATACTGTTGTTTGACTCAAAATCATCCACTTGAAAACTCATACTACCATTCCTCTTTTGTTTGGGATTTTTCCCCCTTCCCTTGGGGAGAGAGCCAAGAAGCATGTTCTGTCCTTTAAATGGGACAGATGCCCTCTCTCTAACCTGGCAGCTTTCTTTCGGTTGCCAGGCCTCGGCGACAGCAGTGATCTTGGTGATCTGCCAGGATTTGGTGCTGCTGTGCCTGCCCTGGACTTGGAAGTTGCCGCTGCCTCCTGGCAGGCCTCAGCAGTAGATGTACATGCTTCCCTTAGCATTCTGGGATGCGGAGCCTGGGCACACCGCTGTGCTGAGCTCTGAGCCCTTTACCCGATTCTTCCCCCCATTTGTAGTCTAGCCTTGATCCAACTCATTAAAAGACCACATCTTATTCTATCAGCCTCTTGCCCTACATTCTAGTAAATTTTTTTTCCGAAATTGACAAAGAGTAAAACAGAGGCAGTGGTGTCAATCATTTCATTCAGCAAAATGTGCTGAAGCCAAACTCACCTGAGCAGACAGAATAGAAGCTCTACAGACACGGGCTAGATTTCCCCAGACTGTTTTAGTCTAGGCCTTAGCCCCTCTCTTTAAAGACAGCCTTTGCAGTTTTGTATTAATACAATATCTGCATGATGTAATAGCCCGGTGACAGCACTCCCTAAACCTTGGGAAAAAAAACTCTCAAGTAACAACCCACTCCCTGACATGCTTTCCTTCTCTTGATGATGCCCCTGCCAGGTTAGATTGTCTAACAATGTTCATTTTGAGTCATTAGGGCAGAAAGCCATAACAATAGTTGCACGTGCTACGTCATCGGGTGGAATACAATAGCTCTCTTAGACCCTGAGAAAGATTGATTGCTGCACTTATCTCTAGATTAAATATGAATTTGGGGACCCTTTAGGATCAGCCTTTGCAGAACCATTACACCAGTTTGAACATATACCAATGGCTGGAGATGGATGGGCAACTTAATTGGCCAAGAAAAGTAGATTTTAGATGGTTTTGTGTCTTGGGAAGAGAAAAGTCTCCTTTTATTCAAGCAGGTAGTGTGGGTAATTGCATGTGTTTTGCTTAATTTGATTTATGAAGATACACAGGCACATATGTGCCCTGGTCTGATTCTTTATCTCAGGAATTTCAGCTTTATTAAGGAAAAAAAAAAAAAAAAAAAAAAAGAAAGAAAGAAATAGGTCATGTGGACTTTTAGGGAGACGCTATGGCTGATTTGTCTGACCATTGGAAGAGTGAGTATGTTGATAACTTCTAAGAAACCATCTTGAGTTGGACTAAAACCCATGTCCTGGAAATTGTTCTAATAGGTAATTCTTGAAATTGACAAAGTTTGGCACAGAGTTGAAGGGCTCTAGAATTTGGCAGCCATATACTAACCTTATGTATTGCCAAAAAGAAGAAAAGCCCCACCAAAAATGGGCCTCACTGGCATGTGTTCTGTTGCTTGCAGTCACTTTCGCCTAGGAACAGTGAGATGTACCTCCCCTCATTTAAAAGACAGGGGAACGGAGGCCCCAATTCTCTATTCTTAGGCCTCTAGATTTTGTTGGGTATCAATTGGTCTGCAGATAAATCCTCACAATATAAGTGGAGATTTATACAGTAATTGCCAGAATATCTTGTGGGTACCTAAGAAACTATCAAAGAATTTATTCGTTTAGACTCCATTAATTCAGACCTAAGGTCATATGACTGTGCTTTGAACTTTGCTTTTGCTCTACCCATGAGAGGAAGATTTGCTGAACAAAGGACATGACCAGTGCTGCAAGGCATTTTATTCATTCACATAGCCATTCAGCGAACACTCAGAGCTTACCAACTGCCAGGCTTAGGACTAGGTACCAGAGACTTGGAGGGACACAGGCCTTGTGTGCACAGTCCAGGGAAAAAGAATCCATAAACACAATGTAAGTGTCACAGTGGGTATCTCGGAAGTCAGTTCTCTTACAGAGGTGGTGAGGCAGAAGGAGGGAATGGTCTGTGTGCACCCGGAAGTGAAATTGTCTAAGAGGAACAAGGGAATTGCTTGTAAATTGGGCCGATAATTACAAGTGTGCCTCATAATCTGTTATGGCTCTTGTAGAAACATAATGTCAGTTGAAACTGTTTGTCTTCAGAGAGGTAAACACTTTTTCTAAATTTGGAGAACACTGCAAGGGTCTTTATGACTGAATGGAACAACTCAAAGCTTTAAATATGAAAGGAGGAATCACAAAACCTTATTCTGAACAAAATAGCATAAAGGAAACAGTAAAAGTATTTCTGAGAATGTCAATATTTGAGAACTTGTTTTGAGGACTTTAAAAGATTGAAAGATGTAGGTCTGCCTCTGAGAGTTAGTGAATGCACTAAAATGTATTCATGAAACTATGTCATTAGAATGCAACTTTTAGAGAGAGTTTTAAAATATCTATAACATTATTGTTCATTTTATATGGTGCTGTTCTATAGGAATAGGTTCTTATTTTATTAGAAACACATACTGACTTATTTAGGGGTGAAACGTTTGGGTGTATGACTTTAAAATATTTCAGAAATGAAAAATGAGAAAATACAGCACTTTTGTTAAGTCTTGGTCATGTGCATGTGATTGTACCTTGCACTATTCTCCTCTGCTTTTCTGTATGTTTGGAAACGTTCCTAATTAAAAGGCTGAAAGTCTCTACACTATTTACCGATCTCTTTCTATGGCACAGACCCTTGTGCTTGGCACATGATAGCTACCATTTCTAGATTTGATAAGAATCCTGCAATGACAGTAAAACCATCTTCCTTCAAAGGCAGCAGAACTAAAGCCCAAGGTCCCCCAGTTGGTAGCAGACTAAATCCAACTCTACATCTGAGTCTGTTTCGTGCCAGACACACACCACAGATCTTCATGATGACTGTAAACTCCTGCCTAGAGCAGGAATCCTCTCCACAGCCTCTGTAGCAAGGTCCTTCCTCCTCTTGGAGAATTCCACGGGTAGGCAGCATCCTGTAAACCCTAGATGCCTCTTCCTTAAATTCGTCCTCATCCCACCTCTCTCAATTTAAGGCCTACCTATGAATTGGTTTAAACCAGTCGGTGCCCTTTCCAGGTCCCTGGGAGACAGTTGTTCTTCTCCTGGCCCCTACTCTTTGGCCACATTGAACTTCTCTTTATTCCTCTTCATCCCAAGTTCTTTCTACACTTGTACATTTGCCAGTGCTTTCTTGTCTGCAGATTCCTTCCCACCGCTTTCTTCTGGGCAGATCCTGACTCCCAAATAATGCCGTTTCCTCGGGAATCCCTTCCCTGATCCTCTGTTCAGTTATGTATTTAGCTCTTATCTTCCCAGCTGGCCGATAACCTGCATGTGGGCAGGCGCCAGCGATCCTGCTTAGTACTTGTTCAATAGAGAATTGTTAAGTTGAATTGAACTGAACTCTGGTTCTGCCATCTGGAGCTACATGAAATAATTCAGATCCCTTGGAAGCCACAAGAGATAAGTTAGGTCTCTCCTCCACATAGCAGCTATTTAAATTTTCAGCCACTCTCCTCTGCTTCAGGCTAAACATCCCCAGTTTGATTATATTTTCCTACTTCATTTAAGTGACTCCATGCCTCTCCTGTTACCCCCCAGTACACGCCATTCCTCACACAGACCAAACCACACCTTCTTAGATCCAAGCTACTGAGATCCTCTACTTAGTTTCTTCTACCAGCTTTGACAAGTGTTGCTTGACCCAATAAGTTTACAGAATTGATTACCTTTAATACCACCTTTTTTGAATAGACAATCATGTCTTGGGTGGGAGACACTTGAAGGCAAGCATGGAGTCTCATGCATCTGTGAGTTGGTGAGAGCTGGTTCTATCCTGGAACATACATGTGTATCAGATGTTGGCTTTCGGCAGCTGTAGGACCATGTTCACTGCAGTGGAAGAAACGTTTTCCTAGGTAAGGTAGCAGATGGGAAGACCCAGGAATTGTGTGTAGGCAGTGACAGGGGCTTAGCCTGTTTATATAAATGAAAGAAAATGTTCTGCTCACCATGTTTAGAACAGTCCATACTTTTATTTCTGATTATTTCACTCAGTGTAGGCTCAATTTTGAACTATGGTGTGGGTCAGCAAACTGCAGCCTATCACCTGTTTTTATAGTGTTTTATTAGAACACAACCACACCTTTTTTTTTTTTTTTAATGTATTGTCCATGGCTGCTTTCGCACTACAACAGCCAAGTCAAGCTCTTGAAACAGAAACCCTATGGCCCACATACAATGTTACCAGATAAAATACAGGAAACGCAAGTTAAATTAGAATTTCAGATAAACAATAAATAATTTTTTTAGTACAAGTATGTCCCGAGTATTGCATGGGGCATAATTATACTAAAAGAAAAATTATGTGTTATCGTCTTTTCAAATTTAACTGGACACTTGTTTTTTTTTATTTGGTAAATCTGGCAATCTTGAATGTAAAGCCCAAAATGCTTTCTGGCCCTTAACGGAAAAGTTTGCTTAGCCACGGTAATACTAATAATACTGGTAATTGGAATAATAGGAGTAAGACAGCAGTAAAACTAGCAGCATCAACCCCTTTTAGTTGTTTTGCATCTCTTGTGCCAGTGCGCGCTCTCATTTGATTCCCAAAGCATCAATTTTGTTGGCAGAGGCTCTGGATCACTCAACTAGCAAGTGGTGCTACGTAAGACTGCGTCTTCTGCCTCCAGTCACTTGGCATGTCCCAACCGACCCGCACTGACCCACTCTTTTTTGGAGAGAGACATGTGTCCCCCTCCAAAAATTGTTCCTTTTTCACAGGTTCATATCATGCCCTTTAGGCCTTACTATAGCAGAAACAGGTCAAGGCACCCACTGAACCTCTGCTGTTTGCTGTGTCTCATTTCTCAGTTAACTGACTCCATATGCTTTTTATACATGTCAGATAATTGTGGCGTTATTTCTGATTTTTTTTATCCAAGAGTTGATTTTAAACGGCACATTCACGTGCTCCGAACCACCTCCGTGCAGAGCAGCATACGCACAGTAGGGGGGCGGGCAGCCGGATTTGGTGATGAATGGGCATCCAATAGAGGCGTCCTCGAGGCAGCCTTCCTGCCTTTTCCATCATTGTGATCCAGGATCTCGCGGTGAAGCGATGTAGAAGTGGAGCGACCTATATCTCCCGATCTTTCTCCACGAGGTATATGTAAAATACTTTAATAATACACTGAATAACAATGGGATTGTCTAAGTTGAGCTACTCAGTCTGTTTCAAGTGTTTCTGATCTAAAGTAAATGAAAATTTCTGCCTGCATATGCAGCAAAAATCAAAGAGGTGGTCCATGAAACTCTTACTAAAAACCTGGGTTAGAGCCTCAAAGGGCCTCTAACCAAGTTTGTTACAACCTGAGATCTTTGCTTACGTTACAGACAGTAGACTATTACCTTGAAGGAAGAAGGTGATTTGAAGATAAAACAGCTTCAGAATGTGCTTCTGAGGAATCCAGTCTGCTCCGTAAGGGCGGACAGAGGCACATTAATTTACCTTTGATATCGCAGGCCCTCAGATGTCAATGTGTTACTCCTTCCGTGCTGCGAATTTGCTTTTTTCTGCCCTTAGAAAAAGATGAGACTGAAACCTGCAGTCTGTTTTCAGTCTGTGATAACCTTGACACTGGACTACTGTTTGGTAGGGGGCTTGTGTCAGGAGGAGTGCTGACACTCTGTACGGAAAAAGGTTAAGCCCAATAGCAAAGTTGGTATTATGAAAAGTCGGAGTGTTGGAATATACTAACTTTTAAAGAACCTTCAACCAAAATGCTAAAGTGTGAAAAGTGCAAAGAGGAGCTCATTAAAGTAAAGCGCAATTTAATTACTATTATTCTTCTGTGTAAAAATATATTTCTTATAAGTTTAAGAGCGCTGCTTTTCAAAATTAACCGTAAAACTTGAAAGTGTCAGTCATTCAGATAATTGGAAACATATAAATTTAAGGAATGTGCAGCTGTAAAATTAACTACTGGATTCATTTAAGAGACTAAATTTACTAAAGGTAAAATCTGCTGTTTTCCAAAGCCTTTTTTTTCCTCCATGATTATGTTGCAAGGGAAGAGGAAACAATCTTCATCATATAGTTAGGAATTTTAGCAATACTTTTTTTTTGTTGTTTAGTCTTTCGTCCTTGAGTATTGAAGATAGAAACTACCATGTTTATCATACTTATTTTGACCTTAACCTTTTTTTTTTTTTTTTTTTTTTAATGAAAGAGACTTAAAATGTCCCAGCTGGTCTAACTCCCAGTGAGGGGGAGGAGGCAAAGGCCAACACTCTTCCCCTGCAAATGTCCAGAAGATAGAGTAAGGGGAGTGATTTAAGTGAACTGTGGAAATGGCCATCTCGTATTGATGAAGAATTTAGAAAGCTGTTTCTTAAAACTGTATTACAACTGTAATTTTTGAAATGACAAAAAGAAATGGACAAAAATGCATCAATTCAGGGATTGTCTATTTCCTTTAGAGTACTGTTTATCATGGACTTTAATTTATGCTCCATTGGATTAGTACAAAAGAAGGAATTTCACAGATAAGTAAACAGAGAGATGGATTTCATAAAATGGGGGTCTTTTGAGGTTTGCCTTCATTGTTAGGGAGTAAAATTTTATTACAAATTGAAATTCCACTGTAAAGAACTAAAAGTATCAAGAATTAAGAATCTAATCTAAAAAGAAAAATTCACCTTATCTGGTGGAATTTGGTGGTTAACCCTCACCTTGGCAAACCTAGTGTTTTGAATTCCCGACATGGATTCCCTTTTAATATTCTTAGACTTATGTGTTGGTGGAGACCTTACTGAAGAATACGTTTGATCCATTCACATTCATTGACATGAACCCACTGTAACCTCCTTGGAAAATATTATAAAATTTGAGCCTTTTTTCTGGGGAGTTGGTTTGGCTTTTGATGTGCAATTAAAATAGCGGAAAGATCCAATATCTACAATTCCTTAGATTAAATGGCTAGATTTCTTTTGGCTGCAGACCTGACCCACCTTGTCTGCATGCCAACCCTCAGTGTGCAGGCTAGCAATGTCCTCGGAGACAAAGATATTTAACTCAACAAGTCGTAAAATGGGGCGAAGTTCTTAAATGCCCAGAGATTCGTACAAGCATATGGAACCCTTGGGGGACTTTGAAGGATGGCAGAAAGCTTTCTTCCTCACCAACTGGGCCCTCACTTTTCACGATACAAATCAAAGACAAGTGGTTCCAAGGATAATGAACTTCCAGAAAAAGAACAAAATGAGAAGAGACAGAGGTTTCTGTGATCTTTCTGGGTGTGAGCAGAGGAGATGTGGTGTGTGTAATTTGAAGTCACATGCCTTAGCTTAGTCTGTTTCAGAGTCCAAGACTGTCTCAGCCACAGATTCCAGTCCCTTAATCCTTCAGAAGTGGATAATTGAGCTTGATATCATTTTTTGCACAGAATATTTTTAGATGAAGCTCTGTCTCATCTTCATGGACTTAGAACAAACGATGTTACTTTTGGGTAGAAAAGAGGACTATCAAAGTTGCCTGGCCACAGATCAGGGAATTGCTTGGAGATACTGGATAGGTGATAAATTAGAAATGGGTTAACATTTTAGTCACTCTAGTAATGATCAAATGTATTTCTGTCCAAATGAGAAAATGGGCCCTTCTGCTATTTGAATACTTAAAATAAGAAATGAAAGGCTTAAATGTATATATGTATATAATATTTAACTTGATTCAATAGAATTGTCTTTTATAAAAGAAATGTATTATATCACCTGAGCCTAAAATAAAATTAGACATTTAAAGATATAAAAGTGAGAACACTTAGTTAATATTAGTTCAGAATTGTGATTATATTTTTTAAATCTGTAAGAATAAACACCATTTTGTAAATAGCTCATGTTTATGTGACAATAGCCTAAACTGTTAGATAGTTCACGGAGCAGTATTTACAGATTTATAACTCCTTCTACTACTATATCCATTTAATGTGTACTTACATGTGCCAGACACTGTGCTAAGTCCTTTATATGAATTATCTTATTTATTTCCCACGTCAATCCTGTGAGAAAATTATTAGACCCATTTCATAGATGAAGAAATAAGGCATTTTATTATAAGTTAGATCTTTTGATATTGCCATTTTTGTGGGTTGAACATACCTGAACATGGCAATTGCAAATTGGGTCCACCTAATAAAATTTTGCTTCATTTTTTTCTTTATTATATAAATTTTAATTTAACGCTGATCAAATTATGTCAGTATAAACCACCTCCCCACACAGCCTGAGACAGAGAGACTAAACTAGAAGACATGTCTTTTGCTACTTCTAAAAATATATTTAAAACTCCAAATGTGCCTTATGCTCAGTAATTCTTTTATTATCATCTTTTGTAGAAGATAAGTCTTCTAGAACAACTTACATAAAATAGAATCACTAATGAGAGCTAGGGAAAGTGTAACAAAATCAGGAGACACTTTCTTTGTCTGAAAATGGCAATAATTTGCCATACTTGTATATTAACATTTATTGTTATTTTCTGATTGCCAAGATTTACTTTAGTTTCAAGGGGAGTCATTTTTAGTTCAGTGTGGAGCACTTTTTACCAAGTGTACTGATTTTTGTATGTCAGTGTATTAACAAAGTTGGTTTTAAGCTAAAACTTGAAAAGGCGGGCACATATTTTAAGCTGAATTTGCGTATGCATTTTTCTCTTTCTTCTTTGTATATTATTTTGTTTTTTAAAAAATCAGAATTAAAACAATGTACATTTGCTTTCTCCCTCTTTGAGGGAGAGAACACTGTGCTGGTTTTCTTTGCCTTGGTCGGGGGAGAGCAAATGTGGGGTAGTGGGTGAAAGATTCAGAAGCAGAACAGACTACCCTTTCTAAAAGGAGTGATCATGATCTTCCTGGTATTTTAACGGCTTGGAAACAAACAGTTGCCGGTGCCACTTTGTTTTTAAGCTGATTTGATTTTCCATGGCTGGGGCCAGTGTTTGGAAATAATTCATCAGAGGGAAATGTCAGGATGGACAGGAGACATGTTAGAGTCAAACAGACTTTGACATGCCATACCTCTGTTGCTCTGAGACTTTTAATTTTGAAATTTTAGAAAGATAAGCTAACAGGAAAAACAGTGATCCAGAGCCTCAAAAATACTTACTGTCAAGTCCAATTTCCCATGTCTTAGGTCCCATCGGGCACTTAGAGGAAGCTCCATTGCACCTTTTAAAGACTAGCCTTGAGTATTCTGATGTCAAACGGCATAAACCAAATTCACTGGTACTAAAGGCACCTACGATCCTGTTGGCATCAAAAAGCCTCCTGGTGCCCCGTTTTAATAATTATCAGCACCTTCAATTATATAGGTGCAAAAACAGTGGAAGATAATAAGTGTATGTTTAAAAGTCTGTGGATAATGAAATTATGTCAAGGGGGTTTTTTAGCTTGGTGATGGTATTTCAGTTTGTAAATATTATAACTGGTTTAATTTTTTTTTTCTCTAGCAAGCTGCAAACTTTTAAAGACATTAAGCCTGCCAAATTATAGCCACTTATTTCTGCCTGACGTATTTTTCAGCTTAGAACCACAGAGGGACTGCCAAGCCTGTTCCTTTTCATTACCTGTTCTGTGTCTGGCCTAGAGTTTAGATTTTCGAAAATGGAAAAAAGCTGTTTGTGAAATCACAGGGCTCTTGAGCTCTTAGTTTCTTCTTAGTATCAACGTTTATTTATTTAGGTTTGGGCTGGGTTTCAAAAGATTGAAATTGGAAACAGAGAAGGTGACTCTGAACACCATTTATCTGTATATAAGCGAACGTTCAATGTACGTTTAATTTAAAAAATTGCTGTTTCCTACAAGAGGGAGCTATTTTTCACATTGTTACAACATTTTTAGAGGTCACTAGGTGGTCATGTCACCAGCAGGGAGTTTTTGTTTGGCAGGCGGCATTGGCAGTTAGTTACAGATGCCTCCCATGATTCAGTGTTCAAAGCGGGCTGCTTTGCAAGTAACAAATACTTACAACCTGAGAACTGAAGTATAAAAAGTAGTGACAGGGGATAATGTTTGGAAATGTAAAACAGCATCTTTAGTGGCCAAATTGGGGTGTTCGGGGAGTTGAAGATTACAGGTCTGCTTTATACTTGAGTTTAGAGATCACAGAAGCAATAATGCCTTAACTACCACAGTTGGCCACCGCCTTGTTTCTAGTTAACAAGTTCTCTTAATTTGTGACCTGTTGGTTTCCGTGATTTGGAATATAGTTCGGGTTCCTGACAATAATCCTTATTAACCTCATCTCTGGCATTTGCCATCCTGGTGGTTATTCAACCTGTGCCTCGCAGTCATTCCTCATTCTGAGCACCGGTAATTTAAGCAAGATTAAGTGGGCGGCTAAAAGCACCAATTACCAGGGCTTCTTCTAGGCTTCCATATTTACAGACAAACCAGTATTTCAAATTTGGGATAAACGAATTTTAAGACGTCTTTATGTGGAAATAATAGATGAAGTGCAGATGGATCTTTGAGGAAATGGTTAAGTGGGGAAAAAAAAAAGATGACTAGACATCAGGGAACTATGAGCATTTTATTATAGTAGGTTTAAAAAGCAAGTATTAAAATGAAGTAAATTTTTTATTTCGTATCAGGACAGTTGCTGTGTCCTTCTCCTCCCCTCCCCACCCTTTTTCACTAAGGAATGACCCAAGACTGCAGTTATTGCTTAAGAATACAATATAGTTATTTTGCTGAATTGTTACAATTTGAGGATTGTAGATCCCCCCTTAAAAAAAAAAAAAAAAAAAAAAAAAAAAAAAAAAGCCAGAAGCAAAATTAATTCTATTGGAGCAAAGAATTGTCACTACGCATGTTGAGTTTTTTGGGATAGAAAAGCTTAAGAATTTCAGACTTCAAAGAATAAAGTTTAGCACCTGTGTCCATTTGCAGTTAAAAGAGAAACAACAAATAATTTGAGGGGACTTTCATTTATTTGGCCCTAAGAGTCTGTTGATGTTTTCCTCTTAAAATTTTTTAAAATTCTTTACATATAGACAACTGTCACAGTCATGCGGTATTTTTTCCCAAGCAAATTAAATTCATATTCTTAATGACACTTTGTTGCCAGAAAGTTTTTTGGCTCTGAAGATCCATTGAAATGTTAGGTTTGGATATTCAAAAGAGTCCTGCTAAGTGATTTTATAAAGGAAGCCAAAGTCTAGAGTGGAAACGTTGTCTTGGGTACACTGTCAATTGAACAACTGAAGTTGTTCTTTGTACTTACCAGAAAAAATGATCTCCCTCTCCAATTTATATTTGCTTAAGCGTGTGGAAGTGGAATTGCGATACCATGGTAAACACTAGGAATGTGTTAAGTCTCTCAGATAAAAGTACAAAAAAACCCTGAGAATATCGCTACTCAGCATTCCTTTTTTTTTAAGTCTTTCCTCTGGTCTCTAGCATCTGGGAATACTCATATTACTCCCCTGGCAATTGGTGATTTGAACATATTTATCTTGTAGCTGATAAAATAGTAAATTAATGAAACAAAACTACTACTAATAATAACTACAGTTTGCATTTATAATATTTATACCTGCTTATTCTATACCTGACTAAATGTGTTAAATGGTTTACATAATTTATGTCATAAAATACCTTGTGAGAATAGGTATTATTATTCTTATCTTGAAGTGAAGAAACTGAGATTCATAGAGATAATTACCTTTCCACAAGTCATACCAATGATAAGTGGTGTAGAATCAGGATTTGAACACAGATCTGTGGAATCCCAATCATTTGTTTAATAAATATTCATTAAATATTTAGATGGGTTTTTAAAAATTGATTGTTTTTACATCCACTATTTAGAAGCAGCATCACTGTCTTTCCTGCTAGTGGACTCTTGTTGCATCTCCCAAGGAACTGCATGTTGAGGTTGGAAAATGGAAGCTGTCTTGTATTTCCATCAGTTAGTGATTTTGTCTGCATAAATTTACATTCGCCCCAGTTGAACTCCCCTCCCATCAGCCATTTGGACTGATGGATTAACATGCTTGATGCATTTGACTTAATTGATGGAAGCAGTACCTACTGCATAGTGGGCCCGTAGCAGATATTGTTTGGGTTTTAGGGGCCACAGCTTTGTTGGTAGGGATACTGCTGACAGGAATGCTCACCACTTGGGTAGGACTTTGCAGTTTCCCAGGTGTTTCCCATGGGTCATTTCATTTGAACCTTTCAAGTGACCTTGAGGGTAGGTAGCATTATCCTCATTTTACAGGTCCCAAAGCTAAGATGAATAAAGTCAAATGACTTGTCCAAGGCACACCTCATAAGTCAGGTGATTTTCTCTTAGGTGCCTCCTTCCATACCTAACACCTACTAGTGGAGGGAGTAGGTTGAGAGTTTAGACTTCTCCCCGCTTCCTCACTGGGCTTGTGGCATCCTGGTCCAGTCAGGAACTCCCATGTGGGCACAGAGTCCTGAAATGATGCCCTCACTCACTTGTGGAATTCTCATCCTGTTCACTGTGAGTCACTATCATCTTGTCTCTGGATTTGTTCAGCAGCTTTTGGATTTGAATTTAGTCCATGTTCATCCTGGGTAAAAAACTGAATATTCATGCCCAAGCAGTAGCGCTGCCCTAGACTGCACTCACTGACAGCAGCAGAGTGGCCATCAGGAGGGTCCTTGCATTGGAATTCAGCAGAATCCTAACTGGGCTCAAAGTGAATGGGTTGTCTGTTTTTTCTGTGTCAGGGTATCATAATTCAGAGCAACAGCTATACTGTTGATGCTGTTTTATTTTGAGGACTTGAACATTTTGGACTGCCAGGGTTCAAATCTCTACTCTGCCATTTACTAGCCATGTGAACTTGGGCAAGTTAATTTACCTCTCTTTGCCTCTATTTCCTTTTTTGTCAAATGGGGAGAAATAGCACCTAACTCATAAATTCCTGAGCAGGTTGAAGGAGTTAGAATAGTATGGTGGTCGGCACCGAAAAAATGAGGGTATTTCCTGTATATTCCCTACTGTGATATCTCTGGCGTGTGCTCTGGAGTATGTGTGCAGTCTTGGCAAGACTGTTCAATAGTGTTGAAGTAGGCCAGTGGTGTGCTGGTAAACTGGGCCATGAGAAAAGAAAACAAACAAAGAAAGAAACAGGGCCTGGTGAGTAGTGTTTGCCAATTTCTATGGTATATACTCCTACCATGGCCAAGCTGTGGCTAGGAAGAGCTGTGCATAATCAACTGTCACCAGTCAGTTGCACCCGGCTCCAGATTACCATTGAAATAGGCCCTTCAGGCTGTGAGATGATTGGAATAATTGCCAATTAGCTTGGCCCCTAGCTCATAGCTATCCATTTTTCTTTTGGTGTGACCCCATTACTTAGGGTTCCATTCCCAGTGACAGGACCCTCAGGCCATAACTGATTGACCTGGATTGGGCCAATTGATTTTCTTTCTAGGAAGGTCAAACATAACTCATTCTCTCTTTGGCTTGGAGGTTATAGCAGAGTTATAAATGGTAGATCTTCCCAAGAAAGGTTTAGGAGTTCCTGCTGCTGAGTGATCTCCTCACTGACCTTGATTAGCTCTTCTTTTGATTCCTTGAGCTATCAAAGTATGCCTGTAATAATTCCTCTTTTTTGCCAAGTTAGCCAGAATCAGTTTCTTTTGCTTGCAATCCAAAGAAACATAATCAAAATATGTTTTTAGTTACACCATTCATCGTTTGCTAGAATTGTTTCTCTGGGATCTGCTCAGCGTGGTCCTCGTGGTCCTGGGAACACACCAGTACCTTCAGAGTTGGGATGAGGAGCCTTCCTTAGGTCTTAGTTCCAACCCTGAGTCCCCTTTGAGCAAGCCACATCTGACTTCACATCGGCAGGTAGTTGTAGGGGTAACTACTATGTTCCCAAATCTCCTCTGGCACTGACTATTCCCCCATTCATAGGTGACATCCACGTACACCTTCCACTAAAAGCCCAACAAAAGGGGCAGTGTCAAAGTTCACATTGGACCCCTCCTGGCCACCTTTAAATGTGGTGTTACTCAAGTTTAGGGTCACTGAAGACCCCCAGAAGGATCTGGGGCTCAGGTCTGAAGGTGCCCATTTGTGAAACAAAGAGAATATTGTCCACCTATATCCCAATGTCCATAAACGATGTCAATTCCCTGTCATCAAAGGAATGGTCACATAATACAAACTACATGGGTTCAACGTGACATTTATAAGGCAGCTTGTTTGGAAGCATAGGCAATATTCAGGGGAAGATCAAGCACCTTTCAAAGGGTGAGACGAGTTCTCCTCCAAGCAGAGTAGAGGACCAAAGAGAATGTCCCAGATGGGTTTAGGGGCAGAGATACTGATTTCTTCTTTTTCAAACACACCCTAATTATAATGATGCTGTCAATTAAAATGAATGTGTCACAGATCCGTAATATGGAAAATATTTTTGAAAACAACATGAAATTTATAACCTTTTTAAGCTATTAAATGACATAAGGCTACTAAACTGTTAACTACTATGATCATTTGATTTTTAAAAAAGCATCTTAACACCAAAAAGTGGGAAAGACATTATGTAATTTCAAAATAAAAGGCTGCTGTTCTCTAGAAAGGGCGTCGACAATCTCATCTCAGCAATATCCATGTCTATACATCAGCATTCCCATGAGTGCATGCGTTTCCATGGGTGTGTGGCTCTACATGTTTGTGCATGTGTGAGTGAATGTATGAGAACTTCAGCACCAGCCAGTACCAGTCTTTGGGGATGGCAATTCAGAATCACTTAATTTGACCACACTTTTACCTTGGTGATACTCAGACATTCCTGGAATTTTAGGCAGCTAGAAATAGGTTTTATATAAGCAAGGGAGAAATAATTTTAAAGACCAACTGCTCTCAGCCTTTCCTCAGACTTCTTACTCCCATCTGGAAGCACCACTTTCCCCTCCAGAGCCCTTCAAATCCTACTTGCCCTCCACACCCACCATCACCCCTACCCTCTGGAAAGCCTGGCCACATCATCCCAGATCACATGGATGTCTCTTCCTTTCTACAACCCTGCATTTTAGTGAAATGACCAAGGGTTCAGGCTCTAGAGGGAGACAGACTGGGATTTAATTCTAGATCCGTCATTTAAGAGCAATGTGATCTTGGGCAATCTACTTAAACCTCAAAGCCTCAGTTTATTCAACTCTACAATAGGGAAAATAACTTGGAGGATATTTTAAGAGGACTAAATGAAACAATGTACTTTACTTATGCCTCCCATAATAATAAACAAAATGATAAATATTAATAATCATTTATCCTCTGTCCTAACAATGGAATCATTAACCAGCTATTATTTATCTTTTGTTTTGGGATTTTAATTTTTCATATGCCTTGGCTTTCTGTGACATGATTGTTTGCAAGCCTTTTCCATCACTGATCCCCCATAGCACCTATCACAGTATTTTGTTCACAGTAAATTCTTTTCAGATATGGGTGAAGATTAAGACTCTAAATGACAACATTAGATTGCTCTTCTATGCCAACACCCATAATGTGCCATAATCCTCAAAGATACCCTTTTTTTTGAACTGCTCATGCATGCAACTTTGGAAAATTCCCCTAAGAGTTCTTCTTTGGCCCTTTGGATAATATCTGGTGATTGGAAGTTCAAATCTAAGGGGGTTTGCCCAGTTACTGTTTCGTGAAGCTAGGTGGCCACAAGGCTGTCCAGGGAGATAGATGATCTGATCTGAAAACAACCAGTCAACAGAGCAGCACTGTGGGGAGTGGTAATCGGTATCAGATTGGTGTCTGATCACCAGAATGTTTTCTCACTAAGTGATTTCCAGGGCCAGGGGCCCCCATTACAGGATTGAGCTCCATCACCTTTCAAATCAGAGCCCCCACCTCTGCTTTGTGTAACAGACTCTACTGGATACTGAGTTAATTGTCTCTAGTGGTCAGTCTTGGGTGCATGTGAAATAGATGGACATTGTGAAGAAGAAATGGCCTCAAACATTTAAATCTTGAAAGGTAGAAAGTGATAAAGAATTCTAATTATCTATGGGCATGTATTATTAAAAAAAAAAAACAAAAGAACAAATAAAACTGGTTTTATTTCAGAAGAAGAAAAAAAAAGTATTAGATTAAACCATATGAAATTGCCGATATTTGCCTTTCTCATCAGTGAAAAAGTGAACTTCTTACATTCACCCTAATAGTTATGAATATTAGTTTTGGTGTTTTTGTTGGTTTGTTTTTGATCTTCTGGATGGCACTGGGCACTCAGAATAAAGAGTCCATGGGGGAAGCCTTTGAATCAATTATCTCAGTATTCAAAACGTGGGTGGAAAATGCCGTGTGGATTCTTACTCCCAGCCTTTGATAGGTAAATCAGGATTCATGGATAGTTTCTTTGCATGAGATTGCTGAGGATCTGGTGTTTGCATCTGACAACTTCTTTTGCTTTACTAGGGAATCTCAAATAATAGAAAAACATGTCTTAGTGTTTTGTGGTATCATCGGAGGGTTAGCCATTCTCTTGACTGTAGAGAAGCCCTGGAGTCTGCTGTACTGTAAGCTCAACGGAAGCAGGAATCATGCCTATCTTGTTTGTCTTTTCATCCCTGCTACCTGGTACACAATGGGCACTCATAAATCCTTGTTGAATGAGTTGAAAGAATTAAAGAACTGGGCTCTGATCATCTGGTTGTTTTTTACTTGATGGTAAACAGCCATCCCTAAAGATGTTCAGTTCAGTAGCTTTGGGGTTGGGCTTCGTAATATCACATCGGAAATATTCCCGCTTCTAGTGACCACTCCTGCTGGAGTGGAAATTCACTTCTATGAGCCACAAGGCCACCCATACTGTAAATCTGAGACTGCTTTCTAAACGGTTGTGTCTTGGGCTAGTTCCCTCACGATTCTTTCCAGATGTGAAGCACTTTCAGGTAGTTTACCAGACTCCTTCATTCTTTATCCACTCTCTGGTTTCACGTTCCCATACCCTCTGAGAAGGAGCATACTAATAGTGTCCCATTGTTTTTTATTAATGAATCCAGAAATTTCTGGTAACTAATAATATAACTTCTCATTATTTCTGAATTCACTAGCTGAATGTTTCAGCTCTTTGTTCTATGTGTTTCTTTTTTTTTTTTTTTTAAGATTTATTTATTTATTTCTTCCCCCTCGTTGTTTTGCGCTCACTGTCTGCTCTCTGTGTGTTCTTCTGTTTCTGCTTGTCTTCTCTTTAGGCGGCACCGGGAACCAATCCTGGGACCTTCCGGAGTAGAGAGAGGCGCTCAATCTCTTGCGCCACCTCAGCTCCCTGTTCTGCTGCAGCTCTTATGTCTCTCTTCTGTGTCTCTTTGTTGTGTCATCTTGCTGTGCCAGCATTCTGCGTGGGCCAGCTCACAGCATGGGCCAGCTCGCTTTTCCCCAGGAGGCCCTGGGAATTGAACCCTGGACCTCCTATAAGGTAGATGGGAGCTCAGTCATTTGAGCCACATCTGCTTCCCTCTACATGTTTCTTGAATGAGTAGCTTATCAATGCAATGCTTTAGGTGTATATATGTATATGTTATTTCTAGACTTCTGCAATTTACGTTCTGAAATTAATTTGTGGTAATTGAATTTGTTCTTGCACCTCTTTTTAGTTTAGAGGTTGTGATACATTGTTGTGCCTTTGAGTGAAGCCTTGCCAGGAAAATGGCCACGTATATTTTCTTTTTCTGCTTTTGACATATTTGGCTAATAGGCAGTAATGGTGCATTAGATAGGCTCCGTGTATTTCTGTGATGGCATTTTAACACTTTCTCTGCAACACAGAACTGTAATAAATTTTATCTAACTTCTTTCCTTCACAATTTTAAAGTGTGTATTTCTAAACTCTGTCATTTGGACTTCAAGGTATTTCCAGAAAAGCATTTCTCCCCAGTATGCAGGCATGAAGCCCCTTCACAATCAACTTTACTCTGGGTGTTCTCTTAGCAAATTGGTGACAAGTAAAGAAATGCTAAGATGTTCATTCATTTGGAAGCATCTATGTGTACACTAAAGGATCTCTTTAAAAAACAAAAACAGATACCTAATACATCACAAACACCTCTTAACTTACTCGTCAATATAGACCCATTACTGTATTTAATGATAATTTGATTATCTAGATTTTCATCAAGAAATGAAAAGTGTCAGAGAAAGGGGATTAGAATATGAAATACCCTAGTTCCTTTCACATTGTGGAGTTATCCTGTAGCTAATGTTCAATTTTTAGAAGCACCTTTTCCAGAAATTTTTTCATAGGATAAATTATAGAAGTGTAACTCCTTTGGAAAAAATGGGAAAGACAGTACTCATTGCAGTGGCCACGAGATGGCAGACCTAAAATCCAGACTTCCCAAAGTAGCTAAGTCACTCTATGTCAGGAATTGCATCATGGAGAATGCTTTAAAAGTCATTAGCCTTCCAGAGGAAGACTCCTATTGGCTATCCTGAATCATTGACCAGTTCTGTGGCAGGCACAGGGAAGGGAGAACAGGTTTATCCCAATGGGAATCTTTTTAGCCCTCTTCCATCTTCAGGTATCACGCCTCCCTGCACCCTTTGCCTGGCCACCACCGTCCCCCACAGCACACAGAGATACACCTCTCTGAATTTCCTGCACCCATTGCAGGAGCACCACTGCCTTTTCCCTTCCCAGGAAACAGAACTCTCCCAAAGGAGCTGCTGCCAACAAACCCAATTCAATGTATTTCTTTGAACTAGGATCTGCTCCGGAGAACTATAATTCTATTTTCTTCATATGCTGCACTAACATAATTCTGTAATGTGCCCTCTTCTGCACATATCCCTCTCATAGCAATGACATGAAGTTCTCTTTTGTTTTGCATTGCAATTTGGCCTGTGGAAATAATTTATTCCATGTAAACCTAAAAAAAGGGAGGTTTGATTTAATGCAAAAATTTCAAATTAAAAAGGGAAATATCTAGTTAAAGATATGGCAGAATAGGGAAACGGATGTAGCTCAAGAGGTTCGGCGTCCGTCTACCATATGGAGAGACCGGGATTCGATCCCCGTACCTCCCGGTAAAAAAAAAAAAAAAGAAATGAACTGTTTCGGGAAGCGGCTGTGGCTCAATCAGTAGGGCTCCCGTTTACCATATGGGAGGCCCTGGGTTCGGTTCCCAGGGCCTACTGGTGAAGGCAAGCCTGCCCACACGGCGTGGTTAGCTGACCCAGCGAGCACAAGCAGCAAGGGGGTTATAAATGAATAAATAAATAAAATCTTTAAAAATAAAAAAAATTAAAAAATAAAAATAAATTAAAAAAATAAAGATATGGCAGAATAATTTGCCTTTCTACGTGAAGATTTACTAGCAAATCTTAGCAGCCTGTAACTATATGGTAGAGGCAAAATTAAAATATACTGTCTTTAGGAAAACTTACTTATATATACACACATACATATTACTTACCAATACGAAAAAAATAATTATCAGATGCCCAGGAGCTGAACCTTGAAGTTAATGATCTATTTTCTGGCAGTTGTTCATTTCCAAGCAAAATGCTAATGCAATCAGGCAAGTCTCTTGGCAGTAACTGATCACCCATGGACAGTAGGTTTAGTGTAGGTGGATGCTAGGTAAAGCTCTGCCCCACAGTAAAGGCCAGATATATTTGGTTTACTTATGATCAATCATCAGTAACCTTCTAAGGAGTCTGTCTGGGTATATTTCACATAGACAGCCATCTTGGCAGAGTTAAATGGTCAACACTGAACAGGAATAACAATGCTGAGTGACAGCATTAGGAAGGCAGAATAAGACATACCCAGGAACATCTCCTCATAGAGACACCTAAATAAAAAGGTAGATTCAACTTGCATGAAGCTGTGGAGGATGATAGAGACTAGAGAAAGGGACCACAAATGCTGAACCGAGGAAAGGAAACAACAAAAAAAGAAATATGAGAGAGGCGAGGCAGACTTGGACTTGCCAATCTGGATTCTTCCCCTATGTTCAGTCCCACATGGTTTAAGAGACACACAGCAGTAGCTCTCCAGCCTGGGTGCCTCCTGCCATAGGCACTGACACAGAGCCACCCATGGCAGCAGCCTAGAATCCCATGCACATTCAGGCATGGGGATCCAGGAACAAGACAAGGATGCCCACTGTCACCACTGTTATTCAACATTGTCCTGTAAGTTCTAGCCACAGCAACCAGGCAAAACAAGAAATAAAAGGCAGCCAGATAGGCAAAGAAGAAGTAAAACTCTCTCTGTTTGTAGATGACATGATCCTATACATAGAGAATCCTGGAAAATCTATAACAAAGCTTCTAGAGCTAATATATGAATTCAGCAAAGTGGTGGGGTACAAGATCAACACCCCAAAATCAGTGGTGTTTCTATAGACTAGTAATGACAAATCTGAAGAGGAAAATCAAGGAAAAAATCCATTTATAATATCAACTAAAAGAATAAAATATTCAGGAATAAATTTAACATGGTATAAAGGATTATACATGGAAAACCACAGAGCATTGCTGAAAAAATTTAAAGAAGACCTAAATAAATGAAAGGATATTCTGTGTTCATGGATTGGAAGATAAATATTGTTAAGATGTCAATTCTACCCACAGTGATATACAGATTCAGTGGAATTCCATTCAAAATTCCAGCAGACCTCTTTGCAGAAACTGAAAAACCAGTCATTAAATTAATATGGGAGGATAATCCATAAACCATTCTGGAAAAAAAAAAAAATTGGAGGACTCACACTTCCTGATTTTACTACTTATTAGAGAGCTACAGTTGTCAAAACATCATGGTACTGGCACAAGGGCAGGCATTGAATTGATGTTTTAGAATAAACCCTCACAATTTTGGCCAATTGATTTTTGACAAGCATGCCAGGTCCACTCAGTGAGGAAAAATAGTCTTTTCAACAAATGGTGCTGGGAGAACTGGATAACCATTTGCAAAAGAATGAAGGTGGACCTCTACATTATAATATACACAAAAATTAACTCAAAATGAATTTAAAAACTAAATATAAGAGCCAAAACTATAAGAATCCTAGAAGATAGCATAGGGAAGCATCTTCAGGACGTTGTGTTAGGCAGTGGTTTCTTAGACTTTACAGCAAAGGCAAGAGCAACAAAGGAAAATATAGATAAATGGGGACTTCATCAAAATTAAAAACTTCTGTGCATCAAAGGACATTATCAAGCAAGTGAAAAGACAATTCACAGAATGGGAGAAAATGTTTGGAAACCATGTATCTTATTAGGGTTTAATATGCAGAATATATAAAGAGCTCCTACAAGTCAACTACAAAAAAGACAAACAACCCACTTAAAAAAAGGTAAAAAAAAAACTTGAATAGGCATTTCTCTAAAGATGTACAAATGGCCCATAAATACATGAAAAGATGCTCAACATCATTAGCCATCAGGAAAATGCAAATCAAAACCACAATGAGATACCATTACACACCTACTAGAATGGATACTATTTTTTACAAAAGGAAAAATAAGCGTTAGAGAGGATATAGAGAAATGAGAACAATTGTACATTGTTGGTGGGAATGTAAAATAGTGCAGCCACTGTAGAAAACAGTTCAGTGATTCCTCAGAAAATTAAGTGTAGAATTACCATATGATCCAGCAATCCCCATTTCTTGGTATATACCCAAAAGAACTGAAGGCAGGAACTCGAACTGATATTTGCACACTGATGTTCATAGTGGCATTATTCACAATTGCCAAAAGGAGGGAGCAACCCAAGTGTCCATCCACAGACGAGTGGATAAACTAAATGTGGTATATACACCAATCAAATATTATTCAGCCATAAAAAAGAATGAGGTTCTGATGCATGCTACAACTTGGGACGAACCTCAAAGACATCATTTTGAGTGAAATAAGCCAGACACAAAAGGACAAATACTGTATGATCCCACTTATGTGAAATAAGCAGAGTATGAAAATTCATGAAGTCAGAAACTAGGTTACTAGGGGCCGGGTTGAGGAAGAAAACGGTGAGTTAATTTTTAATTGATACTAAGTTTCTGTTTGGGGTGATGGAAAAGTTTTGACAATGTATAATGGAGATGGAGGCACAACTTTGTGAATGTAATTAAAACCACTAAATTGTATATTTGAGCAGGCATAGAAAGGGAAATTTTAGGTAGTCTGTAAGTTACCACACACACAAAGTAGAACTGCACCACACAAAGAGTAAACCCTAATGTAAACTGTGCTCTAAGTTTAAGAGCATAATTATGATAATACTGTTTCATCATTTCTAACAAATGGACCACGCTAATGCAAAATTTAGTAATAGGGAGAATGGTGTGTGTGAGAGGGGATTTATAGGAACTCTGCACTTTCTGCATGATTTTTCTGTAAAACTACAACTGCTCTAATTAAAAGATAATAAGTGAACGAGCATCTTCTAACATTACATGTAAGAGCAAGCTGTGGTATTGGGTCTAGGAAGTGCCTTCATTTCACTTGCCTTCCCTGCCTTCCAAATTTACCAATTTGAAAAGGGAAAAAATAAATTGAAGATTGCTCTGCTTTAAAGTTGTCTTTGGTTAGAATTTTGTACTTGGCATTGACTTCTAAAAAGTCACCTTTTGGAACTCATTTCAATGTCTCCTACTGCCTGAAGTCTTATCTTGCCCACGTCTGCGTGGCCTTTCCTTTTAGTTTGGATGGAAGGATATTGAGTAGTTACTGGCCAAGCTGGACTCCGACGGCAAATAGACTCTTCTCCATCCACAAGATTTGTTTTCTCCTTTAAGTTTATGAAACAGACCAGCTCACGAAAGTCAAATGTATAGCTTAACAGAAACTAATTTCATTGGCTCCTCTAAGAGTCTGTCTTGGAAATAAGGTATCTGTTAGCACATTTTGATGTAATAGAAACATCAAAAAACAAAACAAAACTTGTGACTCTTTAAATTTTGGTGACATTCATCCTATATAATAATAATAATTGCTGAAATTTTTGCATGATCATGTCAGGCACAGAACACAACCTTTACATGCTTCATCACATTTTCAGTATTATCCTTCTTAGTTCACTTATGAGGAAACTGAAGTTTCAGAGAAGTAAAATAACTTGCCCAGGGTCACAGAAACAAAGGGTGTTCCTGAGATTCGGACCCAAAAGGATATTCAATTCCAAAGCTCGGGCACTAAATCAGCATTTTTCCTCCAAAGGACTTGAGTAATGTTTTATTTGTGTCTTTAAGTTAAAGACAATATATAATAGCATATAGTTTTTTTAAAACTTTTGGTAGATTAGATACATAGTAATCAGTAATACTTCACCCATGGCCTCTACAAAGACCGGGAGCAAGGTCCCGCCCATCACTCATTGATTATTATCACTTCTCCAGAAGGATGGGCATCGAGAGACCAGCTCTGGAAGGGGACGGCTTCTCTGGCCTTGGACCTTTTCCACGTGAGGAAAAATCAGCTGGCCTCAGCCTCACCAACACCCTTTGCGGTGGGGTGTCAAGTGATGCTGGCGTTTGCCAGCTTAATGTCCTGAAGCCCATGCAGCTGACACTTGGGGGAACCTGGGAAGGGTCAGCCTCTCTCTGGGTCATGGTCTAAGCAAGGAGTGGGGGAGAAGCGGGTGCACAGAGCAAAGAACTTCCACAAGAGCCCGTGGCCCCCGTGTTAGGAGATTGCAGTCGTGTGTTATTAGGCTTCAAAGACGGCATTCTCCGTAATTGCAGTAGACTCTTTCTCAAGTTCAGTTTTAGGCGGGCGAGGAAGAGCAAGTGGCATGAAGGAGTCTGGGCTGCGGAAGCCTGGCCTTCCCGAAGCCGGTCTGTTCTTTGTCCTTGCTGGAGCTCCTGCTTGTTCACGTATATCTCACCCTGCGGCCCCGCCTCGGGCAAGCGGCTTCGCCTTCTGCATGCACCATACATCATCCTGCTGGTGGGTGCTGTTGATATCAATTGGTATCAAAAGCCTTTTCTTTCTCAAGATGCTGTTTGAAAATGCTGCGTTTAAAATGTAGGCCAACGAGCATCTCCAGGGTTGACTAGTGGATCACAGCAAACTTTCCCGGCCCCCACCCCCGGGGTGAGAGAGAGGCTGTTTTGAACAGGATCTTTCGTCACTGTCTGTCTTAAGTCGCCTCCTACTGAACTTACAGTTGAAGATTCAGGGTCATGAGGGAAAGAAAACAGTAATTAACTGGGAAAAGTTGATTGAGCAGAATTTTTTTTCCCACAGTATGATTAAAACCTGACTGCGTGCTGAGCACCATACATAACATACGTTCTCTCTTGTATGTCATTATCCAAACATTTCTTAACGGAGCACTTTTTTTAAGCATCTGCTTTGGTAATTGAATGTGTTCCTAAAGATGGGTCAGTTAACTAAAACAAGAGCCCACCAGAAAAATGTGATAATGTTCTCCACCTCCCCCCCCCCCAATGCAATTTATAATAGTTCCTAATTGGCCTGCCTCATTTTGCAACTTTCCAAAATTAATTTTAGGCCCTTTCTCAGAGCTCAAATCATCATTAATAGAAAGCCACCAACAGGGAGTGAAATAGAAATGTTTATAAAGCTCCTTTTTAAATTGACTGTGGTAAGTGACGTAGGGCTCTATTAGCATCAGAGGATTCCGAGTCTCTTTTCGTGAGGGTTGGCTATGAGACAACACTCAAAAGAAGACGTTTGTCCTGGCAGGAGATGCCCATCAGTCCTCTTTTGTTTTATTCTATACAGATATTTTTTTCCAGAGCGGCTTAAACCTTTTTTTTTTTTTTTTTTTTTTTTTGGTGTTTTATTAGCTGTATCTTGACTACCTCCTACAAACTGAATGACAGCTTAGGGTTATTAAATGTGTTCTCGAACATATTTTTATCCATTGTTAACCCTGACTGAATGCATGTGAGGGCACAGAATTCCCCCCTTTTCCCCTCCATTGTTGCCCATATTTGTTAAAGAAATTATTCCCCCTGACATTTGTTTAGGCTACACTTTGATAAAATGCTGTCTATGGCCCACTTTCTTAGCTTGGCATTCAGCAGACTCTTACAGATTTATTTCTCTTTGCATTATCTTATCTTCCAGCCTAGCTTATTTGGGCTTCCTTTTCATATTTTAAGCTACATTTTGGGGCATAGACAGATCACCTTGGTAACTGTATACTGGAGCCTTGCGGTGTTCTAAAGATAATTTTGCGTGCCTTTGGCATATACTTAACCCCATTAGCTGTCTAAAGATGTGTGTATATATATATGTATTCTTTCTAGCTTCCTTTTGTCTGTGAATAAGCAAAAAAATTAAGTGATGAATATAATTCCATGCTTATAGGAACTCTCCTCAGGTTGATGGAATAATTTTGGAAGCAATGTAAATCAGTCCTTGAATCTAGAAGGCAATTCATTTAATGAGGTTAGTAATGAAGACTTTTATTTGCATTTCCAATTTATGTCCAAGGATCACGTCACTGATACTTTGTACACTTAAGCCTTAAAAAAAAAAAATGGGGCGTCATAACTGCAAATATTTCAGTTTTTCCCATTTTTGAATGACTGAACCAAATTTCCTTGTAGAAAAAATTGGGAAATTTGATTTAAGTTCCCTAATCTATTTCAATGTTTGCCATTATCTCAAAATAGGCCTCTATGTGTTTTCAGAAAAATTTTTGTCTTAGATGCTTTAAGTCAGTCTATCAGCAGATTGGCTCATGGGAGTTGTAAAAGTGTAGAATCTGCTGTAGGGCTGGCAAAATGAAGTTAATCTTTATAAAACTTATATTAATTCTTCCCCACCCTCAAAAAATCCTGACCTTTAAAGCAGGGATAATACATTATCATAACTGTGCAGAATTACCTCATGGTGTTTTAAATTATTAGCTAAATGTATCCGCTTAATAAAGACTTAATTTAAACTCATTTTATAAACCTACAAAGCTTATTGCTTTAAAAAAAAAAAAATGTAATGGCTCTATCAGCCTAGTCTAAAGGGTTTATTCTGCCTGGCATCCTCTGTACAAATAGATAATAACCAGACATAGCTTTATTATATTCAGGGCACATTTCTGAGCATCCTCAAGTATGAAATGCCCATATTTTTCTAGTTCTATATACTTTCATTATCTTCTGTTAATTATTCTTTCATTTAAATAGAATAAAATTATTGAATATAGTCAGCATATTTTAGTGGAAATTGTCATGAGTTTATGGCCATTATTTTATCTGAGGTCTTAAAAAAATATGTAATCTTTATTATACTAATTTTATTCAGACTTCTTTGTACAATGCCTGTATTTATAAAATTGATTTGTTAGCCAAAGCAAAACAAAACAATGCAATAAGGAAAAGTTGGCAAAGAGCAAACTGGCATATTTTGTATGAATCAATTAACGTTGAAGAGTGGCTTTAAATGTACTTTTACAAAAATTATTTTAAATGTATTTTGAGGTTTAATAATTAGGAATCATTAGATTTGGGGCTGATTAGTAATAACAACTGTAGGGAATTAGAGACTGGTGCATGTTTTTCTTTGATTGACAGGAAACTGATTACTTTATTGAGACTTTTGATGGTATTATAAAGAGGACAAATAAGTGCTTAATTCTACAAAGCCTAAATTATAGAAAATTATAGGGGAAAAAGGAGTTGGGAATGGTCATTCTTTGTGTTGATGGGTCCCTTTAACAATTACTAAAGCTTTATAATTCTGAATTTTGACCTGGAAGAGGAAAATGGGTTAAAAGGGACCGCAAGTGAACACAGGGAGCCAAGTTAGAAGATGGCTGCAGTTGTCCAGGTGGGAGGTGACATAGCTTGTACCAGAAGTCACGTGTGTGAAAGTGTGTGTGTGTGTCTTTATCCTGTCTATAAAGATTGAGAGATACAGAGAGAACACAAATTCCTGGATGGGAAAATGAGCAAATTTCATCTTCTAAGCTTTTGGAACATGTACCTATAGTACACTTGGTGGTTTAAAAACTTTATTTATAATTTTTAATGTTAATTCTTATAATATTTTGTGGGAAGAAGGAATAATGAAGAAAAGTATAAGCAGAAAAAAAGAAAAAACTACCCTATCACACTACCATGAGATGATGACTATTAGCATTTTGGTGTAATTCCTTTAGGCTTCATTTCTATCAATATAGTTTTACATTTTGGGGATCTTATTGTATGTATACTTGCATGTGGAGAGTTGTAAAGGGTCTGAGACTTTCCCTATTGGCATGCTAACAGGTTTCATGGATGCTGGCAGATGAGAAGAGCCTTCTGGGTCAGAGACAAAGGACTTTATTGCTCGTGGCAAAGAGAGAAGCATCTGCATGTTTATGTCAATTCCCCTTGCCTTAAGTTGCATGAGGGCAGTACAGGTGGGCCAGATTAATGGCTGACTATGCAGTAGGTTGCATTAAAGGAAGCAACCCAGAGCTTAGAGAACCCAAATCTTTTATAATGGACAGTAAACATGCTCGTCCTTTGACTCTGAAAGGAGATACTACCTTTATTATTCCGGGTGGTACGCTTGTCTGTCCTTTTATTATGCAGGGCGGTAAGAATGTCTATCCCTTGTTCCTAAGGGAGACACAGCCTCTATCTTCCAAAGTTTTTTGCTGTACAAATATCCTTGAAAAGATAGTCAGAAAAGAAGACAAGAGAGTCAGGGAGAATTGTTACTCAACAAATGTGAATTTTTTCTTATGTCATTAAGATTTATTCAGCAGCATTTTGAATGGCTGCATATAGCTGTAAAGAGTCAATAATAGGATGTGGCACAGTTTGCCATCCCTCCCGCCAACCCCCCCACCTCCATTTTATTAATATTGGTCTTTTACATTGTGTCCATTAGAAAAAAAACCTCACTTAAGCACTTCCGTTTGGGACAGAGCAGGGTAAACTATTGGAATGACTTTGGATGGGTTCTAAGTTTGGAGTAGACTGTAAATGTGTTCTTCCTGAGTAGAAGGCCTTCTAGCCCCTTCTGCTTGGCCGTATGTGTCAGTATGCACTGGCTATGACTGGCAAACATGTCTGTCATCTCAAGATGTTGTCCAGAATGAGACAGGCTCTGTGAAGCTGGATATTAATGCCGTTGTTGGTAGTCCAGTGTGCACTGACTTTCTTCTGAAAAGTGGAGATATTTCCTGACATGTTCTGCTGCTTGTGGATCTGCCTGAGCCTTAGACAGAAGCTCCTGCTGCCTGGCGTTAGTGGGCCTAGAAAAGTCCATACAAGCCTCTGCATCGAAAAGGGGAAAAAAATCTGAGATCCACGTGATGACCATCTTGTCCAAATATCTGGAGGAGGGCCTCATCCGGTAATGAAGATTAGAGAAAGGCAAAACAGGGTCATGACCAGGTTTTAGTCCTGGGGCTTATATGAAAGGAAACTACCCAATAGGGTGGCTTCCCTGAGGCTCTGGGGTCTAGAACGTTGCAAGTGGCACAAACAGTGGGGACAAAACTTCATCAGCAAAAATGAGGGCTAAATGAAATACATCAAGGAGAGCCATTCTCCCATCAGCAAGGGTGGCAGAAGATTCCAGGTTAAAATCTATGACAAATGTGACCATAAAGTGAGACTGTAAAGATGAGAAGAGACAACTTCAAAGCTTTTCTGAGTAAGCAGTGATCAGAGAATTAAGCAGGAGACAAAGCATTGTAATTTTTCAAAGGTGAGAGGAAGAGGTGACTAGGGGTATCTTCAAAAGCTAGCAAAAAATAGCTAATCATTTATTCATTCAACAAACATTTTTTAGGACATTCTATGTGCTCTCTGCTCTTCTAGGTGCTGGCGAATCAGTGGTGAACCACCCAAATGCAGTTCCAATTTCAGGGAGCATCAAGTATAGAAAACAAACAAATACATTTTAGATGATTTCAAATAGTGAAGAGTGCTATGAGAAAAAAAGAGCAGGGTAATATGATAGACCAGTGACTTGAGCATGAGGTGGAAGGTGGCACTTCATCATTAGAGAGAGCAGTTAGAGAGGACCCCTCCATAGGGGAGCCATGGAAGCTGAGCCCTGGTTGATAAGGGGTTGTGTTAACAGGAAGATATTCCAGGCCCAGGAGAGGGCAAAGGCAAAGCTTGTGTGGTGAGAAGAAACTCGGCATTTCAAGGCATGGAAAAGAGTCCTGCAACAACATGTGGCTGGAGACGAATGCTTAAGTAAGGAGATGGGGACGAAATGCCCTCAGAGAGGCTGTCAGGGCCAGGTGGGGCAGCGCTTCACAGGCATCAACAAGGCGTCTAAATTTCAAGCCCAGTGGGGGTCCCGGTGGATTTTTCTGGCAAAAGAATGGTAGAATCCAGATTTATAATGTTTTTAAGGATTACTTTGATCTCTGAATCAGGGAGACTAGTGAGAAAACTTTTGCAGTGGTCCAGGAAAGTAATGCTGGTGGTTGGATGAAGTTTGGAGAGAAGTTTAGATAAGGGGTATATATTCTTTTACTTCCTTTTTTTTTTTTTTTTTGGGTGGTGGTGGGAGCGGGAGACTTTAATTTCTTAATCTTGGCACCCAGATAAAACTGCTTTTGCTGTTTTATTGTATTTCCTTCCAATGTGCTTGGAATTTTTTCATAGATGAGATCGTCTTGGGCGTAAAGTTTTGTAGTTTGCCTTTATTGCTAAATAATATAACCACTTTTCCCATGATAGTGGCAATCTCTTTGGCATCATCAGTAAATGCTGTGTAATTTTTTTTTTATCATATTTTACTTACTTTCAGAGTGTTTCTTAATTTTTCACTTTTATAAAAATGCTCAGATGACCACAATTTCATACATAAAGCTTTATCCAAGTTTCCAACCATGTCCCTAAGGCATGGACATTTTTAAAGCCTGCTGATACACATTGCTAAATTGCTTTCCAGAAATGTTTAATCCAGTTATATTCCCACCAGGAGAAGGGGATTTTTTCACTACATGTCATGCTGACAATAAGAATCATGAAGTTTAGAATCCTTGATAATTTGATTGGTAAAAAATTTGTCTCATGTAAATTTAAAATTCCTTGATCAAAAGTGATAATGATTTATTCATCTCATTTCATTTTTTGAATTTTTCTTTAATTTTTATTGTGAAATATATTAAAAATGTACATATCTAGTTTAAATACTAAAATAAACACTAATTTATCCACCACCCAGTTTAAGAAATAGAACATTCTCATACCTTAGCAGACCACTGGGTATATTCTCCAAGTGCACTTCCTTCCTTCCTCTGAGATAGCCGCAGTTCTGAAGTTTGTGGTAATTATTTCCTTAGTTTTCCTTATAGTTTTACCTCCCATTCATGCCTCTCTAAACAATGAAGTTTCTTTTTGAAGTTTATATAAGTGGTGTATTTTAGAGTAAAACCGACTGAAGTTATCAATGGATTGGCTTAGGAGGGAGAGGGAAGAGAAGAATGAAAATTACTTCTGGGTTGGGGGCTTGGACTACGTGGTGGATGGTTGTGTTGTTACTGAGTTAAGGAAGACTGAGGAAGGAATGGTTTTTGGTGGGGTAGCAGGGGGGCACTACTAAGTGTATCAAAAATGGAACAGAAACCCTAGTAAATATCTCTAACTCCAAAAGAAAATCTCACATAAAAAATACTTGATATTGGGATATCTGCCCAGTTTTATTGGGTTGTCTTAGAGTGCCTTGAACCTTATTGGGCAGATGGATGAATGGATGGATGGACAGGTGCATGGATGGATGGATGGTCAGATAGATGAATGGAAGAATGGACGCATGGATGGGTAGATGGATGGATGGATGGATGAAAGAGTCTTATGAATAAATGCTCTGACTGACCTCGTCGCATTTCCACCCTCTCTGTTCCTTATGCAGTTGTATCTATGAAGCCAGGGAAAGCTGCTTCTCTCAAAGGACACAGTGTGCAGGTCTTAGGAACCCTACCAAAACTACTTTGCCCATTCTGAGAGTCAGCGAAGTAGTTTGTCTTAAGCATTATCACAATTCCTTCCCATTGAGATGATAGTCTGTTGCTCATTTCAACTATACATGCCAATTTTTTTTCTTTCCTTTATAAAAATGATCATAATAATCTTTATTTTACCAGACAGGAAGCGCTGCTAGCGGCAATCAGTGAAAAAGATGCAAACATTGCCTTGCTGGAATTGTCTGCCTCCAAAAAGAAAAAGACACAGGAAGAAGTCATGGCCCTCAAGCGGGAAAAAGACCGACTAGTGCATCAGTTAAAGCAGCAGGTGGGGCCTCCTGCACGAAAGGTGTGTTTTTCTGGGTTTGGGATCTTGGGTGCTTTCCCTGGGTTTGGCCATTCTTCCTTTTCCCATGTCCATCCTGCAGGCTCAAGCAGCTAAAATCAGGTAGGAGTGAAATGGCCCAAGTTGTTGCTGGAACACCATTTTACTGCTTTCCAGTGTTTATGTGCATGTTGCCTGGATGCGTGTGGTTTGCAACCAGCTGTTCTTTTCTATTCACATCATTTCCTCAGAAGTAGACCTCAGCTCTCTTCCTTCCAGCTGACTTTTTTTGACTTCTGACTAGAGACTCCTAATTAAATTCTGGGCACCTCTTTTCCCATTGGAACCTTCTGTCTTGTTCACATATCAGCCCTCATCCAGCTCTTTGGGTTTCTTTCTCTCCATACTTCCAACTTTGGTTCTTCAACTATTTCTCCTAGGACCTTTTGGCCAAGGAACACTCCCAGCCCCTAGCCCTGCCAGACTATGCTTGGAGACCTCCCCAGCTATTATTTGGTCTAGTTGTGTTTTTTTTTTTTGGTTTTTTTTTTTTTTTAATCACCTGTTTGCCTTATTCTTCTGTGTTTTCCTCCTCTCTAGGTCACTGTATTACTTTTGAGAGGCAAGGAAGCAGGACATGGTCCTAACTTGTACAGAAATTTCTTTGCTTCCTGGAGGGCTTTCTGTTTTTCTGGAAGCGGCTTAAATGGAAATAATTGCACCTGATCTGTATGAAAAAATCACCCCCGAAATCTCCAGATGTTATTTCTCCTCCATAAAAATAAAATAAAATAAAAATAAAACTTGGGGATTTTGTAAGCAATGGTTAAAGATATCGACTCAGATTCTAGATTTATTGTGAAACCCATTCGACAGAGGTGGTGGCTCACTGGTCTGTGATCTCACAAGGTGGCTGCCATGTGTAGCTAGGCCACATGTGACTCTGAAGGTCTCTAAATGCCACTTGGTTGCCAAGTAGACAATGTCCACATCACTTGCAGTCCCCAGGACTCGCTCATTGCCTGCTAGGGTGTCTCTGCTGACCCTCGCCTTTTAATCAGGCCAACCCTTTACCTCCTCAGGAAGGAAAAGACATCCTTTGGCCCTGAGCCAGTGTCCATTTCTCATGGGGCTGCCTTGCTGAGAGAGAATGCCACCATGCCTGGCTGCCCTCTCCCTGCAGAGGGAGGGTCTCAGTCACTGCCAGACATTGGCCTCATTCCACAGAGCGGCATGCCTTGCCAGCCTGGCCCCGGGGATCAGGGACTGCTTACATCTGACCTCTTTGTTTGGAGCTGTGCATCTTCCACCCTGGGTTTCCTACCCACTTGGCCATAGAAAGTCAAGAGGAGCCGCCTTCTTTGTTTTCCCCTAATTCCTATCCTGTGTACCCGTGCCCTCCCCTCCTGCACCTAACCATTGTAGCTTTCTCCCACAGGTTTATAGACCTAAGAAACAGCCCCCGAGTTCGAATATACCATGCACTTGTGATGCTGGCTACAGCCCAGATATTACGGCCAAGTACCACGGGTCCAACTACGATGCGTACATGATCCAAAGGTCTCAGGTCAGTCAGCTGCTAAGGAAACACCTGCCCCCTCCTTGCCTATCTAGAGTTCCACTTCTTTTTATGATCTCCAATGCTCAGTGGCCATAAAGTCTGGAACCATAGATGATAGCATTGAATCATGTTGTATAGCATAATTTGATTTATCATGTAGCTGCCCATCCTTCCAGACTTGGTGGCCACCCTGTAGGGTCAGCTCTTCTGAAATGGCCCAGCAGACCTGCAAAGCCAAGGCTGCCAGAGACCTTGCTTTCAGGAATAGTGGCTTATTTTTTTTTCCTTCTTGACTCTTAGATCCTTTGCTCCCCATATCTCCCTCTACGTTGCCCAATAAGGAATTTTTAAGGCTGCTTTTCTCCCCTTCTTTCTCAGCATCATGAAAATGCACTCCTAAATTCCAGGAAGGATTGAGTGTAGCCCTTCTATTTGCTCCAGGGAAACACTACAAAGCCTTCCTTATTTGCGACAGGATTGGTTTTAGGTATCACGGGGCACGTTTGGGAAACGTGTCTGAAGGGCTGTTGTGAAGAAAGAGGCAATGAAGGAGGAGGTTGGCCTCCTGGGTGATTTAGATTTGAAACGCATCCACACAACCTATCTGCCACAGAGCAAGAAAAATCATGTGAATTTATTTATCCTTATTGTAAATAATAATGATTCTAGCTATAATAATTAATTTTCTTATAAAAGCAATCCCCTTTTCTTGAGAGTTTACTGTGGGCCAGGTTGTGTATCCAGTGTGCCTTGGGGACTTTCTATCACAGTCCTCACCGCAGTCCCATGGAGTCGGGGCCAGGACTATCCCTGTTTTACAGGGGCATACCTGGGGCTCCGAGCTAGAATAACCTGCCATCCTGCTTCTAAGAGATGGAGCTTAGGTTTTGCACAGTCTCCCCGACTCTACACATACCCCACCAGGTTCCCGAAGGTATTCAAGGTGACAAGCAAAAGTGTGTTCTCAGAAATTGTGCCATCACCTTATCTTAGTAAATCTGAAGTAGATGCCAAAAAGTACATTTAAAACTGTTCTCCAGCCATTCTCAAAGAGTGGGTTCTGACTGGCATTCTTAGGCTTAGGCTATTTGATCACATCAATTAATTGGTATCCTCACCACCAACCCTCGGCAGTAATTTGATTGTCATAGCTCGTTTGCACACACCTGGGATTCACAGCTCATTGGGAACACACTGCTGAACTGTGGCAGAAGAAGCAGACAGATGTTGGTGCCGAAGCTTTCCCTGTTCTGCCTCCCCTAAAGCCCAGGCACTTGGACATCTGTGAGCAGACATATCAGGAACCCTAGACTCCAGCTCCCCACTGTGCTGAGGAGGCCCGTGACGGTCATTAGATTTACCTTGGTTTGTGAATGCAGCCTACAGAGACATCAAGCAGGGGGGGTACCCTGGGAGGTCAAACTCTAAATCTCAGTTGTCATCCTTGCATGGCTGGTCAGGCAGAGCAGAGCTTGTACTGGGGCCCAGGCCAAAGGGAGGGGAAGGGCATGGGTCTGGGTGCCACCCACCCAGGGCTCAGAGGGGAGTCTGAGGCGAATTGGCTCATGAGAGGCACCCCTCCTTCAGGCTGCCTTTAGAGCCTGTCCACACTCCTGTGGAAGGTCTCTCCACCTCCCATGCTATCCCTAGTGGTCAAAAATGCTCATTCAACAACTTCCATATAGTAGGAGCTCAATAAATATTTGTTGTGTGAATGAATGAATGATTATCACATGCCAGGCTCTTTGCCACATGTTTTATATAATCATAAGTTTACATGCATTTTCTCATAACATTTTCCTCATTATCAGCCAACCAACTTACTGAGCACCTACTGTATTCCAGGCTCTCTGCCAGGTGCTGGGGAGTCAGCCAAGTCAGATATTGTACCTGCCCCAACGAAGAGAGTCTCATCCCCATCTTCCGAGTTGTCCAAACCAAGGCTCCAAGAGACCAAATGGTCTAACCACCATCATACCACTCAAGCCTGGAAGTGCCAGTGTTTGGCCCCAGTGCTATTGTGGTGCCTTGTACTTTGCTCTTAGCTGGGCTGAACACCGATTCCCTAAAGCCATACAGTGAGCCATAGATTAGCCCCTCCATACTTCACAAAGGCCATCAGAAAAACTCAGTTCCAATGCCTCGGCCTGCGGCTCCCAAGTGCCTAGGGCTATGGGAGTGAAAGGAGGCGGGTAGCTTGGTAAGACCAAGGACCATGTTGGAATTAAATTCAACAATAATATTATTGTATGCCTACTGTTTGCTACTTGTTGTTCTAAGCATTTGGAGTCTAACAGTGATTAAAACAGACAGATATCCTTTCCTTATGGAGCTTACTTTTTAATGCAGAGAGATAGACAATAAATAATGAACATAATAATTGAGTAAATTATATGGCATTAAAAAAAGAAAAAGATATACTAGTATAAGGTTGAACAGGAATTCCAGGGTAGGACTGAGGGGCTGTTGACAATTTTAAATAGGGTGAACTGGGTGGGCCTTTTTGGGAATGAAAAATTTGAGCAAAAGCTTGAAGGAGGTGAAGTAATGAGCCATGCAGATAACTGGAGGCTGAGGGGGCAGCCAATGCAAAAGCCCTAAGTGTGCAGATTGTTTGGGGAAAGCAAGAGGCCAGTGCGGCTGGAGTGGAGTGAGCAAGGGGGTGAGGAGGTGAGACATCAGAGCTGTGATGTGGTGGGGGCAGGCTGTGTAGGGTGCTTGGGCGGGAGCTGCTAAGTGTTGGCCATTATGAAGCAGAAATTCTGTGCATGTAAGAATTAGGATACAGGGAGGGCTCTGGCACCACTCTGGACTGCCTGCCTCTTTGATGCTGCTCTAGTGAGCCCACTCTCTGAATCCCCTGCCTCCAGCCTCCAAAAGGTCCCAAGTGCTTTGGCTTTCATTTGTGAAAAAACATCACCACTCTCGTTGGACCACAAAGAAGAACCAGTGCTAGAATCTGCCTGTCTTATCTGATGAACCTTTCAAGTAGGGTGAGAGCATGGCCCTTTGACAAAATGCCCTGCCTGATTTTCTGGCGGTCTCAACACCATGCAAACAGAGTTCAAACCCCACAGCCTCCTTGTTGTCACCATCATCCCATTGGCCTGCTCAGGGTGTTGGCTGGGCCCTTGGAGAAGTGCAGCCGGCTTCTAGGCCAGACCAGAGATTCTCAAACTTCAGTGGGAAGAAGCAGGATTATTTCTAAAGATAAATCTTACTGCATTCATCACCTTCCAGCTCCCACTGTGAAAAACCCTTCTGTGACCTCCCTTGCTGTTAGGATAAAGGCAAACTCAAACCACTGTGCTCTCTGCCTTCTGCATGCCGTTCCTTCATTTCTGCACCTTGTTAACACCCAACTCATCCAGCCAATCTCAGACCCATACCACTTCTTCAGGGAAGCCTTCTGGGATTTTCTACATTTGGTCAAATCCCCAATGTGGTACTCATGTGACACATATACATCTACTTCATAGCACTTGTAACAGATGCAATTTTGCATTTATTTGGGGGATTATTTGAATAATTATATACCCTGCCAGTTTTTGAGCTCCATGAGGACTGAGCACACAGCCCTCCTGATTTTTTTTCCTCACCGTTTATCTCCAGGCCTAGCACAATTGCTAGCACCTAGTAGGCATTCATTAAATATTTGTTGAATGTATAAATGAATGAGTGAGTGAATGACCAGCACAGCTTATTAAAAAATGTAGACATCATTGATTCTTGTTACTTTTAGATAGGATTTAGCCTCATAATCTTACCACAATATTGCAGGCAGTCAACACTATATATACATATACATAAATATACACATACATACATGTGTGTATATACATATACATACATATACATACATATACATATATATACATATATATATATATATATAAAATATGGTATAGAGATGAGACCTGATTGCCAAGTGATGTCCGCAGAATGATTCTTTGCTCTTTCTTGCCATATTTTGAGATGTGCCCTTTACAGTGATATCTTTTCCCATACTTGAATATTTGCAGTGTTGGCCATTTTGAATCTCTTCTCCAAATCTCTTCACCTTATTCTGGTTCACCTCATCCTGGTTCAAAGTCCCTCTGATCTCTTATGTTCCTGAATAAATTGTCGCGAGCTCCCGGATATGGCAGAAATTTCTTGTTGTGAAAGGCACCACTCTACTCCATCCCTGAAAGGCTTTGAACATCTCATACATTAGTCTGCCTGGCAATACCTCAACTTTCCTTGATCATTGGTCAAGAAAGCCAGACAAGATCATCTGAAATGAGGTCAGAAACTGCAACTATGTTTAACAACAAAAGACTCTTTATGACGCTCTTCAGGTGTTGACACTCGGGTTGGTTCTAGGCTGAGCATGGTATCGAGGTAAGAGAGCAGTAAAACTTAACTTGCTTGGTAGATACTCTTGTGTAAAAAAGGATAAAGGATTAATCTTCCTTTGGTATACAACATATAAGTCTATCCACTTCTTATATTCTTCTCATTTCCGTTTCCTCACAAACACACACCTCTGACACTTTTACTCCAGGCCTTTAAAAGAAAATCTGGCTTCCAGATTTGTGTAACTTTGGGAGAGGGTCTCAAATGGGAATGAGTTAAGTTTTGATTTTGCTCTTTCTCTAGGGAAACCCTTTCTGGAAAATGTTATTAAAAATTACCATCTTAACTTCTTTTGTGTCTTGGATCCAATCCTCCCAACTCTTATCCTCCACTCTAGAAGAAAGGACTGACATCAAAATAATTAATTCTGAAATCATTGGATTTGCCTGCTGTTAAAGGGTTTTTGAAGAAAGCTTAAAACTAAATCTTACCCCCTAAGCCTTATTCCCAAACGCTTCCCTGTGTGCTGAAGTAGTGATATGCACATCCTTGATGAAAATGCCTTTTTAAAATGAGGCCCAGACACTATTGTTTAGTTAAAATTAGAACCAGCTTATTTCTCAAACCGGTTAGAATACTTTGAGATGAGAGATAAGTTGTACTTGGTTTTATTTTTCCCTTTCCTACCAGCTCTGGGCATTACTTTGGCTAGCAGAAAGGGAGCAGGAAGGTGTTAAGATTGAGAGGCTGGTCTACTGGTTTTATTTTCCCCTAGAGTTTGCAGGGAAGAAAAGTCAATGTCTATGTAGACATTCCAGAGGCTATGCCAGGCTGCATACAGCGTAACCATTTGAGTAGAGTTCCCCTCCCCTGTGCTGTCCAGAGGATACCATAGGACTGTCTCCAAGGACTAGCCAAACACTTGTGGTTGAGAATAGGAAAAGGAGACTGCCCAGGAATGTGGGGGTGGGATCATCGTCAAAGCTAGGTCTCAGCAGAGGCTGAACTTTTATGGCATGGAAAGCGGAAGTACCTGAGTGATTGACCAGGCATTTCTCTCAACCCGAACCCCTTAATCTGGGGCCACAGGGTTGTGCTTCTCATTTATACTTCCATTACATTGTATGCAGATGACTTTTAATTACACTTTTTGGTTCAAGAGGTCAGCTCAGTTAAATAGCAGTGGAGGAACTCAATGAAGTAGGGTTCCCATAGCCTCCTGTTGTGGTTGGATGAGCTCCAGAAAAGCTTGATTTGATCCTAGCATTGTAATGCATCACAGACTCACCCCAGATCGAATTGCTGAAATGCAAATGCATTGGTTTTTACTGCAGACTCACTTTGGAATAAGCTTTATTTTGTCCCACTGGTAGACTCTAGCTGCATCTCTATCTTGATTTCAGTGTAAAGTGTCTTTGCAGTATATTCTAGGGAACCCCCTTTTTTTTTTTTTTTTTTTTACCAGGAGGTCCCAGGGATCGAACCCAGGTCCCTCCATATGGGAGACGGACACCCATCCATTTGAGCCACATCCATCCCCCTAGGGAACCCCTTTTAAAAAGAGAAATAATCAGATCCTTCCCTGGCAGGCCGAGGATGGGGTGTTCTCATGGAGGTAAAACCTGAACTGTTTGGTTTTACTGAAATTAGTTTCCTCTTAGTGTCCAAGTAATTGGACAGGACACTAGTCTGCCTCTTAGCCTGGAAATACTCTTTACTCTAAGCAGCTGGCATCTGAACTCCAATACTTAGGGAATCCATTCGGTTTGTCTGATATAACACAAACTAACACTCAAAAGTCTAGAGGCAAAGCTATTTCTCTGGGATCCAATACATTTCTCAAATCCTGACTAGAAGGGCATCTTCCTGGAGCCTCAAGCTTACTCTGATGGACCACTTTTATGGGTGTGTTGTGTAAACGCCTTGCTTTGATGGAAGCCATGTTTAGAAAATAACTTTAGTTGCCTTCCCTAAACATGCATGGAATACTTCTGGTGGCAGTGTGTTGGTCACTCCTGGGCTGTAAAAAGAAATGTTGACTTTATCCTTAAACCTTGGGTTTTTATCATCTCTATCACAAGTAAGACAAGATAGCAACTCATGAAAGAGATAACAGGGCAAATTGCCAAAGTGTCAGAGTGAGAGGGATACAGCCGCGTCACCAGAAGTTGAAAAATCCTTGCTGGTTGGAGGGGCATGGGGAGATTTATGGGAATTCCTATGAATTTTATGATTGCCAATTGATAGTCTATCTTTTGTGATGAATGCTTACTCAATCATGATGCTTCCTCTTAAGTTTCCAAGGATCTTACTGCTAGTTTTGAAAAAATAACAACAAAAAATTCAGTCTTTGCTTTTTAAGTATAAATTTTTAAGTAGAAATAGAAAAGACAGATTTTACTATTGCATTCCCCCTGCCTTTCTAAATACATCAAGAGTCTGACTTTTAAGTTTCAGAGCTATTTACCAACTCTGTTTCAGTAATGGGAAGCACCCCTAAGTTTCTAGCAGTTGGCAGAGCACATCAGAATAAGAGGCTTAGCTGTAGGTGACCAAAACAGAGACTACATATAAATGCCAAGAAGATCTCTCACAGGCTGTCTCTCTTAGTTTTTTCAAATTTAAATTTCACATCTGTGCTTTATTTTTAAACATTTATTCTTTAAGTGATAACGCATGTTTGACCAAGCCTCTTATTGGATTAGACATGTTAGAAATCCCCTCAACTTTAACCTGTTCATGACTGCCTGTAGAACCTTCGGATCTACCGCCAAAGCAAAGAGCGCGTTTGGGAGAACGTTCCTAAGATGTTGACCACCAAGGAGCCATTGTATTTACTGGGGAGAAGAAGATCCAGCTGTTGTGCTGTGTAGATTTTGGGAACTCTTGGGCTGACATTGCTTCAAGAGGAGATAGGTGTAGGTGTAATGCGTGCAGCCTTCCTTGCTCTTCATGATGGTTTTTCTACTCACAGTTTAAAGTGGGAGGAGCTACCTTTTTTGAGCTCTTACCGTATACCTGGCACCAGGCTAGCGATCATAAATATATTATCTCATTTAATTCTCGCAACAACCCTAGTACGAAGTATTATTGATCCCATTTCAGAAATGAGGAAACAACAGTCCTGACCTCAGCAGGGACTACAGCTTGGGTGTGGGGAAGCCAGAGCTCAAGCAGAAGAGCCCTTCCATGCTCTTCCCAGCAGCTCTTCCCAAGCTGAGGATTCCTAGTTTAGGTCATAGCCCCATAATCTAGGGCTAAAAGGGAGCATAAGAAGGAGGCTTTATTCTGTGACCCTGAGCACCCACTCCCAGTGCCTCCTGCCCTGCCTTAGCTGGGATCCTGCCTTGACCTGGGGTCACCACGTGCTGGTGCAACTGGGAATGGTGACTCATCTCTTCCTGCACCTCCAGACATCACCCCTGCTGCCACTGGGGGCGAAGGGAATAGGGCTGGAGCCATATAGCACATTTTAGGATTTGGGTCATGAAATGTTAGGACTTGCCTCTTGTAGTCTTTCTATTTCATTTTCAAAGCATCTGCTTGAGAGCCTTTTTTTCCTTCAGTTTTAGATTCAAAACTTTTAGCTTTCACATTTTCTTCCTCATTATTTAACAACAACAAAAAACAGGTTTCTCCTAGTCCCTTTTTCTCTATCCCTCCCTCCCTTCCTCTCATTGTATAATTAAAAGTCCTTCCTGGCTGTCTTCACCTTATCATTTCAAATGAATTGAAAAAAGATCCTACTTCCTGCCCTTGTGTCCTCTTCTTGGGGAATTTCAAAAGGAAAGAAAAGCCCTCCCCCCTTCCCACCCCCACCCCACCTCCGTGTTTTCACCTCCTACTGCCCCTTCAACAACTGTGTTAAAGTCATGCCCATTTTGTCATTGATCAGCATTATAGCCTTATGCTTATTTACCCTTTCCTGGCTTCAGAATTTTCTCTTTTTCTCTTTTTCTGCTTTTTCAGATAATAATTTCACAGGAAAGGGATTTTTTATCTTGTCAAAGGCAAATTTAAAGTTGCTAGTAGTTTATTCCTATTAGATTTGAAGCTCAACTCCATATTCTTTTCATTCTCTGCAACACTTTAAAGGCCAGGTTAAAAATTCGAGAATCCCCCATGTTTACTGTTTTTTAAAAATTTGACCCCATAACAGGCATTATATTAAAAAGTAACAAACGTTTAATTTTTAACCACCATTGTATAAATGATACTTTTCCATTGTGGAGAGCATTATATAAATGTTTTGTCATAGAAACAATATATGTTCACTATAGAAATTTAGAAAAACGTAAATAGAAAACTAAAATCACCAAAAATCCCGCCACTCATAAGTAACTGTCATTAAGATTTATAGTTTCTTACATTCTGTTGTCTACATACATATTTGAACAAAGACATGATATACTGCATAATAAAGTTTTTAGCCTTTTTAACATTAGGTATTATGTGCATTTTCCCATTTCCTTAAATTCTTTACAAACATATTTCTTGGTGATTCCCATTATCGCCATAATTAATTTTATCATTCTCCTATTATTGGGATTTCAATTCATCTGTAGTTTTTCACTTTTATAATCACACTGTGGTGAACATCTTAGCACATGAATCTTTTTAAAAATTTTTATTAGGATTAATGCCCCAAAGATGAATTACCAGAGTTATGGACATTTTAAAGGATTTTAGAGAATTAAGAAATATCTCTCTCTTACAAAGAACTGGGCATTTATAAATTTTTTAAATGGACATTTATAAATTTTTATAAATGCCAACGACTTGTGTTCAGCTTGTCAGGCTTGTCTCATAACATCTCACTCAGATCTGGGGCAGAATGCTATCACAGGTAGCACCAGTGATGAAGAAGCTAAAGAGAGTAAGAGGCGGAACAAGATTTTTAAAACCTCTCTGGGACATGGGCACGGGAAGAAGTGGGCAGTTCATTCATCCAGCAAATATTTATTGAGCATAGACTATGTGGCAGATGCTGTTCTGGACACTGGGGATGCAGCCATGAGCAAAACAGACAAAACTTCTTGCCCCAAGGGAGCTTACATTCTACTGGAGGGGACAAGCAAGAAACAAAATATATAGCATGTTATTTGACAAGAAGTACTATGGGAAAAGAATAAAGCACGGAGTGGGAAGAGGACTTCAGTAGGGGGTATGGAAGGGCAATTTTCATTACGATGGTCTGGGGACATGTCCCTGAGAAAGGAACATTTGAGCAAAGACCTAAAGAGAGGTAAGGGTTGAGCCATGTTTGAGCACTGGGCAGGGAGCAGGGACCTCAGTGGGGACAAACCGCAGCAAGGAGTTGGAATCTGTTGTTCTCAGGTTCACTTCCTAAGTGCAGTTGCTGAGTTGACAAGGTGGGGGAGCCAGAACCCCACAACACCAATATTTAGATGAGATGAGTTTGTTTTTGTTTTTGTTTTTGTTTTGTCACACAACAACCCAAAACCTCTGCTCTCTTATCTCTGCCCTGATATGGCCATTGGGAAATGCCTGTTGGCCACAGCCAGCAAATATTTATTCAGATGATCCTTGACACAGTCTGGGGATGGATTTGTGCAAAGAGGTTACAAGTTCAAATTGTACAGAGAGGCAGCCATCACAGAAAACAATGAAAATCTACCTAACAAGAATAACAACTCAGAGGGCCAAAATCCAGGGCCATTCTTACGTCCCAGAAATCTCCACCGAACTCATCAGCTTGTGACTGGTTTATTTCCTTTTTCTCATGGACCAGCTCAAAAGCCAACCAGAAGCTCTACTGCTTTGGGCTGCCTTGCATGTGCCAAAGCCTCTTCTGGTGCTGAAGTAAGAAAGAGGTGTGCTAGTCTTCTTGGGATTGGGGCCCAGTGTTCCCTGAGATATTAGCAGGCTGCTATCTTGAAAGCGTGACAAGAAAAGTTTAAACAAACCAAGGCAACGCACCTCACTGGCGAAGCCCTGGTAGGTAGTAGAGGTGTAAGGTCTGAGCGTGGACTTGGGGATCAGAGTTCTAGCCCAGCTCTGGTTGAGAAACCCTCCCTCCTCCCGCCTCCACTGAGAAACCTTGGGCTGCTCATTGTGCTTCTCTCTCTCAGTTGCCCTGTCAGTAAACTGAAGCGGGTAAACTAACAGACCATTAAGCTCCTTGCAGTTTTGGTAGTCTGAGATTATTTCTGTACATTCTCACGCGCCACACACGCATGCTTGATCTTTGCCAAGGACTTCGAGGATGCACAGTATTTGCTTTCTTTCATGCAGCCTACAGTTCAGTTGGAGAGATGTATTGTTCAGTAAAATATTGGCACAGCTAACATTTCTTGAAGAAAAGATAGGCCAAGCGCAGTGTCGTACTTTTGTTCTTTTACTACAATTCTCACAAAAGCTCGAAAAGGAAGGACCGTCATTATCCCCACTTTGAAAATGGGGACATGGAGTCACACAGCCTGTGAGTGGTATGCCAGGTGCAAACTTAGCTCGTCTGCCGGTAGGAACAGCACTCTTAGCCCCTTTGCTTTCCCACAGCCATGCAGTTACTAGCTTCTCCAACAAGGAAGATTTGGGAAGTTTAGATTGCAAAGATGACTGCAAAGAAGGAAGTTTCAGAATTTGCTCAGTTGGCAGATATATGGCCTGACTCATCTCTATTTTACTAGTTGTGTGATGGTAAGCAGATCACTTTACCTTCCTGTAAAATGGGCACATCGCTTCCTGCCCAACTCCCAGAGAAGAATGATCATGAAGCATCTTCTTTGGGGGCAAGACCTTTTAAAACTCTGAGGGCTACAACAAATGTGCAGGACATTGGCCCCAGTTCTGTGGTTCAAATACAAGCCCACCTTATTCTGCCCCACCAGGAGGAACTGCACTTGGAGGGATGGTGGTCATAAAGTGTCTCTGGTCACAATCCCTCAACAAAAGCCCCTCTCATATGGCTGGTTCCTTCTGACCCAGAAAGAATGAACTCAAGGGACAAACTTCATAAATAGGTCTTCCTTCTTCTGCTTTTCTGGGAGCCACTCCGTTTTATCCTTGAAGAAATTCAAAATAAAATAACTTACAGTAACCCATTTCAGCATGGGCTCAGACACATTCCATCAGGAATGGGGTGTCCAGATCTCCCAGCCTCAGAATGTCCGGGCTCATGGGGCATCTGTGGGGCCAGGGCCTCCAGAGGCTTCTTGAGATGGAGTTGGGCTTACAGGGAGAGCCTGTGTGTGCCTGAGCTTTCCTAGTGATGCAATCCTTGGTAAAGCAGGGAAACGAAAAGCTGATACTTTGGAAAGGGGAAGAGCCATCTCCAGGGGATTATTTTTTATGAACCAAAGGCACTTAAAGTATTGCTGATTTATCTTAATAGCATATATTGTGAGCAAATGTCCCTGTTGCCTTTTTGTGCTTTTGGCAGGTATAGATGAGAAATGGAACGGAGCAGACCCAACCAGAGCTGGCTAGCCCAAAGTTTATAAGTTTTAATCTTCTTCACTTCAAATATGTAACGTAGAATCATTTCCAAAGTTTTCCAAGTTGCAGGTGGTCACCTGGCTTTGGCCAGAGGCAAAGCAGGGTCCCTCATCAGGTTTTCTACTTCCAGAATTATTATCTTGGGCTTGAGGGAAGAAGGGGCGGCCTCTCCCCTAGAGAGTTGGTTCTTGAAGCTCAGCACCCTCCTTCCGAGGTACTGCTCCTATAGAAAGAAACGTTCCCTCGTCTCATGAAGCCTCCTCCTGTTGGTCTTACACGGGGAAGGGAGCAGCTTAAATCTAGTCAAGGTTCAGAGCAGACAAAATCAACTCTCAGGAGGACGTGGCATAACTGCTCTGCATATCCTCCTCTGTCAGGGCTGGAATGAAGACCATGCTGAACCCAGCGCCTTAGAAGTTGCAATATAAATTACGTAAAGCCATGCTCAGTGTTGTAGCATTTGTTAATCCTTATTAGAGGTGGATAAATTCTCATGGCTTAATTTGGCATGTTGAAGCCAATTCTTTGGATTGTCTTTGGGGACTGGAAAGGAAATGCATGACTTTACTGTAATTTTTCTTTTGTTTCTTTAGAATGGGACATAATTTTTTATTGTTAGCTGGTGGAAACTTTGGTGAATCGTGGCCAACTGTGGCTCACTCCCACAGGAAGAAAGCATCAGGCTTTAGCTGAGAACATATTCCTTGAAACAAACCAGAATTTTTGATTTTTGAAATAGCTCCCCACTTAAAAAACATGCTATTTAACAAATATTAATGTTCTGACCAAGACTGAGACTTGGGGGAAGGAGAAAGCTAAGATTTCTCTCTGAGGACATTTGTAGAGTGATGTGTGATGCTTTCGTTTAATAATAACTCCACTGAGCAGGGGAGAATTGGGGAGCATGCAGGTGGAGCCCCAGGAATTCAGGGGCATCCCTCTGACCTGTGGTACTTACTTCCTCCAAGCGGAAGAAGCAAGGTATTGGCCAGCAGTCAGCATTCCACATTCCTTTACCATGTCACCCACATGGACACAACCTTGGGCATATCCTGTCTTTTAATTTCCATTTTTGGAATTTGGTCCAAAAATTATAGTTGATAGGATCTGCCTCTTTGCCATCAAAAAATTTTATGTTGAAAAGCATCATTGAGTATTTTAAATTCCATGGGTTGAAAGGTATTGCCCTGCTCTTTTTTCTGCTAACAGCATCTCACATAGCTTGGTGAGTATCATGCATGTTCAGTAATCGCCTCTAGCAGACTCAAATCATGTTGAGGTGACGGTTCTGACCAAGTCCAGGCGTTACTGACCCAATTGGCATGATAGCGTCAAAATAAATGTTCATAATTGCAGATTTGCTTTAACAGATCTGTTTTGCAGATTTTAATGAACAGGAATCCTCTTGGGCAAATCCACCTTAAATTCTTAGTGGCAATAGGGCACGTGAGTTTTCATCTGTGGGGTGCTTTGTCAGAAGTCTTATCACGTAAAAAAGCCAGGTTCTGTCCTCTTAGCCACACCCAATTTTTACCTTCTGCTCAGAGCAGGACCTAAAATTATCCCCACATCTCCAAACTCTCTTGAAAAACATTAGTCCCTGTGCACTGTGCACAAAAGCCAAATTACTTTTGGAATGTTCAAACACTGGGAATCCAGATAGAGATCAAGGAAACAGCAAAACATCTCCCCTGCACCCTTGCACAATCTGTTCATTGATTTGCAGTCGATTATTCTCCTTACTTTGAACTGTCTGAAATTAAATCTTGGGTCTAATTTCTATTCATTTGCTTATTTGTTGATTTCTCTGTTTATTATTATATTCTGTTCCCAAACTCAGAGAATGCAAAGAAAAGTTGTGCCTCAATTTCCACTTGAATTCCATATTCTTTTGGCTGTTTGCCAGGATGTTAGTATGTTTCTCAGATCTTTTACACTGGTGAAGACAAATCACAGAAAAAACTTCTAGAGCAAATCAAATAGAAACAATGCACTTGTTCATGGGCAGAGTTAGTATATCTTCCTACTGGTTTTCATACCTAGACACCAAGATTTCTATAGGCATGAAAGCTTCCCAAGACCTTAGAGAAGCAGCAAGGTTTTCTGCATCCCTGAGGAAAAAATGAGAAAACTTGAAAGGAAGAACGAATCCTTTCCTGATTATTCCTCAGTGGAGGCATACGGAAAAGATGTAGAAAGAAACATGGACCCTTTCCTAAGCATATAATGATTCTAAGCTTGGAACTTCCAAAAGGCTTAAATTCTGTGCCTCACAGACTGATAAAGAAGGAAGGTTACAAATTAGAGAGGGAAGTAGAAGGAAACACTTATAAAAAATACTATTATTATTTTAATTTCTGATTCTCTGGATTGTTCTGACTCTCAAGGCAAAATCCTCAAAAACAATTTACATGTGTCTTTATGTTTAAAATAATTTTATTACCTTCAGCAGCAGTTCTTTAAACTGGCTCTGTTTTCTGATCACCTGGCAAGTGTCCACCCCATCTAGGCTAAACACCAACTCCAGGGCCAACCGTCAGACCGACACACTCAGTCTCAGGGTGGGGACACCAAAAAGCTGATGGATCTGGTGCACAGACCAATATTTGGGAGGCAATGAGCTAATGGCGCAGTCAGCAATCCCCAGAAGTGGAATCCCTGGGCCTCCACATGCTTGCTCTCTGTATAGAGATAGCCTTGCAAATGCAGATACAGTAAATATACACTAAATGGCAAGATTTGCTTGGGATGGCTTTTGGCTGAAATTGTGACCAGGAAAGGTGCAGCTGGCAGTGGTATGGGACCATGTAGGAGGACTGAGGATGGGAGTGGAGATAAGCCTGCACAGGGCACCTCTTCTTCCCAATAGTTACGCAGTGCAAATGGACAAGAGAGAGGTCGATCAGCAGAGTTTATTGAACAAAGAGGGTTCTGAGTCTTGTTCCATACATTCCAAGGGCTGTGAAAAGGAATTAGGGGCCACAAACTGACCCCCCTTGAAGCCCGTGACTGGCTGCTGGTGCCGTTTGCTCAGAAGGAGATGTTGAATATCAGGAGCCTTATCTCTGACCATTTAACCCAGCTTCTAACACTCCTTCTAATGTCCTTCACTCTCCAGGACACTCCAGTTATAATTTTTTTTTCTTAATGTGTTATATTTTGAACCCATCTGGCATAGAGGCTGAAGGACCAGGTTGTGTAGGGCAGGTTCATTCCCAGCCCGGGAAGCAGCAGGATGGGATGAATGTGTGTATGCTGGATCAGACCCAGACCATCTTTGGGAACAGTTTCTATGGAGGAAGCTGGCAGGAAGTGGATGGTGAGAAGGAAGGGGAGTGGTTGGCCTTGCCCAGAGACTGAACTATTTCTATCTGATGCCCAAGGCAATGGGGAACCAGTATATATTCTTAAGCAAGAGTGTGATATGAAAACTATCAACACAAAGCAAGCTTGGAACAAGCTTTTTTGATTAATGATAAAATGGCTCCTGAGATTAGATTGCTGGGTCATTTCTGCCCTGGGTTGGAGAAGGCTCGGCACCCCCAGGGGCATGTCCTTGTTTTCTGCATACTTAGAAGGTATTTGCCAGTTATGATGTGGGCCTTTCATTAGTGCATCCCCACCCCCTACACATACACACACATACACACACCACCAACAACCCAAGGATAAAATAACAGCTTCCTTCAATTATGTAGCTTATGAGACCTGGAAATTTGAAGTCTTTCCTCTAATAAAGCATTCTATAAAGCTTCAGGGTCTGAGATCTCCTTGGGCCATTAACCTTAAAATTCCAGAACTTATTTTGCTACCAGTTTCCAACACATGTCTGTTGCTAAACAACCACTATGGTACATTCTTCCTTTAATGAATTATTTCCCGAAATGGTGGAGAACAAAAATAAATAAATAAAAGCAGCCTCCCATTGACTGTAGATGCTCTTTTTGGTTTTGTAGAGCCTGGCTTGAAATGTCCTCAGGCGCATGCTGTTTCTGAGCTATAATTATGCTTTTTAACCCACTCCTTTGTGTCTAGGCCCTTAATGTCCAAGCTCCTATATAATTACCAAGTTCAGTGTGTGGGAATGAGACAAATAGTTTTTGCATGACTTTAGCCTATACATTACTGCAATGCTGTATCATTACAAGATATTTCCTGAACTTGGAGCTGTACTATTAACTCTCTCAACTTGAAAAGACCCAGCAAAGAGATACTCCCAATCTTCGGCCCATGATGCAAAACTCAGATGGACAGTGACCTGATCCAGCTGATGTCCCTTGGGCTCTGGGGGGAGGATTTGAATTTGGCACTAGTGCTTTGGTTCAGAGCCGTGACGGGGACTTGGGAACCTTCCTTTTTCCATCCAGCTGTTTGTGCATAGCCACAGCCACATCTTTCATCACAGTTGTAAAGTACATGCATTCTTCAGTGTTGCAAAGGGGACGGGTGTGTTAACTGAGCTCTCCTGGAAGAAGTTGCTATATTAGTTTGCTAAACTGTAGGGAGAGTGGTAATGCTGGTTGTTAAGAGTAACTAGAATTTTAAAAGATTGGGCTAAAAGCAGAGCTGTAGTCGACAAGTTGGGGGGCTACATTTCACCCCAGACTGTCAAGGTTCGCCAAAGTAGAAGACAGAAGGATTCTAAGCATCCCCAGATGAGACTTCAAAGCCTCAAGAGTCTCTTCTCCAAAACTAAAATGATCTCAATGCCATTTCCTCTTAATATAAGAAATAATTTATATATCAATGTTTTTGTATATGGAGAAGAGAAATCCTTTCTATTGTTTCATTTATCATTTCCTGTCAATTATTGAATATTCAAAAAATCTGGAAAGGAATAAAAGAGAAAAGTAAATACCCAGAAATCTAAGCACTCAGCAGTGATCACTATCAATCTATTATGCACATCATTCCTGACCTTTCTCACGTGTTTGTATATATCTATATATACCCACATACACACATATATACAAACCCACAAATACCCTTCTATTTGGATATTTACATATTATCTTATAGGAGCATTTTGTTTTAACAGTCTGCTTTTCTTTCCATTCAGCTGTATGTTGTGATTCTCTTTCCTTCTGAAGCACATCAATGTACATCACTATTTTTAATGGCTTCTGAATATTCCATTTCATGAATAATGCATATTCAATAATTTGTTAAGCCAAGTCCTGATAGGTGGACATTTTGTTGACTTTTCAGTAATTGCTATTATGCTCCACATCCCAGCAAATATCCTTTTATTCTCATCCCTATGTACTTACCCAAACTTTTCTTCAGGAGGAGATGGTTTGGACCCCAGGGTGTACATACTTTGAATTTTAATACATAGTGCCAAATTGCCCTTGAGAAAATTTATACCAGGTCACAATCCTGCCAACAGTGGATGAAAGCACCCAAAGATTAGGGAAATTAACTTTCCATTTTCTTAGGCTTTTTTGAATTTTACCTGCCTCTAGAACTTTACCTCTAAATGCCTAAAAGACAAAATGCCCTGTGTTTGAAGTACTGTAGGTTTGACATAGATCCTCTCCCAGATTCCAGTAAAGGCTATTAAATAGGTGGTTTGTAAAACTTGAAATAAGATATGCAATCACTGAGATCCTTGATTTCTTCTCTAAGATCAAATAATGCTAAACTCACATTATTTTTTTATATGAGTAATAGACAGGCAGACTAAGGGAATGGCATATACACAGAGTGCCAGGATTTCAGCAAGACATTGGACCCAATGCACTCATGCTTTCTTTTTTTTCCACTAGATGGAGAAATAAAGACTGAATGGTGGTACAGTTGGGTGGGTTTACAGTTGATTGAACAAACTCCTAACCAACCTGTGTGAGGAATCCTATTACCCAAAGGGAGGTTGCCAGAAAGGCCGGGCTATGTCCTATGTCCTGTTCTTCCAGCATGAACGTGGAACTAATTATATACAACCTCTGAAAATACACTTTTTGCAAGTGGGATGTCTCAAAGCTCGAGAGGCATAATGGTAGGCATAATCAGACAAAATTTAGTTAAGATAAATTTAAAGCCAGCATTCAGGAGGAAAAGAACAAAGTCTCTACTCAGAATTAAGTTTCTGCTATGTGTGTGTGTTGGAGGGGGACTGACAACTAGGATATGAGTTTAATCAACTGCAAATTTGAATATTAGTCATCATTGCACAGCAGATGCTAAAAGAAAATCAGTGCAACCTAAAAGTATATTAATTCTTTTTTAATAGTCTTTAGCACAGGTAAGAAAACATGTTACATCTTGGATTCAGACTCTCTTCAGGGCATTCTCTCATAGGAGCCCTGACACATTGTAAAGACTCCACATGTAATGCTTTACAAGGAGGGAGTAGGAGGAGTGGGGAATGACTAGATAGGGGGAAAGGGATGATTAGGCTAGAGCAGCTAGAGATGGAGGCATGACTGTATTTAAATATGTAAAGGCCTGAGCCTCCAAAAAAGGCAGAATTGAGACAAGGGGACCGAACCCGCAGCCAAGAAAGCTTAAAATATGCATGTGTGTGTGTTTGTGTGTGCGAGTGTGTCGTATGTATCCCCATTTAAGCTATGTAATGCATTGCTTTATATCGAGTTTCCCATCTCCATTTGTCTTGAGTGAGCGCTGGATCACTATCTACCAGGACTTCTTCACAGGGAGTTCCCATTTGGGGAGGAAAGTTGTATTAGATTCTTTCCACCAACACTTGCATGATGATTGGCATTTATATGCCCACCATCCTCCATTGAGTGGCCCAGCTTTTGACAAAATCCAAAAGTCCAGAAAAGTAAAGGAGCATATTCCTTGTACTGCTATGGCTCCTGCTAATGGTCCACCATAACCACCACCTGCTGGGTTTGTGGCACAAATGGAAGGGATCCAGCTCTGTTTCCATCCCAGCACACCACACAGCTAATACTTCACCCTCATCTGTCCTGCTCACGTGAACCTATCAGATGCTATGTTCAAATGATGCTGCCAAATTCAAGAGAGTGTGTACACCATCTTCTATACTTTAACTTCATGAATAGATTTCTTGTGACATAGGTCACAACTGGTGGGTGTTGACTGAGCAAAGTTCAGATATGTTGGACGGGACAATGTTTACCATCATTTCTGACACCAAAACTGAGTCCAAGTTTTCTTCTTTGATTTCCTTCAGGGTTTAACTTTATTTCTTGTTGTGCTTATTCCAGAAAAATAAGATGGCCATGGCTTATCTTCCAGCCAAGGATGATGTGACCTCAGACTATCTGTAGGCCTCCACCGTGTGGCTGCTCCCTGCCCAGGCAGCCTTTATTAGGGTTCCCCAGCATCCTCAAATCCAGCCTGGCTCCATACGTTTCCCTTTCCCCAAATGGCCTGCTCTTACATGCCTTATCCCCATCTCTTCCTGAAAGCAGCTCTCTCACTAATTTTCTCTATACAAACAAATATATATTTGTATATATTCTTTCATATACATATACAAATATATATGTAAATGGGATACAGTTTTTCACCTATCAGATTAGTGAACAGTCTAAGATTTGAAGAAACTTCATGCAGGCACAGTGTAGGGGAAGAGGTGCACACTGCATACCGACCAAAAATTTTGAAGGACAATTTGGTAATATCTTTCAAATTTGAAAATGTGTGTGCTCTATTCTAGGGGTCTCTCCTGAATCTTTCTCTCTGGAACATTGTAGGAACAGTTATTATAGGATTAAGCATCCATCTTTGTTAAGAACAAAGATTCCTTTGCAAAGATATTCAATGAAACATTGCTAGCAATAATGAAAAACTGGGAGTGACCTAAATGTCTATCAGTCTTTCATTCAGCAAACATGTGTTGTATGCCCACTCTGTTCCAGGCAATGTTTTAGATACTTGGGATTCATCTTTGAACAAAATTAAAAGTCCCCTTCCCAAATTATTTACCAAATGCCTGGTAACTAAAGGTACCTCCACAGAATAGAATAGTATGTACCCACTAAAAATGAGGGACCTCTACATGTTCCTGACATGGAAGATTGGCCAAGACATATGGACATTTTCTCTTTAAAGGGTATGTGTATCTATGCTTTTATTATGCATAATCCAAAATGTCTGGAAAGATTGACAAAAAACCCTTAAGAGTGGGAGTTGGGAAATGAGGCAGAGGGAGAGAGAGTGTTACTTTTATTTTTATAAATGCTTTTGTACTATTTACTCTTTTATAACTGGCATGTATGATTTTTCCAATAAAAAACTTATTTAAAAAATTACAAAGCTGAATCAGTTATGCTGAAGAACTAAGGCAGATATCTCAAAGAAAATGTAAAATTCCTTAATGTACCTGTAGGCATTGAGACCAAAATGAGGAGGTGTTTGGTGCTGTTCAGACTGCAAGAATGGAAGTTGCCTGTGGAGTTTCTGGTTGTGGGCATCGCGGGCTTGTCTACACCTGCAAACCGAATGGGAAGGTGGCCAGGGGCAAGGGCAGGGCCCAGGGCCAGCAGCTGAGAAATCGGGAGCTTTTTCCTGGTCTGTCATTGTCTAACTTTCAATGTCCTGGAGCCTCGGTCTTCCCTTTTGTAAAATAGTGAGTGTGGATTTAAGGTGTGACCCAGCACCACCACTGTAAGGATCTGGATTCTTCTGGCACGTGCTCGTTAGTAGAGGAGAGATTTGAGATGGCCCCCGAAATTCTGTTGTCTTTGGATTTCCTTTTATCTGCTTTCTTCTAGTTATGAAGAAATGGCAGTTATGTGTTTTAATGTCTGTTTTTGTTTAGATTCAAATTTGGATGTTTTGTAGTTATGCTATTTTGACTGCAGGGTCATAGAAAACCAGGTTGTTTGGATTCTACCTTAAATAGATGACTAAATGAAATTGTTTTTCAAAATGTACCCATTTGATGAATTCAGTATAATGCTTTGGGAGAGAAAACAAACAAAACAACAGTATTCAACACACTGGGCATTAGAAGGAAAGTTTAGCCTTTCTGGAAATTGGATTTCCAACAGATCCTCAAACCTGGAGGGGTTCCACTTTGCCTCGTCTTTGGGGGTCAGTTCTTGGAAGAGAAGAGGTGAAGGTTAAAGATGTGCTGGGGGAATGTGTGCCCTGGGGAGCAGGCGTGGAGACCCACGAGTGATGTACCTGTCTTGTTGTGTGTCTCTGGGGGAACCATGGAGACCATCTATTCTGAGTGGAATATGTGGCCCAGACTCTGCTTCCATGTAGAACTAAATTGGTCCTGGTTAGAGCATGTTCAGCACACCCCCTAGAAAGCTATCAAGGCTTTTGAAATCCAAATAGGAAGGGAGGACAGCACAGCAAGCAACCACATAAATGCTGGAGGGAATGTTTCATAGATTTGGTATTTGGGACACTTCACTGCCATTTCTCTCTTCCACTTTGTTTTTCAACTAATTGGAAAACTGCTAATGAGCCTGTTTACGTTTTCTCCAGTTGTTTTATCCAAGTGTGAGACCAGCTGGGGAGAGAGATGGTTCTCTGTCCAAGGCCCCAGCGGTCTCTCCCTCAGCCTTCGCCTCATTTTCCTGGCTGCCAGGTCCCTTCCCCGGCCAAACCTCTCCCTGCTGCTCACCACCCCCTCCCCTGGGTTCTATTTGTGCTCAGCTGACCAGCAGTCCTGCCACGTGTTTTACATTGCTCACACCCTCTCTTCTCTCCCCCCTTTGTTGTCATTTGGTTTGTTTTGAAGGGAGTGGGGTGCAGGCGAGGTCTTGGGCTTATGCCTTTCCACTGGGCTTCAGAACTGGGAGCAGGCCCAGATTCCATTCATTTTCCTTTCTGTGCCGAGGTCAAAGCCCCCATAGGAGAATGTCCTTCGGGCCTCTGACAGTTCTTCAAGATGCATTTGTTCTCTCTGGGCTGCTCTGAATTTCTGGTCTCTGCCATCCACCCTTAGTTGCTTTGCTCTTTCCTTCTGGTGAAAGGATCTCAAGCTGCAGTCATTCTGAGGACCAAGTGCTATTTTTCACTTAAAATGTTTCTTTTTTTTTTTTTCAATTGTTTTAATTTTACTTACTGATTTTTTTTTATTAGAGAAGTTGTGAGTTTACAAAACAATCATACATAAAAAATATAAGATTCTCCTACACCACCCCACCACCAACACCTTGCATTGGTGTGGAACATTTGTTACAATTGATGATAGCATTTTTTAAATAATTGTACTATTAACAGTAGTTACTTTTGCTACAAGTGATGAAAAATTATTAAAATAGTTCCATCCATCGTCCATTGTTTATATTAGGTATATATTTTCCCATATACCACCCTATCATTACCACCTTGTATTGGTATTGTATATTTATTATAATTCATGAAAGATTCTTATACTTGTACTGTTAACTTTAATCCATCAACTACAGTAGGGTTCATTGTGTTTTACAGTCCTGTGTTTCTTTAAATCAGCTCTTTTTAGCCTCAACCTAGGACATAATTTCTATCAATCCTCTGTTTGATGTGCTTGTTATGTTTTTTTTCTAATACATTTTAAAGTAAATACACAATTTTTTTTTTAAAGTCCACTTACTCCCTCTAGTTCCTCATGCCTACCACCAAGAATGAGCACTTCTCTTCCTAGCCCTTACTTTGTCAGATTCTCTCCAGCCCTTCTGGAGGGTGCTACTGGGTTATTCAATCTCTTCAAGTTCTCCTTTGAGTAGGAATTCACTCTGTCAGCTTCCAGGTCACAGGCTATTCCTGATAGGCCGTACCCTGAGGTTGTTCTTCATTCTTTAGTTGAATAGATTGATTTGTTGATGCCAATTCTGCCAAGGCCAGTATTAATAAGTATTTGGTGAATGTGTGTATTGAATGGAGACCTTGACTTACCTGGCAGCACAATTTTAGAGTCCAAATCCCTACTCCTGCAGATAGCATTGTCTCTTTTTTTCTTTTCTCCTTTCTTTCTTTCTACCCTCCTTCTCTCCCTCCTTCCCTTCTTCTCTTCTTTCCTTCCTTCCTTGTTTCTTTTCTCTCTCCCTGTTTCTCTTCCTCTCTTACTCCTTTTTTTGTGATTACGAAATGTAGATTTGCTTTTGAATTTCACTTCTTAAAGAAACTCATGATGGCCCATCCACAGAATGTGTCAATAGTTCAGGAGGAGATTCTGGGGCATTTTCAGAGATCCTCTATTGGTTTTCTGAGTTGAAACAGTTTAGATCCCACATAAAATATGCGTTGTTTACCCAGGCTCTTCATGCTCTGCCTACTGTTACAGTCCTTGAAGAGCTTGTCAGTGACAAGTAAGATAAATGAATGAAGAGGACTTTACAAGTGTTTAAAAGCTAAGTATAGCATGCGCTACCCACTACTTAATTAAACAGACCTGTGCTTAACTAAGTAACTTTCTGGTGGAAACATCTAGGACCTCCCCCTCTCCCATGTCCCACTACCATCCCTGGTGCTCAGGTTATAGAAATTCCTGGGTCGTCTGCAGTTGCTAATTTGTTAGCCTAGGTTCAAAACCATCTTGTTGGTTGAAGCATTACAAGTTAGTGTGGGTCGTGGGTAATGCCTTTTAAGTGTATGTTTTGATCGACCAGTAACATGGATTCCTTTGGGGCTCGATCAAGGTTATGTGATGTTAATGGATGGTGGTGATGGTAGCACAACATTATGAGCATAATTAACAGCACTGAGTTATATGTTTGAATGTGGTTAAAAGGGGGAAATTTTAGGTTGTAAGTAAGTTACTAGAATAAAAATTAACGAAAAAATCCATGGACCTGTATAACATGAACAGTGAATCCTGACTTAAACCATGGACTATTTGTAAATAGTACAATTATCAAAACATTCTTTCATTAATTTTAACAAATGAACCTCACCGATACAAGGTGTTAGTAATAGGTATTTGGGAACCCTGTATTTTATGCATGATTTTCCTGTAAACCCACAACTTCTCTAATTCAAAAAAAAAAAAAAAAAAGAGTATACACCGTGTCTGAGTTCCATCCAGTTTTCTGAGCTCATCTGCGTTTTCCCAGAGAATTTTAAAACCAAAGGTGAGCTACTTCTCTTTTAAAGCTCTGACTGGAGTCAGTGAAGGGTCAGTCCTTATGGATATGAGCAGTTGGAGGCTGTGGTTACACAGGAGGCTCTGCAGTCAGAGTCCCAAGTCTGTTGGTTGTTGATCTCGGGTAAGTTTCCTTTCTAAGGAAACTTAGAAACTTTCTAAGTCTTTCTAAGCCTCAGTTTTCTCATCTGTAAAGTGTGGAGGTAAGTGCTATTACCACAGCTGATATTCAGGTGATATGCATTCTTGTTTCTCATGGGTTTCTGCCCCTGTCATTAACAGTCATTAACTGCCCCCTCTCCAGCCTACAATGCAGGGTTGGTATGACCAACTAAATGAGAAGGTGTCAGCAAAGCACAGTGCTCATCATATAGCAAGGGCTTGGTACGCACTGGTTGGTATCATCGATCTGCACAGGTGGCTCCATCTCACTGTGCCAGTCTTATTTCTATCACCATTCAAGATCCTGATCCCCGTGTTGTCAGGAGAGCACGCAGGACTCTTCCTCTGCAAACAACCCCACCACCACCACCACGGGCTGAATTGGCTGGTAGCAGAACAGGGGAGATGATGCTCCCTGCTCTAATTGTTGTCCATAACCCTTTGGAGAATTCCTCATGTTCCTAAGGTGGTAGCAGAAAGGAATTTCCCAGAATAATTTCTCTTCCCTGATTTCATCAGGGAAGAGAAAGAAAAACTGCACAGAATGTGCAATAAGAAATCAAAACAATAGAATCATCTTTTCATGTGGAGTTTGGTTCATACTGAAGACATTCTTTCCTCACTCGTCCATTTTATAGATATAGGAACTGAGGCTCATGCAACAGGGATTTGGTTTATTACTGCCAGGCCTGTGTTACTTTCCTAAGGAAGGTGAATGGTCTATCACCCAAGGGGATAAGAATACTCAAGAGCTATCCATGGAAAGGAGCATGATGGTCCCAGGCATATTAGTTCTATAAAAAAAGTTAGGTGCAGGCTTATTAATCATTCCCCAATGGTTTTAGCTGGGAATCCTGCAAAAATAGACAAGGATTTGGTGCAGGTAGATTGTTTGAGAGGTGATCCCAAGAAGCACGGTAAGAGAGTGGGCAAGTGAGCTAAGGAAGGGAGAAGAACCAATAAAGGGTAAAGTAAATGAGCTGTTTCCCGTTGTGGCCAACCCAGTCAACCCACCTTGCTGGGGACTTAGAGACTCTGAAATACACACATACATGCACACACATACAGCACAACTCTTGGGTTCCAGTTCCTCTTATTGACCTAGTTTTCCCTCTCCAGGTTATTAGAGTATGAATTAGCTATGGCGTCTACCCAGCCCACTCTCCCTTGTACCCATATCCAAGCCAACTTTCCTATCTTAGCTCAAGGGGCATCTGACCCCTGGAGCCTCACTTAATGCACCTGCCCTCAGCTAAAGGGGCTCTCTCCTGCCTCTGGGCATCCACGTAAACCACTCCCTCCTCTCCTGTTTCCCTATCTATGTGGGTTCTAGTTAGTCCTTTAATGCCTCGTGGCTTGTCTTCTCTGCTTTGTCCCCTGCATATGACCCAGGGCTTTAGCCTCTGGATTGCACAACTGCTACTGTAGGACTCAGGAGACAGAAACCTGTTCTTCCACTCACTAGTTGAGTGATCGTGGGCTTATGAGTTTCCTCATCTATAAAAGAGGGCTCAGAAGAACAGCTATCTCAAAAGTGAAGAATAAGCAAGAGAGCATGCTGGTCAAGTGCTTAGCCTGGCATATCATTATTCTTGTCCTTTTTGTGGTTGCAGGTCAGTAAATGTTGAGGAATTTCAGAACAATGTCAATAGTAGAAGACTTTCCTTGGTTGATCCTGACTTACTCCTATAAAGTTCCCCAATGTGTCACATTCCCCTGATAGCTTCTTCATTTGTCCTCCAAGAGTGACCACAGCATTGGAACCCAGATTTCAATCAATTATGATTCATTGCCATTTGAGCCCAGAGGATGTCCAGGAAATCCCTCCCCTCCTCACTGGCCAGTTGTTGTCTGGTTTCCCCATCTTTTACTTGGAAAGGAGAACTTTCACCTTGTTCTGATTTGGCGGAAATAAGACCAGTAGAAGAGTTCTGAAACGTTTCGGATTTCACTGGCCGGAAAGAGAGAGAAAAGAAAACCTGATCGAAAAAAGCATAATTGCTATTGTATGGTATTATCTCCATATCCCATAGCAACAAATCTTACTATTTTTTTCATATTTAAACCATATTCATGAAGGTTTTTTTGTTAACTTGATCCAGATGACTGATTAAAGCATAGTTCATTATTGCCACCTTGCTAAAATATTTTTAAAGGCAGTTTTAATATTACGCTTTTATAGCTACATATTGCCATTAAGCTATTTAGTCTATTAGTAGTCAATCAAGGATTTTCATTTTGTTTCAAGAACACCTTGGAGAAACCCTTCAGAAATGTCAAAAAGAGATGGACTGACTATCTGGCACCTTTACACAGATGGTGTTCATCAGGGATTTTCGTTAATGGATAAAGTTTCAGTTTTCCATGGTTGACTTTTGGAGCTAACAAAGAGTGAAGAGCTTAGCAAAGGTGACTGACTTTTTTTATGCTTTGAGATAAGCCCTGCTCTTCCAAAGGCTAGGTGATAGTAAGCAAATGAACCCCATAGCTCCCCCAATACCCCCTTACTCTTACTGAGATCAGTAACCTGGAGGTGGTAGAGTATTTCACTGTGTCCAGTTTACTAAGGAATGGAATATTTCCAGAAGAAGATTTGGCTTGTTCCACAGCCCCAAAACAATGTGCTTGTTCTGCCCTCCCCAGCCCCATGAACAACAACAAACAAACAAAACAAATATGCAACAAGGAGACACAAACTCAACTGACTCATCGTAGACTCTAAGTGTGTATTTTTCCCTCCCACCTGTTCCACGTTAACTGAAAGTAGCCTGTGGACTGTCATTCATTCATTCATACATTCATATGTTTATTCAGCACACATTTTCTTTCTACTTATAAACCAGACTCTGCCCTAGGTGGAGAGCTCCCCAGACCTAGTGCTTCCCTCAAGGCATTCGCATTCTAGCAGTGGAGAAAGCCAAGTCAACATGCAGTGATTTACCATGCCTTGAGGTAAGTACTGTGCTGCAGGGTGGGAGGATCCAGTGTTCTGGGGAATCAGTAGAAGAGCACTTAATCCACTCTGGGGCTGGGGCAGGGGCAGGAAAGGCTATTCTGGAAGTGATGATGTTGACACTAAGGCCAGTAGAACTAATGGGAGTAACTCACGTTAAAGGGTCGAGGATAAAGGACATAATAGGAACAGAGAGCAGCATGCCCATGGTGTGGGAGTGAGGAGTGAGGCTGGAGCGGTGGCCAGGAGCCACCGCAAAAGGGCCTAGCAAGCTACACCGAGGAGGAACGGTAGTTATTTTCCTGAGGGCAGAGGGGACCTCTGAAGGACCTGAAGCCAGACAGTAACAGGGGTTGCTGTCACTGTGGCTGTGCAATGACAATGGGGGGCAAGAGCCATTAGGAGCCTGTTGCCCTAGAGAACTAAGTAGGTGCCTGGAGGAAAGAGGAAGTAGAAAATGAAATCTAATTAGATTCGTCTCAGCAGTCATGATATAATAAAGTAAAAAGAATACAATGCAGTTAGCCAAAGGCAAAAGTGTCAGGTCAGCAGTTTGGTAGACACTGAAAAGGAAATAAAAATGGGCTTTAGCAAATTGCTAAATGAGTCCCTGACTTCCCGAGCACCATGCTGTGGAAAGTTACCCGCCTGCAACTGTGTGTTAGTCTCCCTGTGGTTTCAGTTATGGCTGCCCAGAAGATCTGCTCTTTACCACCGTGGGATGGGGTACCTCAGGTGTCTGACGGCTTCAGGGATATGAGCCATTCCACATGGAATCACCTGGTAACTGCGCACGTTGTTACTGAAACAAATAGTATCCTTGTTCTGGTCCTTGTTACAATTTTCTGCAGTTTTTCTTCCATTGACCTTTAGGGAGTGTTATTCATGGCTTTGTATCCTTCCAGATTATTCATCGTGTGTTAGGAAATCAGTATAATTGGGTAAGGATCAGGATAAGAAGTGCAGACTTTTAAAAAAATGAATCAAAATAAAGATCCATTTTTAATTTCACAATTAAGGGAGTAGGACTGGTCAAACCCTTTTATAATAGAAGGAAAACTTAGCAAACACCCTGTAAGAAATTGGTCGCGGTTTCAGGGATATGCTACAAACAAGGTAAATAAAAATGGTCTAGGCTATATCAGACCAATCTCATTTTTCATCTCTGTTTCACACTCTTCTCTTCCAGCCCAGACTAATCAAAAGAAGCCTCTTCCGCTCACAATTGCTTTGTGTACATTGCCCCCAGATCTGGTATTCACATGAACAACGTGGCTTATTTATATTTCAGCACCAAATTGGAAAGATGACATCATTCATTTACAGTCTTTATCCCATGACATGCCTACTCTCCAACACCTCATTTCGGCAGACACATTTAGGACTGCATATAGCATCTTGTTTAGCTTGTACATTCTTTTATGGGCTACAGTTCAAAGGTAGGGAACTTTAGACTTGTCACTGGTTTAAAAAAAATAATCTCATAAAATCATAGGAGCTTCCCCAAAGGATAAAGACATTATGATGTTTACAATAGTGGAGTTATTATTTGTTCATTTAGGCTCCATCATTCATTCTTGGTTGAATCTCTTCCTTCTTGGCCACAGCAGAGCTCACAGCTCCCTTCAGCCTCTCAGAATTCTACTAGAAGAAAATTCCAGATTTCTTAGTTCATGACTTGGAAAGCACGGGCTCCTGACAATACTGGTATTTTAGGTGAGAATACTGAATTTCCGCATCTCGTGTCCAATGGCAGGCTGAACAAGGGCAGTCTCAGCACTTGGTCTGCAGGAACTTCACTGACCTGCTCTTTTTCACGAAAAATAACTTGTCCGTTGGGTCTTCTGACACTTTAAGTGGACAAGTAAAGGATGGAAATGCTATCAGCTGCCAAAGATTGCCTGGAGTTTTTATTTAATTTTTAAGTGGATCTTTCCTTCTATTTTTATTGTTTTTAATCCATATACATGCATCTTTTTACATCCTCTCTAGGGCCTTTCAAATATTGTACACATTTTTTAAAAATGAAGTGAGTAAATCATGAGACAACCTCTGGCAGGTAGAACTGGGATGTGAGGTGTTTCCAAAACTTAGCAGAACCAAACAATTTATGGGAAAGCCATTTCTACCTGTTAAACTATTTGCCTTTTCTGCTAGCAGCATGGCTAGGAGAAAGGTTTAGAAATTGAAAATCGGAAAACCCAGAGAATCTCCATGTTCTATGTCAGGAAAGAGACTCTGGGGCCTAAGATCTGTGCCTTGATGCCCCATCTGCCAAACGAGGACAGTAATCATTCCTCTTGGAAATATTTTGAGGATGAGTTAGCTTGTTAATTAAAAATACTACAAGAATACTCAATGTTTGATCCAGAATGCCATTTTTTATAACAGTATTGTTTCTGTTACATAAAACCCCAGCTGGTTGGAGGCTCCACCAGCCCCTGCTTTCTGGCTCTCTTTTTTTTTTTTTTTTTTTTAAAGATTTTATTTATTTATTCATTTATCCCCCCCTTGCTGCTTGTGCTCGCTGGATCAGCTAACCATGCCATGCGGGCGGGCTTGCCTTCACCAGGAGGCCCCGGGAACCAAACCCGGGTCCTCCCATATGGTAAACGGGAGCCCTACTGATTGAGCCACAGCCGCTTCCCTCTGGCTCTCTTAACATACTGATGATTCTCTGTCATCTCCAGCCACCGATGGGATTGTTATGTCAAAACACTGAGCTGTCCTTAACTCCTGGTGACCATCCCTGTGTTAAACAAACAAGCAGCTTATCTCTAAGATAGTCGCATCCCTCAGAGTCATGATACTTCATTTTTTTCTCTCGTTCACTCTGGCAACCTGTATCATGTCCCTACATCTGTAAAGCCCTGAGCTAGATTGTGGGGAGAAGCAAATGGAAGAGCCAGCCTCTGCCTTCAGTGTGCTCAAGGTCAGTCGGCAGATAAATAGGTAGATCTCTGCTTACAGAGCAGAGGTAAAGAGAAGGAACATGTCACCTGGTCTCAGGCATAGGCCAAGAAAAGTCTCCTAGAGAAAAATTTGTGAGTTAGCTAGACTCAGAAGCTGGAGGTGAGAGACATGGGGGAGGGGGGAGGGACCTAAGGCAGAGAAAATAGCATGTACAAAGAGGAGAGATTTCTTACAACAAATAACAACACTACCAATAATAGTAACCGCATTTGGCTTTTATTTTAAGCTCATTATATGCCAGGGATTGAACTGACACCTGAAATCCATCATATTGCTGTTCCTCATAACAAACCCAGGTAGATAGCTACTTTAACACCCATTGTAGAGTTGAGAAAATTGAGGCTTATAAACTGTTAACTTGCCCAAGCCCACATAACCCACAAAGAGGTGGAATAGGGACTTGAATATAGGCAGTTCTATCCCCAAACCCATACGTGTAACCTCTACATTTCCCAGCTTTCTGGGCTGGATATTTTTATCCACATTTTTCCATGATCTTTAGGCATTTTTCTAACTCTGTGACCCTGATAGGTCAATTCTTCACTGGTCCAGTTTTTTGCCCCTATATAATAATACATTCTATGGCCTGGGGTTTAACTAGGATGTGCCAAATATCTGGGGACATAAATGAGGGTGGTTAGTTCTTTTCCATTGACTTTGCTCCATTTGCACAATTCCCTAAAGGAATAATGTCAATTAAGATGGTCTGTAAAGAGCCCTTTCCCTAAAAGTCATCATAACAACAAACCATCTCCATCAGCATTTTTGCATTTGGCAGCTTCTGAATGGATTCCACCACCGTGAGTCCCTCATGCCTCTATAGTTCTGTGTCTCCATCCAGCCCTTTTGCCATCTTTTCATCCAGGGCTTCTTTCTCTGGCTTGCTCTAAAGCAGGGGTTCTTAACCCGGGGTCCACAGACACCCAAGGGGTCCGTGGAAGGGTTTCAGGAGGTCCATGAGCTTGAATTGAAAAAAAAAAAAAAAATCAACTTTTTATCTTTATTTTCTCTGACCTCTAACTGAAATCTAGCATTTCCTTCACTTATGAATGGTATGCAATAAATACAGTAGTATTCATTTCATATCACATCACAGTTGTTGCATATCTCAAAAAATTGCTTACGCTCATCCATTCATCGAAATTACGGTAAGCAATTTAGATTAGACCCAGCGTTAGTTGAGTGTCATAAAACTATCTGCCACTGCATTCTGAGAAGGGATCCTTGGTTTTCACCTGACTGGCAAAGGGGTCCGTGGAACAAAAAAGGTTAAGAACCCCTGTTCTGGACTGTAGGATGTGATGGTTGTCAGTTTGTGACTGCAAACTTTCTATGGATCTCTGTGATGGCTTGATAAGGTAAAACAAAGCACATTATGAAATATCCATTTTCACCCCCTTAAATCACAAGGGGGGAGTACATTTACACCTACAAATATAGATCTAAGAACACAGTAGCTTCAAGGATGTGACAAAGCGTCTTTTACCAAAGCTAATGGCATGTTGCTTTCTTTATTAAATTTCAGTTTCACTAAAAATAAAAAACTTCTGGCTTAGGAACCAAGGGAGCCCTCTGGGTGCGGTGATGCTGCCCTGAGCCTCCTTGGCTGGTCTTCTGACTCCTGAGGGACTCTCCCTGGCTTTTGTTCGCACAGACCCAGAACAGAATGAAGCTGATGGCAGACAATTATGACGAGGACCACTACCACCACCACCACCACCACCACCACCACCACCGATCTCCTGGGAGGTCGCAGCATTCCAATCACAGGCCCTCTCCGGACCAGGTCAGTTTCACCGCAGCTTACCTCCAGGACCCCTTTTACCCTTTGGATATTTTAAGATAAAATAAATATTCCTGAAGAAATAATAAACAGCATAAAGTGATACGTTCTTTGAACTGAAACTAATAGCTTTGGTATTTATTTCCATCACTCAAGGAATCTAAATGTTTTCCTTTCTCCTTCCTCTTTAAGGTTTTGTCTTTTCTTGTTTATGTTATGCATTTTCTTTCCTCCCCTCCTTTCTTCTTTCATAGATATGTAGTCTATCACTGGCTCAGTATCTAATGGCGAGTTACTTTGGAATGTCTCTTTCAGAATTTGAAGAGAAAGCACTTTGTTTCCATGAGCTTGGCAACCAGAGAAGCCTTGAGTTTGCTGAGCACTTTCCTAGAACATTCCTTAGTGATGCAAATTAACAGTGGGGTAAAGCAACATGAAGAGCAATCAATTTTGCTTGCATTTTAGTCAATGAAGTCAAGGGGCCTGGTTTATTTGATTTGGACTCCATCTTCTCCCTTGTCTAAGGTAGATGAAAAGATGGATAGACAAAAACACCTGTGGTTTTCAGTGATGTTCACACTCACCCACCAAATGCAAACAACAACACAGAACCTGTTTACAATATTTATATTCTTATAGGTAAATTTTATGAAAATTCTGAATTATGAAATTAATTGCAAACTAACAGGATAATAAAGTCAATATTAGCATTTCTTCCTTTATTGTACTATATCCCTTTTTTGTCATTCTAGTGAAATATATACAGTAAATTTCAGGAAGAACAGGGAAATAATGGGATAGGATTATCTTGATAAGTGTGAATGCCTTTGCATTGTACTTCTGAATATGTGAGGGGGATGACTTGTTTGATTTACCTGTTTAGAGGAGTCAGTTATTTGTCTCTTGAAGGAGGGATTCTTTATTATACCCCTAAAGCTATTTTTTTTTTTTTACAGGTGGCTCTGTTTCTTTTCCACCTCATGCCAATAGCATCCTAAAGTAGTAGTTAAAATTCCAAGTCTCCAAGATGTTTTATCATGAGCACAACTCTAGGGGGAGCCATCTACAAAGAACACAACATAGGAAGTGCTCCCCGGCTGTGTAATGAGGCTCCCAAGCCCCCAACCTTGGCTCTGCACTCACACCGGGAAGCATTTGCCACAGAGACCCCAACACCGAGCAAGTTGTTTACACAGTCTAGGTTTCTGAAGCCAAGTTCATGGTTTAGCTATAAAAACAGCTCTTGATTTGGAGAGCTGGAAAGTGTGGAGAAATATTAATTGCATACCATTATCTTGTATATCTGTGTTTTTCTTTTGGTTTGGCTTTATTTGTTCAGTTCACTACTATCTCCCCATGCTTACCTGCCCCAGTGTACCTGGCATACTCACTAAATCTCTTCATTCTCATTCTTGGTCCCTGCCCTTTGGCACACTGCTCTGTGCTCCTTGACTTTCTTGGATGAGTGATAGGTGTGAGGTTTTACTGTTGGGGGCCCTGCAGACCCCACGTTGGCTTTTCCTCTGAGCCACATGTGCCAGAAGACTGCTCAGGAACAGAACGCAATGTCGGGGCAGAAAGCAGGATATGGAACCAAAGTGGGCCAGTGGGTCACACAGGGACCCACTGAGATAACAGGATGGTTTGTCTCATAACAAAGACACACATGCTATTTTTTCCTACTGGAAATGGGGTACCAGATCAAATTGATCTGCCTTATGAATGAAATTTTTTACAAACGCTAGTCTCCTACTACTTTTCCAGAGATCTGTAATTCCAAACTAGAGTGTCTTGCCTACACGGTTGACTCTCTGATGTTTGCCTACTGCCTCTGGAGGCTGTCGTAGGGCAGCAATGATTGCTCAGGGGTCATGCCTTTCCCAGAAGAGTTAGCATTCCTTGGTGAGTGTCAGCTAAGACTGTGTGGTCAGGACATCTGATAAGTCTTTCTGAATGATGCTGTTGGGAGGATGCTGATGGCTTTCCACCTTTCATATCCTTCCTCTCATCTTTAAGCAACCACAGACTTAGAGGCAGCTAGGTTCAGCTCTTTCTCGTTATGAGAAATCCAGTCCCCAAGAAGAGGGTAGGGATGGGTGGACTGACAAGAGTCCTGCTGTTAATTATTTGCTCAATCAACTCATATTTTGAGCATCTATTCATGTCAGCTACTATGTTGGGCTCAAGGGAAAAGCATGATGGATAAGACACAATCCTTGTCTTCAAGGAATTTACTGTCTAGTCCTAGGACAAGCAGCCAGGTCCCCAGATGTCTCAGTCAGCTCTGTTCTGACTTCCTGTATTGTGTCAATTTAAAAATAAGGCAAATAAAATGTAGCTATGATGTTATTAGGAGCCCATGACTTAAGAATTTACTTTGCAAATGATGTTCATCACGAAAATGCAATACCCTTGGACAGAAGGATAATTCTGTGGGTTTAAACTGGAGCCAGCCAGGCTGTAAGGTCCTTGCTGTACTTTACTAATTAGAGAAGAGAGAGAGTTCAGCAAGTAACCCTAATTAGGTTGACTCTGGTGAGGAAGATGGCTGGCTACTTAGGGTGGATGCCCTTTTTGATTAGGTATCCTAGGACTAGAATAATTATCTTCCCCTGTACTAGAGATTTGTGGTTTAATAATCATTAACAATTCGATAGATGGCATTGTTGTAAAACTAAGTCCTAGAATGTAACAGCCATCAAAAGGCTGGGGAAGTCTTTGCAAATTGCTTACAAACCCTACACATAATTGTGTAAATATGTGTGCTGTTATTTGTGGGGTAGAAAATTCTACAGCTGATAAGTGTGGAGTGGAGCTACTTAGGAGAAGGTGACAAACTTGAATTAGTATGTAGAAGTGTAAGAGTCTGAATAATGGGTTGATTTGGATGGGATTTATATTAAATGTCCATAATGTTCCTATGCTAGCCAAATAAGAGGAGAGATCTCCACAGATTCCTGATTTCCTGCCCATGGGCCTTCCTATGGTCCTCAGGGTTATCAACAGTTTCTCCTGAAGAAGGGGCTACAAAATGCTGCCATTGGCCCTTGAGCTTCTATTTTGAATTCAGAACACCCAAAAACCAAGGAATATGAAATATCAATCACTTTGCTACTTTTCCAGGGAAACTCATTTTTCCTTGGGAAATTTAAGTTTTACCAAGCACCTGCAGAATTTGATTATTTTTTCATTTATTCCCTGGCCTTCTCTCCTTCACTATGATTTTGCTTTCTACTTTCTACTAAACTAGCATTTTCCAAAGTAACCTTTTGGAACATTAGTCCCATGAGGGATTCTTGAAACAAAGATTAGGTGGACAAAGAAGTTTGGGAAAGTGCTGCGTATTATAACTTGATCTTGGAGAACACTGGTGCAATTAGCAGATCAAAGGATCTAAATGTCATACAAGAAAGAAACCTCTCTGATTTTATTTAATCCATCATTTTCCAGACTTATTTGATCATGGAATCTTTTTTTTGTTTGTTTTTTTCTGAGTAACATCTGTGTTCTGAGAAATACATTCTCACTCAGAGTATCAGATGAAGAAAGAGGCTACGCTGTTTAAACCAGGGCTGATTCAGTTTCCAGTACTGATTTTCAGCATAAGTTTCCTCTATGCTTTGCATAATAGAAAGTGAATATTCCCTTTTTGCTCAGTTCCTGGGATAGTTTCTTGAAAGCTATGACAACTGAGATTGAGTTATCCTACCCAGTACCAACCTCATAGATCTGGGGGCCATTGTAAAAGATGAGAACCCAGGAAACCAAGAATCGTCATAAATTCACAGCCCCTCAGGGACCGAGGATGAGCGTGATGTGGGTAAGGGAGGGTTTGGAGAACAGGTGGAAGAAGCCAATGGAATGTGGCAGTTCAACAGCCTGGACCCCTGCCTGAGAAAGGAGTAGTTAGTGGCTGGTGACCTGTGACATCCCTAGATGGCCATTGGATATCCAGGTAGATGATCCAGACAAATCCCAATACTTATGGAGGAAATCCTTCAAACTGAAAAGTGGCCACAAGGGCAGACCACAAATATTTCCTATGGCAGAAGCTATTGGCGTGTTTTGAGAAATGATAAAGGCCAAACAATAAATGGAACATGCTGAAGACACATCAGTGATTGTATTTATTTAGTGAGACTACCAAAACTGATTTTACAAAGCCGAGTGAAAACTCTGCTTTTCCTAAATGCTCTCTGTATCTGTCACAATCAATATCATCTCTTAATTTCTTTAAATAACATCTTTCCCTACCTTGAAGTATTGTCGATGTTGAGTCTTTGTACTCTCCCTTTTCCGAGCAGGAAATGTTATATTTTATTAAGTTCCTACCAATGGCTCCCAGGTATGAACTAATCCACGGATGAGAAAGCACAGAATCTGAGTGAGCTCCCTACTCCAGCCAGCTCAAAATGCCTGGCCTTGCTCAGGCTGCTGTGTGGCAGCCAGGACCCACCTTTTGTGCCTAGGTCTTTGTTTGGATGTTGGGTCTTTAGGAACCTGTATCTCACTGCTGTATTTGCACAAAATGTACCTCCATTTATTATAACATCTGCCACTCTGATTCCACTTTGGAGAGGCCTAAATGGCAAGAAAGAAAGAAAGAAAGAAAGAAAGAAAGGAAGGAAGGAAGGAAGGAAGGAAGGAAGGAAGGAAGGAAGGAAG
>JAKSZT010053825.1:22003907-22593948 GCA_026826555.1 Tolypeutes matacus
GGAAGGAAGGAAGGAAGGAAGGAAGGAAGGAAGGAAGGGGAGAAAGAGAGAGAGAGAGAAAGAGAGAGAGAAAGAAAGAAAGAAAAGAAAGGAAGGAAGGGAAGGAAGGGAAGGAAGAAAGAAAGAAGAAAGAAAGAAAAGAAAAACTATACACTTTCGGGCTGGAAAGCCCGGAGTATGTGGTTACTTGGAGAGGCCTAGGAGAAAACTCTCTTGTCCTCTCTTTTGAATAAAAGTGCTCACTAGCAGGGTTTGGGAAGCTTGAGGAATTTTGACCACTTAAGGCTTTCAGATCCTTTTTAAAATTTATACTTCATCTTTTACTTATAGAAATCCTGTTTCTAAAGGAGGAATGTAGACACCACGGGCGTTGAGACAGAATACTTATTAAACCGATTACCAGAAAATTTGGAATTTTGTTTGTTACATTCCTATTTTGTCTTGCAAATTGCAAAGCATATTCTCACTTGTCTGGCCTACTGCTCTCAAATGTCTGCTGAGTGAACCATTGTCATCGTAACTTTGAGAAATAGGAAGGGCAGGCAACACTATCCCCCTTATACAGAAAAAGAAACTGGATCAGAGAGCTTGATAATTATCTAGACCCATAAAACTGAAAATCAGCAGGCCCACAATGAGGGCTCGAGTCTCCCCAAATATTCCTGTTGGGAATGTGCTGCCCGTGGGTGCCAAGGCTCTTGTGATGTAGCCATGGGCATATCTATGTGACCACGCATATTGAATATGGTTGCATGGCTATAACACGTCAACTCTCTCTAGAATGCAAAGGCGCTTTTCCGGAGATTGTAGTAAATTTTTAACTATTTTGATTTATTTTCCACAATTGAATTAAAATGTCACCTCACCAGTCCTGGATCCATTTGCCCCATCTTTCATTGTCTTTATTTCTACTCCTCTGATTGGAGACGTCATTCCTTTCATTTCCCCTCATCTCACCTCTTATCCTTTTTTCTTCTCTTCTGGTTGTCCGTGTGCCAACCCCAATGAGGCCTCCTGTAATTCTCCCACAACTGTGAAATCACCAGACTAGAATCCTTGGGGAGTGGAGAGACTGGCCCAGCAATGGAAGGAAATTGCTCTGGGTGAGGGGGTCTCTTGGGGAACCTTCCTTCCCTTGTTCAGTCCTACCCATGGGCCTTTGCACACAAAGGACCTGGAGCAAACCCAGCCCCCAAAGTGAAGTAGAGGAGGCTTCTCCCAGCCAGGGGCTACCATCAGATCAGCCAGGGAGCTGGGAGTCCTTTCTGATGGGAATTTTCTATGGCAGAAGCTAGATTTTCCATTCTGACTCTTTCACTTTAGGATACCTGCTTTGCTAATCTAGTCCTAGGAAATTGATTGCCCTGGTCCTAAATATTGGTTATTCCACTTGGCAATATCCAGAATCTGTCTGCAGATATAAATAGCAGTCTTTGGCCCTTTCTTTGCTGCTCCTGGTTACTATACTATCACAGCATGAATTGGCTATTAGCCAAGATGTGAGTTTGTACCACTGGGCACATCTTGGAGCACTGGATGGCCACTTAACGTTTTCTGTTGAAAATTCCCACAGAATTCTGCTTGGGACACATGTCATTTTGCCATACGCCATCAAATTATTTGGTTACCAACGCAGACCTAGATTTTGCCTAATTTTCAAACTAGTGGCCATGGGAAAGATATACGGATTGTATTTTCACATATAATAAAATGATCCCAGTGACCCAACCTGCAACAGATGATGGGACTCTGTTCTTCATCTCCGGGTGTGGACTCTGGATTCTTTCACAGAGCACTAAGCTGTGCTCTGCTTCCAAAAGGCTGCAACACCTACTACCTTGGTCTTGAGATTTCTTCCTACTAGCAAAAGAGCCATAAGTTAGAGTTAGCGCTGAAAAACAGAGTTCTTGCACTCTGGCCCTCCCACCTCTGTCCATGCTGCTCATACCTGAGCCTTGTGTACCTGTTCCAGATGGGATTTGTCAGTGTCCTCTAGAGCATGCACATGGGAGAGAAATTTCCAGCCATCCCTGCAACTCATTTGAGGTGGTGGTCAGAAGCAAGTGACAACATCTCAAGGCCCCAGTGTGTTCCTTGGTCCCAGATTCTGTCTGCTAAAACCCACCTGCTTTTCTCCTCTTCTTCCCTGAGGGCCTGCCTTTTGCTTTTGGATAATGAGGAGTTGGTAGAGGCTCACTGTCCACCCAGAGAGTGAAGCAGTCACAGTCCCTCCCCAGCCCCGTTACTCAAGGCCCTTAGATCCCGTGCTCACCCCTAGCCCCTCTCTGTGAGATGCCTGATGGGGTTTCATGATTGATGTCCTGCTTTCGTTGCACTTTCACCAACAGATTAGCCAAAGTGCAGCCCTTTGAATTCTAACAAACAGACGAGGGGTTTAACTTGCTCCGTTGTCCCTAGAAGATGGATTCTGTATATATAGTTGTTATTCCTAGCTTTTGCTAAGGGAGGAAAAAAAGAATTTATTTTATGTTTTGAGGGTAAATGAATGTGGTATAAATGTATACATAGCGTCCTGTGTGTATATATGTATGTATTGCTATATGTCAGACGAACTGAGGACTTTTCCACATATGGAAGAATTTCTCAAGATCATGTTTAACTAGAAATTTCTCTCCTTTACTTCCCTTGAGTGCATGTCTGAATATATATTATATATACATATATATGTGGGGGGGGTGGGTATAATGTGTGTGCCTATGTAAATATATTTTCATGTTTCCTATTTAGAAGAAAAATTAACCACCTCGTATCAGAGCTTACTAAGGTATAGTGACAGAACAGTTAAAAAAAAAAAAGTTTTAGTTCCTTATGACAGTGACCTAATGAGAAAAATTATATGTTGTATGCTTTTCATATCATTTACGCATCGAAGCTGGTATGTCTCAAGCTTGCCCAGTAGAGAGATGATAGATTTCCTGCATTGCAAATCTAATTTCATGGCCCACTTCTTGGAAGAAGCCTTAGGTTTTGGCTTCATGCAGGGAGGAAGCCTACAAATTCAAAACCCTGTGAAGAAACCTCTTGGTGCTAATGCTTATTGGATGGGAGAAGGTTCAGACATCCCCAACCTCCCTGCTCCTGGACTGGTCCCCTCCGAACCAGAGCCAAGTATATCCTGAGAAGCATTTTAAAGGAAATCTTGTGAGCTACTTGCTTCTTTCCTGATGGCTCTTTTGTCACAAGCAGGTTAGAAGACATTGTGTTTAAAACTCTGTAGGTACATGAAATAGAAAAATAGCATGGACGTCACTTTTTTCTTCATTCCCCCAAAGAGTACTAAAAATCCCTAAAGCTACTACAATGCTAACCAAAGGAATATGTGATTTCTCACCAACACAGAAAAGGTAGCAGTTTATTTACTTGCTTTTTTTTAAAGGCAGAAGCTCTGGAATGGCCTGGTCACAGCTCTCTGTGAGGCCACAAGTAAAGAAGGAAATGGGGACAATTGTCTGAACTGTAGCTTTGGGAAGCATTTAATTGCCTCTACCAGCAGTTGCATGCTCTGCCAACCATCACAAGCCATAGGAGAGGAAAGGAGGCTGGGGGGACACAGCAGCGGAAAAGCTGGCTTTGCAGATGAGCAGGTTATTGCAAAAGCTCTTTAATCTGGGTGTGATGTTACTTTCTTACTTCTAAGCACATGAGGACATGATTTGATAAACCCTGCCAAGTAGGGTTTTTATCTATGGGGAAAAAGGCAGAGTTGCTTAATGTATCAGGATCTTCCTGTTAGGAAAGGATTTTTCCTTAAAGGGGGTTTGAGCCTGTTGAAGATTTCAGTCTTCCTCTATTTTGGGTAAAGTATTTTTTTTTTCCTTTTACTGATTCCTCTAAGTTTTAAACCTTGTTTGCAGTATTAGAGTTTCATTAAGAGATTTGTTGCAGTATCTTCTGAGTCAACAGGGGTTTCCAGACACAGACTGCACCCTCCAGCTTGTAGACTCAACTCATCTTGGCAATGGCGCAGGGCTGACTCCCTTTCAACGTGCTGCCTTAATCCAGCCACCTTTGTCTAAGTGGCAGCACCTCCGCTTTCCCACTGAAAGGGGGTGGCCAGCCTTGAAATGTTTGGCAGCCAGGAAATCCATTTTATACTGCTAAACACCACTGCCTCTCTCTTTTCTTGAACTGGTATAGTAAGGATTGTGTTTGACTTGCACGCTCCAGGCACTCACAGCATCCCCAAAGTAAGCAGAGGAAGGAGAAACGGAAACATCCTTTAAATGTACTCTGCACACGCTCACAAACTCTGCTAGGTGTTTTGAAGCACCACCTTACTCAGGGAACAATAGCATTCTAAAAATTCTGTTTTCTTCATCTACGAATTAATGAACTGAATAACGTCTAGCTGTCAACAGCCCAGAGATGCCAAATAGTTTAAGGATGATTTTATACATTGTCAGATCCTCCCCGTTTGCACCCTTTGCCTTTGGCCTTAGTGCAGTATCAAATAATTTCTTGTAATAGCAACAAATTATTGAATGCTACCAACAAGGATGATGTTATATTTGGTATAAATCTAAAACATCTACAAAGTGGTCTAATTTACATTCTCACAATAACTCTATGAAATATCATGGCTAGGACATCATTCCCGAAATTTTCTTTTTTAAGCAGTTGAGGAAATAAAGGATCAAGAGGCTAGGTTTGGTTGCCCACCAGCCAGAAAATGGCAAATCCAGAATCATATTAAAACCTCAGTTTTCACTATGTTTACCAAAGCCAAGTGTTAATGATGATGGATGAGGGCGTGAAAATACAGCCTATCTCTACTGCCACCCCTTTTTTAATAGTTATCTGGCCATTGCTCAGCTTTTTGCAGATGTTGACTTTGGTCTCTGAAACATTATTGTTGGCTAACATAGATCCTTCCAGCATCTTCATCTTTAACCGGGTATCTTGTATCCTTCTGCTGAGAAAACTGGTGCCATGCACCAAAGAATGATTTGCCAGAATTATTTTTGCTTGAAGGAAATAGAAAACCACTTTCTTCAAATCACCCTCCAATAATGGTCCAAAATTGAGAAGTCTCCTAAAGATTCTGCATATGAAGTGAAGGAGAAAGGCCTCCAAGCCTCTGTAATGTTTAGTAAAGCAAAGGCTACCCTGCCTCAGGGAAGGCCTCGTGAGGTGAACTTGCTGAAAAGAACCAACCCGCTGCATAGGCTGTCCAGTCTTTGCCGTGCCCTCTATAGATACCCCAGTATGCCTTTCAAAGTATGTTCACCACCCAGGCTTTTCTCCCTCAGCCAGTAAAGTTCAGCTTTCCCTGATGGAGCTTAGAAGAGTAAACCAGGGGTGTGACTCGTGCAGTGAGAAGGGGGGAAATTAATTCTGAGGAGAAACAAGTAAACACAATCTTGGCAATCTTAAAGGAACTGGAATCCAGGCAGCATTGTCTCTGAGGAGTTGAGTCATTCAAAAAAGGAAGAAACGAGTTTCACATATTTATTCACTTAGAGATATTTGTGAGGTTTCCGCATCTGTGAGGTTGTAAGAGAATGAAGAGAGTGAAGGTACTGCCTTTCCCTCATGGATCAAATGTATCAGGTGATGCTGATATGCCCATAAAAGGCCCAGCTCCATTTGCATCTGAAGGCCTTTGTCTTCAAAAGCCAGAGGGACACCACTTAAGTTATACCATCCAACTCCTGCCAGGTCTTCAGCAGCTTTGAAAGTTCAAGGTCCAAAGGACTTTATTGCTGAGTGAAGCAGGACTGACGAATTCCTTTTAGGGTCAAAACGAGCTCTTCTTTCTATGGCTACACAGCTCATATGGAGGAGATGAAAGAGCGCACCTTTATGGCCAGACAGCCTGGAATTTAGTATGGCTCCACAGCTCCTGACCAGGTGTCCTTTGGCGAGATACCCGACCTCCCTTCCTGAACCTTCCTGCCCACATCTGCACAAAGCATCTCCTGACACCTGTGTCATGGGCTCTGGTGAGACTCAGTGAAGAAACATGGAAAGCTGTCAGCACTCTCTCTAACCTAGAGGAGGTGCTAATATCTGCTGGGTCTTTTCTGGTTCAGGTCAGAAATAAGCTAATAACAAATTTAGAGCAGGGAGTGGCATCTGAATCCGGATAGGACTTTCCTAGTTCTTTGGGGGAACTTGTCTACTGCCCACCTACAGGATATAACAATACAAATCAAGTAAGACTTTACAGCCATACATGATCTCATCAACTGGACAGAGACATCCCTCCATGGGCTAAGCATCCCAAGAGGCAGGAGAGATGAAAGACACAAATGAGAAGTCTCGAGAGGATGGTTTGGACTTGAACCTGAGATAAACACTAATGAGTTTATCTTTTCTAGGCTCCCACCTGTTTTCCTTTTTACACATGTCTGCCTTTCCCTACTGGCTGAGCCTGCAGCTGGAAATGCCAAGAGAGGAGCAGCTTTGGTCAAACCCAGGCACAGGATGCATCAGAAATTCCACATGGTGTTTCTGTTTTTGTGACTTGTGCAGCCAAAGTTTATAGAGTCTTGGGGCTTGCTTGAAGTTTTCAAAAAGTTACAGAGCAGACATGAAATGCAGTTGGGGTGGGGATAGGTATAAGTGAGTAGCCACACCAGACCCTCTTATAACCAGGGTAATTTCCCTGCATCTCTTCCCACAAGGAAGCCAGGCTGAGCTGCCTGGCAGAGGTGGCCAACTGAGTTCCCACAAAGGCAGTGGGCTCATTTGAAGGTGATGCTTCCATAATTTCACTCCCTTTTCCACATGGGACAGGTGTGATAATAAGGTCCTCATTTAGAACCCAGTCTTCTGATTTCAAGAAAACAACCAGCCAGCTATCAACTCAAAGAGAATTGCAGGTGTTTTTAAAAATATATATCCAGTGATGGGCTGAGGCTGAGGCTTACCTGCTGGCTGTACCTAATATTTCAAAATAGGGATCAATTAAAGCAAGGGTTCTTAACCTTTTTTGTTCCACGGACTCCTTTGCCAGTCAGGTGAAAACCACGGACCTCTTACTAAGTCCACACTAAACTGTGTATTATTTAATAAATATGTCATACCCGTACTGACACGTCCCCAAAAGAGTAATGTTGTTTTTGCATTTCAATTCAAGCTTATGGAGCCCTGGTTAAGAAGCCGTGCCCTAAAGCTTTACACTGGAATGTTTGCCATGTCAGGTTAAGAAGTTCCTTCCCAGAGCTTCTTTACTGGGGCTAATAAATGCTTCCTACCCCCCAACAGCAGTCTCTTGTCTTTTCAAGGATGACTCAGGCCCACTGCCCTTAGATCTTGTCATCAGCATAGGCCACTGTGAACAGCCCAGCTGGTGAGGAATTTAGTTTTATCTCAGTATTTATAGAAACCCATTAGGTCCCAGAGTCTTGGACTGCAGGATTTCCACCAAGGCCTCTTGTCTGTCACATCGTCCCTGGAGCTGGGGCTACATCCTGAGTTATTTGATAGTTAAGCCTTCACTCTTGCAGTTTTCTGTCTTGTGATCACTGTGCTCTGGGCTTCCGTCTCCCCTGGACGTTCCCATCCCCAGATGCTGTGGACTAAAGCACGCCAATAACAATGGGCTGGAGCCTTTCTTCCCATTAGAAAATATTGGCAACTTCGGGCATAGAAGCCCCTTACAAAGGACACACAAGGGACCAAACACCAGGCAGCATCCAGAAAAGCCACTGCAAAGTAGATTTGGAAACACACACACACACAGAAAAAAAAAAAAAAAACAAGAAAGGGAAACAGGCTCTCCCATCTGCCTGACGGATACATTTTAAAATTCCAAGTATTTCTAAATAACTTGGCATGATAATAGAAGTTAGGGATCAAGTGGTGTTTATCTGTTCCTTATTTTTTTGTCCCCAAATTTACATTTCTGTGCAGTAAGGTTGCTGAAAAAATTAATATTTGCATACAGAGATGCAGGCAGCACAGAGTCAAGCATCTGCGAATGTTTGGAAATACTTGGAGCTCCCTCTCTGATTAGCTCCTGCATTTTTCTTTTCTATTCCCCAAACGGACACTCACTCTGACCCAGATTACTTGGTGATTGAGGTCAATTCATGTTTGGACTTTGAAGATTAGAGAGGCTAGAAATGGCCACCACTTCCCTTTCTATTTTCTTTTAAAGGACCTCAAAATTTAAAAATACATAGTATTCCAAGTTCACTAAAAAAATTTGTCCACATTTCTGCTATGTTAAATGTTAGCAAAGTTTATATTGGACTGTCATATTTCTTTAGTTTATTCACCAGCATACAAGACGTCGATCTCAACATCTGGTTTATAATAACCCTCGACATCTGGGAGCTCCTTTTTATTCCTATGGTGGACGAGACACAGTAGTGATATTGGCAGTGTATATTTTCAAGCTACAACTCCTGTCTGTTTCAATCATAATTAATTACCACTTTTTAATATATTTAATTTGCTAAAAGTGATTTGCATTAGACCACTTTTCACTGTTAAGAAAATAATGGTAGATTTGGTGGCAATGGTTTTCCTTTCTTTCTTTCTTTCTTTCTTTCTGTAAAATTTAAAACCCTATACACATAGAATTGAATATATACATGCTGTCAGGTTTTAAATGCAAAAGGAAACAAACTGGTCTGCAAGGAAAGTTATATTACAGCCACTTAGGAAGCAGTCATCAGCACTGTGGGCTGCATTTTAGGGAAAACCACCTATTTTGTTTTGTGACTTTAGCAAACTGTAACATCTCTCTGTGCTGGAAGTCTCCCTACAGCAGCAATTTAGGGTGTCAAGAATCTTATGATGAAAGCTAGGCCCTCCACCCAGAGAAATAAACTTAGGCATTAGCTCACAATAGTGGGCATTGATTTCAGGGGGTTGCTCGGCCCCCTGAAACCCATTCCCACGTTGCAGACTTTCCTTCTTCGTTTGCATGTAAAGGATTGTCCACTTGTTCTTCTCCAGGGATGGAGAGGAAGCTTAAGGAATATAAAAATACATCTTTCCAAAGCCATGTAGTTTATTGTCAGGAGCAATTTTTAGACTGTTTAGTGGTAAATAAATACATGCAGATTGTACATGAGAAGGCCTAACTAAAATTACCAGTTGCATCTTATGTTTTGCCAGAATATTCCTACTTAAATTGTCAAGTGCAAGTTTATACCAAGTTGTCCAGTTCAGACTCTGTGCAAATCACTTGACTCACTCAGGTCAATTGGGATTTCTTAATCCTTTGTGGGCCACAAATCCTTTCAACAGTATGGTGAACCTTCTGAATCTCTTCTCAGAATAATGTTTTTAAATGTATAACATAAAATATAGAAATACAAAGAAACCCAAATATATTGAAACAGCTCAAAGACCCCAGATCTCGATCCTTGAGTAGATGAAAACTACTTTGGCTTATTGGCAGGATGACGCTAAATTGTATTAAATTGCTATTTTTCTAAGTCAGAAATGATCAAATATTGACATTTTCATACGAGTCAATTAATATTTTAATGGCGTAAGCAATAACAATCCAACTAGTGAGAAAGTGTTCCAAGTTTTTTCCCCCCTGCTCCTGGTTTTCAAAACAAAGAAGCAAATCATGTCAAAAATCTGTTTCATCAGTGATTTGTTAAAAGACACAGCTCCCAATCTATGTGTGAGTCCAGGGCGTGGCCACTGGGTCTTCTAGGCTTTGTTTCCATCATTGTAATCAACAGTGAGAATTCTTGTTCAAAACAGGGTCCTGGCGAGAGTGGATATAATTCTGTCCTCAGAGAAAGAACCAATTTCCTTGCCTATTGGCCACTCCACTAAGTAAGCAAAGTGGCCAGAGCAATTTTGGAAACATCTTCAACAACAAGAATTTCAGACCAAATAAGTTTCCATTTATCCACAGTTGGAGCTCATGTTTTAAGTTAAACTAAACTTCCTTTCTACAAGTATTCTACTGACTTGGAAGTTTACTTTCTTCCCATTGAAACTTGTTTGATTGCAGATGTTATAATCATTCCATGGTGTGCACATCCTCTTTTATTCTGAGAGCGAAATAGAACCTGACAAATTGAGAATAGCACATTTGGGCCTTTGTGAAATAACCAAGATGAATTTTCGCATGCTAAAAATGTTGCTCCTCCCAACTAGATGCAGTGGTTTTGTTGTGTTTTGTTTTTAATTCTTCTTCAGTCTTTATCAATACTTTAGGCTTAAGAGAAATTAAGGGTATTCAATTACTATAATTACTTCTCTGCTTATTAAAAGGGTTAATCTACTCCACAGGTATATGCAATGCAGATTGCATGCTTTCCAAAAACATAATCATCTGTTAATATAGACTAATTTTAATCTTCTAATCCAATCTTGACACAGTCAGAACTGGGTGGGTGGAATGTTTTTGTGTGGGGGTTGCCATGGATACAATACTTGGTTATGTATCTGACAAGGCGGTGGTGTGGAACTTAAGTTTCTATAGATTTTTTTTTCACCTCACTCTTTAAGATTAAAAAAACAAAGTCAAGATCAGTGTGCCTTTCTGGTGCATCACGGTGTAACTAACCTTCTCTTCTTTCATTCCGGTGCTCCCCTCCTCTCTGTGCACCTCCCCACCTCGGGCCGGCGGCAGGATGACGAGGAGGGCATATGGGCATAGCCGGGCCTGTAAACCAAAGTTCCAGTTTTGTTTTGAGGGGTGAGAAACCATCTTTTATATCATTTTCTTGAAAATTGCATTCTAGTGTTGCATTGTGTGCGTGCCCAATTGTGCTCGTTGATGTTTGTGATTGTGCACTGTGTTTGCTACTGTATTCCGTGAGTGCAGAATGTCCGTGTGTCCTGCCCATCCCCAAGAGTCCCCTCCATCCTACCCTGCCACCCTCCCCAACTACATTACTGCTCTGCCTTGTTGGGGTTGGGTTTAGCATGATTCAAATGTTTCTGTGTTACTTTAAGGTGCAAATGATGCCCTTCATAGGATTTATACACACTTTTCAAAGCATAATTGTGGACTTAGAAATTGTCACAATTCTACAGTCGTGGTTTTCAGCCGACTGCTTGCTTTTAGCAGATAATGCCAGTGTGGTGTGAGTCTCAAGTCCTTCTGGTTGTATCACATGTTTGGCAAGGAATAAGGAAAATAAAACTATATATCTTCATGGAGCTGAACCTATCATCTCTAAGAAGCCTGTTTAATGGATTGTGCTGTCTCTTCTCTGGCCGTTCTGAAGAACAAACAAGGATGAAGGTGTAGTAATGGTGAATGGGTAACTGTAAATCTTTAAGTGAAGTAGAATGGAGATATTCATATTAGCAGGTCTCATCATTGGCATTATACCTGTTGCTTTTTAAAATTGCTCTTCTATAGAGTTGTACATTATAAGTTACAGGCATTGCATTTTCAGAGGCTTTTGCTCTTTTAAAGGCTGCTTTTTAGCTATTAAGCACCTATCTTTTATTTCTGTCATATCAGCATTATAACTGAATAGTGAAAACTGTAATTGCCATGGGGTTATAAATGAACATTGAACTTTTGCTGCTGGAAAGCACACCTCTCAAGGACACTGCAGGCTATTTAACACCAAGTCACAAGCTCCCTGAAGTTGAATATACATATGATTACATGAAATATTCTGTTGAACTTGGTGACATTGCATATGATATTCTCTTTAGAACAAGGAATGTGGAAGATTGTGCGTCATGGTGATTTTTAATGATCAAAAAGTATTCAGCATCAATTCCTTTTCTGTAACAAACCTGAAATGTCACAGTGCTGGAAAATCACCAGTTCCGAAATTAGAGATGCAATTCTTTGAGATCGCTTAGCATATGTGCCCTTCCCCAAGTCTTGCCTTCATGTTACAATGGCAGTGGTGCATTGGGTGAATATTAAACCAGGTGGCAGTTTCATTAGTGGGTTTCACCGCTGGGGCGAGCCTGTCGCAGGTCCCCCGTTGGGTCATTTTCACTTTCGGTCCTGCTGCGAATGCACAGGGAATTGATTTTCAGATGCAACATCTTTCCGTGTGATAAGGATGTTATGCCTCCTGGAACCATTTGCTGCCAGTAGGATCTGCTTCTTGTTCACATTAGAGTATCTCTTCTGTTCTCCATTGATCTGGAAAGTGGGAGAAGAACACTGGAGTGAACTCTTCCTGATCCAGAGTGGTTCCACAGGGAGGCTTGTCGGTGGGGAAACCAGAGATGTTTTGTTCTGCCTGCAAAACTTTCTCCCTATCTAGGGAACGCTTTAAGAGAAAGAGCTCGCTTACTCACAAAGGAAAGTAAATAGAAAAGTAAATTAATCTAAAAAATATGAAATAGGAAGAAAGGATTTTAAAAATTTGTGGAAGATGCTCCAACATACATGGAGTAGTTAGGCAAAGAAAGGTTCTAAGAGTTTGGGGTGTCTGGAGAATGGTGGCTCCTCCTTGGGGCCCTTCTGTGAAGAGCCTCCTTGTTCTGGATTATCTGTGCCAGGGCCCTGGGCTGCATTTGTGTTTCCTCCTCAATAATAAAGATTTTTATTGCTCTTGCACAAGATTCAAGACCGTCACCATGCCACGAGAACATCATTGTCATCATCAGGATGGAATTGGCCCCAAAGACCATAGAAAATCTTGCTTTGCTCAAGGCAAATGGAGACAATTGTGCTAATTCCCTATCCCTTTTATTTTTTCATGAATTTCCCCAAACACTGAGCACCCCAGAAAACAAATGTCTTCTGAAAATTAGTCACTATATAACTCTACTTTAATATGTTGCAATAAATTTTATAGGCTTCTGGGGAAAACTACTTATCTTTCTTTATGACTCTTTTAAACAAGTTTGCTCAGATATCCTCAGGCTTTTAAAACCATATCTTCAAGGATTTAAATAATGAGATACTTGGGGCAACAGCCATTGCATGTTTTGAGCCGCACTGCAGTCCATGAGGCCTAAGGAAGCATTAAATTACAACTAAAGATGGGTAATAGTGGCACATTAAAAATTAACTGTTTTGAATGCTTTGATTTACGGCCCTTATAAAAGAAAAATTACAAGAGGTTATTTTATTAGGCATCAGTAATATGCTCATAATAGCATCAGAGGGCCCTGACTTGAATCTGGAATTTTGGTGCTGAAATGAATCATAATTTTGGAAAAGTTGCTCTAAAACTTATAACAAATTGGAATTAAAATGACAACCCCGACAGCTCCGCCTTTTTTTGGCACTTCTAGATACTAAGTTCAGGCATGATTTATTTGCCTCACTGTGACCGTTCAAGGGTGGTGTTTCCTTAGAGCAAAATGGACTAGAGAAAGTTTGCTTTTCTAAAGATTTCTGACAACCCCTAGAAATGGCCTTTCCCACCTTGGACCTTCCCCCAAGCCCCGCTTAGGGCATGTGACCTCTGCAGTCCACAGCCCCTTTGCTTGGAAGGGCTCCTTTCCTGGTTCAACATTCTGTTTTCACCCTCTTGACAGACTTAATGGTTTTTGAATAAGGGACCTCACTTTCTCGGTCCTGCTTAGCCTCACTATATATTTCTATCTGCTTCCTCCAACATCCCTCAGCCCCACTCCTGGTTTTCTTCTGCCTAGGATTTGCCCATGGCCTGCTTTATGGTTCTGGATTGCTTCCAGAAACTCCATGGGATCACATTGGCAGCAAGCTGTTCCCCTCGTTGGTATCCCTGCGATGCGTATCCAAACCACCGTTCTCTTGCTCTCCCCACCCCCCACCCCCACTTTTGATTGTGCAAATGTGCTGGATCCCTAATTACATTCTCTCTCTCTCACTTTGCAAAATATATGAAAAGCAGCTGCCTAATTTCTCCATAGCTCTCCTTTAGGGAAATCCACTCGATGTCACTGGGCAAGCATTTTTGTCAGCCAAGAATTATTCATTTCCAGTGAATAGAGAGGCTTTCCTTGGACCTCCAAGGGGTGCTTTGGTTTGGGAACATTTAATGGGGCAGGGCAGGGGGAACCAATTGAGGCACCTTGTGAGATTTAGTGTCACATCCACACGTTGCCTTGACAGTTGAATGTTTGAGCTCTTACTGTGAACTCTTGTAATTGAGCAGACATAGAACACAAGATCATTTTTATTTCTTAAGCCTTGAGAAAGGAATAAGTCCTTTTTGATTGAAAACATATGCAAATTTTTAAGGGCTGATTCATAAAAATACAGATGCTGGCATTAACATGTTTTGGCATGGGGCCATGATGCTAGTAGATACATTCTGTTCAAAAGAAGAATTTATTTAGCTGTATCCCACCAGCACACAGGCAGTGTTACCATGAGTACAAGTATGAACCACAGAGCACTTGGCATAAGGAAAGGGTTATTACACATAGAAGCAGTACACAGAAGTTGCTAGTAGAACTCCGGGGCATGCTTCCCTTTAGAAAGAATGAGGAAGGAGATGTTTTACTGGGGCCAGGAAGTTATACAGGGTCTGGGTACTCCAAGAATTTATCTTGGAGCAAGATTAATCCAGTTGCTGGGAAAGAAGTGAAAGGAGCACTGGGCTCTGTCTCCTGGGTCAAAATCCTGGTTTCTTTGCAAAGTGAAGCTTTTCTTTTACACCTCCAGTACAGGGATACTGGCTAGTGTTTTTAGTTCAATCTAGGTCTCCTGTCATGTAGAATCTGAGACATCTGCTCCTCATGCAATTGGCTACCAAGACCTTCTCTTACTCCCTTCCTCCCTCTCTCCCTTCCCTCTCTTCCTTCCTTCCCTCCCACCCTCCTTCCCTTCCTCCCTTCCTTCCTCCTTCATTAGTCATTCTCTCAACCATTTTTCATCAAATGTTAAATTCCTGGTTGGATGCTGGGAAACCAATGATGAATAGGTTACACTTGGGTGTTACCCTGCAGATCGTACAATCTAGTTGAGGGAACCAGACCATAAATAATTAAACATATGAACAGCAACCTTATACATCTTGATCAGAGTTTTGATGGAAACAAAGAAGATATTGGGATTAACAAAAGGAACCTACTTACAAAAAGATGTTCAGCAAGCACTTTTCCCATGAAGTAAGTTTTAAGCCAAGCCTAAAAGGGGAGAGTCAGAAGGTTTCCATTCCAGGGTATGTGTTTGGGAGGCAGTCCCAGGCAGGCTTGCAACAGGGTGGAGACAGGAAAGAGTTTTCTGGACTGAAGAAACATAAAGACCATAACTCTAGATGGAGAACAAAACAGTGAGATGACATTGGAGAGATGGGAAGGGACCTCACCATATAAGGACTTTTTCACCAATGTAGAGAGTTTGAATTTTAGCCTAAGGAAAATGAGCAGACCTTGGAGGATCTTAAGCAGGGACATTACATGATTCTATTTATGTTGTAGAGCAACCCTGGCTGCTGTGTAGAGATGAAGAGCAGAAGTAGAGGTTGTTCCCTCCCTTGTGAGAGAATTGATGGTGGCCTGACCCAGGGCCATGGTGGTAGACATGTAGACAAGTGGATAAATTGAAGAAATGCCTATGAAGTCCAGCCAGTAGGGGGTGGATGGGGAGGTAAGAGAAAGGAAGAAATCAAGAATGCCTCCACATTTCTACCTTGATCTACTGGGTGTCAAAGCTGGGACAGGCCATTATCAGAAGGGAGGTGGGTAGAAATCCAGAGTTCTATTTTCCCCAGATGTTCAGTCAATTTTGGCCAGGAGAAAGGCAGGCTTACCATTTTGACCTGCTCTCTTTTCCATTTGCCTGTGTATCAGCAGGGGGATCTTTGGCCTCTTTTGCAGTGATATGCAGGCTGTTAAGTTTAAAGCATGGCTCAAGTCCAACGTCAAGAGTGTGCAGCTTCTCTGACTCTCAAAAAAAAAAAGAGAGAACTTGAAAACAAAGATTGCAGAGAAAAATCACCATCATATAAGAGGGAGAGGCATGGGGAAAGGGGTGGTCTGCAGGAAAACCGAGCTCTGTTGTAGAGCTTGCAAGAACCTGGAGAGAAAGGCAGATGTCACTGGTTCTCGGAGTCCTCCCTGAGATCACCAGGCATCAAGAATTCTGTCAGTTAAGGGGGTGCCTTGTGACATTTTGGCTGCCCACGGTGATTGGCTTGCCATCTTGAAATTCTGGGTATATTTTTGGTCAAAGAAGCTGAGAACCTGTTTTCAGTGGTTATGAAGAGAAGTAAGAAGTAGCCACAAGGCATTTTGGAACCACCGGTGACAATGTGTCTGCCTATTTCAGATTACAGAATTGATTCCTTGGCAAAGAGAGATGTTTTTGCTTCATCTCTGTCCCCGCTGCCTTCTTTTCTGCTCTTCTTCTCATCTGGAAGATATCTGTGTGTTTATATCTTCTATTCAGGCTTGTAAAGCTACTGTTCAGAGCTACAGCTTGACTATTCCATCCACAGTCCTTGCAATGAATAATTTATTGAAAAAGTGTTTCTTAATCCCAGTACTGGAGTCCAGACAGTGAACAAAGTGCAATCCCTACCCTGGAGGAATTTAAAGTAGTTCATAGATGGTTAAGCTGCTGTCCATGAACCCCAGAGTATCTGCAAATGGATCCTGATGTGGTTAACATACTTTTATGTGGGTATTTGCATATCCCCCCAAAGAGAGCACCTATGGCCTTCAACAGATACACAAACGGGAGTAACTCAAGAAAGACGAAGAACCATCGATCTATGGGAGATTAGGTAACAAGGTAATGGGGTGGCTAATACTGGGATTGCTGGACTTGGACAGGCCTGGGTTTGCCTCCCCGCTCCAGCACTACCTGGCTGAGTGGCCTTGGGTAAGTCACCTTATCTCTTGGCACCTCCGTTTCCTCATTTGGAGAAGGAAGTTGTCTTAGTCTGCCAAACTGCTATCACAAATACCATGTGATGAGTTGGCTTCAACAACAGGAATTTACTGTCTTATGCTTTCAGAGGCTAGAAGGCGTGCTTTCTCCTGGGATCCACGGTGTTCTGGTGCTGGCTTGCTGCAACCCTGCGGTTTCTTCTATTTGCGTCTCTGCCTCACATCGCATGGCAGTGTCTTCTCCTTCCTTCTCCTCCTCCCATCTCCACTGGATTCTGGCTTCTAGCTCCTCTCCATGGCTTTCTCTTTATAAAGCTTTAATTCAGATTAAGGCCCACCCTCATTCAGTTGGGCTACACCTTAAATAAAAGTAAGGTCTTCAAAGGGTCCTATTTGCAATGGGACCACACCCTGGGAACGTGGATAAAGATTAAGAACATCCTAATGCTGGGGTACATCATTCAGCCTACCACAGGAGTGCACCCCTCACCCGGCTGTGTGTGATGACATGAAGTGACACACCTGGCCCATGGTGAGTGCTTAATCCTCCTTAGAATATCACTATCTCTGCTACCACTGGGCTCCAGAGAGCAGACTCTTATCAATCAACTAAGGAAAATAATTGATACTGTGTGACTGGTAAATTTGGGAGTGGGGTGAAAGAAGAAAGGAAATCAAACAAGAAATATATTTCTACACCCAAACCAGCTACACATTTTCTACTAGGTCTTAACGTGTGTTTACTGAAAATAGACCCTCTGCTTTTACCTTTGACTTTAATGACACCTTTATAGCAAAGGAAGGTTGATTGCTGGAGAGTATGGATTGGTCCAAATTTCTAGCAGAGTGTTTCTTTCAGCTGAAAGAAAATCGAGTGAGTAAAGTAGAAAGCCATTGAATATTTAATGAGCAATTGCGAGCTGATGAGTTGTAAGAGAGAAAAGGGTAATAATGCTCCGGTCCACCTCTTTCTACTGTCAAGTGTGGTGGGCTTGGGGGCTGGGGTAGTCTTTTAAGCAGAACCAAGTGCCATAAGTAAGTTCTTTGGCTTTCTGGAGCTCATAAGTGTCACCTGGCAAAGCACCGCATGTTGGCTTGGATCCGACCACATGCTCATGACCCGAAATCTGGCTTAGAAATCGCAAACGCACAGTGGAGATAAATGAGCATGGGCCCGAGGCAGGCGGAGTCCAAGCGGAGTGTTGTTGGGTTCACTACGTCCTCCCCGAGCCAAGTCCGCTGTGGACGGAGCATCCCTTTGTCATTTACTCTGGAGTGTGCTGCTGGTCTGGTCTTGTTTAACCTCTTTATTAATGATCTGTGAGGGAGGAAAGAGCATGCAAAGGAAACTCACAGATGACACTAATTTGGGAGGTGTTAGAAACACTAGTGCGGTCAGAGAAATCACACAAATGGCCCGAAGAAGGTTAGTAACACGGAGGGAAAATAACAAAGCTCGGAGAAGTCCAGTCACTCGCATCTGGGGAGAATTAAACTGAGACATAGATAGCAATGGGTGGGAGGAATATGGAAAACCAAATGCTAAAAGAAAAAATAAAAGCTGAGTGGACATTGGGATACCCAGTCTGAAAATCTGCTATGGGTGAGAGCAGGGAGAGGGGCATAAATGGGACTTGGTAATTCTGGAGGTGAGCAGGTGCCAGAGAGATGGGCATCGCCAGCTGTGCCCCATAAAATCACGCCGTACACTTGGAACATCACAAAACCATACACACTCTTTCCTAGAGGATCACCCAAGTTACTAGAAAGATGGGAAGGGTTTTCAAAAAGAGCGACCACTAAGTGAGGACTGGGCATCATTTAATGCTGAATATAGATCCAAAACTCTCACCACGTGTCATCGTTCAAACATACAGCCAGAATATGGGGTTTTCAGGGGAAGCATAAGGGATATGTAAAGGTGGATTGGGGAAAGCTTAGAGGTCTCATGCCTAGACTTGCAGACAGAGAGTGGATGCCTTCACAAGCCTGTTACATGAGCCATCCAGTTGGTTGGGCAAAGTAACAGGCCAGACCAGGATTTTCTTGGTGGTTCAGAAAAAGGAACACTAGCCATATTCCTTCCAACCATCCATACAACCCCATCAAAATAGAGAAACCAGGCCACAACATCCAGCACATATTTATGGCCACCTGCGGGTGTATCAGTCAGGATGGCTCTGTTCCTTTCTGCCACTGAGGCATCAGTTGACTGGAAGCTGTTGGCCATGCTCAGTTGCGTCTTGACTCCATCCTCAGGCCTCCCCCATATGTGCCTTCCCAGGGTAATTTGACCGCTGCTGGAAAATTGCTATCCCATATGGAAGCTACCAGACGGTTGTCTGAAGCAGGTGCTGTGGTCCCCATTTTGTTGGGTGGCCACAAGGCACTCTCCCCATGAATGCATCTGTCAGCGACTTTGGGATGGAAGTGCAAGCGGAGATCAAGAGCATGTGAACTTCTACTGTGCCAGGCCCTACTCCAAGCAGCTCATTGGTTAAATCCTTCCATCCTGTTTGGAGCTGGATCTGGGGGCCAAGCCCCCATCTCTCCAAAGCAGAGCCTGTCCCCATAAACCCTGGGCCACACTTTCTGTTCTGAGGGTTGGGCCCTGCCATTGTTCTCAGCCTCCATGAGCTTTCCCACAGCCTGAGGGCCAGTGGGGCTCCTGTGTGACCCTACTAGGTACCGTGTCTCTGTGCGCCTTAATCAGGTGGCCCCCTCCTCTTAGGTCTGTCACCTGGGGCAGGGCGTGGACATTCTAGGTGGGGTTCAGCCCATCCCCAACCATTTTCTTGGTGCCCCAGTCACTGTGTACGTACAGAGAGGTGGAAGCAGTTCCTGGGAGGATGAAAGGTATTATAATAGCTTTGCAAGAAGATCATTTTTGAGTTAAGGCTGTTAGACCCAGAATAAAACGGCAGATGCTAATATGCTGCTGTAGACCCCTGCCTGTGCCTTGTACTTTGGTCCATCAGAGAAAAACGTGGGATGAGGCTCTGTAATAAAAATCACAGCTATCTCTTTCACCAGGAAACCTGAGCTTTGCCTGCCACCACTTCATTTTCCTCCTTTATTACATTTCATGGTCATTGTAGACAATATAGAAAGTTTAATGAGGAATCAGAAGAAATTTTTTTTCTTAAAATCCTCACTCAGAGCGAGAGACATTCTAACCTTTCAGAGTAATACCTTGCCAGATTTTCCCTATGCAGATATGGTCATTTAAATCTATATTAGATGGGGCAGGAATCCAACTGCATTCCCTGGAGCACAGTGTTTGGTAAGCACCCAGGCTCCAGAGCCACACAGACTAAGTGCAAACACTGCATCCACCACTTTAAGTGATGACTTAAGCCTTCAAAGGTAACTAAAGCTACTCTTATTGTTATTTACTCTTCTCACGTTGCTCAGTTGCCCTTTTTTTATAATTTGGGTTTCTGCTCTGCATCAGGCAGTTGGGAGAGCCACGGCAGGCTGGGGTGGGCACACTGGAGCCATCTGGGGGCAGGGGCGAGGGAGAGCGGCGCTGCGTGGTGGGCTTGCTCTTGGCAGTGCTGTGAGGCTCAGCTGTCGGCTGAGGGGGCGCCGGGAAGCCTGTGGCTGTCCGCAGTTCAGCACGTGGTGGAATTAGCAGCTCTGCTGAGCCCCAGCATCCATTCTTCTTTCAACACACCTTGATCTCTGATGGAACTACATTATTTCAGAGGAGTTCCTGTACAAATCCCTCTACAAAAAGGAGAAGGAAAAAGCTATGATTAAAAATGGAGCCTCCCCATTGCCGCGTGGCTTTGGGTTGTGAGAAGAGTCCGCCTGTGGGGGCTCTTGGCCGCTGTTGGCATTGGTTGGTTTTTTCATTTGTCTTTGTGAATGTGTATCCCCTGGCGTTGGGGCACTAGCTGGGGAGCATGATGTAAAGCATATTGGAGAAAATCCTTTTCATCCCTCTTTGCCTAAAGGCAGGTGACATGCTTGGAAATTAGAGAACGGCCCGTTTTCTTGTGAGAGGAATGGGTAACAGCACTTCCCCCAGCTGATCCGAAAGACTATTCAGGCTCACAGGTCATGCAGTACAATTGGCCACAGAAAAGAATTGTCCTTCCCTCTCACGGAATGTGGAAACGAGAAAGGGAGAATGAGGAAGTGTTCCAGGGCCAAAGAGCAATCTTTGTCCCTCCTTATACAATAGGCTTGGGACTGGGCGAAATCTGATCTGTCAGATAAGGCGGTGACTGTGTGTGAGGGTGCAAGCTGAGACGCGCCAGCTGAATTTTCTCCGTGTTATTATTTTTACAAAATTACAAATGCAATAACATGTTTGCGGAGGCGAGACTGTTAAACGGTTGCTGCGCTTCGTGGGTGAGTGAGAGCACCTGGTTCGAGGCTCGGGCTTCCCACCCACTGGAGCCACGCTGCAGCTGTGTGTAGCCCAGTGCCCTTCCACGGCGTGACTCCCACTTCGGGCAGGGGCCCCAGGCACAGGGAAGGATGGGCTCTCTCCATCTGCCCTTCCACGGGTCACCACTCTTCCGACAAACACCGAGCTCAGAGAAGCTCCCTAGGGCTCTCTGACTTGTCCACTCATCATCCGGAAACGTCTGAGAGCTGACATTACCACTTCTCTAGCTTCTGTCTCACCCACATAGCTCCCTTTCCATTTTAGAGAATCCCTGATATCACCCGATTCCCCCAACAGCTTGAAGAGGGTGGCAGGCAGATGGCACTGTGCCTGTTTTACAGAGTAAGAAAGTAAAGTTCAAAAAGTCGAGATTTGCCCAGGGCTGTAGAGGTAGCATTTGGGAGAATTCAGAGATGAATTTCAAACAGCTGACTCTTGGCCCACTGCTCCTTCCACAGCATTATTTAAAAATAATAAAAGGTTTCTGTGCTCCAATAAGTCTGAGCAAAACTAGGCTAAACAGAATTAAATCAGACTTTTTATTGCAGTCCTTCTCAGAACCTTTGATAGGCCAGTGTCCTCAGGCCAGCAGTCACACTCGGAGAGAAAGAGAGGATTTGCCAGGTTTGACAGGCTTATTGCTTATGGACCTTTTTCTTACCAGAGCCTCGTGTAGAATTAGGCTCCCCAAGATATCTGGGAAAGCCTTGCTGCAGCCTGCCTTCTCTTTGGTCTTCAGGATGGGCCGTTTGCCAGAGCACGTGGAGCTACAAGCATTGTTTGAGGTGATGAACTAGATGCACTGCAGAGCCCTACACCAAGAAAGATGAACGGGCCTGTAAAGGAGAAAGCACGAAGCAGCACCGCCATTAGGCTTTCATTTTCCTTACTAGGTTGGGCAGCTTTGTTTTGTCCAGGACCTACCTGGAACTTGATGGGCAGATCTACATTTAGTGTCCAATAAGACTGAGACATATAAAAGAGAATTTGACACGTTGTCTCTATGATGGAAATAGTGCAGATTCGATGGAGTTGGGAAAGGTGAGAGTTAGTGCTTCCTTTCCTGAGCTCTTTACCACATGCTAGGCACAGTCTTAAGTCAGGGCTCAACAGAGTTTTTCCGTAAAGGGCCAGATAATAAATAGTTTAGGTTTTGTGGGCTAAGAGGCAAAATCAAGGGTCTTAATATACTAATATATATTTGCATAACAAGAGAGAAAATACATTTTCACACATTTTTTTATGAAATTCAAAATAATAATAAGTGCAATTTTTTTGGTAATACAGGTCTACTAATGAGAAGAATGGGGCTCTTTTTAGTGAGGGCGGGGGAGGGGCATAGCATGTCGCTTGTTTGGAATTCAATGTTAGCATTCCCTGTCATCGTTTGTGAATGTTCATCCGTTAATGCTGGCAATGATATTTTATGCGTTAGGTCTGTGAAAATGCCTTTTCACACAGGCTATATGCATGGCACTGAAACACTGTCAAGGTGTAGCAGCATCGCTGTCATTTGCAGTGGGCTTAGCTGTAGTGCAGAGCTACCAGAGTGCCACAGGTGGCCTCTGCCTCAGCCACTCAGCTCTGCCCTGAAGGACAGAAACTAATGAGCCTGGCTGCATCCCAACAGAAACTTTATTTATAGACAATGAAATGTGAATTTCGTATCATTTTCACGTGCCATGAAATATTCTTCTTCTCGTGATCTTGTTTAAAATCTGTTTAAAAAGGTAAGAGCCATTTTTAGCTTGTGGGCTTTAGAAAGTGCCCTTTACTTAGCTCCCGGGCTGCCCTCTGCAACCTCCTGGCTAAGAGACTCCACATTGGTCATCCTAGACATCCCTTGTCTCCTCCGTGTGGTAGCTATCACTGTTATCTCCATTTTCCAGATGAGGAAACTGAGAGGCACAGAGAGGGGCGGCTCCTTGCCCAGAGTCACACAGCTCGGGAATGTCAGGGCTGAGATTCCAATCCAGGGATGTCTAAAGCCCAAGGTGCTCAGCGGGACTCTTGGTTGTCTATTGATTCCCGCTGTGTTCCCCACAATGACCCCTTCAGATCTCTTCTTCTGTCTTCAGGCTTCCTACCCAGCCCCTCTCCCTGTCCTTCTCACTCCCTCTTTCACCCCTTCCCTGCTCTGTTCCCTTTTGCATGAATAAATTGCATGTGGGAGTTAACAGTGCGGGTTCTGCACTCACCAGTTGCGTGACCTTGGGCACATTAGTCAGTCTCTCTGAGCCTCAGTGTTTTCATCTGGAATATGGGGGCCGGGGAAAGGCTACCTCCCTCATGGGGTCCTTGTGAAGGTCAAGTGAGGTAATGCTATAGAATGCCAGCCCAGTGCTGGTACACAGTCAGCCCTAAATAAACACTAGCTCTGGTTTTCATTTTCCTTTCTACTGATACCCACTGCACTGATCACCCATCACAGTTGTTGCAGTGTCAGTATTCCTGCAATTATTTATCAGTTTTGACTGTGTATGAAAAGATCTCAGCGTTTAGTTGACTGATGTTTCCTGAATCAGGTTGGGCACAGAGCGCCAGTCTGCCCTGTTGCTACCGTGCATTGGCGTGTGTTCTCAAAGGAACAAACAGATCCATTCTCCCTGGGGATCTTCACATACTGGACAAAAAGTCCCCTGCTTGGAATGGGTTGGATATAACTCTGCTAGCATCAAGCTAATGGTCTAGGGAACAAATAACATAGGCCCATAAATTCAAATGCTCTCAGCACACGGTCCCAATAAACTAGCATAGTTAATAACCAGTTGGAATTAGATACATAAAGAAGCTTAAAACTTTTCAGCCGTTACAAGAAATATCACCATGTTTTGAAGTCAGGAGAAAACTCTGACAGAGACCATAAAGCAAGTGAAATTACAAAGTAAATGCTAGAGCTGCCTTTTCCTAGAAGTTTGTACTCTCTTATCTTGCATGATCCAGGATAGATAAAGGAAATATTGGAACAGCTTATTGAGAAAGGCAGTATTACATCTTCTTTGCCTGCAGAAGAGCGTGTACACGCTTGCAAGCTTTGGCATATTCTTAGAGAGGCTCGCAAGGAATTGTGCAAGCAGGGTAGGTTCCAAGAGATTAGGAGTCCTTTGTGTTTCATGTTTCATGGTTGCCAGCAGCTGCCATCTCTCAGAAATCGCATGAAAAGTGGGCAGAGCTCCTTGTGCAAACTTCTGAGCAGAGGGTTATATAGACTTTGTGTGTAACTCTTAATCTCATTAGGAAATTTTAGGGTGAAAAATGTAATTACATCTGAAATGCCAACAGCCAAGACCAAAGGAATGTCTCCTCTTTGGAAGGTCCTTTGTTGACGAGATTAAAAACTAAGCTCTCAAACTCCTGCCTACAAATTATTCAGATTATTTGAAAAGAAATGAAAGAAGGCACTGGGAGGAAAAACACTGCACACCACATTATGTAGCACTTAACTAACACTTGTCTGTTTAGCAATGAGTTCAAAAAATATTTATTAAGTGCCTACTATATGCTATTCAACAGGAGCTAGACGGCCAAGGTCCCTGCTCTGATTGAGTAATGTTACTGAAGTAAAGCATATTTTTAATTCTCTGTCAATGTAAGGTGCTGGTGATAAGAATCGCAGCCCAGTCCTGCCTTCAAGGACTGTGCGCTCTGGCACAGAGCACAGTCACACTGCCTCATTTATATTGCCAGAGAGGCTGTATAGAAATAGGTTCATGGGCAATTTGTCTGGCTGATGTTCAAAGCAGAGGGCCATTTGGTATGGCCTAAACAGCAGAACCAGAGGCAAAAATGGGTAGCACACAAAGAAACTAAATGAAAAATAGGAAAGTTACCGAAGCACATTGGAGTATAGGGTTATAGTCAACTAACAGAGCCAAATGGAGTCTCATGAGCCCTATAGCCATGGAATCAAAGTTATGACAATGAGTAGAATTCATTGAGGAGTGGAGAGCAACCGTTATTGAACATTTCTTTTGTCCACGTATAGCTACACTTAGTCTTCTAATACCCCCAACGTGTAGTTCTTAGGTTACCCCATTTTACAGAGGAGTTAGGTCATGCATGGCTAGAAGGTGGGAGAGTCCAGGCTGGAGCCCAGTTGTGTCATTCACTACCATATCCCATGTTCTTTCTTCAGTATTTCATGGCCACCATCAGCCACCATATAACTAGGAGTTCTTCAGACCCAGCTTTTAAACTACATGCCATAGTCTCGGCCAAAATGGTTTAAGTTCCAAGAGTTTGTATGTCAGCTGACTCATGGTTGGAAAATCAAATAGTGATATATATGTAATGTATTATGTATTATATACTAATGGTATATTGTGCATGTATTTTATAGTACATGTTACATATGAAATATTGTATATTATATGTTATACATTATGGTAGGTGCCCAGGCTAGCCCACAAAAGCCTGTGTCAGGCTGCTAAAATGCCTGTGCTTGTGGAAAGGGTTGAGGAGCCAACTGGAAGATAATAGCCAGAGTGTAATAGGAAAAACAGTACTATTGAGTGAATATCTAATAAGGCGTTGATTGATCTTGGGCCCTGACAGAACCCAAACCTATATGTAAATGTGTAATTTCAAGGAATTGATTATGGAGACTGGCAAATCTGAGATCTGTAGAGCAGGCCTCTAGGCTGGAAAGTCGGGCAGGAATTGATGCTACAGTCCTGAGGGAGAATTTCTTCTTCCTCAGGGAAACCTCAGTTTTGCTTTTGAGGCCTTCTTGTCCAGCTGAACGGCTGAGGCCCACACACATTATGGAGAATAATCTCCTTTACTTAAAGAAAACTGATGATAGCTGTCAAGTGCCTCTACCCCACACTCCACAGCAACACCTAGTGTTCACACCGAGCATTAGTGTTTGATAGGATAACTGGGAACTCTAGCCCAGCCAAGCTGACACTGAAAACTAACCATCGTGGGCCCCAGAACTTCCGGAGAAGTGGTTTTGTTTACAAAGGAAAGGGAAGGTATTGCCCACTTCGTAAGGTTGTTTTGAGGATTAAATCCATTAATCTTTGTAAAGTGTCTGGCATGTTGTAAGAAAGATGTAAATGTTAACAGCATAGATACATAAAGACCTTTGAAAAGATTTCAGAGGGAATTTCTGAGCACTTTTAAAGGTTTTGGAGGGGGTGACCTAAATTATTTATTCTGCCTGATTTTACTTTAAAACAAAAGTTTCCTTCCAGGTTGCACATTGCCGTTTGTGCACACGGTAGGTGCCTAAGTCATTCATACTTCCAAAACCGCCTGCCGCAGCTAAAATCACAGGCGTGTGCAACTGAGCAGTCACTCCTGCAGCCCACAGCAGGCTCTTGACCTCCAGCTTTGGAAATATCATAGTGACTGTCCTGGGTACATTTGGCTCACCATGCACTAACTCATTTCCTCCCCTAGACAAAACCCAGGAGGTAGGTACTGTTATTAGTCCCATTTTGCAGATAAGAAAACTGGACCCTAGAGAGTTTGAGAAAGTTGCCCAGACTGCTGAACTAGTGCACCACAGAACTGGAATTTGTACGTGGACAGTTTGCCTCTGGAGGGCACACTCTAGGCTAGGATTTTTCGACCTTAGTATTAATGACATTCGTGACTGAATGCTTTTTGGGGTGGGGGTAAAAGAGAAGCTGTCCTGTGCATTGCAGGGTGTTTAGCAGCATCCCTGGCTTCTAGCCACTAGATGCCACTAGAACACAACCCCCGCCCCCATCTTGACAAGCAAAAATGACTCTGGAGGTTGCCAATTGTCCCCTGACCTGCAAAATCAACCCGGTTGAGAACCACTGATCTATGCCTAGATATTCTCTAAAGGTATGGCCCAGGAGAATTCCTGGAAATGACCTAGAACATGATCAAAATGTAACCCACCAACCGAAGCAACCTCTCAGATTTTAGAGCCACGAAGCCACTTTCCGCACTTCTTTGGAGGAAGCAGGGCTTTCTTGTGAGGGAGGCAAGGGAAATGAACTTTCTGAAAACATCGTTGCACGCCTTCTGGAGGGCGACATGGAAGGAGAACATGGCAGCCGGGATGTGGGAAATAGAATACGGAAGGGGGACCTGGAAAGACACATTCCTGCCACATCTAAGCTGTCTCGGCTTATACAGTGACTGAGAGCTCCAGTTACAATCAAATCCTAATTCAAATCCCAGCTCCACCGGGGGCCAGTTATGTAAGCTCAATGCCTACATTTCCTCCTCCACAATACAGAGATGATGCTAGTTTCTGCCTCGTGGTGGTGTGAGTTTCTAAAAGCATCTGGCACTGTACCTGCTTACCGAAAGGGTACCGTAGATGCTGATCCAGCCCCCATGCCCCTCCAGCTGAGGGTGTGAAGTTTAGTGGTTAAGGCAAAGCATCTGGACTCACACTAGCCAGCTCGGCCACATACTAGCTCCGTGACCTTGACTGAGTAGCCCAGCCTCTGTGAGCCTCGGCCTCCTCGTTTCTTGTCTCTACCTCCCAGAGTTGACGTGAGGAGGCTATGCCATGCCACACATGAAGCCCTCTACCCAGTGCCTGGCACCCAGCAAACCATCCCTCAGCCGTGGCTCCAAGAAGACACAGGCAAATGGGGCAGGTCCCCTTTTAGGGCACTTCCCACCTTAGGGTCCTATGAATCTTTTTATGTTTCTTTCAGCTCTGAAATTCTGTGAGGATTTATTGAGGTCTGAGTAGTTTTGGGCAACCAACCAAATGAGACCCTGTGAGCTGTGGAAAGAGCACTGTTTCAGGAGTCAGGAAATATGCCACTTGAGGGAAGCATCTTGGTTTTTTTTTTTACTTTTCAAAGTTATTTGCTGGGTTGTGCCTTCTCAGTAATGTGGGCTCATGATCTCCACTTTCTGCCCCCTTTCCCCCTAAAACATTATTTTGCAGATTGAAGAGGAACATGGTTATAAAGACACCTTGTCACTCTCGAGGCCTATCTAGTACATTATTATATCCTCATTATTTAGAAGGAAGAAAGTGAAATGTTGACCTCCTCTTGGGGACTTGGCGTCTGTTAACAGGGCCTCGTTTCTCCATCACTGCCCGCCTCGCCCCATCAAACGCAGACCTGCTGCTGAAGTTTTCTAAAGCTCCCTGTGTTGCGAGACTTGAGCAAACTTGATCTTCCAGGTTTAACTTAAATATTGTTTCCATTTTGAAGCCTGTCATGTGGGTGTACCACAAAGAGCATTTGGTTTCCCCCCCAGAGCCCTGGGCCACGGAATGTAGGCAGTAACAGAATACGAGGAAGAAAGAGAGAGCCTGAAATGGATCCCCAGCTCTCGGCCTATGCAGAGACAAAGCAGGATGTAAGTAAAACCTTTACTTCTCCCTCCTGATCAAAGGCGAGATGGTAACCCCGCCCGGCCTCCCCACACCACCCAGCAAGCAATTAACACAGTCTGGCGTCTTCTCTCGAGGGCGTGGATTCAGCAGGCAGGACCAGCTCTGGCCGATGTGTGGCTGGAAGTGGCGGTGCCCTGTGTGCCCAGGCTGAAAAGTGTGCACATTTGCAAACAGAATATATCGCAAAACTCTGATGGGGGCAACACACAGGCCAACCTTGCTGACAGATTCCTTTTTCATCTGCATCTGGTACAAAAGTGAGATCAGACTTTGTCAGCAGACCCGAAAAGTAAGAGGCTAAATTCTCAGGAGGCAAATAAGACTAGTGCCTCTGGGATTTTACAACCAATTCTGATTCCTCAGGTCAAGGTAGGGCCTGAAATTCTGTACTTCCACCAGGATCCCAGGTTTAGGGTTGCCTGGTCTAGAGAGAAGAAAGGCTGGAAGCCCAGTTAAATTAGAATTTCCTACACTGTCCCTGGCAACCCTGCTCCCAGGTGATGTTATGATGCTGGTGTGTGGCCTAAGACTTGAGTGGCAAGGGATGTATATCATAGAAATATCAAGATTGGATGAAAACACGAGGCTGAATTAGTGGATGAGAATCGGGTGCAATTTAGAAAGAAGTTCACACTTCACAGGATAGTCTCATGGCAAAATGTACCTCACGTACAGGTGGAAACAAACCAACAGCAGCCTAGAGCGGAGTAGATCTCTAGAAACTCAGTTTCTTGCTTCCCAGGCTCAGTCCTGGGGGCTGGTGTGGAGCCATGTTTGCTTTATGTATTTATTTACTTAGCCACTTATTTAATATCAGCAAATCCAAAATGGAGCTATAACTGTAAAAATGAAAGGTCTTCTAAAGAGCTGGAAATAATGCAGAGGGTGGCATATCGCCACATTCTGCCTCCCTTTCCAACCTGCCCTCCGAAAAGAAGGGGCCACTGTGGCTCTGCTGGCAGCTCAGCCCCTGACAGGTGCTCTGGGGAGGAGATGGGGCTGGAGCTTGGGTTTACATTGACAATGGACAGGCAGCCCCAAGAATCTGCTCCTTTGAAGCTAAAGGAGCCAATTCCAGGTCCTTTGAGGATACTGGGCCAACGGAGCAGCCACCTACTGATTGCTGGAAAGTCGGAGCTGGAAGGGAGCTTAGCAGTGATCATTTATTCTATCTTCCATATTCTACAGATGAAGGGATGGAGCTACAGAGAACTTCATCACTTTCTGAACCCCGTTTCCTTCCCTGGCTACAACAATCTATATGTGGTTAAGATCTGGTTTTTCAGGGGGTTCATTGTTTTGTTCTATTTTAAGGTACACGAGGAATGCCTACATTCCAGATCCCCTACCCTGTTTTCCTACTAGCAATCCTTTCCCTTTGTCTATCCGTTCTTGAGATTGGCTTGTTCTTGTATGTCTACCATGATTTTAATAGGCTTGATATAATTAATCAAAGGCAGGCACCATACTTTCCTAAGTTGGATGTTGCAATTTCTTTCATGCTTCAAGTTTTTATTGAGCACCTACAATGTGCCAGATCTATGGAAGGTCACAGACATCTGGAAACTAGAGGAGAAATAGCCTTCTCTCATCCAGCATGTTTTATGCTTGGCTCTACTGCGACAAATTATAAGCATGAAATTTTCGGTTGAAATGCTTGGAAGTTATTCATTTTAGCACTTTGGTAGGCTTTAATTTCTGAAACACTAATCAAATAAGATCATTTCTCAAACCCCATTTCTAGAAGTCCTATATCCCCTTGCCCCTCAAATGGTATGTCTGACATGGTATTTTTCACCCAGTTTTTTTTCAGTCTACTGTTAAATCATGATTTGATTCTCATTGTAAAATATTTGAGCTGTAGGGTATACAGCTTGAAATCTAAATGTCTTCTTCACTCTGTCCCCCAACTCCACTCTTCTCCCCAGAAGCAATATACTGCAATTAATTGGTAGATGTGCCCTTTATATGCATTTACAAGTATATGTATATATGTGCATATCATTTATAACACAAATTGGGTTATATTATATGGATTGGTCAGTGGTTTGCCTTTCATTTAACAGTGTCTTGGTAAGCCTTCCATTTTAGGACATATGGTGCTACCTCATTCTTTTCCAATAGCTACAGAAATTTCCATGGATTACCTATGCCTGGTTTATTTAATCACTCACAGTTGATGGGGATTTAGATTGTTTCCGTTTTTTTGTTTTTGTTTTTTGGTGTTTTTTTGCTATGACAAACAATGCCAGTAAACACCTGTGTGTATATGCCTTTGGGCATAGTGGAAATATTTCTGTAGAACAGAGACCCGGAATCTTTTTTTTTCCCATGAAACGGATCAATAAACTGAGGAGCACAGAATTAGTTGCCAATTGGTGAATACCTTGCTGCCCAAATCTCAGAGTTTCTCAACCCACACTAGTTCTATTTGAATTAATTCAGTGTTGCCTGCACCTTCCAAGTTGGTCCACTGACAGTGAAAGCAGAACTTGAACCTCATAGATAAAATTTTAGATTTACAATATATAAATACTTTAAAATGGGATGATGGATGGATGGATGAATAGAAGGATGGATGGAAAGAAAGAAAGAAAGAAAGAGAGAGAGAGAGAGAGAGAGAGAGAGAGAGAGAGAGAGAAAGAAAAAGAAAGAAAGAAAGAAAGAAAGAAAGAAAGAAAGAAAGAAAGAAAGAAAGAAAGAAAGAAAGAAAGAAAGAAAGAAAGAAAGAAAGAAAGAAAGAAAGAAAGAAAGAAGATACGGCAAATATGGCAGAGTGCAAATATTTGTGCATCTGGGTATCTAGGGGAATAGAGGTATATTCGAGTTCTCTGCATGGGGTTGGTATTATTTTTAACTGTCCTGTAAGTTTGAAAGTATTTCAAAATAAAATGTTTTTGTTTTTTTTAATGGCATGGACTTTAATGAGCAGAAAGTGGAAAAGGGAAGAATAGCGTTTCGCTGGTAAAAGGATTAAGAACTTCATATTGAACAGAGATTAGTCCCTCAGGAAAGGATGTGGACCATTCATTTTTTAAAGAATGTTTTCATGTTTTTTCTTCCCAGCTAAGCCAACTCAATAACACAGCCCAAACTAAACACCTAATGAATTTTCTGTGTTGAGATGGAGTGTGTTTCAGATTTTATAGTGCACCTAACAGGGTATGATAGGCAGAATTCTAAAGATGTCCGTCCATCCCCCCCACCCCCACCCCAAGATTTCTGTCCCCTGATTATTCAATCAAACAGTAATCTATGTACTTCTGTGAAGGGACTTCACGGATAGAGTTAAGATTACTAATCATCTGACCTTGAAATAGGGAGATTATCCTAGAATTATCTGGGGGGATCCAATGTAATCACAGAGGCCCTTAAAAGCAGAAAAAGAAGACAGAAGTCTCTCAGAGAGATGGGCTGGAAGAGAAGGTTAGGAGAGGTGAGGCAGAGGGAAGGTCAGAGAGATTCAAAACATGAAAAGAACTTGGCTGCCGCTGCCGGCTTCAAAGATGGAGAAAGGGGGACACAAGCCCGGGAATGCCAGTGGCCTCTACAGGCTGAGAATGACCCCTGCCAATAGCCAGAAAGGGATTCCTGGAGCCACATGGAACTGCTTTCCAATGGCCTGAATGAGCTTGGAAGCAGATTCATCCCCTGAGCTTCCAGAAAGCAACACAATCCTACTGCCTCCTCGAATGTGGCTTGTGAAACCCCCAAGCTGAGCCCCATCATGCGCAGACTTCTGACTACAGAACTGTGAGGTAGTAAACGGGTGTTGTTTTAAGCCACCAAATGTGTGGTCATTTGTTACAACAGAAATAGAAATCTAATACACAGGGGCTGGGCGGCGTCTGTGTATGGGACATAGCACAAATGGGCCCCAGGCAGGCTGGTAGGTTTCTCAGTTCTGGGCGTCAGAAGCAGAGTAGGGCCCGAGGTTAGGATAAGAGGAAGAGTGGCTCACATTTTGTAGGGCCCTGTGCTAGGTGCCTTATATGCATTCACCACTTTATTCTTTACAACAGCCCTGCAAAGATGACGATTTTCTCATTATCCACATTTTCCAGATGAGGGAGCTGAGACCCAGAGGGGTGAGGGGTACCTGGGCAGTGATCATATGGTTTTGAATGGCAGAACTGGAAAATCCAAGTCTGTGGGATGTATGTGCACATGGACACTATATTTCACCACCACTACTCCATTTAAAGATAAGGCTAATATGTCTTCATATGCAAAATTACTGATATTTAAACTCTTGCTAAACACTCACAACCAAGAACAACTTTCATCATATAAAGTACCTTGACCTTGTTTTAATGCCCTTGAAATACTACACCAACAGATGCTGAGCAAGGAGGAAAAAAAATCAAAGTTGGATGGTCAAAGAAATAGGACTCCCTCCCCCCTCCCAGGCTCTTCAAGCCAAGGTATAGTGCATGCTCTTACATTTCTTTTCAAATCCTCAGAGGTCCCACTTGTTCTAGATTGTATCAAAGATTATACCCTCTTCTCCCCCACCAGGCACTCAATTCCAGAGGTGAAAGTTGCAATCAAGACATTTTTATAGCTTAGACGTAAACCTCAGGAGCCAAAAGGAATATCAAGTGGAGCAAATGTGGTACATAACTGACATTTTATTTTGGGGGGTGGGAAAAGTAGTGATTTGCCAATTTGATCTTAGTTGTCTATTGAAAAGTGTGACCAAAAATTCACCCAATGAAAAGTCTGAGCATGTAACAAGCTCATCCATGTGTTTATTCATTCACATGTTCAAACATTGAACAAATATCAACTGAGCTGCCAAAATGTGCGAGGATTTGTATTGGGAGCTGGGGATACATTGATAAATAAGACAACAAGTACTGTGTCCCTGGATCTTCCAGGCTAGTAAAAGAAGTACAGATAAACAAGCAATTACAGTATAGTAGGGAAAATAGGAATAAGCCAGACAAATATGAGATAAAGGAGAATGTTCCAGATTGAGGAAATGTACCAATGTAGGTCTGATCTGGACATATATATGTCCATAAATATATCTGAAGTCTAGAAAGCAAGGAGGCAGAATGATAGGTTGAGGCTGAAGACATTAGTAGGGATGAGATTGAAAAAGCTTGGTACTATAGGAAGGAGATTCAGCTTTAAAAAAAATAATTAAGGGTCTTGGAAACCACTGAAAGACTAAGCTAAGCAGTGACATGATCGGATGTGGGTCTTAGAAGGATCCCTCTGGTGGAAGAGTCAAGAATAGATGGAGGGGGGGCAGATGTGACTCAAATGGTTGGGCGTCTGTCTGCCATATGGAGGGACCTGGGTTCAATCCCCAGGACCTCCTGGTAAAATTAAAATATATATGTATATATATATATATATATAAGGTGCATGGGCTGCCAGACTCTGTGTGCCGGTGAGCCACCAGGCCCCAGGAGCCATGCAACAAGATGATGATGTAACAGGGGTGAGACAAGACGAGATGCTCGGAAAGCTCTGAAAGCCAGGAATCGAGGTGGCGCAGGTGGCAGAACACCTCTCTCCTACATCGGAGATCTCCAGGATCAAATCCTGGTGAAGACTGGAGGAGAAGGATGAGAAGAGATGGCAGGAAACAGACACAGAGAATTGCCCAGCGAATGGACACAAAGCAGCAAATGGGGAGGGGGGGCGGTTAAAATGGATAAAGTAAATAAATAAATCTTTAAAAAAAAAAAAAAAAATAGAATAGATGGAAGAAGGCCAAAGTAGAGGCAGGGAGACTGTTGGGAAACTGGAGAGGGTGGTGGTCTGTTTGAAGGAAGGGGTTGGAGGTAGGACTGGGGGTCAAGAAAGGCAGCTAGATTCCAAGGAGATCTGGGAGAGAAAGTGAACCGGATATGGCCATTGATCAGCTGTGGGGTGGAAAGAGAAGAGGAAATCCAGGTGACAGGCAGGCCTGACTTCGGACTTGGCCAAATCATTGTCCAATTAGCATTCTGGGTTGACTGGCCTGAGCTGCGTTGGCAGAGAGAAGATGGGGTTATAATGTGCGATTTGGGGAGGGCCTAAGAGGAGGGAGCTGGCCAGGAAGCATGTGGAGCAGCCAAGGGCTCCTCTGGGGATGGCTGTCCTGGGGATTTCAGAGGCAATAACTCCCCTTGGTTGTTTTGAATATGCTGACAGGCAAACAAAAGCTTTCAAGAAAATGAAATCCCAACCTGCAAAACAAACAAAACAAAAAAACACAGGTGATAAGATACCATTTCAAAGGCCCACTTTCTTTCCCTTGTCCTTGTTTTCTGCTGGAGAAGAATACCTTTCCTGCTGGAGGTGGTGGGTACAGGTTGCTGTGTGGACCTGGGGAAGGGTCACTGCAACTGTAAGCCTGCCCACCCGGTGGGCCCTGCGGCGCTGTGTGGTCTTGACAGGAGTCCTGACTCCCAGCCTTGATGTGTCCCATCAAGGCTGCCAGGCACTGGGGCCAGGCTCTGGGAAGGGCCTGTGGGCCTGGGGCTTGGGCATGTTGCTTGCTTAAACACCTGTGGCTGCTCTAACCCCTTCCAAGCCCTGACGCAGGCTGACAGTCAGGTTCACTCAGGCTGCTCGCGCAGTGATGGTCCTTCCGTCTTCTTCCTATTGCTATAGCTCTGTAGCAGGGGGAGGGAGAGTTTTCACGAGCAAGTATGGGCAATTCATTCACTGGCTTGTGTTGTACAGCACCTACTACTTTAGTCTGCCTATTATCCATCTCCCCCTCTTCTGATACCAGCAGCCAGACTCTCTTTGGGGAACTGCTTTCAATGCTGGCGGTTCTCGGTCAGTTCCTCTTCTCCCAGTGCTATGTCAGGTGTGGGCACATGACTCAGGCCAGCCGATCAGAGTTCTCTCTTCTCAGACTTGATCACTCAGAGCCCGCTATCCCTTCGGCCAAGTGCCCAAGATAGACGGATGAGTCTCAGTCTTGAGACTTTAGATTGGGATGTTTGGAAAGAGCAGTGCTCATTCTGTGTAAGTGGAAGCTGGGATAATGAAGGGGTTATAATGTGCAATTTGGGGAAGGCCACAGCACAAACAGAGGGGAAAGCAAACGTGAGTGATGGAGAGGGGCAAGTCCCTGGGGACACCACTTGTGCCCCTAAATCCAGCTGTGCTCAAAGCCACCTAGTCCTGAATGTTTTCATTATAAGAGCCATTAAATGCCATTTTCCTTAGGCCAAAATTGCTCCCATTATTGAGCCCTGGTTCCAGTCAATTCAGCAAGTATTTGATGTCTGTAGTGGGAGCCATATCTCGGAACTGTAGGGAATGCACAGGTGTAGAATCATCAGTCATCAATTTTATAATCATTCTGTTTAGTGGACATCTCTGTTGTTGGCACTTGTGTTATTTCACTGGATTCTTCAAGCAGCTCTTTGAATTAGAAACAATTATCTCAGCTTTACAGAGGAGGAAACTGAGGCCCAGAGAGGTTAAGAAGTATACCTGAGGTCCCTCAGCGAGTCAGTGAGAGAGGCAGGATATATGAGTCATGGTCTGCTCTGGCCCTGAAGTCTGTTTTAATCACCCTTCTTTCTTGCCTCCTTCTCTTGGGTGGCTCACCTGCTGGTCAGGGAGACATGGGGGACAACAGGTTTCCCCCTCCTACCCCAGGGCCTTGGAAATAGGGGAATAAGAATGCTCTTCCATAAAGACAATGTTGAATAGATCAGAGTAGAGATTTGTCAAGTCACTTGTTTAAGGGCCAGTTGGCTCCCAGCCAACCAGGCTAGACTAGAACTGCTTAAATGTATTGACAGCTGAAGAAAGAATGGGTGTGTCAGAAGAGAGGTCAGCCATCCACAGAAGCAAAGAGCAAGGAGGTCAGAGAGGAGAACCTTGGTTCTGCCCATCCTGGCACTATCTAGCGGGAGCCATAGCCATGGGGCTTCCCAGTGGCCAGATTGTCACTATGGAGAGATGAACCCAGAGATGGCGGCCATGGAATCCAGCAGTTGTCACTCTTCCCATGAAAGCAGCCATCTCCAATGTGGAATGGCTCCTTCAGCCTCTGAGCCTGATGCCCTTGCATGCCTGCTTCAGCTAATACCCTTAGTTCCTGGGATGCCATGCTTCTCTCCATAGGGGCACTTCCTTTTTTTTTTTTTTTTTTTAATTAAACCATTGCATCTTTTGAAGATGGACTTTTTCCCTAGAGTGTCTGTCTGTAGGGAGAGGACTCAGCTTCCCACACGTAGACCTTCCAGGTTCTGCAGTATGGTTCAATGTTATTATAAATTAACAAACTGGCAAGCAGAGTCTAATTTGGCTTCCCCTGTGGCCTGTCAGATGTGGCAAACCTTTGGGCCCATGCACATATTAGGGTGCCCTTTGTAAAATAATTGAAGGTGTCCTGGTTTGCAGTTTGCAGTGTTAACTGCACAGGAGCTGACTACATCAGAAGCTGTGTTTGGAGACAGATTTCCTCTGTTCGCTGACAAGGCAAGCCTCAGAACCTTCCAGACTCAAAACCATGGCTTGGCAATGGCTTTGTAACTATTTAAAGCCTGTTCTTCCATGTATACCTATGCCCCAGGAAAGAGAGGCTGAACAGCTTTGCAGAACAGCATGCAATTTAGAATTAGATGGACTTGAACTTGAGTCCCAATGCTACCATTATTAGCTGTGTGGTCAAGTTTTCCAAATCTCTGAGGCTCATTTTCCTCATCTAAAGCATGAAGATAATAATAGGGTGGCTATGAGGATAAAATGAGGGGAAAATGCGGAGAGTTTAGCACCGCACCTGTTATAGTTGCACTCAATTGCTTTTAGCAACTCTCTTGTTATTGATATCATTGCATGCCCTGGAAGAACACGCTTTTCTGCCTGCATATCTCTTCTACATAGGGTCCAGGACTGAGTGTCCAGTAGAGTGACACAGGCCCTTGGGAAGGCAGAGACAGTTGGAGAAACAGAGCTCCGGCCTTACTGCTAGGCTGGCCAACTCAGAGGACCACGGGATCCAGGATGGAAGTGTCCAGGAGGAAAGGGGGCCAGGTGGGGACAGGTTGGACTGGAGGGTCAGGCCTGGCTAAAAAGGCACCAAAGAGTCAGCTCCAGGCCCAGGTGCCTTAAAAAAGTACAGACCCAGTATTGCCATATCTGCAGATTTTTCAAGAAAACCCAGGAATCTCAATTTCACTGCAAAATCTCCCCAAGTTTTACATAATAGTAACTAATTTGAAATATTTTAAACACTCTGAAGGCCATACAGATAGCTCTGTGCCTGAAACAGCTTCACGGTTTTAATATATGATCTCTACCCTAAAGGGAAGGCTGGATTTGGGTAGGGGGCACCTTAGTTTGGGCTCCCCAGAAGCAGATCCTGCAACAAGGATCCAGTACATACAGTTTATTTGGGAGGTGATCCAGGAAACTTTAGTAGGAAGTGAGACAGAGTGGAAGAGTGCCAATAAAGGGGGCAATTATCGAGTCACCACTGTGGGTTACTGGAGCTTCATCCCCCTGGGGAACTCTGGGAGCCCTTGTAGAGCACACGCTTCGGAGCCTTTGGAGCCTTCGCCCCCGGGGGTGAGGGAGCTGCGGGGTTGATGCCAGCCCCTGGCTGAGGACGGCTCCCAGGGGCATCAATACCCTGCAAGCCTGTGCAGAGTGGGGTTTGGAGGCCAGGGAAGCCTTTCAGCAAAGGAATACAAGGCTTGGCAGTGGGAGGTCAGGCTGTGAGCCCTGTAGGATGTGGGTGAGGTCCTAACAGTGTTACTGAGAGAGGGGCAGAAGATAGCAGAGTCAGCAGCAGCCGTGGCATGAAAGAGTCTCAAAGAGAACCTTCAAAGCATTCCATCTAGTCTGGGGTGGATGGCGAAGGTCTTCACACTGGCCTCATGTGTCCCATCAGATGAGACTTCCAACACATCCCTCTCGTCTCCTTCCTGCGCCAAAGAGATGGGAGCTCCTAGTAGGAATGTCTGCTTACCACACTTGCCTCCTGAGGCTCTGCCTGTCAATTATAGCAATATCTGCGAGATTCCCTGCTCCTCCATTATCTTCCACCGGTGTCTCCAGTGGCAACTCTGCAACTGTTTTCCACAGAGCGGTTCAAATTGTTTTATATCTCCTTAGCTGCCAAGTACAATGTCAAAAGCAATAAATAAATAAATTGTTGGCGTTTATGGAAAGCATATTTTGTCCAGATGCATCCTTGAAACTTCAACCCTGAAACATGAAAGTCAGATCGGAAACCACATTCCCAAAGCTCGTGGGAAGAACGCTCATGTGGAAAAGCCATTTGATTGGCAGGTGCTGCCACCCAGCCACTGCTGCACGTCCTGCAGATAGGCCACGCATCATGCCTTCTGCAGCTCCAAGCAAGGCAACATGGCTCGCCAGTCTGCATGCATAGCGTGTGGGGCCCAGCTGGTCCGGCTAGGGACAGGGGAGGAATTGAGCTTGGAGGGCTGCTTGGCTAAGGAGCTTGGACCTGGGTGTTCCTTTTGATCTCCCGTCCACCAGCTGGATTTGGAGCAAGCTTTTCTCATTAAGAGAGCCAAGTTCAGCACCCTTGCCTGGGGTGCAAGCTGTTCCCAGCTACCTTGGCCTTGCTGGGTACAGAGGATAAGGCCATGGTTATATGGAACCAGGAAGGGAAAGAGGAGGAAGAGGAAGAGAGTTGGATAATGTGGAACCACAAAGCTGCTGGGCATGCTTTACCTGATTTAACCAGCCCTAAGGTGGAGCCGGCATTCCAGACAAAACTAGGGCCAGCAGGTAGATGTTCCAGGACAGCAGATACGGCCTCAACGACAGAAATCACCACATAGAGCTCACCAATGGGCTGCCTGTGCTGGCTGGCTGGGAGAGCTTTTAAATGTCATCTTTATTGCTTTTTAAATTTAAAATACATGCTCATAAAAAGTAAAACAGACTAGAGATTCATAAAGGGAAAAGTAAAAGTTCCCCCTTCAACATTCCCAAATCTACTCCCTCTGTGTCCTTCCAGTTTTTCTAGGCTTACACACACACACACACACACACACACACACATGCACACATACTTTTTTTTAAACAAGAAATGAACTCGTATTATACCAATTCTGTAACTCCCGTTTGCACCGTGTACTATGAATATCTTTCCGCATCAGTATAACCTTTTTCATTGCTTCATGGTGCTCTTTTGACAGATTGTAATAATTTTTTCAATAAATTACAATACATTTTGCAAGATGACCTTTCAAATTGCTTCCCAAATTGCCAGCCTATGGTTAGCAGCTGCTGCTAGTATCACTATTGCTATTAGGAGTAATTTATTATCTTACCTGTTGAATTCAATGGAATTAAAGTGAGCAATGGAAAAATTCATGAAAAAATGATTACAGAAGTGGTTATTTTGAATATGTATATACACAAGTGCAATATATGTATTTATTTGTCAAGTGTAATAAAATCCAAGAGAGATAATGGGCTGTCTGAGCAAAGCTAAGGATGCCATTCCTATATGTGAGTTATTTTTTTTTTGAAGGAATTCCTTCACGCACCTGCCAAGACTTAATTTTGGGCATGTGTGTGTACCCCTTGGCTGGCAGCCCAGCTCAGTGTCTAAGTGTGAGGCTACTGCAAGATACAAGAGATGGTTAAGAATATACGGCTGTGGCGTTCCCAAGCCAGTTCTGATACTTTCCACCACCACCCCAGTCTTGGTCAGTGCACTTAAAGCCTTCTGTGCCTCAGTTTCCTCACTTCTCAAAGCATGATAACACACCCTCCCTAGGGTTGTCATGAGGGTTCAACGAGAGAATGGAACGAAGCACCTACCTGGTGCTGAAGACACGTCCAGCAAACAGTAGTGATAAGTAGTACAAAGGAGAAGAGCGAATTCGGACAAATCTCCTCAGGTGTGGATGCCTTAGGAACCTGGTCTGTAAAATATCCACTTTATAGGTGCTCCCTATCTTCTCTCAGCCACTTAGTTGGGAAAGAATAATCGAAAAGAAAATGAGTGTAAAATAATTTGTGAAGTTAAAAGTCAACAAAAACTATTCCACAATGCCTCGGAGGTTGTCGCAAACCATCGGCTGTTCTAGACCAGAAACAGAACCTGATTTCCAGTGGTAGATGGTAAATAAACACGGCACTCTGCCCTTCACAATGAGTGGCTATTTTTTTAACCCATGCAGATGTGTCCTATTTACATTGAAGCTGTCATACAAATTAGCAGAGACCCATGGACTCTGAAAGAAGGCAGGCATCAGGCCCTGAAACGTTCACAGGAATGGAAAAGGGCTTATCCTCACCTCATGTTTGTGGTGTGACAGTGCTGGTAGGGATTGGGAATTACTGCAGAGCTTTTCCAGGCCAGCAGAAATGTTTGCTGACCAAACAGGCTTTGAAGCTCATCTGCAAGGCTGGGTAAAATGAAATGCAAGAGTTTGGAGGTGCTGTGATTTTCACTTTTCTGCAATCTGTGAAAATTCTGTGTCTTTGATAGGTATGAAAATCTCCTTCATGTGGTACAAGTTCATGCATGGCAGATTGAGTCTGCATTAAAACCATTAGAAGGTAATGGATGACCCCCTGTTTCTATGAGTGTAAGATTTTCATAGAAAAATACTTGTTTGTCTCTTCTTACCAACATACTACCCCTTAGAGAACTGTATGGGGTGTTAGAGGAGAATAGGGGAGACTAAGCCCAAAATCAAAGCCAGGGCTGGGAAGAGTCCAGGTCTTCAACCCCTTCCAGACCCAAAAGAGGTGACCAAGGCTCAGCAAGTCCTGCCCAAGATTCACAGCCGAGGCCTGAGGCCTAGAACCTGGATGCAAGGCTTCCACTAAATCTCCTTTCCCCTGGACCACGTGGCCTCCAGATGATCTTTTTCTCGTAGGAAACACACAGTCACAAACAAGTAAACAGTTTAAATGTAAGCCTTAAAAGTCCCATGGCTGATCTTTCCTGGAGAGGAAGCGAACCTCTGTGTGAGCACAGCGAGTTTTTGGTTCTAGAGGTGTCATCCGTCAGTTCCCTGTGCACAGTGGAGGCCAAGCAGAGGCCCGGCCTCTGGCCAAGGCCTACGGCATGCAGGACGGTGCCCACAGGCCCCCGCCCTCAAAGCAGTGCAAGATCCACCAAGGCCTCGAGGGAGAGGGGCACAGAACTGTGGGGAAATGAGGAGGCTGGCATTTCAGTGCTGCCTAGATGAGTCATGGTAGGCTTGATTTCATTAGGGCCTTGAACTAAACAGGCAGAACTAAAAGACCACACAAACTTTTTGTTTCACAAAGAGGAAATTGAGGCTCGGAGAGTCAATGCCTGTGGCCAGCCACCTCAGCCAGCCCGGGACCTAGGACGCCAGGCTTTGGGTTTCCCCCTGCCTGCTTTCTCTGCCTCCCACCTGCATGTCTTCCAGCAACTTGGACTTAAAATCTGTTCCCCATCAGACATTTCAGAGAGGGTTTTTACAGTTTGTTTTTAGTAACATGTTAAAAGGCAGTCACCTTGAATGACTTCTGCTTGACAGAAGTGTCAGCATTGTCACCACCTACTCGAAGGAGCAGTGGCACATGACGGGGTGCCCTGGCTTCACGGGGGAAATGAGAAAGAAGGCAGCAGACGTTCACCAGAGTTAGACTCCCCAGGTTCCGCTCTGCCCCTGACTGGCTGTGCAGCCTTAGCAAAGTCCCTTCTGCGCTCTGAGCCTCACCTCTACACGTGAAATGAGAGGGTTGAGACACAGCCATTATGAAAAAAAACATTCCAGGGTTGGAGAAGTTTGAACTAAACGAAGTGAAACAGGTTGCTTTTGATATGCGAGTGGGCACTGTGAGGTACCCATAGGGAAATCCGGTGTGATGCACGGCACCAGTGTATCTGTACCTGGTCCTGGGCTTCTTTTGGGGGGGACACCTCACAGAACTCCTCAGAACACACTCAGGGAGGCAGTCTGTGGGAAAAGGCTGAGGCCCCAAGACACTGGAGATGAGTGGGACCCTGCTTCCATGCCCACTCAGCCGTTTTCCTCCCAGCAGCGCGGGGCAGCAGGTTGTCCAGGCTCTCTGTGGTGTGTGTCCCACCCCCAGCCCCACATCCCTTTGCCGCCCGCTTTTCTCTGACCCACAGAGACCATCTTCCCAAGCAGCATGGCAGCGGAAGCGGCCGCTCCCTCGGAGGCCCACTCAGAGCACTTTTGTGTGTTTGAGCCCCCCAAAAGGCTGCCTTGCTGGCCTGATGTTTGGACCCCGACAACTGTGTCTGTGACCCCGAGGTGGTGATGAGCTTTTTTGGAGAATAATTCTCGGTCCAGTGTTCCCTCTTTCTTCTCCAGTCCCCATGGGACTTTCTCTGGCCCTCTCTTTGGGAACTCTCCACTTTTGGCACTTACTCTGCTTGCTTGTGTACAAGCCTTTTCTGCTCAACAACAATCACACAGACATTGGTGGCGGAGGGAGCCCGAGTGGCCCTGAAAGGCACCAGCTTCCGCCTGACTGTCCTCCCCATCCTAACGTCTGTGGTTGATGGAGCACTTATTCTGCCCCAGGCGAGGGGGCTCTCCATGTACCACCGTGTCCTTGCAGCAGCCCTAGGCACGGGGCCCCACCCTCATCCCCACTGTACAGAGAAGGATGCTGGAGCTTGGCCAAGTCAAGAGGCTCCCCATGAGTCTCCCAGCCAGGAAGTTCCACCCAAGTGAGTCTGACCCCCACGTGCATGCTCTAGTAGTATTTGAATGAATGGAAGGTGAATGGAGGAGAAGCATACCTCCCCCAGCCCATTCCACTCCCAGCTGCAGGAAACCTGCCTGGCCGAGAGGGGGTGGGGAGAAGCAGCTGTGCCCCTTTTGTGCCACCACCTTCCCTGGCCTCCATCGTCTCTCTCTATCCTGGACCTCCCCATTGCCTTCCAGAACCACCAGGGTACAAGTGACCCCTACCCCGTTGTGAGGCATGGCAACTGCCTGCCGGCAACCACCTGGGCATCCCACGTGCAGCGAGTGTCTGCCCCACCCACCAGCGTGGACGCATGCCACGGGACAAGGCGGCCTCAGCTGGGTCCCAGGCAGCAGGGCTTTCTGCTTGTTGTGTTTCGTGCTGCTACTGCCTAGTTTCTCACCAAGAGCAAGGCAGCTGTTCTGGGATTGAAACATGAAGAAAGATGGACTGAGATCAGATAAGCATCCCTTCCCACCAGACGTACCTCCCAGTTTGCAGGCCTTTGTAATATTACTAGCTGTTAAGGAATGTTGAAATGGAACTCTAGCCTTGATCTGAATTATAATCTCTGAAGCTGTACTTAAGTCTACCTAAAGATATTTCAATTTGCTGTCTCTTTTCTTTCCCCCTCTCCTTGGCTCAGAGCATCTTGTATCCCCGCAGAACACAGAAAGCCAGGACGTATTTCTTAATGTTTTACATTGCAGTTCTAAGTCTTTCTTCCCCTTCAATAATCATATTTTACCTTTTAGTCAGTGTATTGTGGGTGTGCTGTATATAAGTTCACATTTATATAAACAGCATTGATTCCTTTTATCTTTTTTTCCCCCCAAAGCCGTACTTGTAAGACTACATTCAGCAGCGGATTAATCCCCAAATAACTTAGTTCAGCTTTCACAGCTGCTGCCAAACAGCCTCTCTCCCGGACGGGTGTAGACTTTGTGGTGGTTATAATTAACAGTTCATTGGGGGGCCGGGAGCTGTATGTAGCCTGAAGAATGAGGACTGGGCAGGACTAGTCACCTGAAGAACCTGCAGGGAGGGGCTGCGTCCCGAACATGTGCCCTTCAGCAGCTGGCCCGAACAGGAGCTAAGGGACCAGATGAGCTGGGGTAGACCTCTGGGGGGAGCGGGGGTGGGGGGGGGTGTTCCTGTGTGTACTGTGTGGAAGAGGAAGCATTTCTCTAAAGGGGACGATATTAGATTTTGTTTGAAATCTCATTTGCCATTTACCTCTGTCTTTACCTTTTGACCTTAGGCAGATGGCTTATCATTAGCCTCTGTTTCCCTAGCTGTAAAATGGGGACTCATTCATTATTCAGCAAATATTTGTTGGGTACCTCCTCTATTCCAGGCACTAAGGGTGTAGCAAAAGCTAAAAGACAAAAAAACTCTGCTCTCATGGAGTTTACATTCTACTGGGGATAAAATGGTGTGTTGCAGGTAGGGTTATTATAAGGATTAAAATAGATTGTTCACATAAATTGTCTAGCAGAGTGGCCCATAATAAGATTGTTCACATAAATTGTCTAGCAGAGTGGCACATAAAAAGGAGCAAATATTATTAGTCTTTCATTATATCTACACTGACCAACTGCTCACCCCCCACCCCAAAAAAAAAACATTCATGAGTTTAAATTCCACCCTTTTATTTTGCAAACAGGTATTTCTTTAGGAAGTAACACATGAGTACTTTGGGGAAAGATGCTCTGTAAATGTTTTTCTAGCTCAGTCAAAACAGTCTCTCTTTGCATCAGACATCTTGAAGGATAAAGATGCTTCTTGAATGGATTTTAGCAAAGGAAGATCAGCTCTCAGGTGACAGCTCAGACATGACAAACTGGAACAATACAGAAAGGAATGCGTGAAGGGGTTGAATTAAGAATTGCAGGGCAATTACTTTCTGCAAACTGATATGCAAGAAAGAAACACAGGCACACCTTGTTATCCAGAAACACAGTAAGCAAAAATTCACTATTACAGAATCGCAGAATAGGCAGCCCCCCATGTAAAAACTGGTTGTTACTTAGAAGAAAAAAATGAAAAAGGTTGTGAAATTGGTTTGGAATGTGGACCTTATTTGCCACTAGAGTAGAGTTCATGGACTGATCTTGAAGGGCTTATTTAACCTATAGTTGCCTGAAATGTCTTATTTCCGCCTCACCAGCCACCAGGTGCCACACAGCTTTATGGAAGAATGCATTGAAAGTGGCTTCTTGTCCCTGCACCAACATGATACCAGCTTTGTACTAACTATCTGGGGGTTCCCATTGAGACCCCTTACCCAAGAATTCATTATCTGAGGACTGGTGGTTGAAAGGTTGCAGGAAAGCAAAAATTGTCAGAACATTGAAACATTCATGAACTAATTGACCACTCCACAAATTAGCCCCACTCAGACATCCTTCCCTGTTTAACATGGGGCCTCCCACGGTGTTGAGGGGCAGTTTTTCCTGCATCCATAAATACAGTGAAAAGAGATCACACAGCACTTGCAAAATGAAGTAGCAAATTTTGCAAAAGATGTAAGGTTTTGTCAAGTTGATAAAAGTGATGTTTCATGTGCCACATGAAAATTCATAAACAAGCAAAGGTAATTTGTTATTAATTAAGAAGAGAATGATGACAGCCCAGGAACTTCAACGTGAGTAGTTGGGTGCTAGAGGCTTATGGAAGGTCCTTGGGAAAATGGTAAAAGACCTGAATGTTTTTGCAAAAGTTACCCTCTTAATGACCGTGCTGATGAAAGTGAAGCACATCACCTCATATAGCCCAGTTAGAAAAAAACATGCCAAATAAATCAACACATGTTCTTGTTCTTTATAAAACTGAGTGAGATGGTGAAACTGAAACCTAAATTTTATGAAAAATAATATATATAAACTCATTTCCAAAATGTTAGTCTTATACTAAAGATAAAGTGCCAAATATCTTCCCCCTGATTTACTATAAAATGTTGGTCCCTGTGAAAGGGGTGTACAGAAGTGGCCTCTTCCAGATCCCAGTTTTCTTCCGACAAGAACCTTGTGTGTTGGTATTGGGGAGGTTCTCTAACTAGATGGGCCACTCTTCAGACGTTTGAATTAGGGACAGCAGGCAACGTGAGCGCGAGGTCTCCATCAGTGTAACCATCTCTCTGTCTATACTGTAATGCTCAATCTTTCCAAGGTCATGGACCTGTTGGGTGGAGAAGGTAATGATAACTGAGCACCCTTTCCCTAGAAAATGTACATACACAAGATTAATTTCTAGGAGTCTTTTATGCATCACAGATACTAGATCATAGTTATAAATAACCCCGATCTACACCTCTGAGTCCCAATCATCTATTCTTTATCTGTCATATATGTGTGTATGTATATATATATGAATCCCTATGTGTGTGTATCTATCTAATGTGTGTCTATAAATAATACACACATACATACATTTAAGCACCTACTCTCAGCATCTCTTTGATCCACTTCCTCCTGCCCAAAGAGGTTCCACTGTCTTTATACATTCACATTCACGTTTTAACCCATCCAGCATCCCAAAGTCCTGGAGGGCATTAGTGAATTTGGTTCTAATTATTTTTTCCATGTATCTGGAAACCCAGAGACCTAATATTTATATCAAAAGCTGCTTTGCATTAGTAATTCAGAATCAATTTATTTAAAAGCTAAGATTTATTTTTCCTTATTATATGTTCATCATTAGATGCCATGTTAAGTTTGATTTTACTACAAGTGGGATCCACAAATTCTCCAAAGATATACTTATTGAGTAATAGTGTGAAAACTAATGAGAACATAATCAGGGCTAATGTTTTCTGTATACCAGATGCTGTGTTGTGTTTTATGTGTATTAACTCATTTAATCCTCACAACAACCCTATAAGGTAGAAGTTACTATTAACCCCATTTTACAGATGAGGAAACTGAGGCACAGAGAGGTTGAATAACTTGCCCAAGTTTGTAGTACTAATAAGGAATTTGCATGCAAATTCCTTCAAGCCCAGTAAAATTCAACTCAGTGAAATAATAACAAGTCCCTTGAAAATAAAGTGGAGGGACTGGAGATCTCGTCTATCTAACACTGCATTTGCTAGAATTCTGTATCCTTCATGTCAATAAATGATGCTTGTGATGACTGCCTCAAGGCAGAATACACCTTTGAGACACCGCGGTCCTCCAGGAAATATCAATATCAAGAAAGTACCAGTCAAAGAAATGTCAGCCTGGTATTTCTGTTTCTAAAAATTTGCTTTCTAAATCTATGATGATTGCTAGTACCAGCTTTTTTCACCTGAAGATTTTTTCGAATCCTCTGCAGATACTCCTTTAAACAAAACATCTTGATCCTATTGAAAAATGGTATATTGTATAAATATAATTTTTAATTTAATAACAGAATTTATTTTTAGAACATTTTTAGGTTTACAGAAAAACTGCACCGAAAGTACAGAGTTCCCATGTAGCGACCTCACCCCACCCCCACATCCTCACCTATTACCAATGTCTTGCATTAGTATGGTACATTGGTTACAGGTGATGAGCCAATATTGTTACATTATTATTGACTAAAGTCCAGAGTTTTTTTTTTCACATTAGGATTCACTCTTTCTGTACTTGTACAATTCTATGGGTTTTGACAAATATATATCATGTATTCACCATCACAATATCATACAGAAAAAAATGTTCTGTCCCCTTCCCCTCTCCCCCAACCCAGATCTTTTTACTGTCTCTATAGTTTTGCCTATATGCATATCATTTTAATCTCTGTAGTGACCTAATAAGAATTTAAGGAAAAAGTAAAGATTTAACTTCATAAGAAGATACTCCATTTAAAAATAAGGTTTACATTATTACTAAACAAAATTAAAAGCTTAAAAGCTTAGTCTGTGATGAAAAGACACCCATAGATGGAAAAAGATAGCCAAAAATCTTTGTCAATCAGACCTACCTTGTACCCTGTGACAAAAACAGCCACTTGCTTAAAATGTACGCTCCTTGACTGACTTCTGTCCAGATGTCACACAGAGCCCCATGCGGGAGCACAGTTTAACCAGCACTTAAGAAAAATTTCTAGAAGCCCAACTGTCACTCCCTCCAAAAAGAGTAAATTTCTATGCCATATCTATCCATGAAAATATAAGCCTAGGTAAATACAGTGGTAACAAGAATTCATAATTATTTCCTCTTTAGACAAAGAGATGCATACAAATCACCTGTATGTATGTGATTTTCGTTGTAAAGATATCATTTATTTTCTAGTCAAGGAAAATATTACCTAGCCTTCATCTATTTCTGAACTGCTTGGTCTTGAGAGTAAAGTACTTCTAAGTCCATATGCAATGGGGATTTAACCAGAAGACTTCTCTCTGTCTCCTCTGCCTTCTACACCCAACATGATGGGCTATCTGGCATGCTTTGGGATGACATAGTGATGGCACAGCCTAATTACATGAGAGACATCATATCAGTGTAGAAAAAAATTGAAGATTAAAGCTCTGATCTGTGGATGGGATGAGAGCCAGAGAGAAACATTTGGCTGAGTGAGTAGAGAGACTCAACTTAGAAGACTCCTCTCAGGAGAGAAAGTGCTCACCAGGGATGACAAGGGAATATGGCTTTTCAGGTTCCATGGGTTTCCTCTTTACCTGACAGTACAAGAAGGAATCTCTGCATCACCTACAATCCCCAACTCTACATATTCCTCATTCATACAACAAATACAGAGTAGCCTACTCTGGGCCAGCATTGGGTTAGTGTGGCAGGAAGTGTCAGCTTGCCAGCCCTGGTTCTGCTTCCTTCTCTGCCATGTGACTGGGTGTGGCCAATGGGATTCGAGTGGAAGTGATGGACACCACTTCTCCTCCTCACCATAAAATATCCCTCATGATCCTCCTTATACTCCCAGAAGACATTTAAGACTACTTGAACCAAATCGAGAGACTTAGTGGCTAGCAAGATGGGTAGGGAAGAGGGCCAGAAGGTGAGTTTGCAGATTCACAGACACCAAGGTAGCTGAAGCTGGAAATTTCTGCTCTTCTTTTAGTACCTTCCTCATGACAAGGAAAAGAGTAGAAAGAAGGGGGAAGGGGTGTGGTACTGTGAAGGAAGGATCTGTGTCTGGGAGAAACAGGAACCCACACAGGGTATCTAAATCCACAGCGGATAAGTAGCAGTCAGAAATCTCGCGTCAGTTCAAACTACTTTTAAAAAAAGAGAAATTGTGAAATTCCGTTGACTATGCACTTTGGATCGATCATATGGTATGTGAATATATTTAATAAAACTGCTATAAAAAAAGAGAGGAGTGGGAACATACTGGCTCTTATATCTGAAAATTCAAGGTGCAAAGTCTTCAGGTATGTCTGGATCCAGAGGCTAAAAATATGTCATTAGGGCTCCATCATTCCTCATCTCTTGATTGTGGGGGTTTTATTCTCTATCAGCCTTCCACCATAAGATTTGCTATAAAATAGAAAAACAACTGCTGACAGCTCCAGATGTTTATAAAACAGTATAGATACTCCACAAGTCTGGAAGCCTGTCCCTCTTCCAATAGTTCCAGCAAAAGTCTCCAGATGGGATCTCATTGCACCAGTTTTTGCCACATTTCCATCTGTGAACTGATCACTGTGTAGCTAAGTAATAGGATATGTTGATTGGCGAGGCCCATGTCATACTCTCTCCCAAGCCTGAGAGTTGGGGGAAGTGTGATTTCCCTAAATGAAAAATCTAGGTACTGTTACTAGATGATGAACAGGGCTAAAAGCAGATATCTGCTGCAGAAGATTTGTTGAAAATCTACGGGTTGTTGTCACACAGTTGAAGGTGAAAGTACAGCCAGGCTGCACAGAACTGGATCTGGAGAATGGGAGAATCAGGATGTCTGTCTCCTGTTTGCTCATCAGTCTTTCTGTCCCCTCTTGACTTTCTCTATCAACCTCTCCCTTGCCATGGCCTGCCATGTCCACACAACCTTATTATAGCCTGACTCAGTCTCTTGGAATTCCTTTTTCACAGTCCCTAGAGGAGAAAACTTACTGATCCATCTCAGGACCTGGCCACAAGCTCCAGGCCACTGGCCTGCCTTATTGACTGATTCATCTGAGGCAGGTGTCCACCTGGGTACAGTCAACTCTAGCAAATTAGAGCAGATCAAGTTGTATGTGGGGTTTCTCCTTCTAGGGCTGTGGATAAGGCAGGAGCACTAGAAAGGTCTGGAAGGAAAGCAATAAAATGTGTCAAGAACAGGCAGAAACTTGGGCAGGACCAGGCTGGAAGGCCATTTTTGGAATGGGAGCCTTGTTGGAAAACTTGGAATCTCATTCCTTGAGAAAGATAGGTGGACAAGGAATGTACCATCAAGGAAGCAGGAAGCTGAAGTTAGTTCCAAGGAAGCTGACAAAGCATCAAGGCAAAGGTTTGGCTGCTCCAACAGCCACAGAGTTCTGGGGAGGTAAAATGCAGCCATGGGACCTGTGGATTGTGGCATTCCTCTACATCAGGCAGTACAGGATTTCCCAGGCAGCCCTCCTGAAGTTGCCTCCCAAGTTTGAGCCAGCTCTCTTTGGGACAGGAGACAGAGCCATCTGTGGCTCTGTCTCCTGCTTACCAGCCACAGCAGCGATTCCTTGAATGACACACCACCCTTTCTCTCTCAGCCTTGGTCCACATGTGAAAACATATGTTTCCAGTCCTTGATAAACTCATAAACCACCCAGGAGTTTAAGTAAGTAATTTGCTAGAAACAAAGATTAAACCCATGTATGTGCACACATATGTGTACATATACTCGCCACAGAAGCAAAAGTACCATAAATTCAAGCAAGTTGATTAGGTTGGGTTGGGTTGGGTTCAAAAGTAAGGGAGAGCTTTCCTAAGTATGTGCCATGATTATTAGCCTAGATGCTGCAGACAGATCATCTTTCTTGGCTGATACAGATTTAAGTTAACAGAACTTTCAAGTCAAGCAGGATCTTTGGGTCTCCCAATCATTCATTTATTCTTTCATTCAACAAATATTTACCTGTCCATTATGTACCCAGTACAGCATACCGGCATCTTCTTCCTCTTTGGCCCCAGCCTGTGCTTTCTCTGCTTTCTGTGGACACTGGTGTCTTGGTCCCTGGGCTCCTGGCCTCAGAGATTCCTCCTCTAGCCTAGTATACTTGGGTTCCCAGAATTCATCCTCACACCCTTGGTATAGTTCTCTTCTCTGGCCGTTTGTTCTGGGGGCTTGCTACATACTGCCTGAAGATAAAGTCAGTGCCCCCCTCTTGTCTCGACACTGGTGCTGTATTTCCACAGGGTCTGGACATCAGATTCTGGGCACAACCAAAGCTCTCTTTGACCCACTCTACTTGTTCCTGTTTTTCCTTTGAGAACAACTCTCAGCTTGGAGCTCATTTGCAGAGTGTGATAGCTCACCCCACCCTGAATCCAAGGAATGGTTCACCTGGCTTCAAAGGCTTTTCTCCAGGGTGTTCTTAACTCTCAGATATTGTCAAGAGAGAGATGGTAGGTAGTGCTTTCACCAGGGACCACTCATTATATTCTCTTTGAAACTTAACCCTGTGCTGCCCACTGTCTCCAGCAAGATAAGAGGTGGGCCGTTCTGTGCAGGCTGCAGCTGCACTATTCACTGTGAACACTATTGTAATGTTTTGTGAGTAAAAATGAAGAAAAAATGTTTAAGTTTTCCCGATTTCCTTTTAGATTTTAGAACAAAGTAGTAGTGATTAGCCAGCCCTATCCACCCTTAGGGAAGTCAATTAAAAACCTGGTAACCAGCCAACAACATAAAAGTATTTGAATGCTGTGTATTTATTAATTAATGCATTTACTTGGGGGTTGGGCAAGGATCTGGTTCCTGTTCTTATGAGGCCCCTTGGCTAAACGACGGCAAATTCTAACGCGACTCTTCGGGGAATCTCTCTGAAGTAGTAAGTCATTCCTGGCCAACCTTTTAATTGATGGTAATAATAATTCCAATAATATTATTAAGAAACCACTATTAGCACAGGAAGGACTGAATTCACTGCATTTTATCTGACATAATGTCAAAACTATGCTCAGCGATGACTGGCTTGCTGAGCCCCTGGGGGAATAACTTTCATAATCCATTGAAAAGTTATGAGCTCCGTGTGCTTACACCAAGAAAGAAATCAGCATCAACCATTGGGGAAGCCATGTAAAATTGGAGAAAAAGCTGCTTATACTTTTAACAACTTAATTAATGGCTGCAAACGGAGTGAATTCTCACAGAAACCCCACGGAGAGGTTGGGATGTTGTGTTGACAATGGAAAATTATCCTGATTTTATAGGTGAGGGCAATTTCCAGGCACTAGGAACAAGCATGGTCAGGGGAAAGAGAAAAGATGACTTTTTGTTGCAGAAGAAATGGGGCCCTGGGCCAGCAGGCTCAGTGTCTGGGTTCAGACAAGGGGGATCATTGTGTGAGGAGAACTGAATGGAACAAGAGCAATCTGGGTTACGAGCCTAACAGAATTGGGTTCAATTATTGCTTCTGACACTTCTTTGCTTTCTGACCTTGGGCAAGGAGTGTTAACCCTGCAGAACCTTAGTGTTATCATCAATAAAATGGGAAAAATAATGGTAACTCACTTATGGAGTTAGAGGGGCCATTGAGATAATACATGTCAAATTCTTAGCCAAATGACTGGCACATTGGTTATTTCTATCTGATATCCTCCTCATTATTATCCCTTAATTAATTCTACAGCTATGTAGTTAACACCTATGTCATGTCAGGGCCTATGCTAGATAGAGAAATTTAGTTTCTTTTGAGTTGATAATCTAGTAGAGAAGCCAGCAGAAAGCAAGTAAACATGTTGATAAGTACAATTCTTGCACACTGCTAAATTTGAAAGCCTGGCTCCAAGGAGTACAAGGAGCTGCCATTTGTACCGAGGACAGAGAGTGGATTTTAGTCAGACCAGTTTAGGTGCCACTTCCTGCTCCTACTTGTGCTTTGGAGAAGTCCTTCAGTCTCCCTGAGCCCCGTGGCTCCCTCTCCACATGGGGGAGGGCCTCGGCAGTGCCTGGCACACAGTAGGTACTCAGCACACAAAACCCCTGCCCATCTGCAGAGCCGCTCTGGCTCATGCCTTTCTGTCTTCCACAGTATGATTCTGAAATCCCCAGATGAAAAGGCGTCTAAGAGGGAATGGCACTTCTACTTTTCTGCCTTAGTGTGAATGAGAAAGTTCCTATCGCTGAGGATTTGGGGCAAAAGGAGGGCCGTCATCAGTTTAGAGGGAAGGAAGGAGAGCATTCGGGGGATGGGGGGGGCTTGCCACAGGGTGAGTCTGCAGGAGAGGGGCTGGAGGCAGAAACGCTTCAGAATGCCCCTGAGACTACAGGGAGTGCCGGCAATGGCGGGAAGAGGATAACTAGGGCACAGCAAATGGTTGGAGTGAAGTCAGGAGGGACAGACTTCTCTTCCCCTCCTCTTTCCACTTTGAACAATTTTTGATCTGACACTGGGTCATAACATCAAGACAGAGTGTTTATTTTGAGAGTCAGGCTGGTTTGTCCTTAGCAGCCTATACCTTTAGAACAGGGGTCTAGAGACTATGGCCTGTGGATCAAATCTGGCCCCCTACCTGTTTTCTAAATAAAGTTTTATTGGAGCACAGCCACAGCCACAGCCACTTGCTTATGTTTTATCTGTGACCACTTTTGTGCTGCAATGCAGAGTTGAGTAGTTGTCAGAGACCATGGCTTGCAAAGCCTAAAATATTTACTATCTGGCTCTTTACTGGAAAAGTTTTCCAACCTCTGATTTAGAACATTATAGCATGGCATAAATTGATTGATTCATTCATTCCATTCATGCATTTATTCATTGAACAAGTAATTACTCCTCTAACATGCTCTATACATCGTGCTAGGCCCCCAAAGTATCCCAGGCTCCGTCCTTAAACCTTGTAACAGCTCTGTGAGTTGATGGTGTTATTATTACATGTTGCAGATGGTGAAATGGCTGCTGAAGGAAGTGGAGTGACTTTCCCAAGGTCTTACAGCAATCACGTGGCAGAACAGGGACGGAAGCAGGACTGTCAGTCTCCCAGTTCTGTGCTGCTGTCACCCTCATTCTCTGAAAGCGAGGCAGGGCCTCACACTTGGACCTATTCTCTTTCGTGCGTGTGGATTAAATATGTTTAAATTATTTTTTTAAATCTCTGATGAAAACTCTTGCCATTTAAGGTGATGGATGACTGAAGTTGCTACTTAAGTGGCAAAGCCTTTCTTGAGTTGAGATGATTCTTCATCCTATATCACCCTTATCTCGCACTTTAATTGCTTTAAATGATATCAAAAAATCATTTCCCTTATAATGATATGGTTTCACCATAAATGTTGATAAATATTAAAATGACCAAAAGCAGTTCCTGCTCCTACCTGAGAGAGAGCTTGGAAGATTTGTCTAAATATTAGCATACCCTCAAAATAATCACTGGGTGATTATCTGACTAAGAGGTCAAAAAAGAATGTTTGAAAAAAAAAAATAAAGTGAAATAGGTTTTTCCTTTAAGAACCCTCCCAACTGCTGTGGGAAAGAGCTGCCATTCTGTTTCAACAGGTTAAAAACCATCCACTATTTGTGAGCAAACGTGAAATTTTGTTATCTTTTTAATGCTCATTCTAGACATGGCTTTTGCCAGTGTCTCTGTACAATAAATGCAAACCAGAGTTTCTAACTGGAAATAGGAGAAGAACATATTAGGCGAATGGACTAAGCTTCTTTCTAATGACAATTTATGAAGAAGGTTTAATCTCGCAGTCTAAGCAGAGGTTCTACTGACAAGTTCTCATATGAACTGATTAGGCTTCCCCTGTAGACATTTTTATCAGACTGATTCATGCCTCTGGAAGAATGCTGGCTTTTACATTTTTTTAAGAAGAGATTCCAAATGGCTTGTCAAGATTACATCTTGCATGTGAATCTCAGCCAGGATTATGTTACAGCTGGGACTGACAATATTTAATAGGTAGAATGCAGGCAGGAGCATAGAAATGGAACAAGCTGCTCCCAATAAATGGAAGGAGTGTGGATGTATGGTCTAGATACATCCTAAGTAGCTTCCAGGCAGTCCGTGGGTTGGGTATCTTGGGAGAATGCATGGCTACATAAAATGTAATATTCAAAGAATATAAATTACTTTAACTTTTGTCTGTTACTTATGGCATGAGCAGATTGTTACAAACCATCTTCACATCTGGGGCATTCCACCACCTGAATTCCTCAGCACCCTTCAGGTTCACTGTAAAAAACACATTCTTGGGGGGAGGAGGGAACCAGACAGAGGGCTTGCCTGCATCTGAGAAGTGCTGACAAACTCTCCATATGCGAAGGGGCTCCTTCGGAGTGGCAGGTCCCTGGCCTGGCAAAACAGATAGAGCCCCTAACAGGCCATGTGGGAGGTGGCCGAGCTCGCGGCCTCTCCTACCCATCAGCCTTGACTCCCAGGCTTGGTAGGTTTTGTGACCAGTACTGGGGCCAGAAGGGAAAGAGGAATAGAAGGATGCGCATCTGAGTTATCTTTGTTTTGATTAAACCTTGGGCAAAATCCTCCAAGGTTTAGTGTTGCTTTTGAATGAAGGGCTGGAGATTGTAAGCTCTACGAGGCAGACCCTTCAACCACGTTCTGCAGCTCCAGGACCTAGACCAGTGCCTGGCACGTAATAGGTGCTCAGTAAATATTTGTCAAATGAATGAAAGGCCACTGAGCGTTCATGCATGTATCTGCTCCAACACATGCTGAATCAAACACCTATTATATGCCAGGCACTGGAATAGGGCGGAGCCCTTAAGGAGTTCACAGCCAAGGAGAGGGAGACAGATATGCCAAGCAGTGGTTTCCAGCCTTTTCAGAACTCTTGTGAGCAGGAAACTCAGTTATTTTGTAAAAACCCCAAATGTGCCACTCTGTCCACTGAATTGATAAATAAATAATATAGTATAGTCAAATATTTTTGGTGTGATTAATAAAATGCAAAATAATTCAAAAGGGTTAATGAACTCCCGATACTTTTTGTCACTGTGTAATTTCCACCCACCGATAGTACAAGAGAGGTCATGGAACTTTGTGCAGAAGGGGGAAAGGCCACCTGCGCGTGTACCCCAGTTCCACCAGGACCAGCTGGCTGACCCTGAGCAAGACAGCTATGGCCCGGCCCTCGGAGCCTCAGGCTCCTCCCTGCCGCCGAGCCTGTGCACATGCTGTTGTCCGGTTCGCTGCCCCCACCTGTGCCCACCTGCGCCCACCTCGTTGGCCCAGTTAGCTCTAACTCGGGCCCAAGCTCTGCCTCCTCAGGGATGTGCTTCCTGAACCCACAGGGCCAAGTCCCCTCGCTGTGCATTCTTCTAGCAGCACAGTTCTAACCCCTCACACCCTTTGTCACACTGTCACTACTTGGGCCATTGAGTTGACTATGCTCCCCGAGAATAGTGGCAGTATTGGTTTTACTCACCTTTATACCCCCAGTGCCTGGCACGTCCTAGGGCTGGGCAGATGGATAAATAAATAGAGGAAACTCTGCACACGGGTTTTTTTTTTTTTTTTTCATCTTTAAAATAGGGACAGCAACTCCTAATTCGCAGAGTTGTAACAAGGAAAATGTGACACAATGTGGCATTTCTGGCTTGTCGTGCTAAAAGGTAAAAGCTATTTTATTATTATTATACATATGTTGTGACGATGAAGAATCAGGGTACAGAGGACAGAGTTCAGGAGATGATACATGAGGCAGTGGCTGAATCCTTCAAGGTGAAAAATGCCACAAGGGTTGTCTGGACATCTTATGTTTGTCCTGGGAGCACACTGAGGCCCCATAACTGTGTTATGGATGGAAAAGATGCATTGTCACCACGAGGCTGGTACAGGAGTTGCAGGTGGTATCCTGGTGATGTTTCCTTCGGTGAGCCAGTCACTTCTCTGGCCCTCAGATTCCTCCTCTGCCAAGTGAGTTCAGAGCTATACCTTGCCAGGCTGGCAAGACCAATTTGATTATCACATTTTTATTCTAAGTTTAAGGGGCTATTCTTGTGAAAGTTACTGCCTTTGAGTTTTGAACCATGTAGGACTCGTGGTGAAAAGGCTGGGTACAGAAAGTGAGCCTCCTCCTCACTGCTGGCAGGCAGCATAGACAGTGGTTAATTGCAGTGGACTCTGGGACTAGGCTACCTGCATGGAAATCCAAGCTTGGCCACTTTGTAGCTATGTGACTTTAGCAAGTTATTTAATGTCTTTGCCCCTCGTTTTCCTTGACTGTAAAATGGGAGATAATAATACCTGTCTCATAGGGTTAAGTGTCTTAATATTTCTAGAGTACAACGATAATGCCTAGTATATAAGAAATGCTAACAGAGACATTATATAGATGATAGTTGGATGGATGGATGGGTGGGTGGGTGGGTGGGTAGATGGATGGATGGATGGATTAGACAGATAAAATAGAGACTTTTCAGTTAGGCCTAATTGTAGGAATTACTCTTATTTACAGTGTTTTATTTTTACCAAATTGGTAGGAATTGCTCGTATTTATTAAGGATTTTATGTTACTAAGTTCCCATCTTCCCAGCAATCTCATGGGGGAAGTTCTATAATTTTGCCCTCTTCCAGAACAAGAGTCAGACAGGACAAAATAAGGACTTGCCCAATGGTGCAAGTCAAGTAGGTGGCAGAGCAGGTTTCTGCTGCAGGTCTGATTCCAGAACCCTGAGGGCTTTGCTCCTGGACTAAGGTTAAGACCCCACAGAGAAAGTCACGTGAGGGAATAATTCCTCCACAGACCGTTTTGCCCAGTGTTCCTGAAGCCCAGCAGTGCCGATTATGCCGAACTCGCTTCTGCCTGGTAATTCACTCCCTCATTCATTCATTCACTTATTCAACAAATATTATGGCGTCCTTCTATGCACCAGCACTCATCTAGTTGTTGGGGTGTTTATAGCTGGCTCCTTACAGTTTGCCCTAAGTGAACATTTATCAAGTGCTTCTCTAGGCCAGGCAATGTACTAGACACTGGTTGCTTGTCTCAGAGCCTTTAAAAGCCCACAAAAGAGGGAAGTTACTCATCTCTGTACTTTCCAATACCTAGAAGAGAGTAGGTAATAAGGATTCTCTTCACCAGATGGATGGATGGATATAAGGACAACTAGTGAGTACTCAGGAAATAATGGTGACAGGATGATATAATGGGAAGACCACATACTAGGGGTTTGGATACTTGTGTTCTGGTCCTGGTTCTGCCACTAACCTGGTGACCCTTCATAAGCTATTTAATCTCTTAGAGACTCAGCTATTTTACCAACTTCCTTTCTTCCTTCTCTTTTCCCTTCCTTCCTTTCTTCCACAGAATTTTGTTGAGTGTCTGGCTTGAAGGTGGTAGTAATTAGGAGGGAGGTGATATTGGTGTATTATCCCCAAAGTTCCTCTAAATTTTATGATGCAATGGTTGTTTAGATGAGTTACATCTTCTCTTGAGTGGTCACTAAAGTTCTAGGCCAGGACTGCCATCACCTCAAGCTGCTAAAAGTCCTGTAGAGTGGGGTGGGAGTGGAGAGCAATAAACTCTTGGTCAAACTAGATGTCTTTGGGGCACCCCTTGGGCTTCCACCAAAACCAAACTTAAGAGAATGAAGAGATGGGAGTTTGGGCCAATAGACTTGCCCCCTTAGCTCCATCACCAGGTCTTCCAAGCCTGTACTTCCAGAGCCTGATGGGCCATCCAGCAGTAGATTAAGAGTGGGCTAAGCAGTAGATTAAGACCAGATTCCAGAAAAGTGGCTTGAGCCTCACAGTTGTCCAAACCCTGAGCCGCCTCACTTATCTTCTTCAACCAGTTAGTTCTTAGTTCTAACTTGACTGGGATGGGAAACCATTGTACTGTGACTCCACCAGCGGTTCTTGCCCCTTGCCAGCAATGGGTTGGTATGTAAATGGACACAGAGCAGCACATTTCTTCTCGGACTAAAGGATGGGGCCTTCCTCTGCTGGTGTACATGGAGAAAGCCAGCTCTTTGGCAATTTCTCTGGCTCATCCACTCATTGGGAGTTCATTTGTAGAGTAACTCAGCACAGTATCAAGCATGAGCAAGAGTGGGTGCAGAGGCTCCAGAGTCAAGCATCCTTGGTTGCACTCTCAGTTCCCCCATTTACTAGCTATGAGACTGTGGGCAAAGGAATTAATATCTTGAAGTTTAGCTGCCACATATGTTCCACAGGGGATGATAACAGCACTGACTACTCAGTGTTGTTGTGAAAGCTGAATGAGACAACATACATGGAGCACAACACACAGGGCTGATATACAGTAGGTACACAAACAGAAGCTTTTTTATTACTGTTATTGTTGCTCTTTGCAGAATTCTCTCAGGAGCCAATAGAGTGGATTCTAAAGTAATAAAAATCCCCACATCTTTGTCCAGCTGCCAGTCAAGTGATGGTTGGCTGGCCAGAAGCTGTCCATTTGGTCATAGTATTGTGGAAGGAACATTTCAACCACTCTTCCTACCTCCTACATTTTCTCATACCTTCTTTTCACTGCTGAGAACTCCTGCCTCAAAAGTAGGAAGAAGCCTAGTGAGAGATTAGTTGAGCATGCACTGTAAAGATGGTCCATTTAGTTGGCAGAGCTAGAGTTTTTGAGGGGAAGTTTGAAAGACGACCTTGTAAGTTTTGGTGCCAACTCGGAGGCGTGAGGCAATATTTTTCCTTTCCTCCTGGAAGGTCCACAGCCTCTTTACAAGGCAATCTCTGGGTTTTCACTGAATTGGCTGTTACATTTGGAAACCAACTTGTGCATCTGAGCATTTGGGGGAAAGCTATTGACTAACCCTTGCTCTCTTTCCTTTTTCCAATATTTAGGAACCTTAGCGAAAACAAAGAGCTCATTGTGTCCCTGGTACGAGCACCAGAGCTAAATTAAACATTCATTGAGTCTTAATTAATTGTATTAAGGTTGGGCAATTCCCATTGCTTGGGAAAAAAACCAAATACTTCATTTACTTGCGATGTGGTGTGCGTCTCCTAGTATTGAACTAAACCACCATGAGACAATCACTCACTTAACAGAAACTGGGGCCTCAGCCCAGGAACTAATTAGCCCCTCTTTCTCTATATATAGCTATCTTCACCACCAGGACCATCTGGAAGTTGTTACCTTCCAAATTCTTTCCATCTATTTTTTTTTTTCCAAACCAATCATTACTGCCATGATTCTTTCTTTCTCTCTTATTTTTAAGTTACGTGACTTCCCACTCTTAGATTCTCCAGTGTTATCTAGTTCACAGGCAAGCTGCCTGGAATATTTATTCTGTTTAATTTTCAAGTGGCACACCTATTTTTATGTACTTTCCTCCGTGGCATAAAAAAAGAAACCTTTGGGTACAACCCAGAGGTAGAAGCAGGAATGATTGTGAAGGAGCTGAGCCTGTCTGGGTTTTCCGCATGCCTACGAGGGGGGCCCCTGAGCTCTGGGAAGCCCAGACAGTAGTGCCTGTGATGGCCATGGACACATGTTGAGTTCTTGGAAGAACTTAATTTCTTTCTCAAAATCATTGAACAAAAAGCATCGATGTAATCTGCTCTTTCTTTGAGGAAAACTCACCCAGATCAGGGCCGACGATGTTTCAAGAGTCAGTACTGAAGTGTAAAGAACTGCTTTAGCTGACAGTATACTTGAGGATCGTGGCCTCAAATATTTCATGGACCTTTAACTAATCCAAAGTCTTTACTCTGTCTCACTGGGGCCCATCTGGTCTAGCCACCCCATCTCTCTCCCTCCTCATCTCCTCCCACCATGCCCTGGTTCACCTATTCCTGGAACCCCAGCTTTCCTTCTGCCCCCCAACATGCCAAGCTTATTCCAACCCCAGGACCTCTGAGCTTGCTGTCTCCTGTGCCTGGAACCCATCCCCCTCAATCTTTTCAGACTGGTTTCTTTTCATCATGTAGCTTAGCTCTTACCTCCTAAAGATGCCTGCCCTGACCACACCATCCACAATCTCTTCCCTGCCCTCCAGGCCCTCTCTATCACTTGCTCTTGTTTTGTACTCTTGATAGCACTTGTCACCATGTGAATTATTTATTTGTTTACCTGTCTGCCTGCCTTCAGTAGAACACCCACCTGTGAGAAGTGCCTTATCTATATGTTTTACCATTGGGCTCCTAGACACTGACAGAAGGCCCAGCACTGTAATTGGTTGTTTAATGAAATAAATTACCAGGGAATAGCTAGTACCTGAGTCTGTAGTTTTATGGTTATAATTACATAATTGTGTTTAAGATTCTTTAGCCATTTAGAATATAATACAAAGGCAATAAGAGGTGAGGAACATCATTCGGGGGGGAAAAAAAAAAACACTACTAAAATCACCAAGAAAACTTAAAACCATAAGGTAACTTTACCTAAAGTCCTCTCTAAGTCGTCAGAAGTGTCAGTGTGTTTCAGGTTCATCCCCATTATTTCTGGTGTTTTAGAGTCCCCTTGGGGTAAGCCTCTCCCCTTCCCCCAGCCCCAGATATCAAAGCAGAAACAGCCTAAGCTGTTCAGAGTTTCTTGCTTAGTGGCTCCTGCTCTGTCTCTGGGAGCCTTGGCCTCCCAGTCACCCTACTGCCCTGGTACCCCTTCTGATATCACACTTCATAATATGTATTGTACGTTGGTTGGCTCAAGGTAAGCAGCAGGGCCTGGGGGACTGGAATTGTAATGAATTCTCGTTTTATGGAGGATGATTCCATCCAGGCAGAGGTGAATTTCTTTTTGTCTTTTTACAGTGGTTCTTCTACCTTTTTTTTTCCCTGTTGCTTCCATCCCTTCTTCTTATTCCCAAATGGTAGAAATCTCTGGATAGCTAAGCTCCTGGTTCTTAACTCCACTTATACTAAAAACTCCCCATATTAAAAAGGCCTGTGGTGTCCAGACATAAGCAAGGCTAGCAGGACCCTGTATCATGGGTCAGTGCATTAAGTCCCAAGCAGGAATCCAGTTACATGGGAGTTCACGTCCACAACCTGCTCCTCAAGCATTTTGATTTCCCTTTCATTGTCACTTTGGAGTCAACTAATTCATTTTTTGAAGGAGAGAAATACTCAATTCAAGCCTCAATGGAACCCTCCTCCAGTCTTCATAAAAACTTTCATAGTAAACATAAAGAAGTAGAAGGAAAGAGATTTTTTAAAAAGGCAAAGGCATAAATAAATGAAATAGAAAACATCAACCATCAAACAACAACCAAGACAATCAAAGCCTGAATCTTTGAAAAGATTGTAAAAATTTGCACTGTCCAATATGGTGTCCACCATCCACATGTGACTATTTATGTTTAAATTTAAATTAATTAAAATTCAATAAAATTAAAATTTGGTTCTTTTGTCAGTCAATAGTCATATGTGGCCAGTGGCTGCAGTATTGAACAGTGCAAATCTATCTATATTGTACAATGTAGATAATAGACTTACATTGGCACAGAAAGTTCCATTGGTTTGGCTAGAGTTTAATCTTATTCCAGGTAAAAAAAGAAAAAAATAAAAAATAGAAAAGGCACCAACTACTTCACTAAGAAGAAAACTAGGGACATAGCTATAGATAAAACTGGGACTTTTAAGTTATGATGTATTATAAATAATTTTGTACCAATATATTTGGTATTTATTGAGAAATCTAGTATATTTGAGAAATTTTCTGAATATATAAAAATTCCCCAGTATCACTCAGAATAAAATAGAAAGCAAGCCTGAATATATCAATATCCATTGAAAGAATGTAATGGAAGCTAAAATATGACCCCATCTCTTTCCTCACCCCTAAAAAATGGCACCAGGTACAGATGATTTTACAGTCAAGTTCTACTAAAACTCCAAGGAAAAGATAATCCCTTGAATTAAAAGTGGCAGTGGCCAGGAAGAATTACTTCCAAAAAATTATAAATGGCAGTAGTCAGAAAGTTACTGGATTGAGGATTTTAGTACTGCCTCCACCACTTCCAAGAGCCAGTGGCCCATGGCAAATCACTGTCCCTCATGGTATCTAGACCATGAAGCTTTTAAACTGAGAGGTGTTCAAGGACTTGGGCAACTCCATGGTCCCATGTGTCCATGACTTTAGTCACTTGCCCTCCCACTAATCTTGTCTGGATCATTTATAGTTTCTAAGGGTTGAAATGACAATATCAGATCACCCATATGGCCAATCTGATCTGCTGTTCTGGTGATCGTTGTTAAATAGACCCAATGAAAAGGGAAATTTCTAGAGAAGAGGTGACCCAGAAGTCTTATGGAGCTGGAGCCAAGGTTTGATTTGTTCTTGTTCAGGAACAATTTTCCATTGAAAAGATTTAACTTACAAACACAGCCTAAATAACAGCACTGTCCAGTCAGATGGAGGTTAGACAATAGCTAATATTTATTGAACAGTTACCACATGCCAGGCATAATCCTAAAAGCTTTATAAGTATGAGCCCATTTGAGCCTCACCTCATGTGTGGTGGGTAGATATTGGATCCATTTTAAAGGCTAGGAACTCACTCTCAGAGGTGTGATTACTTGCCCAAGGTCGCATGGCTGTTATGTGTTGGGTAGAACTCCAGGTCCAAGAGACCCTACAACTTATGCTCTTATGTACGCTTAACAAATTGTGAGTGACTGCAGGGCTTCCGTGATATGTAGAGGCATTTCTCTTTTTGGTTTTATTTGCTGAAAATTAGTAATGCTTTATCAAGCACCAAGGTTCCTTTTCCCATGCCATCCCATCCAAAGGCCTCAGCAGCAATCTATTTCCTTCTACAATCACAGCAATCACTGGCTTTGGCTTTCTTCTGTAAGGAAGCAGGGCTGGCGACTGAAAGCTCATTTCTGTTGTAATGTTAGACAGTTGGATGTGTAAGGGATGGAAAAAAAATTATAATTGCTCAGGCATTCCATGGTCCAGGTTGACTTGAGGGTCCATTCTTTGGCAAATATACTCTAGTGGGCTTAGGAAGTTATTCGATCACTTCTCTCCTGCCAGTTTCTTGAAGGGTCTGGTCATCTGTCCTGACATCTGTGACCACTAGTGCCGATTATCAGCGCTGATCAACAGCAGGTCTCCTTTGATTTTGTGGCTTTGCTTGAAACTTCGTCTCCACATACCTCACAGCTTAACAGGGAGGCAGAGACTTGCAAGCTCAGGGGCCATCAAGCACAGTTTTGCAAGAGTCAAAAAGGCATGCTGAGGAAGAATTTTCCTGTTACCCACTTCCTTAGTTTTTCATTCCAAAACTACTAGGTAAAGGGTGACTTGCCTCTGCAATTTTCATTGTGCAAGATGGACTTGGGGAAACTTAGGTAGATGAGAAACATTTTTAAGGAACTAAAACAGAAGTATATTCAGTTTAGATTCCTTGGAACACACCTAGCTGAGATAATAAAGCAATTCTTCTGAACCCTATGAGAACCTCCTGTAGACATGCAGACATGCCTTTCGGTTCCCTTGAGTTAACACAGGGGCTTAAAGGGATAATGCGTCCTGGATTTATCTTTGGTTTAAGTGTTTGTGTTGCTGACAGAGCTTAAAATGGGCAGGTAATCACTGGTAAAATGTGTCATCTTTTTTCCTCCCTCTTCTTATGAAATAAAGTGCAAAATATTTACTTTTTTTTTTTTTAACCTAAGCTGTTTCTTTAATTTGGGCTAAGTTATCACCATTTCCTTTTGGTCTGGTATTTTTGGAAAAACTTGGTTTCCATGACAAAATTGAAGTACATTAGGTATGTAATAAAAGGAATACAGTAATCAAGTGATAGCTCGATTTGTCACTGAGGCATTAAATGGCTGGTATTAAATGTTAATAAGTTCTGCTGAAGAAGGAACTAGGGAGTGGCCAGGCCTGTGTCTCCATCAGTGGCTCAGGGATCAGTTGCAGAACCTCAGTGTTCTTGTCCCTCACTTTGACTTTCCTCTTCCTCACCATAACAACAGCACAGAAAGGATTGCCATTTTAGAGCCACTTTGGGATGAGCCAAGCATTGACTAAGTGCTTTTTGTCCACATGAAGTAGGCATTCTAATTTCCATTTTGCAAAGGAGCAAGTTGAGCTTACAACAAGTCAGTACTTTGAGCTACAGGGCTGGGGAGTGGCAGAGCTGGGCCTCAAACCCATTCTTTCTGACACCAGATCTTGTGCGTTTAGACCTCATGTCTGCTCACTGACCAAGGGCAGCCCGTTCTTCCCACAGAGCGCCTCTCCCGTCCACAGCTTCCTCTCCTGGTGTTAGCCACGTTACCTCACCCCTCTGGCAACCCCTTGGTGGTTTCCCTGACTCAGATCTTTCCCGCCAGCCCATCCTGCGTGGCCAAGCCAGGTTCACCTTCCTGAAACACCACTTTCTTTGCGTCCCTCCCTTGATGACAGATTGCCAGTTCCTCCCTGTATCCAACCACAATAGGGTGAACTACCTCTGCTGGGCTCCAAATTCCTCCCTAATGGGTCCCCCTGAGCAGTTTTTGTTGTTGTTGTTGTTGTTGTTCTAAGTACTTCATTTTTATTATATTTTACAAAATTAATAATACTCAACAAAGTGAGAAAAAAACTAGTCCTAACTTACATATAGAATGAAAAACACTGGTGGGAAGCAGCTGTGGCTCAATCAGTGGGGCTCCCGTTTACCATATGGGAGGCCCGGGGTTCGGTTCCCCGGGCCTCCTGGTGGGGGCAGGCCCGCCCGCACGGCGTGGTTGGCTGACCCAGAGAGCACAAGCAGCAAGGGGGGAAGAAATGAATAAATAAATAAAATCTTTAAAAAAAAAAAAAAAAAGAATGAAAAACACTGGGATAAAGGGCCTTAACCTTAAATCTATTTTATAACATTGTTTCATCATTATACTCAGATTAACACATTTTTGGTTTTGCAGCTAAAATAGATTCTAACAAGTCATTTTGTCTTTTCCTTGCAATACAATTGTGTTAATTTCATGCAAATACACACCCTGAGCAGTTTTTGTGAGTATTCCAGCACTCCCAGATAATAGGGTATTTTTTCCTCTTCTAAAAATATATAGTGTTCATTCCTCTTTCTGTGTCTTTGTGAATATTGTTTGCCATGATCTGAAATGCTCCTTTATCTGCCTAAATTCTATCTATTGGATTCTTCTCTGAAATTTTGAAAATGCGTCATCTGCCTCTCTCCTGACTTCCTGAGGCTCCTAGAGCACGAGTCCAATTTTACCCATAATCCCTTTCTCTCGGTCACCGTGGTTTCTCCTGAGGTGGTCTTGCCTCTAGCTAGACTCTAAGTTCTTTATGACAAAACAATGTTGTTGTTTTTTTAAAATTCTCTTGTTCTTTCTGTACATAACAGACTAGAAAATAATAATTATAATTAACATTTGTTGAACACTTAATATGCACCAAACAATTTGTATGTGCTAGTTCATGTAATCTTCACAATAATACTGTGAGGTACATTTTCAGATGAGGAAACTAAGGTATTGAAAGGTTAAGTGACTTACCCAAGTGCTAAAACTGAAGTTTGAACCTGGCATTGGGACTTGTGCCTCATCACTGTACTGTGCCACCTTATACCTTCCTTGGGGGTCAAATATATGCAAAATACACAACTGGGCATTGAGAACAGATGAAGAAACTAATTCTTTATCTGAGATTTTGAGAGCTGGTAAAGCTCATTGGGTCCAGAATTCCTTTAGAAATGGGTTCTCAGATCCTCCCCTGTTGCTAAGCAGCTGGAGAATTGTGGTGTTAAATCGGGATTTTCTGTTTTAGAAAAGCTTTCCGAGTTTACGTCAGCACCCATTGGAATGAGCTTGACTTTTGCCTGGCAAATGTAACTCAAGCCCCCTCCTTCCTTGCTCCAGTAATATGAGCCTCTTCTATTTGGCATTAGGTGCTCTAATCCTTTTTGAAACAGTGTAGACTATAAACAAACAAACAAAGTTGAATATTTTACATTTCTGACAACAGCAGCAGCAACAACAACAAAAAAGACTTGAAAATGAACTACGATTTGATTGTCTTAAGAAACTTACGGCTCTCCAGATTGACGCTGCTACTTTCTGACCCTAGGTCTCTGTAGCACATTTAATCAGCTAGTTTGGGGAAATTACTGGTAGCTTGCATTTTCCCATACTGTGTGGACTGTCAAATGTTGTAGTATATTTTCCACACTAGCATCTTGCTTTCACCTAGCAAATGTTGTGCTTTTTTTTCTCAAATGCAACTGAGTTATCATCATCAGATATGCCAGAAAAAAAAAATCAAGTTGATGAAAAGCCTTTATCAAAAGGAGTGGGGAGAGGTGGGGGGTGTCACTGTGGTCCTCAAGATCACACTGCCTCCTGAGATCACACCTCTGACTCATCCCCAGAACAGAGTCTTGTACAAACTAAGCACTTTAATACCTGTTCACCAGGTGCGATTCTGGATGCTTTGCATGGCTGATACAAATAGTGGTTGTCAAAGGCAAAATATTCTCTACCAAGAGAGATGTGATCTGAGTTTCAAATGGTTACGCTTGTCAAGGTAGACTGGGAGACTTTTTAGGGTGCCGGCTATGGCAAAGGCTTGGAGCAAACAGATTCAGGTTAAAAAAAAAAAAAGTGCTTATCCAACTATGTCCAGCTGGTTTTGTGAAAAGGGTGCCATTCTAGCAGGTCTCCTCTGAACAAGAAAGGAAATAGCATATCTAACATGAATACAAAGCCCTGCAGGACTCCAGCTTCCCTTTCCAGGTGTAACTCTCACCACGTCAGGGATGCCAGTTCTGGAATGCTGACTTGCTTGGCATTCTCCACACACCCTACACCACCCTCAAACCCATGTCTTTGCTTGTGTTCTCCCTGTTAGGAATTCACTACCCCCCTAATTGGCCTAGCTGCCTCGTCACACTTTCTGAGCCTCAGGCTAGGAAATCTTTTCCCCAAGGAATCTTGCCTGACCACTGCCTTCCCTCCAAAAGCGGAAATGATGCCACTTCTCTGTACTTCCAGAGTTTTCTGTGCCTGCCCCTCTCACTGCCCGTTAACATCTTGTCTTATAATTAGTGATGTGTCAGTGTCTCCAGGCAGTCTGAGAGAACCTTGATAGCAGCATTCTTGGCCTAGCACAGTGCCTGGGTGTAGTGGGTCCCAGGAGACTTGTTGAAAGGGAACCAGTGGGAAGGAGGCCATCTCTTTCCATGCATGGTAGAGATAAATGATATTCCACAAGGGAGAAGGAGAAGCTGTAACTTCTCCTCTATACCAAATCTTCAAATGTATTGTTAGATTCTTCCTTTGTTGTTACCCTATTTTGCCTTCCAGGAGGGAGCAGTTTGCCGCATGTGAAAAGTACAAGTCAGTTGTCTTTAGGGGCATTTTTTGCACTTGGAAAAGTCTGGGATTTCCCAGCTGGGTGTTTGGCCAGTCTGCCACTTGGGAGTTTTATCACAGAGTGCTTCCGGAGAAGTTATCTCCCTTCTCAGGTCTTCGGCAACTTGGGGAGGTTTTAAAATCAAATAGTTTTTTATAGATAAGGAAGAGGTCTGAGCTTTTGGAGACAAAGTGGAAACGGGGTATCAGTGCTCATAATATGGGGAAAAAAAAAAAAATTAAAAAAGCTTCAAGAGCTTCCTGACCATTTTCGTATGCAACCATCTTTCATATCCCTGTAAGATAAAATCACCGTAAAGGGTCATAAACCACTGTCAGAGTATTTGACAAGCCCCATAGGTAGTTGTTCCAAGCCAGTAAAAGCATCTTAATTGACCTAAATGACAACAGTTATGTTATAAATATCTAGAATTTATGACCTGAGAAGGCATAATCACATCTTCCATCGGTTAAGTTTGCATAGGAGAAGCTTGAGGATTTAAGATAGGGCTGCAAATTGGGGAAAATCTGATTAGCCTTAACTTTATGACAAACACAGGGCTAAGTGAATCGGAGTGCTTTCAAGTCCCTGATCCCTAGGAGTTAAGGGCAGTGGCATTTCAGAGTTGGTAAAAGCCACCCTGTCTCCTCAGTGCAGCTGTCATTTTATTGGCCTTGTAAAGTCTCACATTCACCGTGACAAATCCAAGACCATATACCTGCGAAGAGGAGATGTTTTAGATTATGGGGTGTAGAGGAAGCAGATGGTGGGACCAGAGGGTGAAAGCTTAGGTGTTTACACTGAGCTCTCTTTGGAATGTGCAGAGTCATTGTGAAAAGCAAGTAGATGCTGGTCCCAAGAGCCCACCAAGGTCTGATGTGACACCTCATTCACTATAACATTTGAGTAGGTGAAGTACAAGCTAGATTGAAAAATGAGTTTAGGTATCAAAAAATCTAAAAGCTCCAAGTTTTTTCAAGTTTGTTGAAAATTAAACTTCAATTTTTGAAACTTAATACATTACCTGAATTTTTTATTTAAAAAAATTTTTTTGACAACTAATATCAAGCAGTACTACATCTATAGCAAAAATCATAACAAGCCTCATTTTAAAAGAGGATACATTATAAAGATACATTTGATATCAGTGATCAACCAGGTGATTGCCCAGGGACTCGAGTCATCCTCCGGGTAAATGCAAGCAACCCACCTAATCCCAATATGCAGGGCTTCAAAGGTAAACAGTCATTTTGCAGGGCAATGAACAGCTCAGATTATCTATTTAATGCCAATATCTGTGAGGTCAGTGAATTTTTTTTAATGAATTTGTGAGCAAACCTTCAAGGAAACCTCCAACTGAAACCCAAAGGGAGACCAGTTGCCTTTGAACTGAAGAGATGGCATTTATCCTAAATTAACCTGATCTTTCAGCTTATTGTCTTATAATCTAGGTACAAAGATATGAATTTTGAGAGTAGCCTTTTAGTGCTTTGACAGATGTACCCAACACTTTCAGCTTCGCATACCTCCAGTCCATTGGTAAGGAGATCTTCCAACTCAAGGGTCCATTTTGCACATGAAGTCCTTGCGCATGTCTCCATGTTCTAAAAGTTTCTGAGGGTCAGATGGGGCCCAAGGTGAGTACTTAACTTGTAACTTCTCAGTGGGTTGGAAACAAAACTTAAATTTTGGTTTTATTTTTGCTGGATTTTCCACCGGATTTCCATACCCTTAAACCTTGCCTCTCCCATATCAGGATCTCTGTGCCTTACAATGTAGAACAGTGCAATCTGGAACTGATTATGAAATTACGAAGCAGGGAGATGCAGAAATATTCAGGGATAAGTGTACAAATTCATAAGCCCTGATGCACACAAAGCTTGGTGTGAAGGACACATCATTTTCGGTTTGAACCTCTGCTTTTAAATTCAGCATAATGCAATCTAGCATTCATTTTGTGTAGTGCTTGGGGAGCTTTTGGTGTTAACAGAATTCTTTTCTAAAGAAATTCCTTTGGATTCCTTCAGAATTTGTCCAGTTTCCAGGTTCCAATAGGAAAAATATGGATGAGATTTTAATAGAAAAATAGTGCTCCAGATTTTTCAGTTGGCAAACGCTCTACTATAGAGCTGCTCTTATTTTATTAAGTGGAATAGGTCAGCTTAATAGAGCAGCCCTTGCTTTGTACCCTGATTTAAGGTTAGACAGAAACACAGGCCATCTGGGAAATACAGCCACTGGCATTTTGAGCCCCCTTGGAGTTTTACCATCCAACTTCCATCTCATTGGAAAATGCACTTGAACAGCAGTTATATGTGCTGATAAGTCAAGACCAAATCCTTTCATGTTCTTTACTCCTGTCTCCTTGAGAAAAGGAAGCTGGATCCTTCCATAACATTATTTCAGAGGTGATTCTTTTCCTATTGAGTGAGGGAAGTAATGGTGGTGGTGGCATGTTTGGTTTTGTTTTTTTAGCTTTGGTGTTTTAACTGATTTTTAAAGGTAAGCATTTTCATTACCAAAAAGTTTCAAGTTCAGAAGTTTGTGCAAAAGAAACTAAACTCACCTCTAATCCAACTATCCAGAAATACCATTAACATGTTGGTGAACTATGTACCTTTCTAGAATTTTTTCTCTATATAGCCACTTTAAGAACAACAAGAACAAAGAGGAACAGGATCGTATCATTAGTGCTATTTTATAATCTACCTTTTGAACTTAACATTGTATGTTGCACACTTTTCCATGTCAACAGATACCGACCGCATCATTTTTATAGCTGCCAAGTATAGAATTTTGCTTTCTGTACCAGTTCCTCATAAGGAACATTTCGTTCTTTTACGTTCCTTATCAGAAGGCTGTAGCTACTTGTGCTTAACCATTAGTCTTTGCCCAACAAATTCTTCTGAATAAATTCCTAAAAAGCAAAGTTGCACATTTATTTTATTAATAAATATTTTCAAATGGACTTCCAGAGAGGTTATACCCTACTCTCATGTCTTGAAATGGCAGCTCCAATAGGTACAGATCTCTTGGAATTTTTCTTCTGGATGGTTGGGTTCTAACCAACAACCAAGAAAACGCGAAACTCTTCAAGGCAGCTTGGAGAGAGAAGAAAAATGTTCTTGCAGAGGTAAGCAGAAGAGACTCTTATGGTGACCACACTCCCTCTCCCCTGCCACGGGGGTCATATATGGTTTCTCTTCTGTCAGGACAATCCCCTGACTTAAATTTTAAAGCTTTTAGGATGGGTTGTTTTTCCCAATTTCCTTCTTTTTATTGTAGGCAAAGATTTGTAGGCCTGGGTCAATAAAAGGGAAATGACGGGTGCTAGAAACTGGACAAGTGGCCCCACTTTCCTGGCTCCGGGCCTTACAAACACGTCAAACAAACACAACAAAACTCGGTTGTGTTAATGGGTTGATTTTTTCTGGGCATACGTTTTGAATCTGGGGCTTCTTGGCCATTGAAGGGTTTAAGGTTTGGGGCCCTTTTATCCTTTTATTGGTGAATTCGCTGAAGTGTAGGCAGACAGAAAATGTTCAAGTGGCAGGCAGATAAACTTGTTAAATCCCTGGGAGCCTTTCCTTCCTTGCTCAGGGAGTTATCATCCTGGTGGAGTTAAAAGGCAATTAGGCCTGCAGGTCTTTGCCGGCTTGTTTATTGGTGTTTTACACGTGGGTGTTGAAGAGACAGAGTTGTATTAAACATTCCGATCCTGCTGGCCGGAGGGGAAGGAGACCTCAGCCCAGCCCAGTAAGTCTCCAGGAGAGAGAGCCTTGCCAAAAAGCTGGAGGAAAATCGTTTAAATAGAGTACCTGTGCCCCTGGATGCTCATTGTTGGTGGAAAATTGCAGCCGGCCAGCTCCATGCTGTGTTACATTTCCTGGGAAATGGTTTTATGGAAGGGCGTTTGATGAAAAAGTTCATTCCTTCTGTAATTGTTAGCTGCCCCATGGTGTTAGTTAAGGTAGAGGCAGGCTGGAAATGTTTCTTGTCTCAAATCTCTCAGGCAAGCCCATTCATGAGAAGAGCTGGCTATCAGTCTGAAATTGGATGGGGGACAGATTTCCACTAAGCCTCCTGGTCCATCTGGTTCTCAGTCTCCTCAGCCAGGCTGGTCCTGTGCACATTTGTGAAGGAGCTGAGCCCTGGTTTCTACAACAGTTTCTCCCTTTTCTTACCCCTACCCCTCCATCTGCCCAGAGCCTCGCAGGCGGCCCCCCTGTGATGACAGACAGGGTTGGACTAATGCTGGACTCCATCCCACTCGTGTATAAGTCCCCACCCCAGAAAACTAGTCTTATTTTAAGAGTCAGTTTGGACACGCATCTCCATGGAACTGATGCCAGGAGGATTTCCAGGGCTCAGTAAACCACCGTGGTTAAAAACACCAGTTCAGGAGCCAGGCACCCCAGGGTTTGACTTCCAGCTCTATGACAAACTTTGTGGCTCAGTCCCCTTTCTAATCTCAATTTTTTCATCTGTGAAATTGGGACAATTTCATGCAAGTTTATTGTGCAAGTTTATTGTGAGACTAAATGAAATAAAGGATGCATAGTACTTAACATAGTGCCCATGCCCCGGGAGAGCACAATAAATGGTACCTGTCATCATCATCATCATCATTATTATTAAAGATATGCTTTATTTGCCTAACACATGTATATGTGCAGATATATGTATTTGTGTGCATACATACACACACAAACTGAGTTGAGTGTGGCAAGTTTTTTTTGACAAAACTTGTTGTACCTTGGCTCTTTTGTATTTTACCAATTCAAGGTGCTTCTGAGACATAAAAGCCTATCTGGAGAAAATGAGAAATCCTTCTCATGCCCACAATACCTGGAATGTGAGAACTTTCCGTTTCCACAACCGACCATTGTACTCAGCAGGCAAAGAAACTGTTCTCTAAGTGGCTATGACTTATCCAAATCTTGGTTTCTTAAGAGTTAGGCACCCTGCCTTAATTTAACCAACTAAAGAAAACACAATGGATAACTGCAGTTTTTATTCCCAATCTGACCTTCCACGTTCTGAAACTAATTTGCCAAAGAGTCTTGCCAGCGTCTGTGCAACCTTCTTGCAGCCCAGGAATGTGGTTCTGATTAAGGACATCCTATAAGACCCAGGAGGATCGCCTGGGAAGGAAACTGGCCTGAGACACGAGTGAATTTCCATCCTTCAGTCAGATATATGATATTGAAGACCAGAAGGTATAGGAGTTCATCCTTAGGAAGACGCAGAAAGAGAATTAAAGCAAATGGCTGACAAATTGGCTGTCTTTTATGCAAAGTTGACAAGCCAGCCGCCTCTTAAGGAAAGAGGATATGCAGCCCCCAGGCCAAATGGCTCCGCAGTCAGCAGGCTGTTTGAAGTCCCTGCTTGCATGGGACTTCTTTTAGAAACAGACCTCTGCTGAATTGCCTCCTCATAAAGACCTGAAAAAATTTTTACCTAAAATATGGTAGTTCCAAAAACAAAGATCATTCATTCCTCTCCTTAGTGAATGAGATTTTAGGGTGAAGCTCCTGTGTTATACACAAACAGAGTGGTGGTGCTTTTCCCCACAGTTTTATGAGAAACCTTACTTTTCTTCTATAGGATGCTAGACTTTCCCCAGGGACCCACCAGGCACTGGCTCACTTCTGGGATAGCTGGAGGATCCCATTTGCTCTTCCTGGGTGAATGGAGGCTCTGCCTCCATGGGAGGAGGACATGCGTGGGGTGCAGTGGGCCATGGGGAATGCAGGGCTCTGAGAGCTTCTTTACAAATATCAGAGAATCTACTAATAGTTGTAACTCTAATATGATTTTCTTGTTAATCTCTGTCAAACCATGAAATCTGATACGTTAACCGTGACTAAGCCGTGAAATTTGTCAACTCTGTCTGTGATTTACACAAGCTCAGTTAAAAAAAAAAACAACTTTGAGCACAAAGTACCAAACGTTGCTTCCCAGCCTGCTTTCTCAGCATTCCACTAGTATCTTATGATTAGTAAGAACAGTGTATAAGCATTTCTTGTGCTGTTTCAAGGCCCAAGGTGTGATAAGATAATACTTTAAAACTAAATAATATACTTCCCTTTGAGGTGATAATATGAACATAGTAGATTTGCTTAGTAGGTATCATTAAGTACGAAATAAACATTCAAAAAGTAAACATTCAAAAGAGCTTTATGATTCATACTATTGGGCATGATAATAACCTTCTTCAGAGTAGATTGTTTTTGAGAGAAAGTAAACGAGTAAAACCTACATTTTTAAAAGTTATAGGTTGTATAATTAATCTCTTCCACATAGTATAGTTGTTATGAGCGTAGGCTGTGGGACATGAAGCCAGCTTTGTCACTGGCTAGCTAGAAAAGGTCACTTAGCCTTTTCTTCCTTGGTTTTCTCTTCTGAACAATGGGGATGCTCCTGAGACCTACTTTGTCGGTGACTCTAAGGCTCAAAGGAGGTACTAACCACAAAAAACAGAGATAGGCACACACGTCCTTAATTCATTTGGGCTACACTTATCATTGGTTTAATAATATAGAATATATAATCGTATAAACAATAGTTGGGTATCCTTGTGACCCAAAGGAAAATCGATTATTTTAAGTTCATGCAATTGGAACAAATGGTTTTTATTTTACCAGACAAAAACTGGAGAGTTTTGGCAAAGCATTGTCATATCTGCAGACAATTTTCCATATGATGAAGGGAGGAGAGCGGCACAAAGTAGGAAAGAAATGTTTCAGACCACCAGGCTGGTAAGGGTTGGGATATCTTTCTTTCCTATCGCTGTCAAATTTCTTTTTTTCTTGGACTCAAGGAAAGGGAATGCCTATAACTTTCCCAACTGTCTCCTGACTTCTACTTTGTAGAATCTAGAAACAGATAATCAGTTTACTTAGAACTCAGAAGAGTTTAGTGACCTTACTGACCATGTAGTCCAATAGTTTTTTAACTCTTTTTTTTTAAAAAAAAAAAAAAAAACAAAATCTTATGCAGTGCTCAAGGACCTAAAAAGGGCCTCCCTACCCAGATACCTTCCAGCTAGATCCATGGGACACAAACCTTTGAAAACACTGTTGAGCCAGTCTGTTAATTTTACACATGATGAAACTTGAGTACACAAAGTTCAGGTGAGTTGTTCCAGTCTCAGCACTGATGGCCGATAGCCTATCCCAGTTCCTTTACCCCAGACTTTTTCCCTTCCTACATAAATGGGAAGACAAAGAAAGCAAGACATAAGACTTCATGATAGCTATAGACAACTTTCCCAGGCTCTTCTCCTAGACTCCTTAGACCCTTGAAAGGCTCATGAATACTGTCTCAATCTATGAAAAATAATTCTAAGCAAAATGTTGTGAATGTGTATACATGCCTTTTTCTTGGAGAAGGTCCACAATTTTCACCAGATTGTCTCAAAGGGGTATGTGACCCCAAATTTAAGAATGATGCCCTGGGGAAGCGGCTGTGGCTCAATCAGTAGGGCTCCCGTTTACCATATGGGAGGCCCCAGGTTCGGTTCCCGGGGCCTCCTGGTGAAGGCAAGCCCGCCCGCACGGCGTGGTTAGCTGACCCAGCGAGCACAAGCAGCAAGGGGGGGATAAATGAATAAATAAATAAAATCTTTAAAAAAAAAAAAAAAAAAAAAAAGAATGATGCCCTATAATTTGTGCCCCTGAAAGTTACATTCCAAGTCCTGATGGCAAATTGTGAGGTTAACACATCCGTTTGCTTAATCTTTCAAGGAAAATATAGCATATAATCCTATGAGTGCCTGAGGTCCTAAGCTTGCTTGTAAAACAGCAATTAGGTCTTGAATTGTTCAGTTGTTTCTGCAGCTTTATTTATCGGTTTCAGTTTTAATTAGAGCTAGGTTCTAACTGTCTTAGACCCTAGATGGTTCGATGTTGATAAAATAATGCATTTTTATTCACATTGCTCCAGGAATGTCTATTTATTTCTAGACATGAACATTAATTTACTTGTTTAATTCTGCTTTGGTCCTAGATTAGAGTTGCCAGATATAAAAAATAAAAATACAGGTTACCCAATTAAATTTGAATTTCAGATTAAATTACAGAAAACTTTTATTAGAAATAAACTAAATACAGATATAAAGCTAAAGGATATTAAGAAGACAATGTGTGAAGAAAAAGAAGCATTGGGAAGTTCAAAAAGAAACAACAGAACTTATGGGGTGAAAAATTTAATAATGGAGACTAAAAATAAAGCCATGCAACAGCAGATTTGAACAGGCAAAAGTAAGAATCAGTGAACTAGAAGACAGGACAATTGAAATCACACAGTCAGAAGACAAGACAGAGAAAAGAATAGAAAAAACTGAGCAGAGTCTAAGGGAACTCTGTGGAAGTATGAACATACAAACATACACATCCTGGGAGCCCCAGAAGGAGATGAGAAGGGAAAGGGGGCAAATTTGAGGAAATAATGACCAAAAATTTCCCAACACTTATAAAAGGCATAAATATACATATCTAAGTAGCGCCAACATACTCCAAACAGGATAAACCCAAATAGACCTACTTCAAGACACATACTAATCAAAATATCAAATGCCAAAGATAAAGAGAGAATTCTGAAAGCAGCAAGAGAAAAGCAATTTGTCATATACAAGGAATCCTTAATAAGAATAAATATCAATTTCTCATCCAAAACCATGGAGGCATGAAGGCAATGGTATGATAGATTTAAGAAATTGAAAGAGAAAAATTGCCAGTCAAAAATTCTTTATCCAGCAACAATGGCTTTCAAATATGTGGAAGAGTTCAAGACATTCATGAATAAACAAAATCTGAGAGAGTTTATCACCAAAAGACCTCCCTATAAGGATTGTTAAAGGGAGTTCTTCAGGCTGAAAGGAAAAGTCATGAGAGAGTGGCTTGGAGCAGGTGAAGAAGTGAAAGTCTTTGGTAAAGGTAACTAAATGGGTAACTGCAAAACCTAATAGTACTGTATCCTCAGTATATAATTCTATTCTTTATTTCCTATAAGAATTAGAATATAATCGAATAAGAAATAATATTTCCTTATAATGGACAAACAAAACATAAAGAGGTAATGTGGGACAAAAACAAAGGTGGGAATCAGAGGGATATGGGACAAGAAAATGTGTACGCTATTGAAGTTCAGTTGGTATCTTTTCAAACTGGTAGGTTATAAACTTAAGTTGTTTAATACAAACCTCAGGGTAACCACAAAGAAAGTATTTTAAAAACATATAGAAACAGAAATGAGAAAGGGATCAATCAGTAACAACACAAAAGATCAACTATATACAATAGAGTCTTCAATAAAGGAAAAGAGAGACAAGACATATACAAGACATTAAAAAAAACAACAACAACAACAACAAAAAAAAAAAACACCTGAAGCAAATCTTGCCTTATCAGTAATAACACTGAATGTTAATGGATTAAACTCTTTGGTCAACAGATACAGATTGGCAAAATGGGTTTTTAGTAGCTATGCTAATATTGGACAAAATAGACTTTCAGTCAAAATATGTTACAAGAGACAAAGAACGATACTATATAATAAAATGTCAACCCACCAAGAAGAAATAATAATCATAAACATTTATGTACCTAAGCATATTGCCCCAAAATATGTGAACCAAACACTAACAAAACTGAAGGGAGAAATAAGACACTTGTACAATAATAATGGGCATCATTTTCATCAATGGACAGGACATCTAGAAAGAAAAATCAGTAAAGAAATGTAGAACTTAAACAATATGGTAAATGAACAGCACCTAACAGACCTACACAGAACACTGCACAACAAAACAGCAGGATACACATTTTTGTCTAGTGCATATGGATCATTTTCCAGGATAGACCACATGTTAGGCCACAAAACAAGACTCGATAAATTTAAGAAGATTGAAATTATACAATGCATCTTCTCTTTCTGTAATGCAATAAAGCTAAAAACCAATAACAGACAACTGCAAAACCCACAAATATATGGAAGTAAACAACACACTCATAAACAATGAGTCAAAAAAGAAATCATAAGGGAAATCAGGAAATATCTTGAGATGAATGGAAAATGAGAGTCAACATATCAGAACTTATGGGACATAGCAAAGGTAGTTTTCAGAAGGAAATTTTTAGCCCCAAATGCTTACATTAAAAAGAAGAAAGATCTCACATCAGAGACCTAATCACACACCTGGAGAAGCTAGAGAAATAACAGCAAACTAAACTCAATGCAAGCAGAAGGAAGGAAAGGAAATAACAAAGATTAGAGCAGAAATAAATTAAATAGAGAATAGAAAACAATAGAGACAATTAAAAGAGCCCAAAACTGGTTTTTTGAAAGATCAATAAACTCAACAAACCTTTAGCTAGACTGACAAAAAAAGAGAGAGGACACAAATAATTAAAATAAGAAATGAGAGGGTGTACATTACTACTGATCCCATATAAATATAAAGGGCCATAAAAGGATTCTATGAACAACTGTACGTCAACAAATTAGAAAACCTAGTTGAAATGGACAAGTTCCTAGAAATACACTCACAACCTATACTGACTCTGGTAGAAATAGAATAACTCAACAGGCCAGTTACAAGTATGAAATTGAAATAATAAAAACCTCACAACAAAGAAATGCCCAGGACCAGATGGCTTCATAGTTGAATTCTAGCAAAATTTCAAAAAGAATTAACACCAATCCTGCTCAAACTCTCCTAAAAAAATTGAAGAATAGGGAACATTGCCTAACTCGTCCTATGAGGCCAACATCACCTTCATGCCAAAGCCAGAGAAAGACACCATAAGAAAACAAAATTACAGACCAATACCTCTTATGAATATAAATGCAAAAATCCTCAACAAAATACTAGCAAACCAAATCCAATAACACATTTAAAGAATTATTTTCCATGAACAAGTGGGATTCATTCCAGTTATACAGGGGTGGTTCAACATAAGAATATAAACTCATGTAATACACCACATTAACAGAACAAAGGGGGCAAAAAACACATGATCATCTCAATTGAAGAAGAAAAGGCACTTGACAAAATCCAACACCTCTGCTTTATAAAACACACTTAGGAAACTAGGAATAGAAAGAAACTTCCTCAATATGATAACCATCATGTATGAAAACCCCACTGCTAACATCATACTCAATGGTAGAAGATTGAAAGCTTTCCCGCTGAGAACTGGAATAAGACAAGAAGACACTTCACTTGTTATTCAACATTGTTCTGGAAGTTCTAGCCAGAGCAATTAGATAAGAGAAAGAAATAAAAGGCATCTAAATTGGAAAGAAAGACATGAATTGTTCACTCTTCACAGAGGACATGATCCTTTATATAGAAAGACCTGAAAATCCTACAATGAAGGTACTAGAGCTATAATAAATGAATTCAGCAAAGTGGGTACAAGATAAACATGCAAAAATCAGCAGTGCTTATATACACTACTAATGAACAATCTGGATGGGATGTTAAGAAAAATATTCCATTTACAATTGTAACTAAAAGAATCAAATATCTAGGAATGAACTTAACCAAGAATGTGAAGGATTTACCCATATGAAACTACAAAACATTGCTAAAAGTAATCAAAGAAGACCTAAATAAATGGAGGATATTCCATGCTCATGGATTGGATGACTAAATATTGTCAAGATGTCAGTTCTACCCAAAGTGATTGACAGATTCTATGCAATCCCAAGCAAAATTCCAACAGCCTTCTTTGCAGAAATGGAAAAATCAATCATCAAATGGAAGTGTAAGCCAAAATCATCTTTAAGAAGAAGAATGAAGTCAGAGGACTCACACTCCCCAATTTTAAAACTTAGGACAGGGTAACAGTGGTAGAACAATATGGTACTGGCACAAGAATAGAAATATAGAACTGTGGAATCCAATTGACTGTTCAGAAGTAGACCCTCACATCTACAGGCCAATTGACTTTTGACAAGAGTGCTAAATCCACTCAATTTGGAACAAATAATCTCTTCAACAAATGGTGCTGGGAAAACGGAAATGAAAAGGGACCTCAGTCTCACACCATATATAAAACAAATTAATTCAAATGGATCAAAGACAACAATAAGCTCAACTTTGTGAATGTAATTACCACCACTGAATTATATGTCAGAACGGGACTAAAGGGGAAATTTTAGGTTTTCCTGAAACAATTTTTTTTTTTTTTTTTAATTCAGGGAGATTTACTATAAATAGACACAATGGCTCTTTTGAGAGTGATAGAAATGTTCTGACATTGGTTTGTGGTGAGAGTTGCACAACTCTAAATTCACTAAAAATCACTGAACTGCACGCATAAATGGATGAATTTTGTGGTGTGTAAATCATACCTCAGAAAAGATGTTTAGGGGGAAAAAGCAAGGCATAGGTTTATAGCAAGTGTTCTTTGATTTTTCTTTTTTTTTTTTTTTTCTTTTGGAGTTTCAGACCAATTTGAGAATATGATGAAAACCCAAACCCCAGTCCTCAGAGTAAAGCATGTAATCACCTATACCAAATCACCTATACCTACTGAAATTCATCTCTGGATGCCATCTCCTACCTTAACCTGGATTTCTGGTTAAAATCCTTTCCCGACCCTGGGTAAGGGATCTTGGGAGGAAGGCTTATCCCTAATAAAAGCAAGGAGTTGTTTTTGGAAGTCCTCTTTGGTTGCTGGCTATAAGGGTGACCTGTTTTCACACCTGCCACCACACTGAAACTGCCCTGTCCCCACTGCATGCTGAGTTGGACATGGGGAGGGTAGTACTTGTGGTGTATGTTGAGCTTTGGTTTTTATATTTTTTAAGAAACATTTTTTTAAGCACACACCTGCTCTAGTAGACTCATGTTCTTTACCTTGACTTTGGTACAAGGTGTTCATAAGCCAATGTGTAGACTTAATCATGAAACACTTTCATCGAAACACAGAAAATCCATTCTGTGGGTGTAATGCCAGCCAGAACTGGGAAGTGGTCTACTCTTCTCTTTTCTTTCTGTTGACCTACCCAATTATTCTGAGAAACACATGTAGGTCAGGATGCTGGCTTCAGTAGAGAAGGGGTAGGGTGGAAGGTGCTTATCTACAAGTGTGTGCCTTTAGAAACTCATTTTTAAATGATCAGGATTTGAGGACTAGCTCCTCCGGATATAATTATCAAATTCTAGAAAGTACAGTTCTTTATACAGTACTATAGACCCCTGTTAGAACCTCCAGACAAGTACTTCTATTTTCCTATTGTTTTTTAAAAATATTATTCCTTCACCAAAACAAACAAGCCTCAAAGAACTGGAGGAGAGCCAATAACCCAGATTCCTTTTTCTTGCTCTTTCTCCGTTTGAGACATAGTCATGCCCTAGAAGCCAGGTTTCACTGGCAGGAAGGAGAAGTCGGGGCAGTTGGAGGATGAAGGGACAGAACTGGAAAGCTGGGACAAGGTGAGACATGGAGGGGGAGGCCCCTGGGAATTGAGGAAGCAGTTGTGTCCCAGTTCTAATGATCCAGCCACTCCTTGTACTCCTCTCCATCCCCCGAGGCATGAGAACTTCTAGTGAGAGGAGACTGCTAGAATCCGAACATTGTCTTCAGACACAAACCAGTTTGGTTCTTCTGATGGGCTTGATCCAAAGTCAGTGCCCTGAAGTGCACAGAATTCCGTGCCTTGAAGCAAAACTTCCTTGGAACCTAGATACTCTGGTGTTTGTGGGGATGCCCCCCCACCCCAGCTGCCTGTGTGAAGATGTAATTAAGTAGCTCATTGAGATGGTAAACTAATACAAATTCTTTGTAGACTAACAATGAATATGCTAATTCCATGAATCTATCTTATCTTCTCATTAAAATCAATCCTTTTAAAGAATTACTTTAAATGGCCTTGCCCTCATTTGTCCAAATAAGTGAGATTTTATTTACCTTATTTGCCTTTTTCTGTGCAGAGTGAGTTTTAGCGCTTTGCTGGAGGGATAATTTCTGTTGAACCCAGTCTCTTCCACATTTTTGGCTGGGCTTGAATGCAGGAAAGCCAGCAAATCTTAAGGTTCCATTTCCTTTCCTGTGGAAGGAAGAAACCAAATACCTGCTTTGGAACTCACCGTATAGATATCTGTTCTTCATTTCTTATATTCTCCTCTATATCCTCTTCCTCTTTCTGATCTTTAGGTATAATTTTTTTTTTCTATTTGATACATTTTTCCCCCTATGCTGGTCCTTAATAGGTCAGGGAGTCTTACTTGGCTTCATAGCCCTCAAAGGCAGCAGTGTTGCTGTCTTGACTTTTTTATTTCTTTGTTTAGTCAGATCTCCTCTGTAGATACTTTGCTGGCTTTTGTAAAGGTCTAAGGAGAGTGGTGAGTTCCTGCCTCCTCACACTTTGAGTAGAAGACATCATAATGCAGCCAGGAAATCATGTTTTCAAAGACGCTGTGAGGAAAATCCTAAACCTCACGTTCTATTACAGTAGTAATTCTTAACCAGGGGCAATCTTGCCCCCCCCCCATCACCGCCCCCCATGGAGACATTTTTCATTGTCCTAACTTGGGGGGTTGCTATTGGCCAGAGATGCTGCTAAACTTTTTACAATGCACAAGGCAGCCCCCCAAAATAAAGAATTGAACCTAAAAGTTCAATAGTGTCAAGGTCGAGAAACCCTGCTTTGGAGGGATTCGTGCTCTTTTTTGCTTTTCCTCAAGGCCTGAAGAAGAGAAAGAAAATGTTCCCTTTTGATGGTGAGTGCAAATGTCCTGCCTTTGTACATCCCACACGGATCCAGGCACTGGGGGGCACAAGGGTATGGCTGAGCAGGGCAAAGAGCAAGGGTGAGGCAGGTCTTCTCAGCTCCAACAGCTGTCTCAGCTCCAAGGACAGGCGACTTTGACAAAAGCAGAGGACCAAAACATTACAAGGATGTTTAGTTTGTGATAAAAATCATTTTGCTGATTAAAGTGCTTCCTCCTGCCCATAAAATGGTATGTTCTTTAAATAACTCAAAAATCGGAGGCATTTAACTGTGCTGTGAGCAAGGGGCATGACCGCTGCTCAGAGCCACGGCCAATTAATTCTATCCTTGTAGCCAAATCCAAGGCAGAGATGGTGGTCTTCGTATGTTCTCCAGCATTCTTCTCAGCTACCCCATGTTGTAAACGCCCCTCCTGTCAATGTGAGGGGATTCAGAGGGTGTCTCCTGGAGCCATTTTCTCTCTCCACATCGCTTAGCTCCAGTCTCCGCCACTCTCTCAGTGGCTGCCAATGGCTGTTCACCCCCCAGATCGTACTTCCTCACCATGCAAGCCCACATGGGAAGAGTTACAGTCCTCCCGCCTCAGCTTCTCGGTGTGCCTCGTTGGCTTTGCCTGGGTCACGTGCTCACCCCTGAACCTGTTTGGTGGCTAGGAAAACGCTAGGCGCTGACAGAGGCTTCGGTTACAGTCTCACATTCCTGAGATGGGGTGGAGCCTCACCTGACACAGGTGGACTGAAAGAGCCTCAGATACCTGGCCCAGAGGGATACTGGAGTGAAGTGATGGAAGAGGGGAGAATGGATACCCAGGAGAACACACACACACACATTACAAAGAGGCTTTAGATTCTGAGGTGGAAGTCTCAGGTCCTTGGACTGCCTTTGCTATTAACTAGACCCTTAACTTGAGATAACTCTTTAACTCTGTAACATGAAAGTAATAATCCTATGAGAGTAGATATGAAAAATCAAGCAAGTATCTTGGGATGGTGGTGGTGCTAAATGAGAATGAATTCAGTCTACCTTCTAAGTCTACAAGAACCTAGAGCAGCTACCGCCCTCCCAGCTGGTCCATATCAGCCTTAGGAAGCCAGTGTCTATATTTGTCCCAATCCCTATTATTGCAGGTCAGTGTGGGAAACCTTCTGAGGTCAATGACTGAGACAATTGTCTTGCTTATATCTTGGAAAAGTCTCTGTTAAATGGCATAATTGGTTTTAATTACATAATTACAGCACTTAAAGTGTGGGGGTAAAAGGTTACTATTATATTTAGAAGTGAGATCCCCAAATGGAGTGAGGGTGTTTAAGCCAGTGTTTCTTCAGATTTCTCTTTTAATTTTTTTCAGGGGGAAGTCAGAGTAGGCTGGCCTTGGCCCTGGCGATTTGGGGATGATTTTCACACATAAGGTAGTGCTAGGCTGCTCCTGGCATCGTAGGAACCTTTGGAAAGAGAGGAAAGGGCTTCCCAAAGACCTCATTGCAATCTGAAGTTAATGAGCAGTGGGAACTCAACTGTCAGCAATTGAATTTGATTGGGCAGCGTAATTATATGATTGCCTCTGGTGTTTGCACATGCACAGGGATATTTTTATTGGAAAAAAACCTAATTGCTTACTTACTTAGTCGAGGGAAACCTAAAACAAATTTGTGTTGTCATAGGTTAAGAAGACATCCTTTCTTTGTCTCTGAAATAGCCACCTACTCTGCTTCTTAGAAGTGAGGGTTTGGTTCTTTGTGTTCAGTCAAGGATGTTTGCAGAACTTAAATTCTTATCATAAAAATAAAAAGGAAAGGAAAGCTACTTTGGACTCTGTGTTTTGGTAAGATGACCATGTGCTTCTTGCTGTGTCGTAAATCACCTCTTCAATGGTCTCTTTCATAAGGGAAATGCAGCTAGAACCCTGGGCAATGCTCATGCTACTGGACTTTCACAGGTTGGCTTAGTTTTTCTCCCACGTGGAGGTCCTGATGAGATTGGCTTCATAAGCTACCTCATTTTCCTTAATTACATAAGGAAACTGGGAGGTATCAAAACACCAAAGCTTAAGAGGAGCAATTTCCCAGGGCCTTCCTGGAAAAGAAGGGGCAAAGAGGGGGAGCCTTGGGACTCGCACGTTGGTGATGCCGTGTCGCAGTCTGCTTGGACAGCTCCGAGTGAAGGTACATCCTCACCTCCCCCAATGCTGGTGGGCAGAAAACAGATGGCCGGAATTTGATTTATTCTACAGCAGTTCCACTCCATATTATTGGTTGTTCCTTTCTTCTCATAGAACAAACTACTTTTTAATTTCCTTCCTCCTTTGGGCTGCCACAAGAGGAGGTCAGAATGCAGTTGGGTTGTGGGAATTAGAGGGGCACCTTGTGACGAGTGCTCCAGACTCTGAATCTGGGTGCTCCAGTTAATGGCTGAGAGTAGGGGGCTTTCAGCCCCTGAGACCAGCCGTGATCCCTTGTCTCAGAAATGTTGCATGTGCTGACCCTCCCCAAGCTTGCCTGGCTAACTCACATGGGTCCTCTGGACTCAGTGTAATGGCCACTTCTTCTGGGAAACCTCCCCTGCTCCTCCACACCCCCAGTCTGGGTTGGCTGCTTTTGCTATGTGCTCCATGAGACCCTCCAGGCTCCCTTACCCCATCTGTGTCCTGTAATTGGTTGTCTCATTGTCGTTCTCGGGAATAGCCCAGAAGCTCCAGCTGGGCAGGTCCTGTGTTTCTGTTTGTCACTACTACACCCCTGGAGCCTGGCACGTGCTTAATGAGTGTGTGCAGAATGACTGGGAAAGGAACGGGTGCTGGCGTCCTAGGTATTGCTTGTGTGCTGCCTGGGTTCCCTGCCCTGGCTGTTAATACTGCTTTCTTGTTGCTTATAATTTTCATTGCCCCAGATGATCCAGCTCTGTCGGAGGCACGTAGGCACAGCCAAATCTCATGCTGTACATTGATCACCTGTCCAACCTTTGCCTAGAGTGGGAGCCCCCAGTTCCTTCAAGAGATCCATCTTTACCTGTCTGTAAAGAAGAAGAGGAGGAGGGAGTCAGCGGGGAGGATCCGATGGCAGTTTAACACCAGAGCAGGTCCAGTGTTTACTTTTACCCTTTTGGAGGTGGGTAACTGCGAATGCCGTGGGGTGCTGGGTTTCAGAGAGACTCAGAATAATGCCCTTGGATTTGGGGGCTCATATGCAATTTATTTTTTGCTAGAGTGTAGGGGTTGCTCTTTTTTTGTATTTAATCCACAGCCAGGCTCTTCCATGATTCCCACCAGCACAGAACAAGAATCCAAGTACACCATCCACATCAACGCATACCGTTGTTTGTGTCTTACAACATGGACCGAGAGGAGGGTTTGTTTATTGATTCTTGTTTAATAACTATTATATTTATTAGCTTGCAAAGACTTTGATTTTCAAAAGTTTTCTTGTTTTGATTTCTGATGTTTTGAAATTTTTCTCCTAGTCCACCTCTGAGACCGTGATACTGATTAATTACAAAATAGATGAAATTGTACTTCAGTGGAACACTACACAATACTGGGATATGTCTAGCCAAAGCAGGACGTGACCTGAGACCTTGTAGGCCTCAGGCAAGAGGGCTACCTACTGAGCCCCCAACCCCCAGCCACCCCTGAGTTTTCCCATTATTGATAGGGCTGTGTCCTCGATTTCAGTGGGGGTAGATGTTTGCATGTGGAAACTGCAGTCTGACGTGTGAGAATAAGCCTGCAGAGACCATGTGCATCTGCCCTGTGCTTCCGCACAGTTGACTGTGCCCCTCTCTCCTGGGTTTGAGGTTATTCCCCTCCAATTGGGTCTTAGTCCAGTTTCCTTTTCAAGCTGTATACTTGGCACTCCTGCATTACATTTCTGCTTTGGCACCTAAGGGAATTCCTTTTAGGAAGAGAGTTGAAATCACCCTCTTCTGATAGAAACATCATATGCTTTGAACCAAACCCTGATGAGACATGGTGAGCTTTATTCCTGAGTTCTAAGGAAAAGCCTAGTTTAACTTTCAGTTTTGGAATAGCACCAAGGGATGCCTCAACACCTCAAATCCTTTCTGGATTGAGGCAGGTAATAACTACCTACACAAACAAATCACATACTTGGGGTGGGGGGAATGAAACAAAGCAAAAAACCTTTGAAAGCCATTTAATTTATAATTCAGCTTGGCAATGTAGTCGCCAACATATCTCATTTTGTCTAATCACAATGATCTATTTTCTTTCTACATGCAATGAATTAGTCCTTTTGTTATTTTCGAATATGGTGACATGAATAATTTTTTAAAAAGAAAAATTGTAATAGATTATTGCCATGTTAGGTCAAACTCAAACTACTAATTGTGTCTATTGCTTCGTTTTAAAAACATTTTCATGTCCTTTCATGATTGATTTATTCAGCCAACAGATTTAATACATTGATTCTCTGCAGGTGGCCCCTTAACCGGCTATATGCCCATCACCTGGAAACTTGTTAGAAATGCAAATTCCCAGCCGCCCCCGCAGACCTAGGGAATCTGAAACTCTGGGGGTGGGGGCCAGCAAGCTGTGTTTGAAGGAACCTCTGGGTGTCTGTTGCACACAAAAGTTTGAGAACCACTGATTCAGAACCTCTGCCTGCCGTGGGGGTATTGAAAGGAGTGTGAACAGAGTCCCACCATCCAGGAGTTTATGGTTGAATCAAAAGTACAAGGCCTAAATTTGAGACTGAGGGATCTTGATAAAACCTAAGTTATGTCATGCATTCCCCTCCTAAGCCACTCCAGGAAGTCCCTTTGTACTAGGAATAAATATGCTTTATAAATGCCTGGCCTTGGCCTACAAGGCCTCAAACGCTCCTGCCGAACTTGCCCGCCTCATCTTGAAACAGTCCCTCCCTCCCTCTGCTCCTTACACTGGTGTCTTTCTTATCCTCAAACACACCCTGCCAAGTGTGGTGTCAGCAGGAATGTATAGGAATGGAGGGAGGCAACAGAGAATTTTGAAGGTTAAATTACAGGCTTGGTCACTGTCTTCCTTCTACGGCTTCACTGGAAGCACCTTTAAGGTCCATATTTCTAGCAACAGTCTCTTTGAAGCAATCTAGGCTTTCTCTGTCATGGACCTCAAAATTCTTCCAGCCTCTATCCGTTACCCAATTCTAAAACAACTTCCCATTTTTAGATATTTATTATAGCAGCGTCCCATTTCCCAGTACCAAAAACTGCCTTCATTTGCCAGGGCCGCCGTAACAAATTGCCACAGACTAGTTGGCTTAAATAATGGGAATTTGTTGTCTCACTGTTTTGGAGTCTATACGTCCAAAATCAGGGTGTCGGCAGGTCTGTGCTTTCTCTGATGTCCGCGGCATTAGGGCCGCGGCCTGCCAGCAATCAATAACTCAATCTCTGCTTCCCTCACACGGCCATTGGAAGGACGCCAGACATTGGATGAAGGCTCACGCTGATTCAGGGTGGCCTCACCTCAGATCCTATTTACAAATGGATTCACACCCACAGGACCGGGAGTTGGGACTTGAACATATATTTGTATGGGACACAAATCAGTCCATAATAGTCATTGAAATTTCTTTTCATACAGTAAAATAGCTCTAAACCAATGTCCCTATTGCTTAATATTGACATTTATACAATTGATGTGATAATGTTGGTGTGATAATATTAGTAGCCTCATTTTATAGCATAGCAAAGTCTGAAAGGACTTGCTGACTCATTAAGGAAATAGCCAGTGTTGTCAAGTTCAATATTAGTGTTACATGTTTTTATTGATTTCTCTCTCTGAAAGTTGGTCTGGCACAGTGCTTGACCACATAGTGGGCACCGAGTAAGCCTGGCTAGAGGTTTGGGATGCTGAATACAAAATGGTCTGTGTTGTACTAGAATGTTAATGGAGCTGAAAAATGGATCTTGCTGTCTTCACCATAGTTTTAGGAAACATAGTGACCATGTTTTTCTTTTTAAAAACATTATTGTCTATTAATGCCAAATTTGCTCTTTGGAGTATTAAACATACCATGTGACTTGGGAATAAAGCAGCTGTTTGGGTTTTTCTTATGATGTCAGAATGTAAAAGAAGTGTATTCCAGAATTTTCTTCATAATGAAAAAGATAGGGCAAATATATTTTTAAATATGATTTGTTTAAAAAGTTGAATTGGATTTGAGGCAAAGGGATTCTTGAAGATTTAGGGCTTCGGGTCTAAGAATTTCTAGAGAAGGAGCAATGGTTTTGTTTTTGTTTTGTTTTTTTTTGACTATCCATCGGTTCTAACTTTTGCAGTAATGGGCTATATTATTTTATAAATGTAATCTGTTTTTGGACATTATGTGCTAATTAAGAAGGCTCTGATTTGAGTTTCTCAACAGGGGAACGAAAAGGTGGTTTGGAGGTACCAGCAAGAAGATTGAGGGGGAGAAGTGCTAGCTATGGCTTTTGAGCTTTGCCTCACCTTGTAAAGATCTCCCTGGGAACACGAGGCAATCCTCTCACCACCGTAAGCGCCATGATTGCCAGGAAGCCCTTCCTCTTTGGCTAAGGCGAAGCTGGCGTGCACCCAGAGGCCAGGGCAGACTTTAGCAAACAACTACAAGAGTAAAAGTACATTTGGGAACTGTGATACTCACTCAAGGATAACTACAGAAAGCTAAGAGCAGAGAACAGAGAAATGGGCTCCCTGTGGGACTGACAGGCATGGCTTTCCCATGCACACCAGGCTGAGGCTGAGAACTGAGGAATGCAGGTGACTGTTAGGTACAAGGGGTGTATGTCTAGGTTGGGCGAACAGAGGGGCCCAGGGAGAGTGAACAGGAGATCTGGCCCCACCTTCCACACTAGCTGGGATTCTGCCTGTGGAGGCTGCCATGGCAGAGAATATCCTAGCAGCCAAACAGGTGAAATGCCCTGAGACTCTCTCTAGAGAGGAACCCCAGGGGCAGAGTCTGAGATTTCCAGGTGTCCATGGCAAGTATAGATGCAGTGTGTTTGACACCAGCACCTTGACATCTATTTAGGTTCCTTTTGTTGCGTTCCTCCAATTCTTCTGGTACCTTAATGTGAGATACCTCCTTTTCAGAGATGGAGGATTCTTACATGGATTTTAGGGAAGTAGGTTTGAACTCCTCAGGAGAGTCTTTCCAATTGCAAACAGCACCTAGGAGAAGAGCTGCCTTCACCTCCTCCCTTCTTGGCCTACGCAGATCTCCTCTCTTCTTCTAACCAGGACGCAGTTTGAGGGCAGGAGCTCCGTCTGTTTTTCCTTGGTGCCTGGCAAGCTGGCTTTGCACAGATTTGGCACTCAGAAATAGTTGACAGATGAAAGAAGAGATTCTGCAAGTCCAGATGCCCTTGCAATGCGAAGGCTTGAGTTCAGGAATGTGAACTAAAAGAGAGATGCATGATGAGTTCATTTATCCTTCCCCCATCCAAACACAGTTATTGAGGGCTCGCTGTTTAACTATACGGCTGAAATGCAGTGCCTGGCACATAGTCAGTTCACAGTTGATGCTTGTTATCAGAGAGGCCATGGAAAAGTCACACTAGCCTCTGAACCCACCGACTTTTCCAGAAGCCCCAGCAGTTCACCCCTCTCCTGTGGCTTAGAGGCGACGGTTGTATGTCCTGGGCTCTGCATGGTCTGCTTCTCTTCAGGGAGGTGGGACCTCCCACAGGAGGGAAGCAGCCTGTTCCTGGACTCATGGTAGGAGCTCTGGCATCTCAGAGTGCCCAAGGACAGTTCACTGGTTGCCCGCACACAGCCCTGGCAAACGTAAAATGCCAGGGAGCTGCTGGCTTCAGTGCAGCCTGGGTAGCATTTTAAAAATTAACAGGGTAACGAAGACAGTCACTTGCCCCATCTAGGTTTCTACCAGCTGAAAGAGGCCCTAGCCTATTTCTGAGGAAAAGGGGGATTTCTTTGATTGAAACTGAGGGATAATTCCTGCAAATCTGAAGACTTTGAGCCAGGGTGCCCCAAATGAGCCTACACGTCAATTCTGCCCAGATAGCCTTCGATTTGGCCCATCCAGGATGTCACATCATGAAAATATCACATCCAATTCCAGCTTTCTGGGGCTTTTGGAAAAATCGGGTGATGTGGCTACACCAGGCCTCATTCCCAGATTCCCACAGCAATCTCTTATCCCCAGCCTGTGATCTCAGGTTTATTGGCCGCTAGTGTCCGCCTTGCTTACACCCAGCGCCCCCCGCTCGTTCAGGTCCCCCCCAGGCTCTGGGCAGCACAGTGTGGACCCCAGGTTTGAACCTGCAGAAGAGGATCTTGTGGTGGGCTTGCAAAGGCAGCAGCTGATAGTAGAGAAACCTGAGGAAAGCAGATGCTCCAGAAGAAAAGGCCGAAGCTATCTGCTATCCACGGCTAACATCTTCTCCCTCGCAGATTATAGCTCTAAATTCTACAACAACCTCCCACATTTACAGTTTATTTCATTCTTAGTAATTTCTGTAGTATTGCTCTCGCTGCCTCTAACACAGAGTGTGAGTCCACTGTCGCATTTTTAGTGGCTGGTGGATGGTAGAAATCCCCTTCCATTCCCCGTCTTGCCTGTACTCCTCTACCTCAGTGCCCCGTAGGAGCTTAGCATTGATGGGGAAACTGAGGCCCAGAGAGGTATGTGATTTGACCGAGATCCCGTAGTTAGCTCCTGGTAGAAGTGGGAATAGAACTGTCTCCTGTAATCCAAGGCCCTTTTAATCCCCACCACTCCACTTTACTTATTGACTCTGTGGTGCAAAATCAATACTTAGATAAAATCATCGTTCATCATCGTCAACCTCATCGAAAGCTCACATCTATTAAGACAGCATTCCAACTGAGAATTTCTTACCCCAGGTTCACCTGCATAGATTGCTGTACTAAGCAGCTTTCATTAGAGAGATATAACGTGGAGAATGTTTAAAGCAATGGTTTTCAACAGGGGGCCGCGTTGGCCCCATATGGGACATTTGACAATGTCCAGAAAAGACTTATTTGGTCACAAGTTGGGGAGAGGTGTTTCTGGTATCTAATAGGTATTGGCTAGGGATGTCGCTCAACATCTTCCATTTCACAGCTTGGCCCCACACAACAAAGAGTCATCTCGCCTGAAATGTCACTAGTGCTGCAGTTTAAGAGCCCTGGTTTAAAGACAAATTCTGCATTTGGTATCAGTGGACTGAAGAGATTCACAAGGCCTCGGCTCCACAGACATACTAAGGAGCCACAGAATGGAGTACCCCATAAATACATGTGTGACTATTTCTCTGATATTTATATGGACACGATTGTGACTTCTAAAGTAAAAAATCCTTTTAAAACATTACTGAATTCCAAGTCGCTCTTGGCCATCCGGTGTGTTTCTGAATCAAAAGACAAGAAAAATAAAATTGCTCTTAGGTGGAGGGGTCTGAAAATATTTTGATGTTTAAAAGGAGCCCTGTCAAAAATATCATGCTGCTGCTGTCTTTCATGATAAATTTTCAGTTCAGTTGTCGCTCCCAATCCAAAGGAAAAATCCTTAGGGCCTGATGACTCTCACCAGTGGTGACATGTTTGGGCAGATCTGGCAAGCAGATGTGTGTGGTGGGGAAACTTTCCATTCTAGAATAGTTCCTTCTGAGGAAGGAGGGGGGTTACAGTGGAGAAAAATGTCCCTGGACAATCTGCCCCTTTGTGAATCAGTGCTGCCATGTTGGCTGCCCCCCTAGCAGCCTCATCTTCCTAAAATCTTCAGTATAGAGGCCATTCAATAAATACATCTGGTATTGGCCACCGTTTTTCTAGCTCTGCTTTGACAAGGAATGGATTTAATCAGATTCAAAGGGACCTAAGACTCTTTCCATAATAGTGTTACAGCTCCGAAAGAGCTCCAGAAGATGGATTATCAAAAACCAAAGTTTCAAGTAAGCAAGGGTCTGAAGCCTTACAGACGTTTATCAAGTTCTTTGGGGCACATACTGTATTCAGTATTTTGATGGAACAACCCAGTTAGTCTTCAGAGCAACCTATAAAGAAAGCATTAATATTGTGACCATTTTATAGATCTAGAAACTGAGGTGTAGACCCACTAAGTGACTTGCCCAAGGACACACAGTAATTCCTACTTCTCTAGCCATTGGTATGATAATATATGGCCACACTATTGAGTCAGCAAACTATTATTTTAAACTCCAGCCCTTATTTATTTAATTGGAAATTGTAACCCTGGTACAGACATGAAGTTATAGGAAATGATTATTTGGGCTAGTTTTAATATATTTGGTAAAAGCAAGTATCTATACAATACCCAAGGCTAGTGTTTATATAGAATAATATTTATATAATAGTATCTTCATCTGTCCTCATTCAGAACCTCCACTATCTATGGGATGGTGTGCAGGGGCATGTGGAGGCAGCTTGGAGGGAGCACAGTAATACACACAGTCAGGAATCAGACTCTTTCATTAATAAGATGTGGCCTAAAACAGGTAACTTGGATTCTCGAGGTTTCATCCTTCTGTCACACTAGGGAGGTCATAGTTTAATTTTTTTTTTTTTTTTAAAGATTTTATTTTATTTTATTCATTTATGCCCCCCTTGCTGCTTGTGCTCGCTGGGTCAGCCAACCACGCCGGGCGGGCGGGCCTGCCTTCACCAGGAGGCCCCGGTAACCGAACCCGGGGCCTCCCACATGGTAAACGGGAGCCCTACTGATTGAGCCACAGCCGCTTCCCATAGTTTAATTTTAATCACTTATTCAACAGCCATTTATTTGGCACCTATTACATACCTTGAATATGATGGCAAGCTCACTTTCTCTTACTGAGACTAACACAAATCACCCTAGTATAATGTGATTCATTCTAGGGGAGAGGTCTATACAAGGGCTTTGAGTGGTGCAGGCTGCCAATTCAGGCTGATGTCATCAAATGTTTATTGAGTGCCTTCTGTGTTCCAGGCTGTATTCCAGGAGCTCAAGATTGCAAATGCATTTTAGTGGGGGTGGGGGAGAGGCAGTAAACAAGAAAGCAAACAAATAAAATGAATTCAGACTGATAGGTTACATGAAGAAAATACAACAGAGTAGGACGATAAAGAGTGACTTGAGATGGGAGCTACTTGACCTAGGGTCATCAGAGAAGCTTTCTTGAAGGAGGTGATACTGAGACCAGCTTTGAAAAAAAAGAACAATTTTCTGGGCATAGAACTGGGTGGAATGGCCTTGATGTTACTTAGGCTCAAAAGTTCATTACTTTTTTAAAAGAGAAGTTCAGATATCAAGTATATGAAATTGCTTCTTGGTATTATTTTTTATTTTGTTTTATTTTCAATATTTTGTAAATATTCAACGTGTACTTGAAGAGAATGTATAGTCACTGTTTGGGTACATGTTCTCTGCATGCCTTTTAGATGAGCTTTTTAATTATCTAACTGGCATCTTCTAAATCTCTATTAATGTTTTAGCTGTTTAACACTTCTGAGAGATGAGAATTAAAATCCTCATGACAATTATGGATTTGGTCATTTCTCTTAGTAATTCTTTCAACCTTTGTTTTATCTATTTCTAAGATATGCCTTTAGCTGTATGAAATTGCATTATGTAGTATCATTGCTCCTGGTGGTGGGTTCTTCTAATCGTTAATTAATATCTCCCTTTAATTCTTTTACCTTTAAATTTTATTTTGTCTGATAATATTGCTCTAACAACATCCGTTTAGTTAATATGGTGAGTGTATGTTTTTTCCATACTTTTATTTTCAATTGTCATGTGTCACTGGTCCACTTTATAAACAGCATAAAGCTGGACTTGGGGGAAATCTGGGCACCTGTCTTTTAATGGGTGAATTTAAGCTGTTTATATTTATTGTAACCTATCGATCTAGACTTAACTCTCTCTTATTTTGCATGTTCTATTATCATGGGTTATTTTTTTATTTACTTACTTTTCTCTCATTGTTAGCCCTTTTTAAATTACTTGCATTTTCTTTATTTCTTTTCATTTCCTTCTCTGCTGGTTTGGAAGTTACACATCCTACGATTCTTCTTTTAGATGTTTATCTTAATATCTAAAGCAGAATTTGGCAAACACTCTGAGGCTCTTGATGCATCAGGTTGGTATAAGGGCTTTCTTTAGTGTACTGGTTTGCCAGCAATTGGATCTTTGATAGGATGGGATGTTAATGAACGTGCAGAACATGGTTATTGTGATGATTGTACCTTGGTGTGTGGATTTCCAGCTTGCCTCTGCCAAGACCTGTGCCTGTTGCCCAAGGGTGCCTGGTAATTGACAAACTGCAAAGCCCTCATGGGTTACAGGTAACATGGAGGCTTCCAAGCAAGGAGTCATTTGGTTTCTTTTTGTTACTCATCCTCTTGGCTACATTTGAGCTCTTGTAAGTGATGACAAATGTTAAATAGCTCCTGTAAAACCGTTGAATTGTCAGTTTTTAAACTGCATAAAACACTGACATTTTCATTAGATCCCAGCCCTGAGGAATGTCCGGCTTTCATCCTAACAGATTTGTTTACTTCTGCAAAGAGTCTTAATGTGCTGCCTATGGGAGAGATCTTACTGTCACCTGCTCTTAAATGGGAAAGTCTTTGTTCAGCCAAATTTTTTGTAAAGCATTTGCAAGAAGGCTTTTTCACTTCCCCTTTTCCTCCCCCACCATCTCCCAAAAGGGTAAAGGATGGGAATAAAGTCTTTGAAGAACTTTTGTATTGGGCAGGAAAATTTTCAACATAAAATAATCCTGCACAGTCCATTAGGAGACACAATGTTGGAGAGATACTATTAAACCACTATTTAGTTTCAACGTATCCTGTTAATAAGTAAGTCATATCTATGTTTTGTGTGTTTTTTGCCTCAATCCTTTGGTCTACATTTAAACAGATATTTTGATTTTGGATTTATAAACTTTCTTGTGTATATTAGTAGAGAAAACATTTTAAACTGCTGGGTCCTTCTAAGCAAATAAGAAAAGAGAGGGCTTCTTATCTTCTGATCATTGCGTTAGATTTTTGCAGAAGATGCCAAATTCTTCATGAACAAATGTACAGTCATCTCAATTTAACAAGCTGGAAAATGTGTGTGTTGAAAGACAAACTTTTCTTAATACGGCCAGGGCTGGGGATGTTAACTTTCCTGGCATCAACATGTTTGCAATTTGTGACAGGATTTCTCACTTAAGTTTTTAAAGGAACCTTCCTATTCTTTGTTAGCTTTTTGAATATGTCATGGTCAGGTTTGTCTACTTTTACATTTCCAGAGAGACAGATTGGCATGGGGAAGCAAGGATTTTGAGTTGGGGAGATCAGCATTTGAATTCTGGTTTCTAGGACATACTAATTGCATAATTATGGATGAGTTCATGAACATTTCTGAGTTTGGGTTTTCTCATTTAAGAGACAGAAATGATAATACTGGCTTTGTAGGGTGTGATATGAACATTACTTGAGATAATGTATGTAAAGTTCTTGGCACAGAGCCTGGTACATAGTAGCAGACCATTCAATGCCATATTGATGACAATGATGAGGATGATGAGGGTGGTGGGAATAATGATGATGGAGAAGATGGGAGTGTTGCTGGAGGTGCTAACAGTGATGAAGATGGTGATGGTGGTGATGATTAAGATGGTGGTGGTGGTGATAGTGGGATGGTAGGAGTCCTTTGAAAAAGACTGAGAGAGGTTATCACATAATCAAAGAACCTGAGAATTAGCAGTATTATTCACAACAAGCTTAATATACAGTTTTCCTGCTTCTTCATAGGAATTTCCAGTCACTACGAGGTCCTTTCTTAGAGAAGTTCTCTGTAGACAAATTCATTTATGCAGTTGTGTTTTCAGACCAGGATTTGTCATAAATAAGCTAAGAAGTGTACTCTGAATCACTCGATCCTGTTCACATCTATCTCCTTCCTAAAGCTTGCTCATCCTTTGGCTTCTGTGTCAGTGAACTTTTTAGAGTTCTTTTGTCTCCTTGAACATTTTCCTGCCATCTCTTTCCTGTCTTCTCTTTCTGTAGGCATTTGGATACATGAGGCGAAACTCAGAAAGGTCAGGGTAGGAAAAGAAAAGGGACCAACAGAGGCTGAGGTGGAACATGAGTGTCACAGAAGCAGAGAAGGCAGTCAGTTCCAATCAGAGAAGGAAGGTCAACAGGTGTGAATATGAGTGAGGTGGAAGATAAGGAGACTGGGCAAGACCATTACTTTTGACACTGAAAGTTCACTTTGGGCATCTGAGACAAAAAATCACCCAGATGCTGAAAGAAGAAGAGTTGAGAAGTACATTGGATGAAAAGGGGTGGAAGCCTCAGATGTATTTCTTTTTTCAAGTAGAAAAGGAAGGATAGAGAGGATGTTGCAGAACAGGAAGATTTTTTTTCAGTTAGGGGAGAATTAGGTCTATTTATAGACCAAGAGGAGGAAGGATCCATAGGAAGCTGAGTGTGAAGATACAAAAGCAAGAGGATTCAGATTGTGATCCATAGAGGGAAAGGAAAAGGTGGGAGGATGAGCCACCACACCCCACCCCTCCCACCCCATCAGCCCTAACCCCTGCCCCCTCAGCAGCTGAAAAGATGAGGAGACTAGGAACACTAGGTGAGGATAAGTGAGTCAGTGGGGCTCGTGCTGGGTGTTGGTTCTCTCTTAAAAGGAGGTGAGGTCTCTCTTGAGAGTGAGAGGGGTTTACAGGTGTCGGGTGCTGATGAGACGGTTTAACAAGAACTACTGTCGGAAACAGGAGAGGGAATCTACCAGCAATGACTAAAAGACTTGCCAAGGAGCACTGTGAAAGGGAGAAGGCATGTGCTTCTGGATCTTCCCATATTATGCTGGCCCTAGTTTCTATTTCCAGGCTCTACCCTAAGTTCCTGAAACCAGTGCTGCCACTCCCCATGGGACCTACCCTGTCCATCTCCCCATGCCCAGCCTTGCTCTCGGATAGAGAGCACATGGAAATGAACAAATGGACCGATTTACATCAAGGTGATGCCCAGACATTAGTGTGACAGGCAGATGAGTAGAAGGAGCACAGGATCAGGAGTCAAGGGCTTGGGGTGTAGTCACAGGTCCCATCAGTTCACCTATTATTGCCTGTAGTGCAGGGTGTCATGTCATTTGTGTCTTGCTTGCTTGCCATTGTTGTACCAGCATGTAGTCCAGTATCTGGTAACCTGGAGAGAAATATGAAGGCTCTTCAGACACCTTCATCCTGTACAAATGGGAGGGGTAATTATTCGAATATGCATTTTAACAGGCACAATATCAACCCAAAGAATGACCCTGTAATGGTAGAATGCCACTTACCAGTGGCTGGCAGGTGAAGGGAGAGACTTTCAGCAGCACCCATGGGGGCTTTCCAGAGCTGCCTAAGATTTCACCCCTGAGATGTTTCTTATCCCTTCGGTAAGCTGAGCCAGGTTTATTTAGTCATTTCTCATTCTAGCTGTTGAAAGAAATATACTTTTTCTTTGTAGACAAGAAGCTGAAGTCCTACCAAAGCAAGAGAGAAGAAAATGAGTTTCACATAAAGGAGCAGAACTCCTTCCTGCCTACCATGTCTCACCTCCCATCCCCTCCCCTCCTAAAGGAGATCTTTCTCTGCCTTTCTCCATGACTCCACCAGTGTGGAGAAATCAATTGTCAGCCAAATCCCAAAAGAATAAGAGGAAAATATCTCCTCAGAAGGAGAGGGCAGAGGGGAGAGATAGAAGCATCAATAAAGGCTGGGGGAATTGGCCGAGAAGATGTGGAATCCAAGAGGGTATTTATTTTCAAAACAAAAGCTTACCAATCAGGCACTTTTCAACAGATGTGAAAAATGGAATTAGCAAAGCATGTGCCTGGGCATGGGGACATGCCCACAATGGCCCAAGCTACTGAGTCAGCAGGAGTGACTTTTGTTCTCTGTGCCCTGGCAGCAACCTCTGAGTAAGGGGGACTTATCAGTAAGCTACCTGTAAGCCAGGGGAAGGTCATGTCTGGTCTTCCAGTTTTGCTGGGTCACCTAGAATCCCAACTTCCTGCTTTTCCCATACCTTGGGACAACCCAAAGGAGCCTCATCAGCCATTGCCTTGGCAGACAGGCTGGCATGATTGAAGAGATGTCCCTCACAGAGCCTGCTTTTGGGGGCATCTTCTTGGGTGCTGCTCTTTTCCAAAAATGCTTCTTACAAAAAGGCCTTTGAGATAGGGAAGCTGTTTTTTTCTTTAGAATTATATCTATTATATTCAGATATAACTGAATTCAAAATCTGCCTCTGCCATTTATATGCTGTGTGGCCATACCCAACTGGATTACCTTCACTGAGCCTCGGTTTCCTCAGTGGTAAAGTGGGGTAAATAGGGACGGTCTTACAGGGTGTGCTAAGGATGAGGATAAAGGAGGTGAGGTGCCTGGCAAAGAGAAGGAGGTCAATGACTGGCAGAGAGCCTGGCTGGAGAGCCACCTGGGGTCCACTCTAGACTTTGGGTTGTTTATCCTTGTTGTGGATGTTTGGTTTGGGCCTCGGACAGCTGCTTCGTCGGTCCGAACCACACACACACTCATGTTTTGAGTGGTAATTCTCTTTGTAAATAGCTCCTGGCTTGCTTGAATAACATCTTCCAGCCTTGCCCGAGCCCTGGGTCTCAGAGCCCGCATCTGGAAAATGAAGGGGATGAACTCGATTTTCATGCATTTGGACCAGCTTTGGGGTTTCATTCCAGTCCTAAGGTCCAGGGACTCTCCTTCACACTTTCTGCACTGAAGACCTCACTCCCCCATCACAACACTCGGTCCACAAGCGTGCAGTGATACAGTCGTGCATGATAAAATGCAATCCCAAGTAAGAGAAGAGACGAAAGGCAAAAAATGAGAAAAACACTTCTCTGTATTTCCCAACTGCTCTCTAATGAACATGTGTTTCTAAAAATTTGTTTGGAAAACAAAATACTGAAAAACACAAGTAAGTGAACATCAACCACAATTCTACACCTTAAAGTTATAGAGAGATATAAAACAAGATATCTAAGTCCCTACCCGCTGCCCCCTTTCAGCTATTTGTTCCCACTTCCAGATGCAACCACTGTTGACAGTATTGTGTGTGTCCTTCCCAGTTTTCCCCAAGTTTATAGTTCATATCCATATTTACATGTATGCATACATAAGTAATTTTTACAGAAACAGAATCATGGTTTGTGATTTGCATTTTGGGGTCCTTGTTCACTCAATATCTATATTCCCTCTTTCCGATCAGTATATGCAGATATACCTCCTCTGTTTAACACAGAAAATTGTATGGAAAAGCCATATACGTGCCATTATACCCCTTCTGATGGGCATTCGGTTGTTGGCAGATTTTTGTTGGTACCCAGAGGCCTGCAGTGAACATCTATCCGCGTATGTCTCACTCTGTGTTCTAGCGCTTTTATTCATGTAGAATCAACTAGAAGTATGAGTTCTGAGCTGGACAATATGCCCTCTTTAAATTTTAAGAAAACATCCAAATTGTCTTCTAAAACGTTTGGAAACACCTTACACACCCATTTCACCATATCCTTACCAGCTTTGGATATCATAAGTTTTAAAGCAGTTTAGCCAATCTGACGGTGGAAATTCTCACTCTATTTTAATTGTTTATTCCTCTTACTTAGATTTAGCTCCTTTTCATTTGTTCACTGGCCATTTGTGTTCTATGGATTACCCATTCATATCCTTGCCCACTTTTTGAACAGGATCGTTTGTCTTTTAAAATATATCATCTTATTTTTATAATTAGCGAAAGAAAAAACCTAATAAAGTGATATTTTAAAAGATACTTTGAGAGTGCAAAACCTCCCAAGGCTGCTGGAAGGATGCAGGTTCATCAGAAGGGAGGTGGGTGAGCACAAAGTAGCAATACCTCCTTTGGTGTGCTGTGAACTCACGGGGCATTTTCTTTCACATACATCATTGCCTCCATCTGCTCCTCAGTGCAGTCCTGGGAGGTGGGCTGATCTCTGAGTGACCTCTGGGCTGTCAGACCTTCAACTTGTCCCTGACTGATGAGGCTTGCCTCTTAGGCTTGACCTGACTGCCGGCAGCCAGCAGAGTCCTGAACCGCTGGCCTGCTTGTGTCCTGCTGGGACCATTGCCTGACAGCTTTCCCTAGTCGTCCCCATTCCTCCCCCTCCCAACACCCCCACTACCACCACCAACCTCGGAGCTCTGAACACTTCTTGGAGGCCGGGGAACTCATTTACCAGCCCCTTCAGGAATTCAGTGCCATCCAAAAGACTTCTCACAAAGCCCTTGGGGTGGGGGGAGGTTATGCTTACTAAGAAAATATTAGTTGTCATTTATTGAGCACGTACCATGTACCAGACTGATGCCCATGGTTGCTCAAGCTAAACTGTCCATTGCATGACTCCAGAGGGCACCACTCACTGCGTTGTCTTTGTAGATTTTCAGAATTGTCTCTGGCAGATGGCAGTCTGGTGTCCTGAAGAAGGGCACTTCATTTTCTAATTCACGCAGTGCTAGCTGTGTGCCAGGCACTGCACCAAGTGCCTGAAATGTGTTCTTCCTTTTAATCATTATAACAGCCTGTTGGAGTTGGTGATGCTACTTCCCTATCTATAGCTGAGAAAACAGAGTCTCAGAGAGGTTAACTCATTTGTCCCAGTCACCCAGCTAATAAGGGAATTCAAACTAAGGTGCAGCTGACTCCATAGTCTGTGTTTAACTCTTGCTGTGCTCTCCCTCTATACTGGGATCCAGTTATCCCCAGCACTGGGTTCAACCAGCCTGCCCACCGCTTGCTTCCCATGATGCTCAGGAAAGGCTGGCGTGGCCCATGGGCAGGACTGCTCGGCCACGATGAACTTGAAACTACCCGCGGAGCCCTCATGGCCCAATAGTGCCTTTCTGTGAGCTAAAACCAAGTTCTGCCCTGCAGCAGCCTCACCGAGGGGTTGACATCTCTGGATCTTCACATGGGAATGGAGGAGCCCTGCTTTTTCGATGCACTCTCATTCTGAATCAGGGTTCCCTGGTCTCGGTCCCCGGATCGGTTTTCCTCCACCTTCTGCCCCACTCAGGGAACTGCAACACAGGGGTGCTAAGAGCAAGAGCACCATCTCCCATCTCCTGCCTCGGCCTGGTGGATGGGGACTGGGTGAGAGGGTTTTTCTGGCATTGGTTCATCAGGCTGTGGGGATTTCCCTCTCACCCTCTGCTTTCATGTCTGAGGCCCGCGTGTCCTTTTAACATTCCATGGGCTTACTGGGGCCCAAGTTAAAAGTTGTCTTTAGGATCCATCTGTCCCGAGTCAGTTGCCGAGGCTTTATTGACATAGTTCTTTCTCTTGAAAAATGCCCCAGATGGTTCACATGCTGACGCCCCCCATGGCTCCCTGACTGATGGGGCAAGGCCCTGGTTGGAGACTGTTCCTGGAAGGAGGTCTGGGAATGGCGTTACCGCCAGGGTCAGGAAGCAACCCAGCTTGGAGCCTCTGCTGCTTCCTTGGGGGAAAACCAGTGAGCAAACAAACTCAATGTTGATGCCAGCCTGTCGTTGGGAGCCATGAGGCAGAGTTCTGGGCTCGGCTCAGGGCTGCATATCCCAGTGGGGTAAGTTTATTGTCTCTTGTGGTTTCAAATTTTGTGTCTGGTCAATGAAAAAGGATGTTTTTGCTGTTTAGAAGACAACGATATTTACTTACCACCCCACCACTCACTGTCAGATTGATCCTATGCAAGTAGTTTTACTTTTCCAAGCCTCTGAATCCTAGCTGGATTGGGATCGATAAGGTCTGCTTTATAAGGGCATTGTTAGGATTCAAGGGGATAATCTTTAATCCTAAAGCCTAGCCTAGAGGCTGGCACGTAGAAACCACTGAATAGTGTAAACACTGTCCAGCTCAGGGGACAAGGTAAATAATACTCTACACCAAAGACAAAGTATATTGCCCTGACTCTGCTGATGTGGATTTTACAACTACTCTGGAGAACGATTTGGCAATATCTAGTCACGTTTAAGCTAGATATTCACTATGACATAGTCATTCGACTTCCAGGTATACAACCCAGAGAAAACCTTGACCCTGTGCATAAGAAGACACGTGCAGTTGGGGCCATTGAAGCTTTGTAATAGCGAAAAATTGGAAACAATCCAAATATTCATCCATATACATTCTGGTATATTTATGCAATAGGATACTTCACAGCATCAAAATGAACTGCATTAATTTGGGAAAACTGCAAAAAATTTTCTGTTCGCTGAAGAAACAAGCTATGTAGTGTTAAATGCAGTATAATAGCATTTGTTTAAAGTCCAAAAATGTGCAGATTTATACTCCATCTTATTATTAAATGCACACATAGAGTACAGCAGTATTAAAAGTATAACAAATACGCATAGAAATTTTGCCCACTTCAGTTTACTTTGGGTTTAGGGAAAGGAGGGGAATAAAAACAAGGATGGTTAAATTATGGGGTTAAATTATAACTGCATTTTTGTTTTAGAAAAAAGATTTGAGGGGAATATGGCAAAATGTTAAGATGTTTTCCACTGGATGGTGGGTACATAAGTGTTTTTAATATTATTTTGCTCTGCATTTTTGAAATACTTCACAATAAAATTTAATAAATACAATTAAGTTGACTTATAGAAGAAGAAAAAATAGCAAAATTATAAAAAATACTCCTTTCAAGGAGTTTGTATCTCTTTTTCCTACAAGAAGGAGAATGTACAGTAGCTTCATGATATACCACAAATGTGCAACAGTTTGGACCATGAGAAGATTAAAAAGAGAGTTTTAAAAGGTATTTGTTTAAAGCAACTATAAAATCTTTTTTGTTTAGTTAGAAATTACAATTGTTTTCAACACACTTATCTAAATAAATTAATAATGGCCAAATAGGTTACCGACTCAATCCCCAACTCAGATGTGTGCCTGAGTTTGTCAATTCAGAATGGGGAAATCTCGAGGTCAGGAGGTTTTTAGTAGCTCTAGTTACACTTTCGTTGTGATGGTCAAACGCAATAATACAATGTTACACTTTAATTATAAAATCTTTTCCCAGAGTAACTTAGATCTATGAATAGAATTTCTCTGAGCATCCTGGCTGGAATCTGCCATTGAGCTCATATAAGATGGTTTGGAATTAGCACTGAAAATACAAGGAAAGACAGTCCTACTGTGGCTCCAAGCCTCTTTCTAGGGCTTCTATGGGGTATTTAGATGCCAGGGTCCTCCTTTTGCATCTGAGAAGAGCTTGCTGCCCTGGGTTTCCCCTCTTTCCAGCACTCCTCTTATGTCTGTTGGTCCCATCCACCCAAACCTCACTGTGGTTGGGAAATATCACCTCCCCACTTGTTTCCTTCTTGGTGTTTCCCCAACCTCCCTTAAGTCTGTTCCTTCCTGGCCCAGGGTCACCTCGGGTACACCAGTGAGCCTTAGGCGCTGGGCCTGCAGTGGGAGCCCCCGCGTGAACCAGACAGACCCCTGGCCGCCCAGCCTTCCCTCTGGGAAGCCCTGCTCTCACACGCTGCCCGTTCCAAAGCTTCCTCGAGCCTCCCCTCCCGTGGCTGGAGGCTGAGGGAAAGAGGATTTTCCTTTCTTTTTTTTCAGTCTGGTTTCTTGATTTTGGTCTGCGGTTCTGCTCTGCCTCGCTTTGTTTATCAGCATCAAAGCAGGAACCAGCTGTGTTTGTTTGTGGATCTTTCATTTCCATGAAACCTGCAGAATTTTCTAGGTCACTCTGGGTTCTTAATCGTCAAAAAGGTAGTTCACATGGCCACAAAGGAAGGACTGGGGTAAAAAAAAAAAAAAAAAAAAAAAACAACCACAAAGGCCCCTCAGTAGCCCTGCACTTAGCCTGGATGACTGGGAATAACAATTAAACATACTGACTCAGTTTTAGCATCTTCCAGGGTGAAGTCCCCAAAAGATGGCTCTCTAACAAGAGAATTCAAATAGAAACCTTGCTTATTGTTTCTGAGCAATACCCTATGAGAAAGGTCTCATTTTAAGTTTAGCACCCCAGCAGTTGTTGGGGGGTGGGGGGGGGAGAGGTATTGGGAACATTTTTTTCGCCCCGAGTAGATGGACACTCAGTTGTATCATTATGGGCCCAGCAGCCACTTGAGGTCACGATTGTCCAGTTGCCTGTTGGGAGAGTATTTGGCTGAATGGAGCCCCAGTTCACGGTGGAAAGCTGAGCCATTTAACTGGCCACTTGACACCCAAGGGCAATTACTAGTGCAAAAATCCTGAGCCCTAAAACAGGAGGAACTGAAAGATGGAGGCCCCTTTCAGAATTCGGTCCTAAAGCTGTTACCCCATCGTGCTAAGTGCTGCCCAGTTTATAGCACAAACCGCTGTGGAGCTCATACTTACTGGTTGCTATTTATATTAAGGACAAGCCAGAGAATCCGGGCTGAATAGATGGCACGATTTGAATTTTTTGGTAAATGGAGGAATCCAAATAATTGAATCTTCGGGACCTCAGGCTAAGCAGCAGCCAGCTCAAAAGAGCCGTTTCCTCCTGGGCTCCCCCCCCCCCCACCAAATGGACTGACATACATCAGGCTCCTGAAATAGCAGAGACACGACCGTATTTGGATTTGTAACTCCCCGGGTGTGTTGCAGGCAGGTCTGGATCTCGTTGTCCATCGACTCTGCGATAAAATCAGGGCCTCTGCTTAGCTTGAGACAAGCCATTCGTTTGGATACCCACCCCTCTTAGGGAGGGAACGCCCACATGCTACAGGGGTGATTCCAGCTTGCTGGTGGGGCTCCCCTGTCACTCTGCACAGTTCAGCAAGCAGTCACTGCTCTGCCTTGGGTCCTCCTCCCACAGGCCTTCTATCCCCAGCCCATTTGGGGCATCCCTGAGATGGCAGCCTTAGCAGGGAGATGTGTGCCTTGGCCACTCCCGCCCACTGAGCAGGATGGCACAGCTGTGAAGAGCAAGGTCAGAAGCAGCAGCCCGCCTCCCCTCCCAATGTAAGTGCGTGTGCAAGTGAGAGTGGCGGCATAGGCCTCTCCTTTCTAAACAGCGTCCACCCCGTACCTCAGTGCCTCCACACGACACTGAGTGAACGGGCAAGGCCGAGAACCTCATCCAGGTGAGGCTCTGCGGTGCTCCGAGGGGAGTTGCCTTTCCTCCCCTTAGCACGGCGGGGGGGCGGGCCAGGGACTGAACCCAGAGCACCTGGCACTAATGGTTAATCGCTTCAGCAGCCATCATCAACATCACTGGCTGAACAGCGACATCCAGCAGGCACGGCCCCGAACTCGCCACTGAGTCCTCCTCCAAGCCGGGAGGTGGATACTGCTATTGACCTCATTTTGCAGGTGGAGAAACTGAATCTGTCAGAGGTTTAGTACCTTGCCCCAGGTGTTACCCAGCTAGAAAGTGGCAGGCTCAGAATTCACACCCAGGCCATCTGGTTCCAGAGCGCTTAACCACTAGTGTGCTTAACCACTGAGGCTACTAGTTATGATGATGATGATGATGATGACGGCAGTGTAGTCACCAGGCACTTGGCGTGCAGTAGTTCTCGGAGGTCGATACAGTGCTTACTACTGTTTTACACAGGAGAAAGCTGAGGTTTGGGGGGTTAAGTGACTCACCCAGAGTCACACACCTAATAGGTGTGAAGTTTCAGGATCTGGGACTCCTGATGTCTGTACTGCTGTGCCTATCTCAGGAAGTGTGTGTGGAGGAGGGGCATCGGGAAGTGGGGGTACGGCTGGACTTTCTGGCCAGGGTTCCTGCTGGTCCTTCTGCTGCCGTCTGAGGCTGCCACAGGAGAAGCTGCTCAGTGAGTTAGCCATGGGAAGAGGGGACAGCCTGTGAGGAGGCCGAAGGCGAGCGGGCTTGTGTCCAATGGCAGGACAGGACAGCGCTCAGGCCGGCGGGAATGTGGGGAGGGAACAGCATGCGTGTGTATTTCTAAGTTCTTGAGTATTGAGGTACAGACGATCCACCTCATGACCCTGAAGGAAGAGCTGTATGATACAAAGATGCTAGTTATGGTCTCGCTGATGGCAGAGTTCTGCAGACCCACCAGTCCTGGAAAAGAAGTGAGAGCAGGGGTTGTTCCACGGGAGGTCAACAGTTCTCCATTTGCGGGAAGGCCATGAAAATTTCTGAGAAGCTCCGGATCCTTTTCCCAGGAAAAAGCACATAGCATATATGAGACGTTACATATAACTTCAAGAGTTTCACGGGCACCTCTTGAAGCCCATCCATGAAGTGGGGAGCCACGGACCACTGGCCAGGACTCTGGTTGCCTTCACCTCACCTTGAGTCCCCTGGAAACATTGCTGGCCACACACAGCAAACCCCCTCTGCATACACCCTGCCACTCTTCCTTGCACATGCAGGCCAAAGCCTCCAGCTTCTTAACGCTTAGGTAATTAGGCATCAGTAAGTACTGCCTCAAAGAAGCCACACCATCTATAAACTCATCTTGATGGATGACTGCACATCTCGCCCTTTCTCCCCATGGCAGGACTAAATGATATCATTGCATGTATATTTTTAGACACACTGTTTTCTTTCCTGCTTAATTTCCTCATTAAAGGAAGTGCAGTGGAGAATAGGAACTTAAGACTTTGTAAAGGGAAAGAGTGATAGCACCTTTTCTTCCCCTTCTAAGCTGCCTATCTTAAAACTGACTCCTCCAAGGGTCAGTGGGAATCACCTACCATTGCCTTCTGATGGGAGGCAGCACATCCTAAAACTTTCCTAAATGCAGTCCCTATATGATATACCCCATTGTCATCCCACCCCCCACCCCCCATTAACTCTCTGGCATCACTTCCCTTTATCCTTCTCCACAATACTGGCCTCATAGAAGCTCCTCAAACAGGCCAGGCACCTCCGGCCTCAGGGCCTTTGCACTGGCTGTTCTCCTTACTGGAATTCTCTTCCCCCAATTACCTCATCCAAACCTTTAGTCAAATGTTACCTGTGCAAGGAAGCCTCATCCAAACACCCTATTTAAAAATAAACTCTGCCCCCTTCCCTGGTTTATTTGGCTCTTATCACCTTCTAGCATGCATTTCACACTGGATTTTGTTTATAAGACCCATGTGGGCAAGCATGTGGACTGTTTTGTTCGCTGTGTCCTGAACAGTGTTTGGCAGGTATTAGGAGTATTCAATATTTATAGGGTAAACAAAAGGACAGGTGATGTTCCAGGTAGGTTTGTAGAAGACAACATCTCAGGGATCGTAACTTGTTTGACCTAGTCCACCAAGAGACTTACCTTCCAAAACTCAAGTGCCACTCAGGCCCAGAGAAATGAGAATATCACACTTGCTGAGCTCTTGGGCTCTGCTCTAGCCAGGGCCCTTATGAAAGCAATTAGCACCTTGGTTTTCCAGAAATGATTTGAAAGCTCTGGTGGTTGGTGGTAACCAATCTGAAGACCCCTGATCTGGGCAGTGATTTTCCAAAGGAAATGAGCTCGGCCTCTCTCGGTCTCCATTCCCTGTCTTTCCTCCAGCGTCCCCTGAGGATAAAAAGCCATTGCTCTTTTTGTGGCTGAACTAGGGGTCTTGCCCTCAGGTTTTCAGCATAGTTATAGCCTTTAGCACTCACTTCCTTTCCTCGGCCAGCCGGGTTTGGCAACACTAGCCCCTCCCTAACTACAGCCCTGTGGGATCCAAGCTTCCTCAAGACGACAAGGTGTCCCTGGTACTGCTCTCCCGGGACATTTATATTCGCTTTTGGAAATTGTGGCCAAAACCTTTCTTGCTCTTTGGTCTCATTTCAAATGTACAATCACCCCCAACCTATGATATCACCTTTTGGGTTCTGTGCCTGAGTCCCTTAGGCTATGGGCTCTATTGTTTGAAACCCCTACCACTGCCGTGGAGATATTAAATTAAGCATTGCAGCTTAGCATGGAATGTGAAGATACTTGAAGCAGGATCTAAAAGACATTCTGCTTTCTTAGAAATGTAATAGTATATGGCCTTGGAATAGAGAGCAGAGCAGAAAGGAGCCTCCTGTTCCAGCACCGCGTCTGCCGCTTTCCAACGCAGAGGAGGTTAAATCATGAGCCGAATGTGGAGCATGTGAAAGGTTGAGGATGTGTTCTGTTTAGGAGATCCTGTAAATGGACTTGTTTTGCTGGGTGGAGGAATGAATCATTTCAGCCGTGCACACCAGCTGCAGGCTGTGGATGTAAAGCGAGGGCTTTCCCACAGCATGCGCTGTATATTTCATTGTTAGAGCTTTGCGTTTTGACAGGTAGTTCTTATCCTTCTGGAAGGAGAGGTCTGAAGCCAGCAGCTGGAGGAAGACCTGGCAGGGCCTGCTGTCTAAAATGAGAGCAAGCATGTGCACCAAAACCTCATTATAACATGACCTGTTATTACGTGGATTTTGATATCCCATGGGGCAAATATGTCTCCCAGCATAGAACAGCTCCATACAGCAGACGCCTGTTGTAACACGTCTAACCCGGAACACAACCTTGTTCCTGAATCCAGTGTTGTAAAGGGGATTGTGTAATTTTTTTTTTTAATTGACAAACACACCAAGCACAGATTGTGAATTATATATAGTCTATAAGGCAGTGAGTGGTACAGTAGTGGGTGGTATGTGTTCATTGAGGTCCTTCCTCTCCTAGAACTTATAGGTTCCTTTTGGGGAGGGTAGATTGATCGCAAAAAATGTCCCATATTCTTTAGGAACCCTATGTCCATACCCTTTGCAATGTGATTTTGCAGTTTCTCCCATAAAGAGTTGAATTCTGTTTCCCCTTCACTTGAGTCTGGGCTGGTCTTGAGGCTTTCTCTGGCCGACAGAATGTGGTAAAAATTGCAATCTGCTAGTTCTGAGCCTAAGCCTCAAGAGGCCTTGTGAGCTCCTGCTCACTTTCTCAGAACTCTGCCAAGCCACCTGAAGATGAACCCAGGTTAAGCATTGGAGGATGAGAGGCCACACAGCGGAGAGTCCAGTTGACCCAGCCAAGAGCATCTTAGGGGCACAGCCAGCCAAATCCCAAATACATGAGAGAGCCAAGCCAAGATCAGCAGATCCACCACCCAGCACATATCAAACATGAGTGACCTCACCAAGACAAGAAGAATCAACCAGCTGACCTGTAGACCCACGAAGGAAAACGAATGGTTGTTGTTTTAAGCCACTAAGATTTGGGGTGGTTTGTAACACCATAGTTAATGGCAACATGTAAGTAAACAAATACATAAGTGAGAAAAGTTCCGATAAGGAGAACATGCCTTGAAGGAAATAAAACAGGGTTACTTGATGGAATGTGACTTGGACAGTCCACTTTAGATAAGAATCTGAAGGAAGGCATTTCTGAGAAGGAGACAGGTGGGCCGAGACCTGAATGATTCAAGAGTGCTGACCATGGGAAGAGTTTTCTATGAAGCTAGAAAAGCGTGTGGAGGTCCCTTGACAGGGTTGGAGGAAATAATGACCTTGGAAGGGAATGGTAGGAGAAGAGGTCCGGGAGGCAGATTGCAGCAAGGACGTTGGGTTTTGCTACAAGTGCTGGGAGAAGCCTTTGAGGACTTTGATGCAGGGGAGTCACATAGTTTTAAGACTCTCTGGCTATGGTGTGGCAGCAAGACAGGATGCAGGGAACCCAGTAGCTAGACCACTGCAGACGTAAGATGAGCGACGCTGGCGAGCTTGACAAGGATGGCGCTCAAGTGGGCAATGCCCTCCATGGCTGCCACAGTACTTGCCATGTTCTTCGTTAACTTCGAGCGCAGCAAATGCGTTTGCCCATGATGGTGAGCTCCAGAGGGGGGGGCTATGTCTCCCTTATCTCTCATCTCCAATTGCTCGCACATAGAGTCTTAGCAAATGCTTGTCTCAGGCAAGCTCTTCCCGGCATCTTCAAACCCCATCCCATGCCGTGCTGTCCTGACCACTCAAGTGGATGGGGAGGGGGGCTCTTCTGCTTTGCCAGAACTGTGGAGGCTGCACAGAGCGGTCTAGAGCATGGTCTTTATTATTACTGTGCATCTCTTAATGGCCTATGGCCCCCACCCAGTCGGTTCCTCTCCAAGGCCTGGAGTGCGTGCCTGGGCTCTGTTTGGGGTTCAGCCTGACTCATCCAGTGACCATGGGGAAGTCCTTAGGCTTTTTGGCGCCTCTTTCCCTTGCTATAAAATTCCTCTGGTTTGCACTTCCCACCAACCCACCTCGAAGGCCTGTGACTGCTGTGATCCAGTGTTTATGGAGCACCCGGAGCTATGGAGGCAACCGGTGGGAGCAGATGCTGCATTTGAGACCCTGCCCTGATGAGCTAACTTTCCCCAAGTGCCTTGGGAATCACAAATAAAGGAACTTTATGAGGATATAACCTTATTATTTTTACCCTGTCTCTCACTGCCCTTTTATTAGTAGAATTATTTGGGGTTGGCCTTCTCCTTTCAACTGGCATAAATTTTCTTTGACTCAGCTTGGCTTTTTTTCTTTCTTTCTTTTTTTTCCTAGGGAGGGTGGGTGGAATTTAGAATTAAAAAGTAGCAATGCAATGGGAATGCAGACCTGTCTTAAATTTCACAGCAGTTCATGAACTTCAGGAAATCTGAACACACAGCATGCAATTAAGAGCAGGAGGGGATTTTTTTTTTTCAATCAGTTATGAAAGAGAAGGTGGCTTGGTGGAGAGGGGCTGTTTGCGGGCCTCTGGGGCCTGGACGGTGGTCTGGGGGTGGGGCAGACAATAGTCTGTTGGCAAGCCAGAAGCCTTGGCTGCATTTTGATCTCTTATCACCTTTAACCTGTCTCTGACGATGCCTGGCAAGTCCCTCTTCTGGTCGGAGAGACCAGAGCCTTGGCCTAAGGACTCCAGCCAGAGCTTGGGAAGGCCAGGGGGCCCGAGGGCCTGACCTCACTCCCAGAGGGTTCTCCTCGAGCCTCGCGTGTCACTGTGTGACTAACTCATGTCACCACTTCAGAGCTGCAGTTTTCCGTGGTGTGGTAGGGCGGGTCACTGAAGGCTGAGAACCAGGAAGGAGCCATCAGAGAGGCCATAAAGAGCCCGGGGAGTGCTATGAGCCAGCAGGCAGCAGCAAGGTGGGAGGGTGGGGGTGGGGGTGGGGGGGGTGCTACCCTGCAGCTGGTGCTCTATCTCTCGGCCTGGCTCAAACTGAACGAGAAAAGCCCTGCTGCTGCTGCTGCTCTGGAGGTTGGGGGAAGAAGTTCTGGGGAGGTAGCATGTAAAATGGCTAAGGCAAGTGCTCTGGAGCCTAGCAGACCTGTGTTCAAGTCCCTCCACCTCTCTGAGCCTCAGTTTCCTCATCTGTAAAATGGCATCATCCACTGACAGTTTATTTTGGTTATTCACTATGCCAATATGTATAAACTGCCAGTACTTCCTGGTGCCTGGGTAGGGATCTCGTAAATGTTTTTTTTAATCTCGGAATAGGATTCTGTAGAAGTGAAGGATATGGGTGATGGCAGAACTGGGTTGAATTCAAGCATAGTTGTGAACTATGGTGTCACTTTTAAGCAAATTACTCAGCCTCTGAAAGTCTCAGTTTAAGCAGCCTGAGTTTAAATCCAGGCCCTTTAGCTATGGAGCTAGGGAGCCTTGGGCAAGTTATTTCCCTTCCTTCAGCCTTTGGTCAAAAGGGCATAACAGAACCTTCTTTCCAGAGCTTTTACAGGGCTTATCAATAGTACATGCAAAGTCCTGGGCACGGGTAAGAACTCAACACAAAGTAGCTACTAATCAGAGTAACAATAATTATTATTTCTACTACCAATCCTGCAATAGTGCTTCAAGTTTGCCCTCAATTCTAAAATGCCCCTTCCGTTCATTAACAGCTCTTTTGTGATGAGGGGCAACACAACATTAAGTGCACTCATGAAATGTCAGCTGTATTCTCATTTCAGCTTTAAGAAATGAGAAAGGGAAGAAAACATGAGCTATGGAAATTCATGGCTCCTCCTTACTCCAAAAAAGTTTGTAGACAGGATTGTTCTGCCTTGGGCTGCTGGCACATGGCAAGCTTCGTTGCTCCCTGAACTCTGTGCATGCAGGTTGAAGATGAGGCAGGCTCACGAGGACTCAAGCAGGTTCTAGCCTTGGGGCTGCACAGCCCAGGCAGCTGGGTCTGGCAAGCGGAGGACTGCAGGTGAGACAGTTCTAGGCTGTGCAAATAGAAGTTGTGCAGGACCACATGAGAGGTGGCCCGATGGGTTGCCCATCTACCCCAGCCGTGCCTTTTATGGCTTGCCTCCAGCGAGCCGGGACGTGGCCTCTCGGTGCTGCCGCCCAGCTCGCTACCAGCTTCCGAGTTGACAGCAGCCAGATAGCTGCCATGGACCCCACAGTGGTGACTCCCCTCGCATCTGTTGCTCTTCACATCATCACTCCAGGTAGAGGAGGCATGCAAAGAACAGAGTAAATCTTCAGGCTCAACGAGCATATTCGTGGTTAATTCGTGGTTAATACGGATTGAGTGCTCACTGTTGGCCCAGCTCCGTGCTGAATGCTACACTCAGGCAAGTCGCAGATAACCCTGCAAGACAGTTACTATTGCCGATGCCCATTTTACAGTCGGCTATTGAGGCAGACAGAAAGCTAAATATTTTACTAGTAAATAGTGGAGATGAGATTCAGTCTGTCCAATGCCAAAGCCCATTCCTTACCCATGCCTGCATGTGCCAAGTCCCATAATTCCAACATGACAGAAGTGTTTGCCTTGAGACAAGGATGCTGGTAGGGAAGGAGGTGGTACAGATGAAGAATGCTTGGAGAGAGCCTGGTGTTTGGGAGTCAGATCTACTTGGGGACTATTCTTTTTCTCGGCCGCAGAGTCACACAGCCTGTAAAAGGTGCTTTGAAGGCCCTGTGGTTTCCTCAGCTCCCAGAGGCACATCTGCATGCTATGAAGTATCGCTTGTTGAGTCAACCTGGTAAAGCAGAAAAAGCCCCTTCGTCTGGGGCATCCTGGGGCAATTGCCTCACATACAGAGAGGGAAACTGAGGCCCATAGAGGTCACCCAGCTAAGGCTTTTGAACACTATACAGTTTGGCTGTTTGAGGGAGGCTGTGTGGAAAGCTTTTAAAGTTACATAGCACAAGTTAAAACCTGACCTTACCCCTCACCTGCTATTGCAGTGGGGCAAATCCCTTCACCCCAGGCAGACGCCGCAGTTCTCATCTAACAATGGGTCTAGCAATGCCCATGGGCAGGGCTATTCTGAGGCTCACTACCATGCATACAGAGTGCTCAGCTTGGTGCCTGGCATATAGGAAACTGCTCGATAAACATTAGCTAATATCATCTTCTCCAAGATTCCAAATATCCCCTGAAGGTCAAAATGTAGCCCTGATGTTATTTAAGCATGGAATCGCTTCCTTTTGTTCTTTCTGATGTCCACACGGGAGATGTGTGGAGGTGGGTGTGAAGAAGGCGATTGCAAGTACGGTTTCCCCTCAGTAATTGCATTCTCACTTTGGGGCCCCCGTGCGTCCTGCTGGCCCCACAGTATTTCTCCAGTGGCAGGACCAGTGGCCGAGGTGGACGTAAACGTGTGACAAAGCCTGCCTGGCCCCCAGTCCACTTTCTGGGCTGTTCCTGATGTGCTGCCAGGGCTGAACCGTAAAAGGCCGTGCTCCCTGGCAGTGGTCGTTGTTCCTCCTCTAGCCGGAATGACAGGCAGCCAGGAAAGCCCCTGCAGTGTCCCAGCACCACCTCCCCTCGGCAGCTCCATCAGTGGCCACACAAACCCTGGGCAGGAAGAACCGCACTTCCTGGGTCAGAGGGACTTTGGAAAATCTGGAGATTATTTGGTGAGGAAGGAAGCGGCCTGAGGAAACAGGGAGTTTTTAGGGACTTCTGAGTCTGGAGGAAGGCTGGCAGCGTCGTTCCCTTGTTCAGTCACCTACAGATATTAATTGGTACCTACTATGTGCCAGGTGCTACACTCTGGGAGTTCAGTGATGAACAAGACAAAACTGATTCCTTTCCTCACTGAGTTTCCCATCTAGTGAGGAAGAAGACTTCAGAGTCCTGATCGCTATGAAATCTGTCAAAGGGTGAAATAGGGACAGGGCAGGCTTCTGTGGGGTTTTCCTAAGTAAATCGTAAATCTCACTGATGGCCTGCAAGAGTCCTCTGCCCATAAGCATCAGGTCCCCTTATTGATGTTGGTCACAACTGGCTAAATTGATGATGAATTGGAACATGCCAAGGGGGAGGAAAAAGAAAATACTCAAGCAAGGAGAGGGGCCAGAAGTATGGAAAGGGCAGAGAAAAAAGGGAAGCTCCAAGGCTTTGGGATTTTCCTTGAACTTCCTGATCATATCCCAGGCTTCCGTAGCTTATCTGACCATGGACCATCTGTTCCTCTCTGGGCACAGTGGCTATGAATTGTCAGAAGGCTTTGAACTCCTGGGGGAGAGGGCTTCCCGGGTAGCCACCCCTTCCAATCAGGGCATCCGTCACGTCATCCGGTTGCTGCGGCTCCTCCTGGCCCTCCGTCAGCACTCACCTTCCAATCCCAGACCATTTGGAACCAATGTGGAAATCTTTATCTCACAAGGTTGCATGGTCACATCAGCAAGTGGGAAACTAGAACCCTAAAGATAAGACCTGGAATTTGCTTCTCCTCTGGCTGCATTTCATGCTCTGAGCACACTGTTCTTATGCCGCAATGCCCAGTAAACCCTTCTCCTTCTGCCCCACTCTGCCTGTGAGGCAGCTGGGACAAGAAGCAGCAGGATAAGATTTGTTCTGGGACATGGAATTGAAAGGGGAGGAGGTTCAAGGAACTATTTCCTTGGGAGGAAAGGAGAGTCAACAAATACAAGAAATGTAGTCATTTTGGAGGCCATCATCTAAAAGTAGAAATTTGTTGGGTATGTTTTTTTTAATCCCCAAACTTTGAGCACCACAAAATGATAATCAAGCCCAATTAATTATTTGTCATGTCATTTAAAAAATGATGCATAGTGGAATGTTTTTCAATTCTTGAGTTAATTGAAATTGGTGTTTATACAACTTGCCACAGTTTTAAAAAATGTGTATGAAGGACTAAAAACGTTAGCATAAGAAGAGTATTCGGCACATCACATGCAAAAACACTGAAAACCATTCGTCTAATTTAATTGTCAAGTTGTGCCAAAAACGCTAATGTAATATCTTTGAAGAGTAATTGGTACAAAGAATATCCTCAAAGAGAAATATTTCCACACGTCTGGCTCTTATCTTGCCCTCGTTAAAATTTTTCCTCTTCCATTGGCAGAGCGAACATGTGCCCCTTCCCTGCCCCTTCTGCTCAGGGATTGGATTTATTCTGCAGATTTTTCAGCCACTGAACTTTAACATGTTATCGGAATGAGTGCAGATCCCTTCTTTAGATTTGGCCCAGATAATCATGGAGGGATTTTTAATCCTTTGTTGCGCCAAATGTGGTTTTTGCATGTATTTGTTTAATCAGATAGGTCAGGAAGCTGCTGCCTGTTTGGATCCTTGGAGACAAAGGTACCTGCTCACTGGAGTGCAATGAATTCTGGGGTTTCGGTGGCATTTCCTTGAAGTGGGTCCAGAGGCAACTTTTAGCCTCTCCCCCTCAATCACATTACACAGAAGTTCCTGGAATGATCCCAAAGAGAGATGAATTAAAGGTGAGGAAAATGGAGAACCCATTCCATTTACAACACTGTGAAAAGAAGACGATAAAAGGAAGCCATGGTCCCTGGGTGCCGGGGTATTGAGAGCCACCCACAGTGTCCCTGGAATACTAAGCTCTCTGTTCTCCTTGCCTGCCCATCCCGTGACCCGGCTGTTTACACCGTCTTCTTGCAGCACCTTCCGTATTTGCCATGTTCTAACACAACAGACCCACCTCTGGCCACATGCCAGAGCCCCCTTGCTCTGCTCTGCATCTGTTTTCCCCCATTATCACTTAGTACCTTCCAACACCATAGTGACTTATTTATCTGTTCATTGTCAATCACCCTTGATAGCATGTAAGCTCCTTGAGGGCAGGGCTATTTGTTTTGTTCACTGTGTGCCTGGTGTAGGCACATAGTATGTGCTCAGTAAACATGTATTGAATGAATGGATGGAGGTTCAAGTAGTCACAAAATGATTGACGTAATAACAACCCTAGTAAGTGGAATAAGTAAACCATCATAGAGTCCATACATTAAAAAAAGAATAATAACCTAAATCAGGGGAGGGGTCCTTAACCTGTTTTGTTCCACGGACCCCTTTGCCAGTCAGATGAAAACCACGGACCCCTTACTAAGTCCACACTATACTGTGTATTATTTAATAAATGTATCACACCTGCACCAACATGTTCCCACAAGAATAATGGTTTTTTTTTGAATTTCAATTCAAGTCCACTGCCCCCTTGTTAAGAACCCCTGATCTAAATAGATCTTTTCAAGGCACAGAATGCCAAAGGCTCGGGCCTTCCTCTCGTCACTTTGAGATGTTGGTGTCATTCGAGTGAAGACCAGCCCGTGCTGTGCTCTGGCTAGTGGGTGGGATGCCCTGTGCCAGTGCCACTGAACAAAGCTGGTAACTTGCGAAGTTTCCCAGCCTTGTCCCTCAGCCAGCCTGCCGAAGAGCTTCTGGCTTTGCCAGCTGAGTTTTCCTCTCTCCCCCAACCCTCTGAGAAGGCCAACCTGCTGGACCACGCCTTTGGCATCTGTGATGCAGAATTTGGAAGATGGTGTGTATTTATGTTGGGGGGAAGAGTTAGGCCTGGGACAGGGGCTTTCCCTTGGAGAAAAAAGGAGAGTTGTACAGGAGAAATTTTGGATAGGATGGGGTAGGAGGTCCTGGAAAGGCTGTGTGGAACAAGGGAGGTGGCCCCAGCACAGACGGGATTTTACTGTACTCTTATGGAGTGGTGTGGTCGTTTGGCCCTTCACCAATGTCAGTCTGGGCACATGGTGGGATTTTATTTCCCCTCTTCCTGAAGTCAGGCTTGAGCTCTGGCCTGCTCCGGCTAATGAAGTATGAACAAAGTGGCAAGTATGACTTAGAGCTTTAAGAACCACATGTAGATCGACTGTGCCCTCTCCTTGCCTTTCCAGCTATGGAAGCGTGTGCCCAGACGGGGCCCAAGTAAGCACAACAAGCAGTCCCCCTCGCCAACCCATAGCAGACACATAGATGAGCAAGGAATCAACCTTGCCATCTAAAGCCACAGAGGTGTTCAGGTCATTTGTCACCACAGCATAATGTAGCACATCCTGACTGATGTGTAGACAGTGCCCTTCATGATGTTAAAGAAATCTAATAAAAAACATGGGTTTTTTTGTTTGTTTATTTGTTTGTTTTTACATTTCTCAATTAAATGTAATGGATACATATAAAAATTTTTTTTGAATCAAACAATATATTCCACAATATATTTGGTTCATAGAAACGCATTCATACAGTATTTGTCCTTTTGTGTCTGGCTTGCTTCACTCAACATAATGTCCTCCAGGTTCATCCATGTTGCCATACGCTTTATGACTTCATTTCTTCTTACAGCTGCATAATATTCCATCGTGTGAATAGACCACAGTTTGTTTATCCATTCGTCTGTTGATGGACACCTGGGTTGTTTCCAGCTTTTGGCAATGGTGAATAATGTGGCTATGAACATCGGTGTGCAGATGTCTGTTCGTGTCACTGCTCTCAGTTCTTCTGGGTATATACCCAGTAGTGGTATTGCAGGGTCACGTGGCAAGTCTATATTCAACTTCTTTAGGAACTGCCAAACAGTCCTCCATAGTGGTTGTACCATCCTGCATTCCCACCAACAGTGAAGAAGTGTTCCTGTCTCTCCACATCCTCTCCAACACTTGGAGTTCTCTGTCTTTTTAATAGTGACCATTCTGATAGGTGTGAAATGATATCAACATGGGTTTTTAAAGAAGGTCTTTTAATTAATTAATACATGCAACAAATGTTTATTGAGCACTTACTGTGTGCCAGGCACTGAATGAGGCACAGGCGGTACAGCAGTGCATAAGACAGACAAAAGCCCTGCCCTCAACAAGCTTATATTCTAGTTCAGAGTCAGACAATTTTTAAAGAAGATAAATATGTGAAATGTTGGTTGGTGGTAAGTGCTTCTGCTTATTATTAAGAAGAGGAAAGCCAGGAAAGAGGAGGCTATGAAGCAGGGGTGGGGGTTGCAATTTTAGATAGGATGGCTAGGGAAGTATAATATTTCAGTGAAAACCTGAGAGAGATTAGGGAGTGAGCCTTGCAGGTATCTGGGAGAAGCACATGCAAAAGCCCTGAGGTGGGAATGTGACCGGCATGTGTTCATGACACGTGACATGTTGTGAGCAAGGAAAACAATAGGAGAGGAGTCAGAGAGGAAACAAGGCCAGATCTGTAGGTCCTTGTAGACTAAGTACTTTGCCTTTGCCGTGAGTGAGAAGGGAAGCCATTGGAAGGGGTTGGGCAGATGCTCATATAATAACGTGACTTCATTTTGATGGTATTCCTCTGACTGATTGGTTGAGAATTCGTTGTGGGGCAAGGGCAGGAAGGCTGTTACACTAATCCGGAAAAGAGATGACACTTTGGACCAGGGTGGTAGCAGTGGAAGTGGTAAGATGTGGTTTGGATTTTGGATGGGTTTTGAGGGAATAGATGACGGTGTTTGCTGAAAGATTGGATATGGAGTGTGGGCGAATGAGAAGTCAAAGATCTGGCCTGAGCTGCCAGAAGAGTGGAGTTATCACTGTCTGAAATGGGAAGATGCCAGGAGGAGCCTAACTTAAGAGGAGAATGGGGAACTCGGTTTTGGACATGTTAAATTTGAAGTTCCTTCTAATGGTTGGTTGCTGGGTGATTCTTCCCCTACTTTCTCACCACTTTGAGCTTAGACCGCGTGGGTCCCAGATTTATAAGCATTTCCAAGTAAAACCAGGCAGCTGCCCCAAACTATGGCTCTCCTGTGCCCATCTGTGATTCATCACAGTTCAGAGGTAGCCCTCTGGGAGATGCCAAGAGACCATGAGCTTTCTCTCTCAATAATAACTCAGTTCTGCAATGTATTTGGCTAGGGGGGCCCATACACTTGTAATGAGCTGAATATAGATTCTTCTGAGCTATAAAATAAAATAATAATAACTATTTTAATCTACTGCATCTCCCTGCCAAGGCAGCTGAAGAGAAGACTTAAGCAATAAAGTTAGTCTGGAGAAAGAAAGGACGAAAACACTGAAAACAGCCACCTTCTCTAAGGAGATGGATTAGAAGGGTCCAAAGAAGGAAGACATCACCAGCACTAAAACTCACCAGATTGTGATAAAAGCCCTTGGGGAGGGTAAAGGCCAGAAGGAAAATTTCCAAGCTACTGTCTATTGCTCTACCAGTCGCTAGAGTGACCTCATCCCCACCCCCTGCTCCATCCTCCATCCACAGGTGATGATGACTCAAAGCCCGAATCAGCCTTTCACCAGTGCCAGAGCCCTGCTTCCAGCAGCCTCTGGGAACTCTCCTTCTCAGTATCTTCTCACCCTCATTCCAGATCCAGTCCTCTTCCTAGAAAACTTTTGGATCATCATCACCTCTTCCTTCTCTTTTACTTCCGCATCCAATAGGTCAGCCCTGCCACTGTCTGTTTCTTACCATCTTGCCATTTACCACTCAGTCAAGGCCACTGTCATCTCCCACCTGGACCACAGCAGCCTCCCACCTGATCATCCTGCTTCTATTCTAGTAGAATACCTACAGAAGGATCAGGTTTTAAAGTAAAGATTGGATCTCGCCCCACCTTAAAACCCTCCAGTGGAATTCCCCTCTCATTTGAATCAACTTGTGAGGTCTTCCAAGTTTCATATAATGAGGGGCTTGCCCACCTCTCAACCCCACTTTATGCCACCTCCCCCTTTATTCAGTTGGCCTCCTGTCTGTTCCTCACACTCTCTGGCCCCAGGGCCTTTGTACATTCCAACACCCTTCTCCCACTCCTGCCTGGCCTGCTCTCCTCCAGATCCGCATGTAATGGCACAAGGTTAAGTTGTCTTTTCCTGATTGATAGCACACCTGTTCACTGCATCACAGATTCCTCTCCATCATATAACCCTCGTTAGTTGTTTTCATGGCAATTATAACCATAGGAAAGGATCTTGTTTATGTCTTATGTATTGCCTCATATACAAGTGCTTTGAGAATAGGATCTTTTGTTTCCCTCTGTATTTCCAGCACCTGTATAACACACACACACACTATATATATATACACCCTATATAATGAATGAATGATAAGCATAACTGCAAGCAGTAATTAAGTATGCCAGGCATAATTCATGCAACTTTGTTCTCACCACCTCAGACTGTGCCTGGCACATGGTAGGTGCTGAAAACTTTTTGACAATGAATGAATGAATTTAATTCTTTATGCAACTCAGTTTGCAGGTGAGAGGTTACGTGTTTGCCCAAAGCTCCAATAGTTGATAAGTGGTGAGGTCAGGATTTGAACGCACAGATTAGATCAGATGCTCTCAACACATAGTCAGAAGCTCCGTGAATGAACATTTTAGAATGAAGGTCAAGTCTACTCAATCCAGAGCCAGAAAACTCAGGAGCAAGGACATTTTCCCCCAGGGTTAGAGACCTCTGCCTCCCCACTCGATTGTAATAATTTAATTTGAGGCATCAAGAAGAAATTTGGAATTTGAAAGAAATGTGTTCTTTGGATTTGAAACTTGACAGCAAAAGACTTTTGACTGCCGCCGCTTTCAGTTGCTGCTGCCAGTGCCTGCGAAGACAGGGTATTTACATCCAGCTCAGTGCAGCCCACGGTTCAGAGACGGAAATCAGATGATTATTTCTGAAAGTATTTTATTTTAAACGCTTTTGAGTGACAAATGATTTAGCAAGTTTTCAACACTGTGTTTCATGTGGTTTCGGTTGCCAAAGGGTGACTTACGGCCCAGCCCGGGCGCTCTAACCCAAGTGGGCTTACGGGGATCTCGGCAGTCACATCTTTTTTATTATGTTTAATAAAGTTTAGCACTTTTTCCTTTTTAAGTGCTTTATTATCATCCTGATGGCAGCATCTCAGCGGGCCGGGAAGGAAAACCAGCCCCATGTGATCGAGAGCCGTGCAGCATGGGAGCGAGGCCTCGCTGTGCCCCCAGCGCAGAGGTGCATAGCTAGAGGGGAAGGGGTTCGCTGCACCCTCCGCACGCCCCCCCCCCCAACCATTTATTCATCCCTTAAACAGCTATTTTAATTAGAGTTTGATCTGGCTGAGAATGACAGAAATTCTAAAATGAGAGTGAAAACGTTTGTTTCTGGCAGCCCATGTCCTGGTAAGCAACTCCCTGAGGTCATCGGGGACCCAGGTTCCTTAACTTGCTGCCCTGCCATCCTAGGAAAGGGGTACAGCCCACCACCTGTTTTTGTAAATAAAGTGTTACCGGGACACTCCCACGCTCATTCATTTCCGTATTGCCCATGGCTGCTTTTGTGCTACAGCGGACAGCTGACTAGTTGCCCCAGAGACCACATGGCCAGCAAAGCCTAAAATATTTACTATCTGGTCCTTTATAGAGAACACATATGGATCCCTGTCCTAGGACATGCCTTCCTCCTTCTGATTCAAAATGTCTGCTCCAGCGCCAGCCTTTGTGACTGTTAGCGGGAATGAAGGGTATAAAGGGAGCTGTCCTTCTTACTATATGGACACTTCCGAGAAATTGCACACAACCCTTCTGCTTACATTTCATTAGTCAGAATTTAGACAAATGTTCACACACAGCTGCAAGGAAACTGGGAAATGCAGTCGTTATTCTCGTAGCCATGTGTCCATTTAAAATCACAGATCCTCTAACTAAGAAGAATGGAGAACAGAAGCTGGGGTGGACGATGAGCAGCATTTCTGTCACAATAATCCTGCAACATGGATTATTATTCCCACACTGCAGTCGGAGAAACTGAATCTCGAGAGGTTAGGCAGCTTATTATAAGCCATATCCCAGTTTCCAAAAACTGGTTAAAATGTGGGAGAAAAATGCCACCTAGAGTGGGATGGGCAGTTCAATAAATGCCATTGGACTTGGTTATTATAAACTGTATTTGAACATCAGTGCTATGATCTTTTAAGTTGTCAGTAAGTTACCAAGTGCTTCGGCAAATAACTCCTAACACTAGATTACTATTTATTCATAACTAACACGATTTGATGCTAATAATTTTCTTTGCACCCTACAGTTATTTCCTAACTGTTTCAGAAACTTACTATATTTGTGTTTTATTTTAATGTGAATATATGTCATTTGAAAAACTCAATTTGTTATTAGAACCTGATTAAAATATCAGGAGACTGTTATAGATGCTAAATATTCTTTATTCAGGTCAATGTAACATATTCATGATTTGTGAGAAGGTTAGAAATTTTTTGATTGTATATTTTATTTACAAAATACTATGCACTGCTGGTATCACCATACAAAAGGAAATAAAGCCCATTGAAAAACTGTCTCAAAAAAAAAAAAAAATGCCATCTAGAATCGGGGGGCTAGCGTACCTCAAGGAAGCAGGGACGGTTTATGATCTCATTTTCATAATTTTGCTCTCTACCCAGGCCCTATAACTGGACCTCCCAGGCTCTATCTGCCAACTCTTTTCTTCCCCTGGACCTTGTTCACCTTCTTCAAGAACAGAATGGTATCCTTGCTGGCTCCAAAGAGCCATAAATTCCACCCATTTTCAAAACACCAAAAAGAAAGCCACCCCTTTGCTGGTCAGGGAGACTTTCAGAAAGCGACCCGTGTCATGCTCGTCTGGGAATCCCCCCGCGCCTGCGCCTCGCGCAGGCCTTGGGGCAGAGTAGTCGCTTAGCAAGCCATTACTGAGCTGAGTGCAACTGATGATGAGTGCCTTTGAAGTAAGAACCATATCATCCTTCTCCTTTGTCCAACTTCTTTTATGGTCGTAATCATGCTGCAAATCTTGTGAGTAACTGTACCAGTCAAAATTAGTTCATTTCCAAGTGGCAGAAGCCTAGCTCAAACTGGCTGAAGCTGCAAAGAATATTTATTGGCTAATGCTCCTGAGAAGCGCAGGCAGGGATGGCTGTGTTTGCAGGCACAGCTGCCTCTCGCCTCTCTCTGCCTCTGTGTCTCTCTCCACCTCCCTCCCTATGCCCTGCCCCTATTGCGTTCTCTCTCTGCTTCTCTCTGCATGTTGACCTCATTCCGGTCTTGAACAGGAAGCTTTCCTTACATGGCTGGAGGAAAGGTAGTGACTTCATGGTCTGTGGTCCTTTCAGCTCAGGATCCTGGAGGAAGATGGTGTGTCTCTCCGTCTGTCTGTCTGTCTCTCTCTCAGTGTTCACTTCTCAGGTATTATGGCACCCTAGCTCAGCCTTGACCTGTCACTGTTACCAGGAATGGAGCAATCCAACTGGCCAGGCCTCAGTCAGTGGCCCCTCCTGGGACTGGGAGGGAGGGAGTCATGCCCACCAAGCTCAGGGCAAGGTGGGGAAGGTTGGGGGGCTGGGTATGCAGAAACAACCTTTTGTTCCTCTTACAGACCCGGGCCTCAGAAAATAAAGTCTCTAAGATTGCATACTCATCAGTCCTGTCACGAAAGTCTCTCTGAGGAGAATTCAGACAGCCATTTGGGGGAAAACAGTCTACCCTACTTATTGCTAAAGAGCGGTTATTATTTCTTTTTAAACACTCATTAAGATTCTCAAAACTCAGCCTTCCCAACAAGCCGTGCCATCATCTTCATCACATGTGTGCATTCTCTTTGGCTCCGGGGCCAACGTTCAGGCCTTCTTTGACATCAGTTATTGTTTATTTAGGAATCTTATGTTTCTTTGACCTTCCATGTAAGGTTGATGGATGGGTTTTTAAGCATCTTTAAATGAATTACAATATACACCAAACTTATATTTTTGTAATATTTCTGCCAAAGTGGACTGCAATGGATGGCTTATTTCCACATTCCTTTGGAGTGTGCATGTTCATAAAATTTTACGCCTGTCAGTTGGTGATTTGCCAACATTCATTTTCTATAACATCATGGTCATTTTTTTAAAACAACAATAAAAAATTAAACACAGGTATTAGCATGGACAAAAATGTCTTCCAATAGCATTGAATATCTTGGCGAGAAAGGCAAGCTCCATAAAAGAAGATATAGCTGAAAAGAAATATGAAAAAGGATAGGAGAGTAACCTGGCTGGGTGAGCTCAGCATTCTTTGGTGTTGCACAAACCTTCAGGCCACCAACCTGGGAGGTCGCTTTCCCTGCAGGCAGGGTATACAGAACACTTAGACTTTTCTCATATGCCATTCTCAGATTCAATTAAGTGTATTTACTTATTCTATCAGTTGAGACTCTTTGGGTTTTAGGTAATGAATACCCAACTCAAACCGACTTAATTAAAAAAGAAGGCGGCGAGGGGGCGGAATTTTTAGCTTAAATAACAAGAATCTTCCAAGGACTTCAGGTGTAGCTGAATCCAGCAGTTCAAACGATGCCATCAGGACGCTGTCTCTCTCCATCTCTTGGCTCTGCTCTCCTTTTGGTTAGCTTCCTTCTCAAGTCAGCTTTCATCCTGTCGAGGCAAAATGGCTGCTGTCTACTGGCATCCCACCCAATCAGGAACTCCATGAAGAGATGGTGACTTTTCTGACAGCTCCAGCAAAAGTCCTAGTCAGAGTCTCATTGGGATCCATCACTGAGTCATATGTCTTGGCTGCATTTTGATTGCACAGGTCTGGTCACATGCTCTCACCTAGTTGGGAGAGGGGTCAACTGAGAGTGGAAGAGGAGTGGTTTCTTAAAGGAAATTTGGGGTGCTATTATTATAAGAAGGGGGGGATGGATACCATCCAGGAAAAAAGAGAGGTGATTACCATACCTACTTTTCTGAAAGGTTCAGTGGGGGAAATAGATGCACAGAATGGCTCCTTCCATCTATCTCCCCATCAAAGTTAGGGGCGTAATATTTAAAGAAGAGGCTTCTAGAAGGACCCTTACAAATCATGAAGACTAGTGATATTCAGACATGATTTTAGTTTTCATTTTCAAATTAAATGTTCAGGCAAATGCCAGGAATTGCTTGGTTAAATTTGGATGGACCCAAAGCCCAATTTTCACAGTCCTGCTCTTTATCTACCACACAAACATACCTACAGCATCTAAAGAACTTCTTTGGATTTCCAAGAAATAGATGTCGAAAACTGAATCTGTGCAAGCCCACAATTTAACATATGGACAAAATAAAAGCCAGAGATATAAAGGAGTTTGCCCAAGGTCATACAGCTTGTCATCTTACAAGGTGACAACTGGTGCTAACTCCCAGGATGTCTGATTTCTAGCCCAAAGTTTTTCTTCTTCTTTTTTTTAAGAGAAAGAAGTGGTAGTGTGGTGAACTTTCTACTAGGTACATGCTGACTTCTTCTAAATCATCTGCCCAAACTGACGAAGCCGAGTTAACCTTTAGTCACCAACACACTGACAAGCCAACCTTTCAAGTTGCCCGTCCTAAGCCGTGGGGAGGAGCTCCAGAGTGGTCTCCTCCACCACTTGGGGTCTTGCTGGGAGGCAAGGTTCAGTGTGCTCAGAAAAGGATGTTAGGGACTCGGTGGCACAACAACCTGCAAAGTCAGTGGCTTCAATACTCTGCCACATGGTGGTTTCCCTCTTTCGGTTCCCTTTTGATCATATTTCCAATGTGTGTTGGTAAGGTTTTTGACCAAATGATAGATATTCCTCATCCTTCTATGTAATTATTACAGTTATCTCAAAACGACCTCAAAACCTGGTAGGCCTAAAAACCATTCCTATTGTATCTCACTCTGCTGTGAGTAAGGAATTCCATCAGAGCTGAGCTGGGAAATCCTGTTCCAGTAGATAGACTGGAAAGTCCAAGGTGGCTTCGGTCACATGGCTGGGGCCTGCGTAGGGATGGCTGGAAGGCTGGGCTCACCTGGGCCCCTCTTCTTCTCCATGCACTCCCAGAGCCTCCCCTCTGGTCTCTGTATCTGAGTAGTCAGATTCCTTACATGGCGTCTTAGGGCTCCAAGAGACCAAGGCAGAAGCCATCAGTCCTCTGAAAGGCTGGACCAGGAATCAACATAGCACCACTTCCACGTATCTTGGTCAAATCAGTCACAGTCCAGCCCAGATTCAGTGGGCAGGAAAATGAACCCCACTTCTCATTCCCATTGTTAATCTGCCACAGTAATATAATAGACCAGTGCCCTTAGAACAAGCACTGTTGCAGTTTACAGAAATCTCCGGATTTCCCAGATGAGATGCAGCTTTGGAATTTAATCAAGGAAGTGCCACATTTCTAGTACAGAAGCTCTTTGGCAACAGCCTTCCAGGTGGGTACGCTAATGTACGTTTCTGCATCAGAGGACCCTTAAAGCAGAGCTACTCGTGCCTGGCTTATGCATCCTTATCTGGGGATCTTGTTAAAATGAAGATTCTGTGTCAGTAGATCCGGAGGAAGGCCTGATAGTCTGTGTACCTGACAGTCGCCCAGGTGATGCTGATGTACTGGGCCAAGGACCAGACTTTGAGAATAAGACACTGGAGTGAGGGTTTTTAAGCTCTATTTTAGCAGCCAAGTCCATGTCACAGATGGAATTTCAAGTTGAAGCTCATTATCTACACAAGATGAAAGCACAGATGCGGGTGAAGGGCTTGGCGGAGGGGGACCTGAAATCCAGCTAATTGACTCCACAGAGGGCCCTAAGGGAACTTCATGGAAGGGCTAGGAGGTCCCAGTACCCACAACAAAAAACACAGACATAGAGAAAGGCTAGGGAGGAGGCCAGTCCAAATGCAGGCGCCGCCCTATAGAAAGAGACTGTCAGCCAAACAGTGGCGATACTGATGTTACTATTGAACTTTAAGGTTTGCAAAGCTTTTAGCATGTCTCCCAGCAACCTCTCTAGAGCAGTACAATTATCATTCCCATTTCACCGACTAGGAACCCGAGGCTGAAGGAAGATGAGCTACTTGCTCAGAGTCAGGCAGTTGAGTGTGGAGCTGGAGGAGCAGGGCAGAGAGTGGGCGAGTCAACATTCTGGAGGATAGGCTGGGCTTCAGATGCAAAGGACTGGCGCCAGTCCCAGGCAGTGTCAGGAAAGTCTGGGTGAGGATGGCCAATGGAGAAAGATGACATCGGCACTGGAATGTCTCGGTGGCTGAGGGTAGAGGCTTCCAGTGCCTGAACAGACAGGCTGGGCATTTGAACCCCGACCTCTCCGCTTGGCTGTGTGATCTTGGGCCCACTTGCCTTTGCTCTGACGTGGGGCCGAGTGGTGCCCACGTCACGGGGCTGTTGTGATACTGCACACAAAGCACGTAGCACTGAGCATGGCACGCAGGGTGTACTCAGCAAGTAGCAGCCACGTACCCTTTAAGAAATGGCTTCCGGGGGGCATGATAGCTCCATAGGTCAGTGCCAAGTGTCCTCTCCTGCAGGTGTGCAGACTATGGCCTGCACAGGGACACCACTGAGAGGACTCCAGCATCAGGGGCTCTCTAAGCTGTCTCCAACCCAGTAAATTCTCAACCAGCGGTGATTTTGCCCCTCACAGGACATTTGGCAATATCTGGAGATATTTTTTTTTTTTTTAAAGATTTTATTTATTCATTCATTTATCCCCCCCTTGCTGCTCATGCTCGCCGGGTCAGCCAACCACGCCATCCGGGCGGGCCCGCCCCCACCAGGAGGCCCCGGGAACCGAACCCGGGGCCTCCCATATGGTAAACGGGAGCCCCACTGATTGAGCCACAGCCGCTTCCCTCTGGAGATATTTTTGATTGTCACAACTGAGGGGGTGGTGCCACTGGCACCCAGTGGGTAGAGGGCACAGGACAATGCGCAGGACATTCTTCCCACAACAGATTAGGGCCGAGGTTGAGAAACCCTGCTCCAACCTGATATTCTAAAATAATTTCTTGAGCAGGAACTCTATCTCTGTCAAGCCTTACTCTAAGTCACAGGTGGGCAAACACCAGCCTGCGAGCCATATCCAGCCCGCTGCTTGGTTTTGTAAATAAAGTTTTATTGGCACATAGCCACGCCTATTCATTTTCCTTGGCTGCCTTTGGGCTGCAGCAGCAGAGCTGCGCTGTATAGGCCTGCAGAGCACCTCGCCACCATGCTGCCCTGCCCAGGAAGCAGCGCTGGACTGCTGAGGGCTTGCCTGGAGTCGAGGAGGGGTGGGCGTCAGCATGGCTCCTGGTACTGCACGTCACAGAGGCAGCGCCTCACCTCTGGGCTGAAGTTCCTCCAGCGGCAAAACTGAGATAACGCCGCCTTGCCCCCACCTTGCTCCGGAGGGTGAGATAATGTCTGATCAGCCCCTGTGGGCTCCTGCAAGATAGGACGGCCATCCATATCCGCTGGGGTGGTTCCCTGTTCCCCTAGAAACTGATGAAATATGGCCGTGCTCGGGGAGGAGCTGAAACAGGCCAAAGCCCGGGGTCAGGCCCTTGCTAGAAAGGAAGGATTAAAAAGAAATTAATTTCCCTTGTTCTCGCTCTTTTTCTCCTGCCCTCTCCAGTGGAGAGAGGCCAAAGGCAAGGAGGACTTTGATGGATAGACTGAGGGTGTTGTCCTCTGAGGCCTCTCTGGGTGGAGTTTCATAGTGATTTCGGTTGCACCCCTGGAAACCTAACCCACCACGGTGCTGCGGATCATCCATGAGGACTTCATCCAGCTTCATTGCACCAGCCGGGTCACGCGGGCACACCTGTTGTCTGGCCTGCTAGCTTGGCTTCTAGCACTGAGCTCTAACACGCTGGCTTCTCAACAGATACATGGTGAGAGCTGAAACGAGCTAACATGTTAGCACACCCCAGAGTTGGGAGTTCAGGTTGGCAAGGGTTGGGGACTGAATCGTGTCTCCCATAAGACGTGCTCAGATCCTAACATCCCCCCCACTGCCCTGTGGGTGTGGACTCATCTGTAAATGGGATCTTTGAAGATCCTGTTAAGATGACGCCAAATCGAATCAGGGTAGACCTTGATCCATATGACCGGAGTCCTTAATAGCAAAGGAGATTTGAACACAGATGTAGAAGCCACAGGAAGAGACAGATGCGTCTCCGTGTGTCGGAGGCGAGATTGATATTGCCAGCAAGCCACTCCCATAGTGCTACAGGCTTGAGTTTGGACTTCTAGGCTCCAAACTACGAGCCAATATTCTTCTCGTTTAAGCCAACCAGTCTTTGCTAATTGTGACAGTGAGGGATACGGACGGATTTTAGGGGCGCCTAGAGCTGTGGCTTCAGGCCCACGTAGGCTGGGTGCGTGGGTAGGTGTGTGTCAGCGCTTTTCCTGTCCCTTGTCAGCAGCCATTGTAGGAGGGGGGGGGTGTGGTCCAGCCCCCTCTCTACTCTCTGGAGGCCTCAGGGACTTAGAACCTCAGAGGCAAAGGACCTCTTCTTTGAGGGAAGGAAGAAAGACAGAAAAACTTGCACGAGGTGGAAGAGCTGGGGAAGGGAAGCGTCTTTGTGGTTCAGACCCATGGAGAGAAATGAATGCTGCCTGACTGACTCATGAGTGGGGCAAGAGCAAAGGGGTTCAGGAGCCAAGCTCTGCTCTTGGAAAAACCAATACCCAATAGCATGATGTGTCTTGGTAAATCCAAAGGTGGAGTTTCCAGCACCTGGCTCTCCCGCCCCCATGCCTATCAGTGCTTAGCCTCCGCATCTGCCTCTCCAGAACTCGCTATAGGACTAATTCAGTGTATGTTGCAGAGGGAGAGGGTAATGCATCCCCAGCCCACCCAACCCTCCACAAACCATGTTCAATTTTGGTCCTTTACATCTGAGTCGGCCTTTTCTGGAGGACCACAGAATTACAATGGATCAAAAGTTTGGCATGGACACTGCTCTTTACCCTAGATCTATAACATTTTCCATACTTTGGAGATCCAGCCGAGAGCTCAGAGGAGAATTTGGCCCATTATGTGGTATGCCGTGCATATTAAAAACATACCCCAAACATGTAAACTCTCAGACAATAGCATTGCAGAGCAAAACATAATATTATTTAAAATCTGGGCCAAAGGTGAGAAACCCAGAAACTTCTCTGGAAGAGTTGGGGATGCTAAAAGAGGAATTATAGTCATTTGATAAACATCAGACAGGCTTCTGCTAACTTCAGAGTATTGCATCTGGTTGGCTGGCCACTTTTACTCTGAGCCTTATATCCATTTTTAAGGAGAAAATGAATTGCTAAAGGGGAATTTGGTGGCTAGAACATCTTCTAGAACCTGTTTTCTTCATCTTTGAAACCACAGGTGTTTGCAAATTTGAGTTCTCATTCCTGGGTTGTTTGGCGGGACATCTTGAGATCAGGGTTTCTGCAAATTATAAGAATATTTGTGACATCTCTTTCTTTTCCCTGCATGCATTTATTCATACCTGCACTGCTGAAATATTTAAGCACCTACTTTGTTCCAGACAGTGCACTAAGTGCTAGACATATAACAGTGGACAAAAACTAGGCATGCGCCTACCTCATGGGCTTTCAGGAAATTGGCAAAGCCAGACATTAATCACAGGATCATGTGAATACACTAAATTGTATTCATGTGAATACTGTGAAGAGGCAGAAAAGCAGAGGAATATGGGACTCTGAGGTCATAGAAACCATATTACAATGGGTCACTTTTATTTAGTGTTTTTTTATGTGCCGAACTATTGCCATCATTGAGTCTCTCTATTATTATGCCTGTTTTATTACAGATAAGCAAATACGTGCACAGCAAGGTCACAATCTATTAAGCATTGGCACCTGGTTTCAAACCCAGATGTTCTGATTCTGGTACCCTTGCTCTTAACTCCTACACCAGGTGGAGTTGAACCCTGGAAGTCTAGGAGTGTTTCCATGAGTAAGTGAGCACTGAGTTGTGATATGAAGGAGATGTAGAGTCGATTAGGTAAAGATGTGGTCCAGGAAGAGGGAAGAGCACATGCAAAGGCCCTGTGGCTGGAGACCATAGAGAACACAGAAAGCAAAGAGGACCATGGAGTGAGACATGGTTGGCAGGTGCCAGACCATGTAAGACATTGACTGAGTGCCCTTCCCAATCTTCTCCCAGACAGATTTTCTGCCCACATTGCACAGCTTTTTGCTGGAAGCAACCTTTGGGGTGTGCCAACTGAGCTGATTAACTTTCGAGGTAGCAGAGCTCATTTGGCAACTAACGTATTCCCTCCAGGGGTGGCCAGAAAAAGTAAAAGCTAGACTCCTTTGCAGACTGAGATCTGTCATAGAACTGTTTGCTCCCAGTGGCTCAAGATTGCAGAACTTCAGCCAGAATGGCTCCAGGATGGAGACGAAGCCACTGGAGTGCCCTAAGTGGGAGGAAGACCCTGGCCAAGATTCCACAGAATTCCCATTGCCTGCCCCTTATGTTTCCCCCGGTGCCTGTCTGACAATGCAGATGTCTGCCATTGCAGAACTCATCCCCTCACTTCTGTTAACTCTCTCTCTCTCTCTGCCAGGGATGCCACCTACCACATCCTATCCCAAATTCTGCTCGCCAAATCCCAGCTCTTCTCAAAGTGGTGCTTAAATGAATCCTCCTCCAGGGTCCCTTCTTGCAGCATTTGTCACATTTTTCTTTATATTATAATCACTCATGCTTATGTCTTCTCTCTCCTAAAAGAGTGTTAGCTCTCACTCTGTGGGTATGTTTGTGTCCTGTATCCCGTGGTGTACCTAGCACTGTGCCAGCACATAGTGAGCTTTTAGTAAATCCATGTCTGATGTTGCTAATATCTTTGCCTCTTCTCCATCTCATATTCAACTCTTCTCTTTTTCAACTCTTTCAATTGCAAGAAAGGAAAAACCAGCTCAGAATCATGTAAGCAAATGAGAGAATGCATTGACTTGTGGACCTAGATGATAGAGACCCCACCTTCAGGCGTGCTGGGATCCAGGTGCTCAGATGAGGTTCTCAGGCCCTGGTTTCTCGCCATCCTGTACCCCTGCTTTCCTCGTGTTGGTTACCTCCTCAGGCTCCATCTGGTTCAGGTCCACCGGCATCCTTCCAGGTTCAGGGCCTCTCTCAGTTGTCCCAGTCCATCTCATTGAATCTGATCAAGCCACTGTGGTCCATGGAGTGTGACACTGTGACTGGACAGGCCAGGTCACACACTCTGCATCAGGAGTTGGGGGTGGAGCCCATGGGCAGAAAGTGGAAGAGGTGGGGATTTGGGCTTCCTTCCCAGGGTAATAGGGTGAATGGATGCCGCAGGGCAAAAACCTGTGCCCATTCCATTCTGCCTTATTTTCAGTTACTAGTGGGCAGCAGCGTGGCTTCATGTGGGAGACTGGCTGGGTGGACCTCCCTGCTTTCAAAAGGCCACTGTTGCCACGGTTAGAGTGGGAATATCCAGGGAGTGGGAGGAAGGGTGACTCAGCCCCAGATTGTAGGTCCTGACCCTCCTCCCCAAAGACCTGCGAAGGAAATCCCCCAGCCTTGGCAGCTGGATGAGGAGTAGGGAAAAGCAGTCAGGTGAGCCCCTGAGGCTTTTCCCTGCTCTGTCCTTCGCCCCTGAGATGAAATGTGTGTCTCCAAGGAGGACTTCCATCCTCTGATTAAGAAGGCAGCGGTTCCGCGTGCCCTGGGAATCCCCACGGCCCCGCACAGCTATCAGCACGGTGGCCTCTGTGTGCTGTGAGCTCCGGCTTGGGGTGTCGGGGGAGAGGCGCTGGGGGCTTCCAGGGTCTGTGAGCGCCGTCACGCTGGAGCTGTTGAAAAGGCTGCTCTTCCCTGCAGAAACCTTTCCTCTCTGACCTGCCCGCTGAGTGAGTGGTGTACGTGTACGGTTTCAGCAGTGACACTACGGGCGCTCACCACTGAGGGAATGGAAGGGCGCTGGAAGGCCTGCCAGGAGAATCACCGCTGTAATAAAAGGGCATGGATACTGACTAATGCTCCATCTACCTGGCCCGTGAGCTTTATGAGGACAGGAACCCAGCCGGGTCCGCCCACGCCATGCTTAGGGCTTCATCCCACTTCATTGTCACAAGGATCCTTGAGGCACCGAGACTCAGGATCACCCAGGTGGGAAGGGATGGAGCAGGCTTTCTGATTCTGGAACTTCCACTCTTAACCCCTTTGCTGTGCAGCCTAAGGGGTTTCTGAGGTGTCTGGTTCTCCCCACACCCACCCAAATGTTAGCACCTCTGGGACCATTTCTCTTTCTGGAAGAGGCTGGCTGTGATGAGGAGATGCCGTTTCCTCCTCCAGGTCTGCCCAGGACCAAGCTCTGCTAGCAGGTCTGCTGCCTTTCTTCATTTAAAGCTCAGATGTGCTCAAGCTGGGGGCTGATAGACAACGAAAATGCCTTTCTGGCATGGTTTGAATTAAATGAGAATTCCCCATTTTCCATAAACATTTACAGTAGTTGGGGATGCAGAGTTGAAAGGTTTAGGGTTTTGGTGTTTAATTAGAAACAAATGCCCCTTATGGTCCCCTTAGCAAGAGCAGCAGGGCCCAGATTATTAGGATTATTCGTATTATTCCTCTTATCCGTGCCTGCATTTTAATTTTGTTCTGCGATGCCCGCTGCCAACTCCCCCAAGGTGGCTGGGTGTGGTGATGGGAAATGGAATCCACAGAGTCGCTGGTGAAGTTCCTGTCTGGGAGCCAAGGCTCTGGGCAGCTTCGGGCCCCACCTCACAGGCAGCCAAGGCCCACTTCCTTCCTTTCCAGGGCCAGGTGGGAGCTGAAGGCTTAGCGGGCAGAGCAGCTGCAGCGTTTCCAGGGGCCTGGGCGGAGAGATGTTTACTGGCCCCCAGAACCCAGGCTCTCAGAGGAGGCTGGAGGTAGCCCTTGGCTCAGCCCTAACTCGTGGTTTAAAACAAGACCAGCCTGCAGCGTGGGGCATGTGCCTAGAAGCTCAGCCACCTGGAGGGCAGTAGAGAAAAATCCCAACCATGCAACTTACCGGTTTTTCAATGAGGGAGATTCCAAGGCTGTCCTTGCAGGAGCCTCCCTCTTGCTTGCCTTCCAAAGTGCTCTCTGGGTGGGGTGAGGAAGGGGTAAATCACAGCGGCCTGAGACCCTCTATGCCCAGGGGAGGGGGCTAGCCCGTTTGATGTCTCCTGAAAACAGGCCTAAGAGGCCAGCTACAATCCTACAATCTGCCTCTTAGTTCCTTGGGGGTTCTCTCTGCGCCCCTATATTGAAAGCCATGATAGTAAAAGGATGGAAAATATCTAAAAGTCCTACCTGTCTGTTGAGGAGATCATGATCTCTTATAACACAATGACTTTGAATATTTGATGGCAAAGAGGCCATTTAGGTTATTCATGAGCAGTTAAAAGGACCAGGGAAATGTGTAGTCAAAAGGGACCTTAAATGCATCAGTCTCATTGCACAAATGAGAAAACCCAGACCCAGGGAAGGTGGGGAGCTCACCGTGCAGTCACAGATGATGAGTTGGACAGCCAGGATGGCCCTGCTGTCTGCATCCTAGAATGCTGCATTCTGCCTCTGTGTATGCAAGAATAACGTGAAGATTTGTTATTTCCTCTCAGATGTATTTACACAGCATGACAGACACTTACTCTTCCCTGGAAAACCCAAGAAAGATAACATTATTTCCCCCACAAGACAGTTATCAAAGCAATATTCCATAATTTATTATAGAAAATTTGAAAATTTTAATAAAGTTTCAGGAAGAAACTAAAAGTCACCCATATCTGTACCTCCTAGAAACAATTCCATTGCTACTAACAGAGTCATGGTCTCTGAGTGTATTTTTTACTTAGAAAATTATAATTCTGATGATGCAGAGGTTTGACTGTGAGATTCGAGTCTGTCACGCCATTTCCTGGCTCTGACTCCTGGGCCAGTTACTTAAGCTCCCAAAACTTCTGTGTTCTCATAGGGCTGTTGTGAGGATTAAACAAAATTATTACTGTGGGATGTTGAGCACCATGCTCAGTACATTTTATTCACTAGCTGCTGTTATCATCAAGAAAAATAGTAAATTCTGGAAGTTCCACAAAATTCTTAAGTTACAAGAACCAAATAAAATGACCCTAAAGCATAAGAATGATTACAAATGGATTAACCATTCAACAAGAAAAGAATGAATTTGCTTGATCAGTTTCAAACCCTAATTCCTAAATCCATTTGGGCAATTTAAAAGAGAGATTTTTTTAAAGAGTAGATTATTAGAAAGCAACATAAAGCAAGTTCCTCTATCTTCTCCCTAGAGGAAAACTCGATTCAAGTGTTTGTGAACAAGCAGGAATGATATGGCTGTTGAGGCAGAATTAGGGACTTGCCAACTTGCCAACAGGGACATTTTCAGGGGTCCCTTTCTTTTTTTTTTTTTTTTTTCTTTTCCAAATTTGCTGCATGGGTTAGTTATACCTTACAATTTTAATAGAACAAAATCATATAATGAGCTTTTTCACAAAAAAAAGAAAGTGCATTTTTTTCCCGTGATTCACTGTAACTTATTTATGCAGCTTGTAAATACGATAGATTAAATGGGTCTCTTTCTCTGGTGTGTGAAAGTCCAGACCCCTTAAAGCTGGAGAAGAAGGCGGGAGGGAGCAACAATTAAGGGGTGGGGAGCAGGCAGGCACAACATGAAAATGAAAACAGCGTATGGCCGTGGAGAAAGCCAGAGTGAATTTTCTGGAGTAGAAGGTCCAAGTCTTGTTACTTGCCTCACCCACACCCCTGACCAAAGTCAATTTATGTGGAGACTTGCTGGAGCATGGAAGAAACTGCTCACTAAGACTTTGGAAGTGGCCATGGAAATCAGACCTCCCCTTCCAGGCAGTGTACTGGGAAGCCTCCTCTCTGCATTTTGATAGTCCAGGTCCTTCTGATTCTTAGGGTTGGGGCTGGGACAGCTCGTGGAGGTGCATATGTTGCATTTGGGCAGGCTTAAATTCAAAAGTAGGAAGGGGTATAACAGTATGGGACCTGGAGTCTGTTTCAAAACACATTAGCAATAGAAAAAGAAAGAGAAGGAAAAAGGAGGGCTAGCTGAAACAAAGGTAGAACTTCTGATAATTGTTGAATCCAAGTGGGTCCGTGAAGGTTGCGGTGTTGTTTATTGCTTTCTCACCTCACGTATGCATGAAAGTTGGGAAACCAGGTAGACCTGTGGCCAAATTCTCTGCCTCTTACTAGCTGTGTGACCTTGGGCACATCCCTGACCTTCTTAGACCATCACCCCATCTGCAACCAGGGACAATTCATAGGACCTTCCTCCTGAGGTTTTGGGGAGGATTCCATGAGATAGTGGGTATCATCTAATTCATGTATTTATTTATGCATTGATATAGTACATGTTTACTGCACACCATTCCTGGTGGTGACTATGAAGAGATGAGACCCCTGCCCTCAAGCAGCTTAGATATCATGGAGAAGATGGAACTAAATAAAATAATTACACTCCCAAATGTATAGTCATAAACTGTGATAAGAGCTTTGAAGGAAAGGACCACAGTTCTACGAGAGTTTGTCACGAAGGATATGGCCAAAAGTGGGGGCTTCAGGGAGGGCTTCTCAGAGGCAGTGACTCTTGAGCTGGGGTCGGGGGAACAGGTGGTGCAAAGGTCCTGAAGAGGGAGGGAAGGAGGCGAGTGTTCCTGCAAGAAGACCTGTGTGCAGAGACAGGCGGGGACCAGGCTGGGCCAGGCCAGAAGCTGGGTTTAAAAGTGGAGTCTGGACTCTAAAGGGCCTTTTGGAAAGATGACCCTGGATTTCGAGGTTGACTAAGTTGATAAAACTGAAAACAGGGAGCCCAGTGGCTGGCTGGCAGTAGTTCTCCAGGCAAAAGGTGATGGTGGCTAGGAGTAGCAGCTTTTACCATTATTACTACTGCTCCTAAAAATAATATTTTCCAATATGCTTTGGCTGCCTGAACACTTGCTAAGGTACGTATCCAGAAAGATATCTCCTTTGCAAGCAACTGGCCACCCAGAAAGGATGGCCAGGGGGCAGCAGGAACTTCATCTCGTATCACTTACATTCTGGGACCTTGGTCCAGGCATTCGTATCTCTGAGCCTCAGTTTCCCCATCTGGAATGTAATATTACTTGATCTAACAGCCTTGCAGGGCAGCTGTGAATTAGTGATATCAGAGCTCATGAATGTGGAATGGCTTTGAAAAGTTACAAAAGCACTGGGGAAAAAAAAAAAGGTAAGGTGGTGTTTGTTCCGCATCTGGTTTCCATATTGTCTCAGGCATTTGGGTTTGGGAGAGCAGCCTCGGAGACGGCTGCTTAGTTCCAGGATTAGGCCTCAGGATCCCCAGTGGAGAGGAGAAGAATTTTTAAATGAAGAGTATAGCCAGGACATGGCACTCTACCCTTCATCAGGTCCTTTTGCAAAAGGGCTCTCGCATAATCCTCACACCACATGGATGCAGCAGAAGGACAGGTATTGTGTGCCCGTTTCATAGGCAAAGAAATTGAAAACTGGAGGTGGTGTGTTCCCTGAGGAAGAGGTGGGTCCAGGACACCAGCTTCTGTCTTGTGCAGCCAAATTCATTTCTGTGTCTACTATGCACCTCTATTTTTCTTCGATAACTAAGTATGGGCACAGAATTCTAAAACCAGGAGCACTGCAGAGATCAACAAATGCGTTCTGTTTGACCTGTATGCGCAGTGTCTTCATCTTCTGTTATTGTTGCCAAGATTTAAGAATTGGGTAGTTCACATACAGATCTGGGGTATGGGTTTCTCTTGAGAAATGGGGGCTCTAGCCACCGCGAGTCTCCATGTCTGAAAAACAGCCGAGAGGTGGCTGCCCCCTTTAGTTGGAGCAAGGGCTTTTCCCAGTTTGCCACAGTCCCTTTCACTCCCATCGTGGGACGGTCGCCTTCTTGGTGCCCAGGTAAAGACTGTGCACTCAGGGCTCCTGATCTCAACCAGCCACCTCGTTGAGAAGTGGGAAAACGGAGTTGCAGAGAGGTCAAGTGACCTATCAAAGGGCACATAGCTTTTGAATGCCTGCCAGCCTGGGCTGGAGGTGGAATTCAGACATCTTCACTCCCTTCACCTCCTTAATGACCCATAGATGTCAGGTCCACAAAAGGCTTCAGCATAGGCCTCTCCCTCTGCTCTCATTTTCCAACCCAGAAGAGAATGACTTAAGTGAGTGCGAGCGTGGCAGATGGCGTGGCGGGCAAATCAGGAGTAACTGGGAGGGCCACAAGTATGTGAGAAGAGAAGAAGAATGGTATCTCTAGCAGAAGAGCCCTGGGTCCCTGTCAACTGGCCATGCTCTGGGGGACATGTCCCATGTGGCATGTTTGTCCAGGGGGTTCACATATCTGGTAACTGCCCTGCGTGTTGGGCAGGGTTTCAAGTCCATGCATCTGAAATCCTTGTATTTCTTATTCGGAGGAGGCTTCCCACTGTCTGTGAAACCAGAGGCGGGCTGCTGTGCTGGACCCTCTGCCCCCTCCTGCAGACAGTGAACTCATCATCAAGCTTCCCCCTCAGGCCCAGGCCTGACAGCCCCCTGGGCCTGTCTCTTGAGGTCATCCAGAGCAGAAGGTGCTCTGGATGGGGACCCAGGAGAACTGGCTTCTATTCCTAACTCAGCCCCGACTAAACCAGCTGTGCTATGTGACATTGGGCCTGTTGCATCGCTTCCCTAGGACTCCAGTGTTTGCTGAAGGACTCATAGAACGCCCCTTTCAACAGTACAGATTCTCTGATTCGACTATTGCATCAGAGGGGATACTGAACCCAAGCTCCCTCCCTAGGCCTGCAGTATTTAGGATTTCTGGGCCTCCACTTCTTTTGCTCCCTGTTAGAGGCTGCACTTGCTTTTTTCCCCTCCCCAGTCTCTGAATCTTCCCAGGGACTGAGCACAGCTCTCCTCTGGGGGGGGCGTTGTGTGCTTCCCTACGGAGGGTATGTTCATCTTCATTATTTCCAAAGAGGAACTGCTGGAGCAACAATGAGACATTTTATGAGAAAGAAGACTTTAGACTGGTTTTCATTAAATGTGGCTTGATGGAGGCGAACCGGAAACATCCACTGGAGCAATGGCAGCCTTTCAAAGCCCCCCTACAGAAACGATAAGCTATAAAAACAAATGGCCCAGCAACAGAACAAAAAACAAGTCTCCAGGAACATTTGCCGGGCCGCAAACATGGCCCGCTGGGCCCCACCCCGCCTCTCGGAGGCTGAACCATCCAGGACCTGGTGGACCCAGAGGGTAACATGAGCCAGGGGCGCTCCCCGCCCCGCGAGGTTCGCTGTTGGTGGAAGTGGACAGACGCTAGGCATGGGGCAGGTGGGGAAACCGAGCTGGGCATCAGCGGAGCCTTTGGGAACAACTGCCATGAAGATCGTTAGCATTCCCTTTGTGCCAGGTGCTGCAGTGTGCCCTTTACAAGCGTCTCCTGCTGCCTTGCTGACTCCCCTACAGACCTGCACTATTATTCCGATTTGGCAGCGAATGGAAACTCAACTATGTTGAATATGTCCTCCAAGTCTCAGAGCTGAGTGGGAAAAACAAGACTCAATCTCTCGGTCCAAAGAGAGCACTCAAACCACCTTCGAGTCCACCTCCTATCAGGAAAGGGACATGGGCTTAAATGGACTTTCACACCTCAGGAGAGAGAGCTTGGGGCATCACTGAACCCAAACGCTCCAGTTTCCACCACTTACTGGCCATTTGTGCTTATGCAGTTCCCTTCTTCACTGAGCCTCAGTTTCCTTATCCATGAAATGGGGAGAGCCATAACACCGGGTTTTCACCGGTGTCATTGTGACAATTAAGTAAGATTCATTCAACAAATGATCATTTAGCAACATTAGACACTGTGCTTGGCCCTAGGGACACAGCAGTGAGCAAAATAGACTAAATCCCCTGCCCTCATGGGGCCTGCCTTCCAGTGGAGGAAACATAATAAATCAGATAAAGAAATGGTGCCCTGTGTCAGAAGATGGTGTAAGTGCCTTGGAGAAAAATGAAGCAAAGAGGAGGTGGAGGGTGGTAAGGAACAGGGTTAATAGGTGATCAGAGAGGGTCTCCCTGGGAAGTGGCACAGAGTGCAGACTAGACAGGAGCTAGGGAAGACTGCTCCTGGCGGAGGGCACGGGCCCCAGGGCGAGAGCGTGCCTGGCCTGTGAAGGAGCAGCCGGGGGGCTGCAATGGCACTCCTAGGTTGCTGCTGCTGCAATCATTTTCCTTTTGTTCACTGTGGATGCAGGTGTCCAGACCTCCTCCAGAAGTTTTACCTGGCCTACCCCCTACCTGCAGAGGCAGTGATGCTGCCTGGCCCCTGGTCAGCGGCTCCTCCTCACTTCCTGTTCATGTCTCAAATAGTGATCTAGTGCCCCTGGGTGCACTAGGGGCCAGCAAATGCTCAAAGCCCCAAAGCGAGGCATGAAAATATGATATTATGAAATATTATGAAAGCAGTGAGCGGGGACCCAGGGCCCCCTGCTGGGGTTCTCCAGCTCCCTTGTTCCTTGCAGTTCCTCCAGGGACTCCAAGCTATCCAGCCCCACAAGCCCGGAACCACACCCCAGAATTCTGTGCCATGCTCCTTGCACCCCCAGTAGCCCCCCTAGCCCAGTGGGCCATGCCTCAGCACAGCAGGTGTGAGCCCAGCTTGCCATCCTCTGTTCTGTGTTGCCTCTTTTTACTCCTTGACTCCCATCCTAGTCTTTGTACTGTCTGGGTACTGTTTCTGCTTCATGTGACAAATGCAGAAACTCTTTCCTGGAGCACAAAAAGTTTCTGGTACTGAGTCCCTCTTGGTGAGAATAGTTACCAGCAGGAGCAGAGTCGCCCCGGGAGTCCCACCGAGGGGATGAGCTCCTCCTCAGATGCTCAGTTCTTCCCTGGTTACAAGCCTGATGTGCTGCTGCAACCCAGCTTCCCACCTGCTTCCGTTTTGCAGCTCCGCAGAGAGGCAGCAGGACATCAGCATTCTCTGCACGTCCCGGGAGCCTCTCTGCTTCTTACCACTCCTTCCTTCTAGAGCCCTTCCCCAGCGAAGTCACATAAGTGGGTCTGCTTCTTAGAACGAGGCCTTTGGTTGCCAGTTGGCGCGTGGACGGGGAGCGTGCCGAGACTGGAGGCAGGGAGCCCGTTAGGAAACCATGACAGGAGTCTTGGAGAGAGTCGCGGCAGTTGCAGCAGTGAGGATGGAAAATAGGGGCTGGTTTCCAGAGATATTATGAAGATAAAAGCAGGACTTGGTGATTGATTAGATGGGAGAGGAAAAGTCCTTTGGAGAAAGCACCCCCCAAAGCCAGAAAATGATAACCAAGAATACAAATGAATGTACAATAGAAGAGATGAGAAAAGTGGGAGCTATTATATATATTACAGGACAATAAGGTAATGATGACAACTACAAAAGTGTAAACCTTTAGTACAGACTACTGGGTGTCAAATCCCATGCCTGACATTAGCTGCAAGACCTTGGGCAGGCTATTTAAACTTCCTGAGACATATTCCCTCCTCTGTTCAGTAGAGATGATACTAGATCTTATTTCATAGGGTACTTTGAGGTTTCGATGAGGTGATTGTCATAGTACAGTGCCTGGCACACAACAGACACACAATTCACAGTGGCCATCACTGTGGTGATTTGTTTGTTGTTGTGTTGAATGATGGTGATTGCTGGAGTGTCCCTTCCCCTCCCTCTCCTTCCTCTTGTCCCCCCACCCCCCAACTATTCTCCTTCCCCACTCCTCGTAAGGGTCTAAGAAGGGATTCCTCAACTTTAAACCGTGCCCTGGTATGTTGAACCCTTTAATGTATCTTAAATGTAAATTAAGCAAGAAGCCAGTGTGTGGCCAGCAGTTTGGAATTCAGAGTTGTCCTAAATGACTCTGAGAAGTGGTAGGAAAACAATCCCCCAGGGGGCATTCATGGAAGGACAGTCTGGCTGATTGATACGGGGGTGGGGGAAGCGGCAGGACATCCTAGGCAGTGAAGCCTGCTCTGTTCATGGCCAGAAGCCAAGGGTGGATGTGGCAGAAGGCGCAGGGGGTGGGGCAAGCTGGGGACAAATGGCACATCAGTCAGGAATAAAAGACTGTTATTGAGGCCCAATAAACCCAGAGGCCAGTCACGGGGCCATATGTGTGAGTGGGAAGGTGGCCTCTTTTCTGTCTCCTGAGCACTTGCCCAACCCGAGCTGGAGGGCCTTGGAGCTCAGGAGGGGGTACTCAAAGGGCTCTAATGAAACTTGGAACTTGGAGGACTGAGGGGTATATGTTTTAACGCTGGAGAGACAGAGTCCCCAAAAGGTCTGGTGGTACCTAAGGGCCCACCTCCCTTTCTAAAGAAGCCTCCCCCATCCACAGCTCCTGCTGCCTGGGCAGCCCTGGATTGGCCCGTGCGGCTCTGCCCTGCCCCAGCCATCCCAGATGGGACAATGGCTGGACAGCTGAGCCAATAGCAACCCACCTCATCACCCGGATGGCAACCTATGATTTGACCTTCCAGGATCCCATGAAGATTCTCGTTCTTGGGAATCTGAACTAAGGTACATGGAGAGGTAGAGTTAATTAGCTGTGAGAGGTAAGGCTGCAAGACTGGCGTGGCAGAAGAGGCCGGGGCAGCCACGAGATGCAAGCTGAAGTTATGAGGAAGCAGAAGGCCTGAGGACACAGAAGAAGAGGGTCAGCGCGGCGGGACTGGCACAGCACGCAGAGCCAGCACGAGCAGGAGAGAGGAGTTCCTGCTTCCCCAGCTGCTGACACTTCTCCGGCACGACTAAATCCTTCCCGAAACTCCCATTTTCTTGCTTTAGCTTAAGTGTCTTCTTGAATCTTACAATAAAGAGAGACTTTTGGGATAAGGTTGACTGCTTGCTGTGTCATCCCCATGACCCACCTCCACGGTCTTCTCCAAGGCGGGGATGCCGGAGGGCAGCCAGCCCCCAGCCCGCCCAAGGCAGCGCTGACTCTTTCCTAATCACCCTGGAGCCGAGTTGGGGGAGAGCACAGCCGTGCCCTGGCCACTCACTCATCTTTACGAGAACATCCCCCACGTGGGAGCCTTGCCTTTTCATCAGGATGTTTTTCTTGATGTCCAGCCGAAACATTCCCATTTTTTATTTCTTCCTATTAGTCTAAGCTCTGGCCCCCGATATTGCAGGCTGATATAAGCCTTGTCTCCCTCGGAGTTCAGATACTTGACTGCTTACGCGTGGAAAGCCCTTTACTGCCACTTCCCTTCCAAACAACTCCTTAGCAGACCCTGTTGTTTTTTTCAGCCTCGCTCCTCCATTCCCCCCAGAGACGAGGTCTGATGGAGTTCAGAGACCGATGGAGGACAGATTAAGCACAGCAGGCACGGGAAGTCAAGAAGGCAGGCGAGGAGAAAGGAGCCTCTCAGACTTGCAGAGGAATACTGGGGGGCGAGGGGGGCGGGGGTAGAAGCTTTGAGCAGTCAAGGGGTCTAGGAAATGATCCCAGTGGCCAAACCTAGGAGGGATCTGCATGGAGGATGCCCTTCTCTGAGGAGCAGAAGTCGAGAGTAACTATATATGATTGTGTAGGAAGATGAGAAGTTTTGTGGGTGGAAGGAGGAGGCAGAAGGAAATAAGTATTGGCCACAATGGAACATCAGAATTCTTGGAGTGCTCTTTGAACATCAGTGTTTGCTTCAGTCCAGAGATGTCTGGTTTGCTGTAAGGCACGCTGTGTGTCATCTTGAATTAGACACAAATTTGGATGAAATAGGTGGTCTGGAGCTACACTCAATGAAAAGGTGCAAAAGGGGGAAGAATTAGGAGAAACACTCAGAGCTTTTCATTGTTTGCATGAAAGAGGATCTGTGCTATCTTTTCTTTTTTGGGTCTTGGATATTTTACCGCTAGAGTAAGTCCTTGGGGTAGTTTGATGCTATATGTCACTGCCTGTTACCTATTCAAGGCAAGAGAGAGAAAGAGATGGAGATGTATTTTGGTCCCGATAGTATCTTATAAATCAGAGTCTGAAAATATGTGATCCGGAAGCCTCTACCCCCTGCTCCCATGTCAGGCATCACCTATAACTCCCAGCTCTCTCTTCGCCGAGGCTCAGTGAACACAGCTCTGCAGGCATCCAGGGACTGCCCGTTTCATTTAGCACTCTAGGTAAGATGTATATGCCATCTTGAGCAATGTTCTCTTTTTTGATACAAGCTTCCATAGTCTCAGAATTTGGGGGTTAAAGTGGCACAAGGAAGTAGCAAATGCTACTATAGTTGTACTAAATAGAATGAGAACTGAAATTTTCAGCAAGATCTAGGGGAAAGAACCTAACTTTGCAGACTTGGATTCAAATCCTGATTTCAACTATGAGCGTTGTGACCCTGGATGAGTTCTTAGGTTTTCTGAGCCTCAGTTTTCCAACCTATGAAATGGGTTTTAAAATATTGTCTATGAGGTATCACTCTGAGGATTAAAGATGACATATATTCATGCCTTGCACAGTGCCTGCCACTTGGCAGTGCCCAATAAAGGTTAGTTTGGCATGAAATTGTGGGGACCCTTAAAATCCTTTCAAGTCCAGCTACTTGACTTAGTATCTATTTTGGACTGAATTGATTCAAACAACATTAGCTCCTTGACTTGTCTGTTTCAACATCTGTGACACTCACAGGGGCAGAAACATTCTTGTTTGGATTACTACTTGAAAGCTAATGACAGTCCTTGTCTGACGTTTGAGACAACCCATTTTGTATAGACACTTAGCTGCACAATTTTTAGATGCCGTGCATGGTATGTGCTGAGGAATAGCCAATTTTTATGGTGAGGAAAGCAGTGAAGATCATGAAAGCTGCTCTCCACACGGATCATTAAACTGTCCTGTGAACTTTTCTTACCAGAGATAATCAGATGCACAAGCCAGATAAGAGCCAAGAATTGGGACAGGCCTTCCAAGCTTTTGTTTACAATGGAAAGTCAATGGCTTTTCCTCCAGGATCTCTAAAACGGGGGCTCTTGTCAGCTAAGCTGCAGGGTCCAAATCCCAGCCAGCGCCAGTGGCGTGACTTGACAATCAGAGGCCTTTCGTCAAAGCTGTTGTTTTGCTGAGCCCGAAGGGGGAGCTGGTCTGTTTTTGGCTGGCTTAAAGTCTTTGTAAAAGTAAAGTTGTTTGTCATCTTCATTTCTGAAAACACGGAATTTGATGTTCTGGCCAAAAAGTTAGCAACCTTGTACATTGCATGTGGCAAGCATAACAGATGGCAGTCTGGGAGGTTGAGGTTTTTCAAACTTGATGACTTCACAGCTTGATGCCCTGAATGAAATTGTTTTCTCTCAGATAGCATTTCAGGAATGGGGACTTTTGTTCAGGAGGAGGACCTGAGCTGAACCCACACTTTGGATCTAATTTTCTGAGTTTCTGAAATTCTCTTCCAAAGAAAACTTATATATATATATATATATATATGCTCCTGCACATCTGTACCTCTCCCTTTCTTTATAGGGAGTGGGACCCAGACTATAAAAAGAGAAGCTGTTATCTGAGCGTCTTGCAATCCCTGGGGAGTACAGGAACAGCCAAACCTCACAGGACTACCCTAGGCACCTCCCAGAAATAGCAGAAGCTTTGCATAAGCTTTTGGACTGTGGGGTGCTGGTAGGAACTGACTTTGCTTTTTAAAGGAACAAAGACATTTCTTTCACAGAGAAGACTTTGATTTTAAAAAGCAGCTATTCATGGTACAGTTGTTTGTGAATGTAGTTTTGAGTGACACTCCTGGGAGTAGATAAAGAATGTTAAAGCTGAGAGGGGATCTCAAGATGCTGAGATACACCTCCCTCATTTTACAGATGGGGAATCTCAGGCCCGGGTTGAGAAGGCATGCTCTGAGCTCAAACAGCAAGCCAGTGACTGAGCTTTCATGAAACCTTGTATTTCCTTCTCCCAAGGAAAGATAGGCTATGTCTTACTCCTACCCCCTAGCCACCTCAGCATCCACGTTTTATAACAAGGTTCGGTGCTTTGAATGACACTGACTGAGTCCCCTAACTCACAGTCCAGAACATTATCACCATGCTAAGCTATGGTCAGAGAAGAGCAAAGTGGGAAATGAGTCACATGAATGCTTGGCAGGCACTTTCTCCAATAGCTGGCATCCCAGTGCAAGTGCACATCACTCCAATTCCCCAAGAGCATTGTCTTCCTTCTTAAAATCACAATCTTTTGAAGGTGTCCAAGAAAGGCTTGTTGACTTATTCCAATCATAACCTGAAGACCAACCAGTCTAGGTCCCACTGCTGTGTTCTCACCGCTCGGGGGCACGTAATGTGTGGAGTGGGGTCTAATCCATAGGGCATTGGCCTGGGGTTGCGGCTATCCACCATTCTCAGCCCCAAAGAACCCCTTAAGTCACCCTGCGGACCCTGACCAAATCTTTTCCTCTCTCTGGGCTTCTATGTCTTTGTTTATAGGATGGGACTATGGGATTCAATCATCATTTCCCAAAGTGTATTCTGCGACTCAGTTTCCACAGGACCTTAGAAAGTTTCAGAACAAAACGAAACACAAAGATTTCCCACAGGGTGTATTAAAACAGCATGAAAGACTTAACCTGGGGCTCCACTTGTCCTGCAGCACGCCCGCTGCCATGCTTAGGGTTGTTCACTGTTTTCTTTTCTTGTTTCTTAAACTCTTTAATCCTTTTCCTACCCTAAAAAACAAACAAATAAACAAAAAAACAGCATTACTTAAAATACATATTTAAAAATATTTGTCACTTATTTTTTCAATAAAAACCACTTAATTTTTTAAAATGCACAATATGAATTTGGCCAGTTCTCGACTAAACAAAAGTGAAATTCTCATTGCATGACTTAGCAGAATCTTCAATATAATATTGTGCCTTTACAAAATCTCCAAGAACGGATGAAATATTTACCAAACATATTTGGCCACAATGGTCTTGTTTAATCCCACACTCTGCTTCAGCTTGGCAAACATAGGACAGATAATCTCTCAGACTACTTTGAGTTCTAACACTGTGTTTCTTTTACACACTCTTCCTTGATATGGCTAGTAGCTCTATTTTCTAAAATAATAGATGGACCCACTTCCAGATTTTTCTCTCTGATTATCGGTGTGATTCTGTTTGCATTTTCTCAGCTTATGTTTTTTCAGATGCAGAAAATTACGTAATTAGCAATGAGGTCTCAGGCCATAATTTGGGAAACATTTCCCACTTAAATTAAAGGATCTGCACACCCACCCAATCTGTAATTGTGTGGATCTCTCAAAATTCTCTGTTGACTTCATTTAATTGTTAAACATTAATTTAGTGGGGAGAGATCTTCAAAGAAGGAGTAGAGGGATAGAGGAAGCATGGCCTGTAGGGAAAACTATTAATAGGTGGTTAAAAGCAAAACAGTAATTCTTCCCATCTAAGCTTGCAGCCTTTGGTAGAGTGGAAAAGAAACAATTGACTATATGGGATTATATAGGTTTCATTGACTTACAGTGACCTCAAAGCAGCCAGAGGGGGATTTACCTTGTCTTTATTTTTTTGTCTGAGGAGACAGAAAGAAAAACAAGGTTTTGTTTTTTGAATCTGAGAATGCCCTTTTCCATAACGGTTTCCAAAAGTGTTCATTAAAGAGCACAATGCTGCTCGACAAAGACCAAAAAATTAAAACGGAAAAATCACATTGTGCCAGGAGTGTTGCTCATATAGCTATTTAGCTCAATAAACTCCAGGCCATTCTTTGTGCAGGGCAGGACTCGGCACCTTTTCGGGCATCTGAGTTGAAGCTGGAGATGTGTGGGGTTGTCGTGGTGACCGCCATCAACAAAGGTTATCCCTGGTGGAACCTCTTTGGCCCTGTGACCCACACACAGAGTTGGAATAATAGACTCTGTAAGTGGCTTCTGCTCTGCAAATAGAGACAGGGCTGGAAATCAATTATTAATGAGCTGGATGACATTGACATTCATCCACATTTAATAAGCACAGCCCAGCAACTGAAGGAGGCCTGGGATTTGCCCAGCAAAGTCCCACGGTTTGATGAGGAATTCACAGAATAAAAAAAGTAAGGAACAGAAATCTAAAGAGCAAGAAATGACAGTCCATAGCTGTTAAACAGATTTATTTATTATTTTGATTTCTCCATTTGACATTCCTTTTGATAGCGTTATCTACCCTAAATGACATGCTGATCATACAAAACATCGTCCCACTGTCTCCCATGCACCCACCAGAGAGACGAATAGGGGAGGGGTGCCATCCACAATGGGAGGGGCCCTGTGGTATTCCCATAGACTAATAGGCACAGCCTTCATTTGTAATTCAGAAGCCCTTTGGTCCATTTTTGTATTTCTTTCCAAAAAAGTTAAATGCTAATGAACCTTAAAAAAAAAAAAAAAAAAGGATGTTGAAACATGTGTCCCCATGGCCTGTGTCCTCCATGCAGAATGAGCTTTCTTGGTTTCTAAGGCTTTTTGCAGGAATTTCTCTGATTTGTCTTATGCCTATGGATTTCTAGAACCACTTCACAGATTGGTAAGCTAGGACCCAAAGAAAGGAGCTGACTATGGAATTTACTCAACTGACCTTTGAATAAAAATTCCAGTCTGACTCTCTTTGGCCCAGACTCTGTCAAGTCTCAGGCCTGGGATCTTACCCTTTGATATTCTAGATGCTTCTCTGGAGTCTTACACTTGGGGGGCTGGGGGAAACTATCCTCCACTTCTGTGCTCCAAACTGTGCCCCAGCTTCATAGCCATCCTTTCAACAGATTTGTCATTCCCAGACGTTGATTGCTTGTGGCACCCAGCATGGCAGCAAGAGAAGAGCTTTCTGGGAAACGTGGCTGGCGGCCCACACTGATCCACAGGAGCTGTGGCTGTCAGTAGAGCCCATACCGTCTCCCCACAGGCTGACAAGGGAAGCCAAGGTGCTCGGCACAGACTGGAGTCAATTAAAGGCTGTGACTTGGGAAAAGCCCTCCTTGCATCTCCCTTTTTAATCTGGGCCCTTTACCTTTTGATATTCTAGACGCTTTTCTTTTGCCCTCTGTCAGCGCAGAATTTTTGAAGGTGACTGATGTCTCAGGTCAGTAATTATATGTGGCAAAAGTTCTTAAGCTACAGGTTTAGATGCCTCTAATTTCAAGGCAAAAGCTTGAGGTTTCACAGTCCCTTCCTGTGGGGCAGACTTGAGGCATTGGGGGGGGAGGCCAGCAGCATGTTCTCAGGGGAGTAAGCGCCTGCCTCTGTGTCTCCCAGGGTCTGGAGATGTCTGAGTGGAGTGGTGGGAGGCTCCCACCCTGCAGCCATTTCCTCCACCTCTGTGTGGCCTTCAGTGAGAGGCAGGAAGTTCAGATTCATAACCAAACTCTTCTTTATCTTCCAAATGTTATCTTTCATAATTTTTCGATCTATGACATAGATGGGCAAAGTTGGATTCTGTAACGTCTCTTTCCAGCCCCTAAATCAAGTTGGCTCAATCAACAAATATTTATTGAGTACACATTGCACCAAGCATAGTGCTAGAGGTACTTGGAGCTCACAGTCTAGTTGAGGCCAGGCAGTAACGTGTGGTAAGTGCCAGGATGCAGAGGTGTGAGGGCTTTGGAAGCAAGGGCAAGGGTCCTCTAACTCAGACCAGGGGTTCAGGGAGGGCTTCCTGAAGGAGGTGTTCTCTAACCTGGGATGATGGATGAGTTTGAGTTTTTCAGGTGATGGAGGAAAGGAGGGAGCTAGACCAGAGAGTGGAGGCAGCTGGGAGGATGAGAGAAGCTGGAAAAGTTGACATGATTCCTAGGCTTTATCCCAAGAGCTTTGGGGAACTACTGAGGGGTCTTACGCAAGCTGAATTCTTTTATGTTTTAGAAAGTTCACTCTGGCCACCCTGGAGATAATGGATAGGAATTTGGGACTTGAAAAATACTGTCTTAAAACAAACAAACAAACAAACAACAAGGCATGGAAGAGAGTCCACAAGGGATGGAGGAGATGGTCTTACCCCTTTCCCAGGTTATGAGGTTGGGAAAGTGTATGGACAGCCCGATTCATGGGTGGGAGCGTTGCATGTTTTTAGCTAGTCCCTCCTTTTCCACTGCCATCTGCTTCCTCTGGTTCATACCAGGCACCAGCACCTCTCTCTCCCCAGACACTTGTGTCTTGGATGTAAATCTTCTGCTCTGATGACACCTCTCAACTGCAGCTTAGGATAGACTTTCACTTTGTTCTCTCTCTCCCCAGGCTTTATTTCTAAAATAAAAATAATATTCCTAGGCCTGCAAATGCTCCTGCATGCTCTTGGCTGTAGTTGACTTTGGAAGGTGGTTGTTTAGTAGAATGCTGGCAGGTTGGCTTGAGGTACTCATTTATTTTTGTAAAGTAGTTTCCTGCTTTCCAATATCCCAGGAGATCTTTCTTAAGCCATTTAGAAGAAGAGCCTGATGGAAAAAGAAGTTGGGTGAGGGGAGGGGGAACAGGTGTCAGTCCCTCAAAGAAGCCTGGTTAGAAAATGAATCTCTGAGCCACTGAAGTCACACAAAATGAATGCTACATCCTGGATGTGTGGGATGAGTTCCAGCGTCAGTGGAAGAACATGTGCTGCAGATAGTAATCATGCTGACTGGTGAAAGCCACTGCAGTTGCCAAACGAGTGGGTGACACGTGCCCGCACCCTTTTCAGATTCTTGACTCTTGTCACTGGGCTCTATAGTGAAACCTCACCTCCCCACCATTATGTTTTCCAATGACCATGATCCTTAACTCTTTTCCCTCCAACGCTATGGTGACACTTTCTGCTCTGTTTGGGCCCTGGTTTTGAAATGACTGGGCAGCCTCATGTCATCACGTGGTATCCCTTCAGCTTGTAGTCTAACTCCAGGAATAAGAGTAAGAATTTGAATAAACCTAAAAATAATACTCATGACTCTTGATTGAGCTATTACTTTGTGCCAGGCTTAAATCCTTTAGTCCATCATCTCATTTAATCTTTACATCAACCCAGTATGGAGTCTCTATTACTCTTTTACGGAGAAGGAAACAGGGCTTTAAGAGATGATGTAATTTACTGAAGCCACATGGCCGATAAGTGACAGAGCTGAGATTCAAATCGGCATGTGTCTGATTTCAGGGACACTTTCTTAACCAGCTTGCTGTGCCGCCCTCACCTGCTGGGCAACTTGGCTCTCTCTGGGCTTCACTTTTTTCACACCGTCAAGATGATATGGAACAGTTTGGTGGGTTCTCATATGGCCTGGCAATTCCACACCTAGGTGTGTATTTCCAGAAGAACTGGAAGCAAAGACTCAAACAGCATTATTCACAACAGCCAAAAGGTGGACACGACCAAAGTTTCCATCACCAGATGAATGGATAGACAAAGTATGGTATTTATGTATGCAGTGGAATAATGGGATATTATTCAGCCAGGGTTGTAATCCTGGCTCCATCACTTAGTGCCTGTGTGACCTGGGAATTTGGTTGACCTCTTAGGTCCTCGGTGTCCTTCCCTCTAGAATGAGAATGAAAAGAGTATGTCCTTAAATGGGGTTTCAGCAGAATTGACCGAGTTAATATATAAAAATAGCTTCAGAAGCAGCACTTGGCACCTGGTGTGGACTCAGTAAAGACCATCGTCGTGATCACAAACTCATACACCCGAGATAGCATTCGGCATAGAGGCTGGTTGGTTTGAGGGCAGGAGTGAATCTTTTGGAGCCTTTTCCCCCTGGCCTGTCTAGGGCTTAGCACATAAAAGAACCCCCTGGTTTTGGTGATTTGTGTGATGATAAAGGGAAAGCAGTCATGTTGCTTTGGTCCTAATGTCAGAGGAGAGAAGGGGATAGCAGCCCAGCTTATCCTGTGCATTAGTGCCAAATGCCCAGGCAGGGCCAGAAGTCAGCCCTGCAGTCTTTCTGTTCATGTGGAGATTCTCCATTACTTTCTGATGGCCCTGATGCGGGTCTGGAAACCCAATGGCAGGGACAGTGTGGCTTGTGCAGCCCCTGAGTCTTGGTAGAAGGCAGCCCCAGTTCTGGAACATCAGCATGGAACGGTTGTAGCCAAGGCCAGTTCCCTGGGTTTTGTTTGCCAATGTTTTCACAACCATGACAGACGACTGTCAAATTTCCAAGCCCGTCATGCAGGCAAGTGAGAGGAGCCCCCCAGCTTTGCCCTGCACCTTAAAACTCTTCAAATCTGTTGAAGGTAGAATGAGAGAAGAGGGGGCATCATGTCCCATTATTGCCAGCTGTTGCCCAGGAAAGCTCCGCTTTCCATGAAAGGCAGCTGGGCCAGGGAATTAACTTCTATGACTGAGCTGGAATCTGGGGCCTGCCTGAGCATTCCCATCAGCAGGTTGACATCGGGGGAGAATTACCTCCTTTCCTGACTAATCATGAGTATCCATGATTTGTGCATGTGGTTATACGCCAAGCCACCCTCTAGCATCTTTTTAAAGGGAACCAAGAATCTTTGGGGACCTGTCTGTACTTTGACATTCTGCTAGCAGGAAGTCGGGGGTCATTAGTATGAAAAATGGCAGCCAGGATGCAAATGCACATCAGGGGCAGACAGTGGGCTGAGCAAACACATTCATGTGCAGAGGGCGAGAGAGGGGCGGCCTGTCACGGGGAGAGACCAGCAGCCTTTCTCTAGCAGCTACTCCCAATTACCGCATTACAAGATGGGAAACCTTGTGCTTGCTTTGGCAAGGGTTCCTGCTTGCGACTCGAGGGTTGCATCAATTCATTCCAAATTTTATTGGTAACCGAAGGGAGGCTTGCCTCCTGGACAATTACTGCTCCTTAAAGACATCCTAGCCAGCAAGCTCAGCCCAAAAAGTAGGAGGCCAAGCCTCTCAGGATGGATTATTCATTTAATAATCAGGTCTTTCCCCCTGGTTCCTTCCATGGTTCTGGCCTGTGCCTCTCTGTCAAGGCAAACCATCTAACCATCAGAAGGATGAGGGACAAAGGGGCTTGGGGCAAATCAGAGAAGGATCAACTCAGAAATGCAACCCAGTGAGGTTCCTGAGCACACTGCAAAAGGTCACTTTTGTTCTGGAGCCCCACGTGGTGACCTCACCATCAAACTATTCCTTCCTAGTCCTGTGCTCACATGTGAGCAGGAAAGGTGTTTGGTGGGAGAAAAGCCCAATCCCACCTCCAGCTGCTGCCTGCAACGCTTGGATTTGATTGTCCAGGCAGGGCAAGTTCCCGGGCATGGGTGCTTCATTGCCAACCACCCCTTCTCTCTGATTTCCCTACCTCTGAGGCTCCAGCCTAATGAAGGGAGACAGTGTGTCTTTTGATGCCAATAATCCTGGAAATCTTTGCTCCTGAGCTGAAAACTGGCCTTTTGCAGAGAGGTTTTTATAGGTTCTGACTGCAGGAAGATGAGCTGAAGGAGAGGTGGAGCTGATAATTTGTAGATAACTCAAGAAATAGCTGTACCACTCTCCAGGCCCAAGGCACCAGGGGCTGATCAAGGTGGAGAGGACACATGTCAGATTCTTCCAGCCAAACCAGGGACCGTCAGATGACAGCCCAGCCACCTGCCTTTTGTTTTATTAGAACACAGCCATGCCATTCGTGTTCTTACCATCTGTGGGTGTTTTCATGCTACAATGGCAGGATTGAGTGGTTGTGACAGAGACTGTATGAGCCACAAAGCCTAAAATATTTACTATCTTGTCTTTTACTATCGTACAAACCCTAGTCAACACCACGGTTTTGAAAAACCTGTAAATAGCTTATAAACCAGAGTGAGGAATCCTGGGTATCAGATCAAATAAAATGGCAGAAGCAGCTCGGTGCTTCAACTGCAGGAAAACCACACTGATTATGATGCATTGATTCATTTCATTCGTTCATTCATTTTATGAATGCCTGCTGTAAGATATTATTATTATCAACCTCATCTTCTTAGTCTGTTCCCCTCTACATTCTGTCGATAGCAATCTGGTGGCCTTGGCTCCATTTGGGGGTGCAGCAGTCACAGTGTGACTCAGCAATTTCTCCCTCTGAAGAGCACATCCCTGGTTTGTTCTTAAGTGTGGCTGATTGCAGTGATTATTCACGTAAATTGCACCTGTCACTTCTCTGCACAATGCCAGACCAGGGGTAATGTGAGCTCCTTGAAAGAGGAACCCGTTTTTTCAGAGTGATTATAAATTAGATATGAATGTAGGCTTAGGGTCCTGGCAGATATTCTCCCAGGGAATTCTTTATCTTGCATTATTTGCAGAGTCACCTTTCAATGGTTAGGCTACTTTTGGAACTGACTTTGAAGTCTAAAATTTCCAAGATACTTTAGGAATATAATAATCCCAACTCTCTTTGCTCTAAGACTTTCTGAACACCCCCATTGACCTACTGCTTAAAGAATCAAAACATGAACCGTGCTCCGAAGGGCGATACAGGGGCTCGTTGCAGAACTGACTTACATTCATAGCCATGTGTGAGGATGTCTTTGGTTCAGAACATTGGTTACCTAGAGTTTCCTCCAATTTCCAAGAATTAAAAGTTTGTGATTAATGCGATTTGGCAGATGTGGAGAGAAAAAGTCAAAGGATCCAAAGGTAGTGTTGAAGTCTGGATGTGCATTGCTAGTCAGTGGGCCAGGAGCCTAGTGGTTCTGGTCTGGGAACCCCCAGCTCCCTAAAACCACCATGCAGAAACTAAGCAGCCTCAACTTTAAAGGCCATAACTGGCTGCTGGGTCATACGACTCTCTTATTAGTTGTTCAACCTGGACGTAGCGTCTCTGAGATTCACCTTCCTCCTCTCTTTACTAAATCTGTGGTGCTCAACCGGGAGCCATTCCAACCCCCTCCTGCCCACTCCAGAAACCACTGACAATGCCTGGAGACAATTTTGTCTCCAGGGTAGGGTAGACTTGCCACAGGCATCTATGTGGATAGAGACCAGGGACGCTGCTAACCATCCTACAATGCACAGGACAGCCCCCACAACCACCACCACTCTGGTCTAAAATATCAATCGTGCTGGGGAAGGGACGAGGTCTGGTTTATCCTTGTATCTGTTCCAGCCAGTGTCACACCTTCCACATAATGAACCCTCAGGAAATCTCTGTTGAGCAAATAAATGTGTGAAAATATGTATGACTATATGAAGGAATGACTATTATGCCAGCCTTGGAAGAGTGCTATGAAAATTTATCAAATAAAGGATCTTATGCACACAGTTCCTGGCACAGTGTTCAGCACGTAGTAGGTATTCAGTAAATGGTAGTTCACAATGGTGACTGAATTTGCTTCATGATCATTTTAAATAAGAATTCACTTGTTTTTATCCTTTGCCAAGTTAATAGGCAGAATGTACAGCAGAAAACCCAGTGGGGCTTTTACAAATATTGATTTACAAAGCCTCTTTTTGACCTTCTGTTTTCCAGATAGGTAAGCCAAGGGCCACTTAGTTGTGCCTTCTTTTCCACTCCCTTTGGCAGACTTCTCCTAGGCTGGGTTTGATTTCTCTAAAATGATTGTTTCATTGCCCTGTTGCTCTGAAAGAACCCGTTAATATTAGTGCATTTTTATCTTGGGCCATTTCCTTCAGGTCCTCTCTTCCACTCTCCCATCATGTATTGCTTCATCCTTTTTCATTATCAGTGCTGCCAGCAGAGCCCATTCATGTACATTATCACCTTTCAGCCTCAGAGCAAGCCTGGGGCAGGGGGAGTTGGGAGGGGTTACCACCTCCATTTGACAAGTAAGGAAACTGAGGCTTAGGAAATTAAATGACCGCTAGTCATTAGTTCCTGGCTCCTCCTCATTACCCTTTCCTAGGATTTGAGAATTGGAAGAGATTCAGGGACACAGGTGAGAGAAGGGGCGGTATCTTGCCCAAACCTACATAGGAAGTGGTGCTGGAGCAGGTCTCCTGATATGCCATCTTATATTTTTTGAACTTTGTTTTCCCGTTTATTCCTGGGAATAGTTTTGCAATTGACTCTCACATTCATTCGTTTAGTGAGAAATCATTGAATGTTGCTATGCACTATGCCACGGAAAGACTTCTGGATTTGGGTCCTGTTCTGCCACTTATCGCTTGAAAGCCTTTGCCTGAGTTACATAATTGCTCAGAACGTGAGAGTCTCTCATCACCAGTGGGGATGACAATCCTTGATTTATATCACAGGGTGTCATCGTGACCAATTGAGATCAAGGCCATAGAAGTGGTTTACAAAGTGGATTCTCAGGAGGATTTCCCTACCTTCCCTTCTTTCTCCCCACCTCTCCCCCTCACGTCTAGAAATGGCAAATATTAATACTCCCTTTATATTGGCAGATGACTCCATAATAAAAATAATGATAAACAGTGATGGCTAATGCTTATTAAGCCCTCATTGCTGCCAGGCACTCTGCTAAGCACATATACACATGATCTCATTCAATCTTCTTAACACCTGCGGGGTAGATATTTTTCGTATCCCTACTCACGGATGAGACAGTCAGAAATGGAAGTTTCCTTGTTGAAGGTTGCACAGCTAACTGGGCCAGGCCAGGACTGAAATCAAATTCAGTTGGATTCAGGAGCCCCAGGTCTTCATTCATTCGTTTGACCATATTTATGAAGAACCTCCTAGTGCCAGGCACAGTGCTAGGCCCTGAATGGCCATGCTGGGGTTGCCTCCGCCCCCTGCGCCACCTGGACCAGAACCCAGAACCGGGGTGGCCCAGCATCTCCTCCTCCTCCAGGAGGTATGGGCACAGGGGGCTCCTGCTGGCCTGCGTCCTTCAGCTGTGTCAACTGGTGGCCCTGGGAAGCGGATGACATTACGGTTTCCAGCTGGGAACAGCTGATCAGCATGGAGGGAGCTGATCTGGGGGGCTGGGGGCTGAGTTGCATGAGGAAGTTCAGCCCGCCAGCAGCACAAGCCCAGCCATTGTGTGCAGAGACCCCCTGAAGACCTGGCCCTGAGACCCGTACCCTCACCACGCCTGCCAGAACCAACTGTTTGGGACTTTCATCCCTCCTGGCTCATCTTCAGGGGTTTCCTCGGGACAAGGTTACTTCCTGGGCTAAAGACCACATGGATTGAAATCGCTGAACAAAACCTGTTGGGGTTTTCATAGTGCAAACACAACTGGTCCCTGGGACAAATATTGACTTTGGGCTCCAAGGCTCTCACGGATGGCCACCCTCGGGAGAACTCCGACTCATGCCTCCAAGCGTCGCTTGCCCAACCAGGTCACAGGCAGCCCGAGTCAAGAGGAGATGCTTCCTGGACCTCCAATGACCCTCCCCCAACCGGGCCAGGCAGTTCTCACCACTTGGAGAGCTCAGAATTTCGGAACTGGCCGGAGCAGGATGGCAAGACTCCACCATGATCCCCCACAGAGTTGTTCATCCCACAAGGAAATCTGTGCTTCCCCACAGCCCCACTCCCCTGCTTCCATCCAGCCTCACACTGCACCAGCAGGACCCTTGGAGATCACACATCTGGCCAGACCTCTCCCCTCCCGCAGGGAAGCAGCCGGTCTCCTTGGCATGGCCACAGAGTCCGCGGACTGGCCTGTCTCTGCCGCTGCTCCTCACGTTGGCTGTCCCTGCTGTCCCTGGTGCCCCTGTTCCCTGCGTAGGCCTTGGTCTGCCTCTGTTCCGCCTTTAACTGTGCTGCCCACTCCATTTGGAAAGCTCCTTTCTTCCCCTCTTGCCCTGGCCAACTCCCACTCATTATGCCTCCAGTCTCCACCTGCCCTTCCCTGATGCCTTAGCTCACACATCACCATGTATGGAAATTGTCTCTCTCCTCCCCTGTGGCCCAGCTCCCTGCAGGCCTCTAAGATCAGGGTCACTCCCCATCAGATCCCCAGTCCTAGCTCGTGGCTGGCAGAATTAAATGTTTGTTGAAAGGAATAATCGATTGAATGAATGCATGAAAAAAGTAAGCAGGAAGCCTAAATCGTGTAGCCCAACTGCCTTCCTAGCCTTCCTGAGCCTGTGAAAAGGAGATGGTTCTTCCTTTCTGCCAGTATCTACCTGCCACCAAATTCAACCAGGAACAAATGCCCAGTGAAATGATTTTTGTGAGACCATTATTGTGCCAGGATCTGGTCAGATAATAAAGATAAACCAGAAGGACAGTTTACTCGGGGGAATAAATTGATTTATTGTCAGGAATGTTCTGCCTTAGCCATACCAAAGGTGAGTGTGGTCCCTCTGGCCTTCTTTTGTGTTTTAGGCCCTATTTCCTTTATCAATAAAGGTGGAAGACAATAGAAAATGTGGGTAAACTTAGCGCATTTCTTCTGCTTTGGCACGTGTATGGCTCTTTTGCCTGATTGAACACTTTAGCCTACTGAAGAATAAAAACTGTAATTCCTCTCTCTCTCTCTCTCTCTTATTTCATTGTGTTTAGCCAAAACAAGTTGTGAAAGAATGTAAAATATATCATTTTGTTGGCACCCGTTCACAAGTGAGTCAGTGAGTTTTCTTGCATTTACAACTAAGATTGGATTTTAACCTTCCAAAAATTTATGACAACTGCTCCTTCTTGTGGCTTAAATGTTGACATATAATTAATTTAGGATTTCTTCCCGAGGCTTCCTGTCCAGGTTTGTACCTGCCACAGAAATATTCTTGAAAGTTTATCTGACAGCTGGAACCATGAAAAAACCCCAGTGAAGCTTTGTAAAATAGGGTGGGCTGTGCCAACAGGAAGTACCCAAGGAGGAAGGGCCGAGGCTGCCAATGTGGCTGACTGCCGGAGGGGGCCCGGGTGGGAGGCATGTGATTTGCAGTTTAGGGGAAGCCTCAGATTCCTTCTACCATTGGGCTCTAGGCCCTTCTGGTATATTCTTCCTTTGCTCTGCACACTTCCCTTCATGAAGACAACCAGGCCTGAGACTGGCCCATGAATAACCAAGGCACAAGCACCCCACCATGGCACTTCCCGCACTCCAGAACAAGCTGGTCTGATGCCCAGTCCCAGCTCTGGGTGTGTGGGTGACTGGTGCAAAGCGGGAGGTGATGAGAACTACCGGTAGTTGAGTACCTCTTCCATGTCAGGCACTGGTCTGGAGGATTTATAGTCAGAGCTCGTTCTACTTTATCTTCTCAATCACTTAGAGAGGTGGGAGTTACTACTTGTAATTTGGAGATGAGAAAACCGAGGCTCAGTAAGGTGAAGTGATTTACCTGAGGTCGCTCAAACAAGGGGAAGAATTCGTGGCTGAATCATATGTGTGGAGCTCCTTTTGGGCCCTGTCTCCTGCTCTTGCTCTCAGTGCTCGTAGCAACCCTCTGCGACAGGCAGTGCTGTCCCTTCTATCGGTGCTTGGTTGAGGAGGCCAGAGGGCCCAGAACAGAAAGTTAGGCGGTGCCCGAGCCTGAACGGCCACCCAGGTCAGTGCAACCCTGGGCCTGGGCTGGTGTGAAGCAGAGAAACTGGGTCTGAGCCCCGCCTTCCCTCCCACATTCCAGCCAGTCTCCCGATCCTGAGAGTGAAGGGCCCTTGACTTCCCCATGCTGCTTCCTAACAGCCCTGCCCTGTCTAGGCCACATAGGCTGCTCCCCGGGACTGAGAAGAAGCCCACGAGCAGAAGATATGCAGCTACTTTGATCCTTGATGGGTCCTTCCAGGAGCCTCACCCATGTATGGACAGCCTGAAAATACAGCTCCGGGCTGTGCCCAGGAAGCTCACTGGGTAAAGGTGAGGAAGGCCAGGTCCCCATCCCACACTGGCTACTTCTGATCTGGGTGACCTTGGCCCAGCCCTTTCTTGTCCCTGAACCGCCTGCTCCTGGCTCCACTTCCTGGCAGTCAGGTGGTCTGGGGCAAGCTATGTAACCACTCGGACCTCAGTTTTCTCAGCTATAACACGAGGAAAATAATGGTGCCTAGTTCTTGGGGTGGTGGTGGTGATTGAATGGGTTAATATGTGTATAACAGTGAAGTTCAACCAGGGGTGATTTTGTTCCCTGGGAGACACTAGGCAGTATTCGGAAACATTTTGGTTTGTCAGAACTGTGTGTGTGTGTGTGTGTGTGTGTGTGTGTAGGGGGTGCCTGGGGGTAGTACTACTGGCATCTAGTGGGAAGAGGCCAGAGATGCTGCTGAACATTCTCCAATGCCCAGAACAGCCCCACAACAGGGACTTACCCAGTCCAAAGCAGCAATACAGCTAAGGCTGAGAAGTCCTGCTGTAAGGCATTTAGGACCATGCCTGGCATGAAGTAAGCATTTGATAGTCCATTTAACTATTTCTTGAGCACCCACTGTGTGGCAGGCATATGGGAAATACTGAAGTGAGCAGGGCACGCACAGCCTGTCCTGGTGAAGGGCAGCCTAGGGTGGAGTGGGACAATTAACAAATGCTTACACAGATGCATGATGCCAAATTGTTCAGGAGCAGGAGCATGTCGGAGGCAGGGAGGACAGTTCTAAGGTAAGGAGGGTTTGGCAAGGGGATTTGACCAAGAATAATAGTCAAGAAAGGGGCCCTGAAGCAGTGGCATTTCAGCTGACATCCAAGGCTAAACAGAAGGCAGCCAGGCTAAAGGTGATGGAGAAAGCGCTCCGGGCAAAGGGAGCTCTGTGTGCAAAAGCTCTGAATGGGCTCCAGCTCTGTGCCTCCCCCTGCCATGGATGCTATGCCCGTGGCACTGCCAAGCAGGGATGCCACACACCTCTGGGGGGGTTGCAACCATGCCCATGGGCTGCGTCCCAGGGAGCTGCAGCACAGCTGAGGTCTCTGTTGTATCCGTGGGTCACGAAGGGCTGACGGAGGACACTGGGGACCTACTGCATGTGGGCTTTGGCATTGGCTCCCAGAGTGTTCCCCAGATCCCACGAATGTCGCCCCTTAGGCATCCGCTTCGTATCCCCAAACCCCTTGTACTCTGGCCCAATTCTTTGTCCTAAGACAGCTCCAGCCCTCAGTCCTCGAAACCAGGCCTGTCCTTGAGGAGTTAAATCCAGCCCCTGCCCACCGAGACCTTGGGATTTCACAGGAAAACTTCCAGCTATTGCATGTGTTATCAAAATGTATTGTACTCTCTTTAATCTTTTTTAAATAAAATTTTATTGAAGTATATCATTCATACATGAACACACATAAACGATAAGTATAAAAGTTGTACATTTACAAAACAAACATGCATAGCATCATACAAGGCTCCTATACATCTCCCTACCACCACCACCTTGCATTCTTGTGAAACGTTGGTTACAAACTGTAAATGAGCATTGTCAAAATATTACTATGAACTGTAGCCCAGATCTTACATTTGGTGCATTTTCCCCCCAACCCACCTGATTATTAACACCCTATATTAGTTATAGTTCATGAGAGAACGTTGTCATATTTGTCCTGTTAACCACAGTCCATCTTCCACCACCAGATTCCCTATGTTATACTGTCCCATGCTTTATTTACCCCACTCAAAGTGTACGCTTAGTGGCTCTCATTTTTATCATAAAGTTGTGCTGTCATCAGCTTAGTCAATTTTAAGACATTTCCATTACTCCAAAAGGAAAAATCCCATATCCCCTTATACTCCCCTATTGTTGTCCCTTAGAACTGATATGATATCTTCTTGCAATTACTGCAAAATATCACAACACTACTGTTAACTGTCATCCATAAGTTACATTAGTTGTGATTTTCCTGTGTATCGCCATATTCTTAGCACTTTGTAAAAGTCCCAGAACTGATGAGAGAATGGCTCTCTCAGTTACACTTGAGCCTGCCAGCCCCAGTGATGACCACAGAGTTCAGTTATATCTCTGGGGCGGAGCTGGAGACGGAAGACCGACGGCTGCACCTTTGGGCCCTTATGCCTCCTGCAGACCCACAAGGACAGACTGTGGCATAGGATTTAAAAGTAAATTCAAACCAGGGAGCACATCTGCCTTTTGGCACTGAGCAAATGTGACTAGCACTAGATTCCTTCTGAAATAAACTCTGCTTTTCTCAAACTCCTCGTTCTTTAGAGAGGGACATCATTGCCTCCCATTAAGGTGGTCCATGGGGCATCGGGCTTCCTGAGCAAACTCTATGTACGTGTGTGTTCACAGATGGGGATTGCAATTTGGGAGACATCCTGTTCTGCATGTGTTTCTTAAAACCTATACCATCTAAAGCACCTAGTAGGTACCCACTTGGGATCTATCATGATTCAACATGGACCTGGGCTTGGGGACCATGTGTTTTGTTGCTTTGGCAGCCCTGCCACCACCCACATGTCTAGCATAAGATCCGTGGTACTGGAGAAATTCCCAAAACCTTGTTATATAGCACACTGGTCAATTCTCCTGGTGACGAAGCAACCCTATCCAACACAAAGAGATTATAATGATGTCCTGTGTGAGAACCAAAATGGCAGCCACTTTGCCAGTGGCCTGACCCATATGGCTGGGGAAGGTGCCAGTTTGCACTGCCATAAAAATTCCTTTTGGACAAAGCACATTTAGGTTAATAGAAACCTGCTGGATAGACATCCAGTTCCACCAATGCCAATGGATTGCATGTCAAGGTTTTCCCCAGGCCTTTCAGGGTTACCTATGAAAGAAAAGGGCAGGAAGGCAAGATTCCATGTGTGGGGATGGAGGAGTGGGAGTAATTCAGCAGCAGACATCCTGGCCATCACTGGGGGAGGCTCTGCTTTGGAGCAAGTCAAGCCGTGGGGTTATACTTTGCCTGTAAAGGCAGACCCTCCCTCAATAATCTTTTTAGCATCCCACTCCTTCAAAGACAGCTTGGACCCCAAAGCCCTCCTGTGGCCAGGAGACATGTGAATATCCCATCAGTTGCATAGAAGCAATAGATTGGAATCCTCCAGATAGTTCACTCAATCTCAGAATGATAAATGATCAATCATTGCATTCCTCCTAAATGAAATTAAGATGTTAAGATATATTGCTTGGGGCTTCTGAATGGGATTTCTGCAGTTGAATTTCCACCAGAAAATGTATTGCTTTGGAATCACTGGGAAAGGAAGACATTCTGGATCTCCATTAAGTCAGAACACTTGACGGCAGGGAGAAATGCTTCAGACATTGTAATTTTTTTCATATTTAAAAGTGATTAATCATCCCAAATACCACAAAGCCAGAAGGCCAGCACACAAACTCTTCCAGAAGAAGGATGCAGATGCCCTGATGCTCTGAAGTGGAACCTTTTGAAAGAGGCTCTAGGTGAGCTCGTGTTGGGGGAAGAAAAAGCCTTGGCTGAAAATCCACTAGAAAGGACAGAGAGTCTGGGCAAAACCCCTAGGAATGCACAGGAAGCCATAGACATATTTTTCAATTAGTGCAGTGAAAAAAATTAAAAAGAGGAAGTCATAATCTACCAGTATGGATACTTACACCACTAAATACATGACTTCCTTGGAAAGTCTTTCCATCCCTCCTGGCAGACTGGGTGGGACCCAGGATGCTCCTGTAAGGTGGGCATCTAGCATCTCAGCGTGTAGGGGCACACATGGCCCGCTACCTATTAGCTGTGTGACTGTGAGTGTGTAAATTTACCTCTCTGTTTCGGGAGCAGTTTGATGGGTTAATAAGAGCAACTGCTTCACAGAGCATGAAGGACTGAACCCAATCAAACAAGAAAAGTGTCAGTGCTCAGTGAATGAGGTTAGATAATTCTGCTCCTTGGCACTTACCATGATTTTAACTCATTAGTCATGTGTTCAGTTTAATTATTTGTTGAAGGTAATGTCTGGCACACTGTCTAGATGTGCTTTCCCTGTGGTCGGAACTAGTGTCTGTCTGGTTCACCCACATGTCCCCAGTAGATGCGTAGAACATTGTGGGAGGGAGGGAGGGAAGGGGGAAAGAAAGGGGAAGGGGGGGAAGGGAAGGGAAGGGCTCATACTTTTCATAAACATAGGTTGTAGAAGACAATATAACATGTCCCTTTGTGCCCCATTTAAGAACCTATTTCACTTTCAGTCTATGGACTGAAACGAGATGACTTTTGTCCTGTTCCTTTATTTGCAGGTGAGTGAGAATTAGGGACTTACATACCTCAGACACCCTGAACACCCTGCTGGTTGCTGGCTCACGTTTATACATTTTCCCTTTCCCCTTCCACCTACCAAATACACCTTTTTTGTTGTGTGTGTGTGCATGTGTGTGTGTGCATGTGTTTTGGTAAAGAGAGAGAAGGCTATTTCCTTTTGTTGCAGGAAATTCTGATTCCGAGGTTGCTTAGAATATGCAAAGAAGATTGCAGCCAGTTGAATTAAAGTGCAGTTAATCAAATGCAAAACTCCATTCAGCCCCTATCTGCCAAAAATAAATCGTTTAAAAACTGAATTTCGATCGCTGACAATGATGACTGTGTTTATGGCGTGTGGGGTTCCTGCCTTCAGCCAGCCATCTTTGCGAGCGTGCACCCAGCATTTAGAAATTAAACAAAAACACATTGAACTTGCTGCATTAGCTGTTGCCACATCGGAACGCTAATGGGTTTAGTGACCACAACCCACCCAGGCCAGAGTGTGTCAACAGCCAAAGGACCAACCTCAGTCGCTGTTTGTGCTTTGCCCAAGTTGTTACAAGTTTAATTCTTTGCAGCTTACTTTTCCTGCTGTTTTGGCCGCTGCCCACCATGTCTTAAGTTGGGCAGCAGCCAGCCCAGCCTCATGTAGCAAGGCCACCGAGGCCCTGGCAATAGGTCCACGGATGGAGACATCTCAGTCTCCTGGGTGAGATGATTATTAGATGGGAGCTCGAGCCATCTTTTGCTAGTCACATCTAAAATGAGTTCCGGAAATGGTGCAACCCAAAGCAAATGCGAAGAGCCTCTTGATTCACCGCTCATCTGGAAAGTCTGCCTCCCTTCCCCTGCAAGAAAACTTGCCACGTGGTGTCTGCACCTTGGAGGCAGTTTCTTTGCATCGCACACACCACCCTGGCCTCCAGCCCTTTCAGGGAAACAAAGTCAGGTGTCTCCACTCGGCAGCCGAATCAAGCCCCGAGTTGCAGGACCTTGGCAGTGAAGAGGTTAAATTGCTCAAAAGGCTGGATGTGTGGTTTCCTGCCCATACTTGCTCTGGCCTAAGGCGGTGCCTGCTGTTTGGGGAGGGGGAAGGCAGGTCTCGCCTGGACCCAGGTGGCAGGCAGGCAAACCATGTTATTAAGAAGCAGGGATCGCAGGACCTTGATCTTCAAACAAGACCCCTAATTAGTCGCCAGCCCAAGAGTAAATGGCATTCCACCTCTGCAAGGCGACGGACGCCTTCAAATTCTGGAGACTAATTGCCATTATTGGCTCTATGAAGATCTTATTGTAAACACTTGTCATCCGAGCCACTTCTGTTCGGTAAACTTGAGATACCAAATTGTTGCTTCATGTTTTAAATTCTCCAAAATGCCTCCCTGGCCCCTTTTCTAGGAGGACGCATCTCTTTCCTGAACATGGCATCTTTCTTCAGCACCTAGTTTTAAAAGATGTGTCCCTTGTTGCTTGGATATGATATGGCAAGCTCATCCTAAACCTTTTCAGTAGGGGATTTACTTTTTTTTTTTTTTTTTTTTAACTTTGATCTCTTTTGAATTTGAAAATTCTGTCTCAGAAATTGACTTTAATTGCAGGCAGAAGGGATTTACTATAAAGCTAATGGAGCTCAAGCTTAGGGGCCCCTCCCGAGCACAGCCTTCTCCCCAGGCCTTGGGAGGATCCTTACAATGTGTTCACGAGGCCATTTATTTTTCAGGTTTGAAACGGTAAATTATCTGCATATTCTTTTTCATAAAGAGGACCCTCCAAATGATGCAAGGGTTGGGCCCTACAAAAGCAGTATCTTCTCTGTAATACCCAGGGTATGTTTCCGACCTTTTGTATCATGCATTCTTGTTGCTTTTGAGGATAAATCTCTTCTACCTGTCCTTAGACTCCTTGCTTCTTGGTCCTGTTTGGCTTCTGTGAAGGGAAAGACTAACTTCTTCAGGCCACGCACAGGATGCCACATTTTATCTAGGTTTACTCTTGAATGAGGAGAATGTTTCAAGAGCTCGGCACCTAGAGATGCTGGGTCCATTTCGTTTTATGAACCTCCAGAGTGCCCTGTTATACCAAACTCAGAGGGCCAGAGAGACCGGTGTAACGAGAGGTTAGGAAGCATGAGGATTTGGGCTTGTCGCTCTCAGGGCCCCTGGGATTCTATTATCTGGATGCTTTCATGACAGTGAGTATGTCAGTGTGAGAGAGAGGAAAAGTAGTAAATAATTTCTGATGATTCTTGTGAACATGTGAGGTTTCCTTTAATGTCAGCTTTCAGCAAGATGATATATTCCACGCCACCATCTGCGACAAGTATGCTGCTGGCCAAATGTCCTATAAAGTCAAATAGCCCCCAAACTGAACTGTAGACCCATTTCTTCAGCAAGCTGAGTCACTATTACTCAGCAGCAATTCCTTTGTGTGACCAGAGGAGGGTGGGTCAGGAAGGCAGGCGCTCTCGACGTAGGGTATTTGCTCACAGGATCCCTCGTCTGCGTGGGGAAAGCAGCTGCTTGTCCTTCTCCAGGTAACATAATGACCTCAGACAACTAAGGCCCTCCCTGAGTGGGGTACCCCTCTCTCCAGGATGCTCATGTTGTGCTTGTTGAATCTGCCCGTCTCGGATGTCATTCACAGCACCCCAAAGAGTCCCAAAGCATTGTTTTAACCTGTGTGTTTCACTGATTGGAGATGGTCGAAATTGCATGCCAAACTTTTGGTTATTTTAACTAGTTTGGAAAAGAAAGACTAACATCGGTTTGACAACAAACAAAACCAGTTTTTGTTCTATCAGTTATGTTTAAAAGATTCCAATTTCAAACTAAACACAATGTGGGGTTATTCTGTCAGCGATTTATATAGCCACGAGGGCGCCACAGTTACACACTGCATACATCATTGTATTTTTAAAATGTACTTAATGAACTTTTTTTTTTTCTTTTCTAGTAACTACTTCATTGCCTTAAATGAATGCATTCCAATAGAATTTGTAACAAATGACCACTTTGTGTTTGCATTAATGCCAAACACGTTTAACAAATTTTTAACAAGGAACCCTGGCAAAATGCCAAACTCCTAGAGGGACACTGAAGGAATGCTATAAATTTAAACTAGATTTTACCTTTTCACTTTGCTCAGCAAGTGTCTTAGGTGTCTCGCTATCTCAGGACTGTGGCATTTCTATTTTATGTCAAATAATTTGTACTTTTTCATTATTTTTATTACTTAGGTTATAACTTTCGGCTTGCACTTTTAAATCTTTGCAGCCATGTCTGAAAGAACACAATGGCAGCTTAGAAACAGGAAGATCTTTATATCTGAAAAATTGTTCCTATCTTGGGTAGGATGGGATGCAAGCATGCATGCACGTACAGATCTTCCAAAATATCACTGTCGTCTTCTGATGAAAGGACAGGAGAAGAAAGCCATAATCGGGCAGGTGTCTTTATTCCAAGTCAACTCTGAAAGTACAGGAACAATAGATAAGACCACTGGTTCTCACCTGGGGGTGATTTGGTCCCCCCAGGGGACATTTGGCAATGTCTGGAGACATTTTTTATTTCAATGACTTGGGGAGGGGGGGGCCTGCTACTGGCCTCTAGCGGGTAGAGATCAGGGATGCCTTTAAACATTTAATAATGCACAGGACAGCTCCCGCATCAAAGAATTAGCCAGACCAAACTGTCTATATAATGCCAAGGATGAGAAACGCTGAAGTGGAGTTTGGCTTTTGGATAGACTTTCAAGTTAAAGAGGGAATTATTTTAAGAAAAAAAATTACAATTAAACACATTTCTACTCAACCAGTGCTTTTAAAATGATATTGACCACCCAACACTGGTGCTGGATGGCAGATCTCTGATTTTCACTTCTGCTTTCATCTGACCCTGAGAAGGAAAAAGAAAAGCGCTGTCCTGGCTGAAAATGTAGACTAAAATGGTGCTGGGGATGGCTGGGTAAGACCAGCCCACTCGTGCCCCGGGGTGCCCACTGGGAGAAGCCATAGCCGGGCACTGAGAATGGTCTCCAAGGAAGAGCCAGTGGGATGCAGAGTGCTGCATGTCCTTGAGATAGTTTTAGTGTTTCCCGGGCAAGCACTTTCATTTTAATAGCTATGCAATTATTATAATAATGCATATTAGACAAATTTTGGCTCCATTATGGTATTAAAATAAATCTTTTTAAAAAGGAAATTTAAGGTTTTTTAAAAAGTAGTTTGTTTTGTTTTTTTAAAGAAAGCATATTAATTAAAGGATATGAGAGACGAATTGGCAAGACCTAACTTTGGAAAAGTTAGGTAAAGAGAATGGGGCTCTGGAGTCAGGAAGATGTGGGTTCAAGTTGGGGCTCTGAGATGGTGGGAATTTGACCAAAATCACTCAGTTCCCTTAAGCTTCAGTTTCCTCATCAGCATAGGGGCGCCTAGCCATGTCAGCCAAGCTTGTTCCAGATCGGTGATGCAAACGCACCTAGCGCGGTGGCGGATAGCTGTGCAGCCGGTGCCAGCTGTTCCCGATGCCGACTGCAAGGATAATGACAAAACTAATCCTCAGCAGGCATTTGATGTACACATCACGTATCCATCCAAATTCCTTCACTTAAAGCCTTGTGGGTGAGTTGCACCGAGCACACAGAAACCGAAGAGGAAAGAAGTTCCTTCACCAGCAAACTATATCATCCCGAACAGCAGTTTGCAATTGTGAGCACAGGGCTGGCTGGACCCACCCAGACCCCAGCCCTTTGGGCTCTGAAGTGTTACATTTTATTGCCCTGTGGAGCCGTAGGAGGCTATTCGAAAGGTAAAACGTTGCTCTCCACTCATATTTTTGAATTATGGCTTCAAGGTGGTTGCTCCTATCAAGAAAATTAAATGATTTAACATAATTTGTTGCCACTTTGATCACAACAATAATAAATAAATCTTCATGAGGAAAACGGGAAACCCATTCCACCCCGTTTTTAAAGATGCTAAGTAGTAACACAGATGTAGTTATAGATTCTTCGTGTGCGCGGGAACGGCTCCGCCAGGCTTTGCTGTGAGCAGGGTCCCTTGGTGTAGCTGCTCTTGGATGCCCGCTGCCCCAGAGAGCAGCTCTCGCCGTCACAAGCCGATCAGGGGCTCGCCTTTTATGTGGGCACCTTGTGCAATGTGTTTGGAGCGGGCATGCAAAGCCGCCTTGAATGGGTGTCTGTTTTTGTGCCCGGGGGGGGCATGCTGCACACATTTGGAAAGCACATGGAGCGTAATGGACATTAACCCAGATGTCAAAAATAGCCTGCGTTTTACTACCGTTATTAAACAGTTTCCCCTTTAACCCCTCCGTGTTTACCAAAGACCCCTTTCTCCCAGCCTGTTTCTGCAAATCGCTGCTGAAAGGGCAGGGGAAGAAAGCCATAATCGGGCAGGTGTCTTTATTCCAAAGAAAAACAGTCCGAAGGAATATTTGTGAGACACCACACGTTTATAGCCTGTTCTCCTGAGGGTGCTTGTGCTGGGGCGGAATCTTACTGCTGTGCCCTCCACCCCCCCACACACACCGCTATGCATAGCTGATCTCAGGGTTCCCATCAGAACGACCCAGGTCAGAGTTCCATGCCACTCCATACTGATTTTGCCAAAATGGAAAGAGCTGCATATTTCAGTATTATGCTAGTAATACATTTCTTTGGTTTAGAAAATCTAAAGGCAATCTCCTCTCCCCCCCACCCCCAAAAAAACAGAAACTCTAAAGAAGGAAATAAAAAAGCACCACCCAGAGATAAATATTAATAATATTTTGGTGTTTGCATTTATGAATGTTTATTCTTATGTGTGTTTATGCAAAAATGAGATCAAACTTTACATATAGATTGCAAGCTGCTTTTTCAACTGAAATATTGTGGACATCTTTCCAGCTCAAAAAAGCAGAGCTCTCTATCATGAACATCTCGATTCTGGCTGCCTGTTTATTTCCTTCATGGCACAAATAAAATATCCCCTTTAATTTATTGATTTGTGTCCCTCTGTGTTGTCCATCTTCCTCCTGAGAACTTACAGGCTCCATGTCTGTCTTTTGCACTATTCCCTCTCTGGCACCAAGCACATTGCCTGACACACAGAGGTGCTATGTTAGTTTTCTACTGCTGCATAACAAATCACCACAAACTTAGTGACTTTTATTTTCTCACAGTTTCCATGGGCTTGACTGGGTTCTCAGCTTAGGGTCTGCTAAGACTAAAGCCAAGGTACCCACCTGGCTGTGCTTTAATCTGAAGGCTGCGGGGGAGGCATCCACTCCCAAGTGCATCCTGATTATTGCCAGAATGTAGTTCCTGGAGGTAGTAGCACTGAGGCCCCCATTCCTGCAGGCGGTGAGCCAGGGGCCTCTCTCAGATCTGAAAGGACATTCTCAGGTTCCCATGGCCCCTTCCATCTCAACACAGTGAATGCTGCTTATGCTTCAAACTACCTTGACCTTCTCTTCTGCTAGGAAGAGCAAACGCTCTCCTTTTGAAGGGCTCCTGAGATTGAATTAGGCACACGCAAATGACCTCCCTTTTGATTAACTCAAAGGCAAGTGATTAGTAACTTTAAATATTTCTGCAGAATCCCTTTCCCATGTAAAGTACCATGATCATGGGCATAATATAGTCACAGTCCCAGTGCCAGAGAATGGGACAGGAAATTTTGGGGGTAGATTTTAGGATTCTGCCTACCATAGGTGCACTTTCATATGTGTGACTCAACCTGTTCCAGAAACTGTACAAGGCACGGGGTATGCTAAGGGAGCAAGAGTGGCCTGTCCTCTGTCCCCTATAGCGTTTATAGTCTAGACCAGGGCTGTCCAATAGAATAGAATGCAAGCCACATCTGTAATTTTGGATTCTCTAGTAGCTACATTTAAAAAGTGATAAGAAACAGGTGAAATGGATTATGACATTTTTATTTAATCCAATATGTCCAAAATATGATTTCAACATGAAATCAATGATAAAAGTTGTTACTGCCATGTTTATTCTTTTTTTTTTTTTTTTTTTTCATACTGAGTCTTCACATTTTGATTTTGGCTTTACCCTTTGAGGAGCTCTTAACTTGGACCATCACCATTTCAAGCACTCAGTAGCCATATGTGTCCAGTGGCCACAATCTTGCACAATACAGATCCATGCAAGTCCCTCGGTGGGGACAGTGCCAAATGTGTTGGACTTGCTGTGCTGCAACCCAGCCCCGGGAGAGTCAGGGAAGGCTTCCTGGGAGGAAGTGACATCTAAGCTGAGGCTGAAGAATAAGTAGGAATCGATCAGGTCAAGAGTTGGAAGTGCATGTCTGAAGAAAGAGGAGTTTGTGAGAAGAGGAGTAGAGGAAGTTTTAGGACTGCTGAAGTAAGTTAATCAGAGGTGGGGCAAGAAGAGTGGAGGGTCAGGTGAGAGTGGAGCTGGAGAGGGCCCAGATGGGGCCGTCCTCCATCCTGAGGGGAATGGGAGGCCAGCGAAGGTCCTAAATAGGGGAATGCCAAGGTAAAATGGATGTTACCATTTGAAAAGCACTGGGTGCCGCCCCAGTGAGAATGCAGAGCTGGGTGCTGTACGAGAGGCTGCATGGGCATGGCCATCAGGTGAGGGAGGACAGGCCAGGGATTAGCCCACAGTGGGTGGCTGCCCAGATTGCCTCATTGCTGGCAGCTAAGGTTCCTTTTATCATTTTTCTAAAGCATATGCTTATTTACCCTTCAATAAGGGATCATCTGCATTTCTTACTGCTGGCAATGTCATTTGAGTTTTTTCCTCCCACCCATTTAGGCCTGTGTGTGGATTGTTTGATTGAAGGAGTGGCAATGATTTTTGATACTTCTCATGTTCTCAGTACAAGACTTACCCCAAAAGAGTGAACCATAGTTGCCAGACACTGGATTTTGCCTTGGTGACCTGTTACCTAGCTGGAAATCTTCTCATAACTGAATATATGATTGTGTTTTTTTTTTTTTTTTTTGCTACTTTGACTTGGAAAAACCTCAAGGACATTGGCCATTCATTGTAATTATTTTTCACTTGCTTCCCTATCTGCAAAAAATGACCACTGCATTTCAATACCACTTTGGGGGTTCCCTTTACCTCTTAATCATGTGGCCTTTTTATATATTGGTCAGTCCTTTAAATAGTAATTAAGAAATGCTTAGTGCACAAAAGAATTAGAGCTATGCACAGCTCATGACACAGAAAGCATGCTCCAACTTAAATTTTCATACAAAGTTTGCAAAGATTTTATGTGCCAGAATGAGTAATATGATCTGCTCTAGGAACTCCCTAGCTTTCTGGCTCTGCAAAAGTCTTTTTTTTTTTTGCCCCGATTCAAGTTTCTTAACCAGAAGGGTTACACCAAACTCCTCAGAGTATGAATTAGCAGAGTTCACCCAAGCCACATATTTCAGTTGCACTGTTTAATGATGGCTTGAAATAACGGCCTACCTGTGCAGACACGGGGATGTCTGGCACTCTCATTAGTCAGTGTGACTGTAGAAATACTGCGTATCAGCCACAGCATAGGAAAGCATGGGCTGTATATAAAAACGGCATGTGCATGTGTGTGTGTGTGTGTCTGTTTGATCTTTCCTCTCTCTGCCATATTTCCCAGATAGCTGCGTTATTGCCATGTGCTCAGAAACTCCCTCAACACTCCAAGGCCATATGTGAATGGTAGGGACCCAGGCACAGCTAGCTGAGCATCAACATGGAAGAAAGTCATCATTTGAAGCTGAAAGTGTGGGATGGTCACTTCTTCTTACCCATCTCCTTGTTCTTCCCATGCATCAGTTGTATTCCATACCCAGGGCTCCTCACTGGGACACTGAGAAAACGTCCCAGCCGCTTGGATAGCTGTTCTCCAGGGCATGACATATGCAAACAGATGACTGGTGGTTTGGTTTATGTTGGGTGTTAAAGATGCATACTCAACAGCGGATGTGAGGAAGCAAGCCAGCTTTATTTCAGTCGGCTCCATGAAGTAAATAGCAATATTCTTTCAAATTGTTCATCTTTAATGGTTTTTAAGTGGATGCTGAGTTTTCTGTTATCTTGACAATTCTTAACTCTCTAATCTCTATAAAGCCAAGTTAAAAAAACAACAACAAAAAAGGAAAACTATGGTTACTGTAGAAACATGGAACCAATAGAAACATGTGGAGAGGGAAAAAATCGATGCAATCTGATCACCCAGAAATATTCACTGGAAACATCCCGGCAGAGTTCCTTTCCATTTCTTTTTCTATACACCAAGGGAGACGCATACGTATGAGCAATGTATTTTGAAAGATGCCTCTTCTCAGATGGATTTGCAGAACATAATTCTAACTTTCTGTTCACTTTGCCCTTCCTCTATGCTCCCTCTCCATTGCCTCCTGACACCCACCCACCTCCAACTAAAGAGCGCAGTAGAGGGGCCTGCAGGACAGGTGGGGTGGGCAGGGGGGTGTTTCTGCCAGAATTATCTCGATATCATTGCACACACTACCAGTTTCTTTCCCTTCTAAATGATGTGTTTTCTTCTTGCAGCTATCAGAAGGGTTGAATAAAGGGAAAATGCAGCTCTGCAGCAATATTCTGATAATCTATTGCAGTATCACATCACTGTCCACCACCACTGGGAGCGGCTCAGCAGAAACGAAGAGGAGTTTTCACTTTCATTATTGAGTGTGATTCTGTTCAGCTTAATATTTCCTTCATTATCTCATGTCATTTCTCATGGATTTGAATATGTTGGAAAGGAAGAACGTGGAGGAAGAGAAGAATGAGAGCCTCCATTCTTTCGTTGGGATTCATGCCTTTAAAATGTGATCATCTCTTCTGAAAATCATTATTTGATAACATTTTATTTATGTTATTTAAATATCATTGGATAACTTCGAACTCCATGGGATCTTAACTCTTGTTGGACAACTAGCTTCAGCTCCAGTTATTCTGCTGGTTCAGACAAACTGGTCATTCCTCATGCATTAGATTATCAAAAAGTGTAAATTTGCTGAGTGAGTGGTTTTGGTGGTGTTTGTATACCAAGACGCATGGACTGTTTGATAGAGAAACTAAAACACCAAAAATTGCGAGCCTTTACCCTCCTCTATTTCTTTAATCCACTGTTCAAAGAACCCCATTTTGATGGTGTATCCAGTAGTTACCTCTGGGCCAGGTTGGAAATGAAATCAATCTTTAAACCACTAATACTTGCCAAGAAATCGCCTTATAAGAACATGGTGTGTGTCTCTGACAATGCATGGCACATCTAAATTTGATCATTCATGATTTTATCTCCCCTGTCCATGTACTGAAGAATGGCAGAAGCCTGAGGCGCCTGCATATATCTACTCCAGGGGTCCCAGACATCCCCCCAGTGAGGATGTGCCAGGCCTCAGACTCTTACCATTCCCGTACATGCAGGTCTCCATGAAGAAGCTGGGACTCATTCACATTTCAAGTTCCAATTGCTGTGCAAACAGTGTGGGCTTAGACCTTCTGTAACGAAGGGTCATTTTGCATTTTTTTAAAAAGTTGTCTCCAACATGGATTCCAAAGCATTTTCCACATCAAACATGAAAACATTGATGAATGACAAGCAATCATAAAGCTGTGTATCTGTATATAGCTCTACACAACATGTATGTCAGTACAGAGTCATTATTTAAAGCACATGCCAGGGAAAGAGACCGAATCTTGAGGTCTTTTACATACAGTGACATGGTACTAAGGAGAATTAAACTCCTACTGCTTCCTCTGAAGATTAAAAAGAAAAGTTGTTATAATTTCATCCAACTCATGACTGAGTCTGGCAAACATGTGCACCTCTTAGAGTGAACTATGTCCTTGTCAATGGAAGAAACCCTTCCACGTGTATGCAAGTGGGAGATGAAACTGCATTTTTAAAGGACAAACCGTGAATTTAAGCATGAGTGGCCTTAATCAATATAGTTGTCTTTCTTTGCTGCTGTGGAAAGGATTCTAAACAGATATTCCCGAAGTCTTGCATTGAATTTAGTCACTGTTCTTACTTTCTTAAATGTTGGTACAATTAACTCTGGACCTCTTTCATGAGCCGTGGAGATATTTAAAAGACTGACACCTTATTTGTTGAGGAGGATGGAACCGTCTCTCGGTTGCACTATTCGTTCTCGGTGCATAAGGAGCCTTATGTATTCAAGCAGGTTTCTTGCTTCTGGCTTTGTTCTCGTCAGTAAGTATGGCGAACTATACGTAAAGCTTACCTGTCGCATAAACAATCCAAATACATTCATGTTTAACACGTTTGTCCTTTAACTATCAAAGGGAGGTAGGTCTTGGTTGAAAATGCAAGCAGAGTTCTTTGCAAGCATGCTTAGCACACTTTGACACAATGTCATACTGAAAACCCAGGCCACAAATATGTCCCCATGAAAAGTTTGGGTGTCCTCAAATAGGCAGCCCTCACTGCCTCCTGTAGCCAGGCCTTGACCTGAACTCTGCAACTGAATACTTGAAGTAGGAAATCCACTAGGGAAAATAGGGTCCTCACAACATAAAAAACAAAAAACAACTGCATATAGTAAGCTATTTCTACTTATGTGCCAATTTTTTTCACAGGTTTTGTTTTGGGGATCATTTTTTGCCCCAGTTATATGGATTGAAAGTATTATTGATCTTACCTTTATGAGAGTATATCATATAGTCCCTTAAATGTTAAAATTCTGTCTAACATAGCATCTTCTCCCATTTCATGTAATATTCTCTGATGCTTGGGGGTTACAAAAAATATCCCTTTTCATGTATTAAAAATAGTCTCTGGGTTTACAACAAACACTGTGATGTTCAGAAGATATTTCCTTTGCACAATCTTTAGCAGGTTCCCCTCTAATCATAATGAAGTTTAAAAAAAGTATGGGCTAACCTTTAGGAGAAGTTTGTCTTCTTTGTGCAGAAGCAGGCTTGTACTTTATACCCTATTTAATTTTGATGTACAGTCTCAATTTTGTATTTAATGATTTTTGTGTATCCACTATGCACGTTAACAGCGTGTCAACTCTCATTTGAACGTGGGTTTCAGTTTCCTTTTGAAACAGTGTTTATGACGAGACCTCAAATGTGTTGACCTAAGTTCTACCTGAGATGCTTTTGTGTAGAGTGGCGTTTGAATGCTGCTAGGGGTCAGTGTATCCCTGAGACCTGAGACCCTTTTTGATAGTGCTTCTTGTAATATTTCTTCAAGTGAGTGGCATGTGGGTTGTGATATTGATCATATGATTATGGACATTGATATGAAAAAAATATAACAAAACTAAGGAACCCTCAGAAACTACCAGTGGGCATGTATTAGCCAGTTGTGTAACCTTGTGTCTAGTAGAAGTACAACATACAAGGTATGTACAGTTCATAAATTTGTTATCCTGTGTATGAAGAGTACTTTGTGCTGATCGCCTTATTTATATTCATCAAATAAACTTTGTTTCTTTCTGAAGGGAGTTCCTTCCATCTCTAATAAATGCTCCAATTGTAGTGGTTTCTCATCTTTTTTGGGTCGTGGATCTCCGTTTGAAAATCACTCAGAACCCCCTTGACTTAAGAAAGAAAAGGGAATTCATTGGCTCCTGTACCTGGAATGGCCAAGGCATAAATCTTCCTTTAGGTTTTCCTGGCTCCAGAGGCTCACATTAAGAAACTAAATTAGGTTACTGGGGATACATGCCCCCTTCCTCCCCTCCCTTTCAGCCTCCCCGTTTTGCCTTTCTTTCTCCCTCTTTCTCCCTCAATCTCTTTCTCCATCTCTAGTTCTCCTTCCCTCTCTTCCTCTTCCCATCTTTCCTCTCCTCCCCTTTTCTCCCTCTTTTTCTTGCCCTCCCTCCCTTCCTCCTCTCCTCCTTCTCGTCCTTTCACCCTCTGTCCTTGTGTCCTTTTCCAGCTGCATTTTTCCATTGGGTTGACTCTGATCTCTGCTAGGCTCTCTTCACTTGGTGGCAAAGATGGTTCCCAACAGCTTTGAACATTCCTGGTTTTTAGAGAGGAGACCCCTTCTCTCCCAGCATCCATCTCAATCTCTGAAGGGGCTCTTACTGATCCTTTTTAGATCATGTGTCCACTCCTGGGCCACCTTTTTCAAGGGTGTTCAGAGGATGAGGCCAAGTGATTGACAACCTCACTGATTGTGGGATGGGCACTTCCCAAAGGGAAAGAATGGGTTCTATTACAGAAATAAAGGGAAAGAAAGCTTGGCAGGCAAAAATAATAGATAACCCTGCTATCAATCTCCCCCTGGAAAAAAACACACACACAAAATTGTCCATGCAAGGCTCAGCAGCCTCCACAGCTAACCTATGGCTCACAATGGAGAGAAAACCTCTTTGCTAGATGTTCTGCTCCTGGTTCCCTTAAAGATTCCAACTGTGCTACAGGGAATGAATTCCCAGTTCTTAGCTTTACTGAGATCAGAGTCATTGACTGTAAGAACAAAATTTCCCTCCAGTTGGTCCTTGACGACACAGGGGAAATACCATTTGGTTTCTGTTCTTTATGGACTCAGAGCACCGTGTGTGAAGTTCTCTTCATGTCAGGCATTTTTTGGAGGACCTGCAAAGTTGTTTCCCCCTTTCCTTATGTTGCCGTTTTTAAAAAAGAGAACTTTTGATGGTCAGGAGTTTCTGGCATCTTGAAACTTTCTGAAGCATCTGGGCTTGCAGTCAGGCCTAGTTACTTGAATCCAGCAGGCCAGATTGCGCCTCTGCTGCTTTGCCCACAAGCAAGTCCACCTGCTTAGAAAGGTACCGGCCTGCACACTGCTGCGTATCCAGGGTAGGCTGCCCACACACTGATGGGAAGGGAATCCATACCTTGAGCTCCCTTGAAGCACATACACTTAATTTTGGCACCTGCCCTGAGGTTTTGATCTACCCTGGTTAAAGATCTTCCTGACTGCTTCTCGTATCTGAGAACTGCCATCACAAATGATTGGACAGACATTCAAATTCTTGGAATTGCTGATCCAATCATTGTTGTAACCATTTTAATAAGGAAACATGGATAATAAAGAATTGAACCTGATGGAGCATTTGCTAAGAGCCAGACCATGATGCTAAGGATTGGATGTGCTTCACCGTGTTTGTTCCTGACAACAGTCTCATAAGGTAGTGCTATCATGATCTGTTTTTTTTTGTTTGTTTGTTTGTTTTAATTTATTTATTTTTTATTGTGGGTAAAAATCAAAATTTTCACAACATGATCTGTTTTTTACAGCAGGGGAAACTGAGGCCCACAGAGATGACCAAAAACAGCACACATCTATGAAGCCCTTATTTGGTGCTGGCATTTTGCTAAGTGCCATATTTCCGTGAACTCCTTTACGCTCATAGTAATTGCACGAGGCAGGTGCTATTACTATCCTCACCTTACAAAGGAGGAGAAGGAGCTCAGGGGGCTGCCATGTCTGGCCCAGGGTTCCCCAGGTGGTATGTGGTAGAGCCAGGCTTTGAAGCCAGAGCTCAGGAGGCCCCTCTGCTGAGGGGACGCCTGGGTCCCAGGTCTGATGGGCAGGGTGTGTGGGGCTGGGATTCAGATCCGACTCTTACTCACCCAGGCATGCTTCCACATTGCAAGTTGTATCTCCAGCATAGCAGAATTTGGGATTTGTTTCTTCGTCAGTGCCACAGTTGACCGATACCATGAGAATTTTTCTGAAGTTGTCCTCATGATGGGCCTGGAGTTACTGGTTACTGGGGTTGGTGGCAGGGGGAGGCAGGGGTGGAAGACCACAGAGGTAAAGTGCATTTTCACCCTATCATATCAAGGATACATATTAGCAACATGATTTATGACTGTTGATGGTGACCTTGATCGACTGGTTGAAGTAGGGTTTGTCAGGGTTCTCCACTGTAAAGTTACTCCTTTCCCCCCACCCCGCCCCCACCCCCACTTTGTGACAGATTTTAAAGTATAGATACATGACCAGATCTCTGTTATAGAAAGGGGGCTTTGGTTACAAATGGGGTAGATGTGCTGGCTGCAGAAGAAAACACATTGCCAAAGCCTTTTGGATTAAAATAGTTTGAGTCAACAGCCCCATTGTTGGGATCTGTTTCCCCCTTCTTTTTGAAAATGCCTTTGCCTTTTCTAGATGTGTTTCTAGCCTTTGCCTTTCCCTGTTGGATTACATGAGCTGCTATGGCAGGAACGCTTCTTATGGTGGAGTAGCCCCTTCTCCAAGTACAGGGCAAAGTTAGCATTTCTATAGTTTAAAAACAGATGTGGTCATTCTGGGGACTTCACTTAGAGAGGAAAGACTCAGGAGAGAAACTTTGCATAATTTCAAGACAAAAACCTCTGTATTTGCATAACTGCAACTCACTGGATAAGGACAGCATGGCCCTTTGCATTTGGGAGGAGAAATATGGGTATTTATTTGAATAAGTATATCTGTTAGGATTTTTTTTTTTTTCTTTTCTAAGTACCACCTCCCAAGAGAAAGAAAAGGAAAAAAAACTAACAATTTAAGTAAAAATAATTATATACATATACATACAGTTATATCACTTCCTGCAATAAACAGTTTAATGATGTTAGGTTTCAGGTATGGCTTGTTCCAGGGGCTCAAAGGATTCCTCACTTTCATCTTGGTTTTGCTTCCCTGGTGTTTGTTGAATCCATTCTCAGACACTCGCAAGGTTACAGGTGAAGCCCCAGATCCTATTCGAATGCTAGGGATGGAGCCCCGCCCCAACCTTGTGGACCAAGAAAGGGGAAGTTTCCCATATGTGAAAGGAAAATAAATGCTGGGTAGGGAAACATCACATACACACAGCAGTATGAAATGCTCACAGCAAAGTCACATTGGAAACTGGTTCCTTTTTCCTTTGAATGGAGCTTTGACCCAGAGGAGAGCAACAGGATGTGTGTTTTGGTGGAAACTGCATCAGACTGGCAATCAAAACACCTCAACTAAAGTCTCAGTTTCATAACTGTTTTGCTACACTTGCTCATGGGATCGTATACAATGGTATAACCACATGCTGTCTCTATTTTAGAGACAATGGGAATAAAATAACCAATGGGAATAAAAAGACTTTTAACTACCTAGCAAGGGATATGAGAGGATGAAATGAGACAACCAATGAGAAAATGTTTAGGAAACACATTTTGACAACAAAACTCTCCTCATAACTGTAACAAAATTCCTAGAGTACCTTATTTCAATTTCTAAAATCTATATTCAGGGAGCAGATGTAGTCCAGTGGTTGAGCTCCTGCTTCCCATGTATGAAGTCCTAGGTTCAGTCCCTGATATCTCCTATAAAAAAGTCTATATTCAGAGAATATAGATTCAGAGAAACTTAACTTTCCTCCTTAAGTGCTCAGGTATCAAGTATTTGGGTGAATGTATCACGCAGTAGATTTGAGAATAAAAGCTCTTTAGAAGTAGTTCTTGCCATGTGCCATACCATGGATGAATCTCACATAATATTGAGAGAAAGCAGCTGGCACACGGAGAACACATGATATAAGTCCAAAGTTCAGAAACAGACAAAATTAATCTATGGGGTTAGAAGTCGGGACAGTGGCTACCCTGGGGGAGTCAGGAGCTGGTGGCACAGAAACGGCTTCTAGGATGCTGGTTGTATTCTGATTCTTGAGCTGGGAGGTGGTTGGTTACACAGGTGTGTTCCGTATCCAGTGATAGCTTTAGGATTTGTGTTATGTAATATCTCACTAAAAAAGTTTCCCCTGAACATTTATAATGCCATGAAGCATTAATCCAGTTTCAAATCACAGAAGCTGAAACACTAGGGCCTATGGAATGGATTTAGGCCTCAGCTATTTCTTGTTTGACGGGGCAGTAGCTCTAGGCCTGGAGTCTGGGGGCTTTGGGAATTGTAGGATGCAATTTCTCAGTTGTCCTCACCATGCTCTAAAATGTCACACCTGGCCAGCTTCACTCCACTGTGTTACCTGCCTGGTCCCTGAAGCTATGTGAGTTTGTAGTCTTTGGAAATTTAAAATCTTGACTCCACCATATCCCAAATGAGTGGCCCTGGGTGGGTTACAGAGTCTCTCCACCCTTGTTTCCTCATCCTAACATTGGGGATTATAATACATTCCTGGAAATGTTTTTTTTTTTTTTTTTAACAAGGATTAAATGAGTACTTAATGCAATGCCAGCCACATAATAGATTCTGAACACATAGAAACGATAGCTACTATTAGTAGTAATCTTATCATAAATAATGAAAATGTTTAACAAAATAAAACTGATGGGCACTTACTGCCTCGCAGTCATGCTCTCACAAGAATTGCTGCTGAGCTGGTCCTTGTTCAGCTCCCATTTGCCACGTCAGGGTTGTCTTCGACCACGTTTAATGACCAGTTTCCAGATCTGGATATTGGGGGCTGTAAATTTCCCTGGTGACTGTTGCCAATGACAGGGAGGGAAAGACTTGTGTAATTACCACTTGTATTTCCACAGAACACATGAACTCAAGTCGAGAGCAAGGGTTTTGGGTAATAAAACAGAGGGTTTTTAAAAGGCCGGCAAGACCTGCCCAAATTGTATGACAGAAATGTGTGTGCGGTTAGAAAAACTGAAAAAGGACTAATGCCAGTATGGCATAAGAATCATTAGAAGGTATCCCATGCATTAGACAGGTCCATTTCCCCTTTCCCACCAAAAGTAGTGTATTCACACATCTGTAAGTAGAATTAAGATCCTGGGATTTATCACAGGTTGGTTGGGAATCAGTATCTTTGCCTGTGGCCAAAATCTATCACCTTGGTTTTCAATATTCCTTTCATAATGCAATTGCCTTTCTTAGTTTATTTTACAGCCAAGACAGCAACATACTGGGGCTTTTGGAAATATTAAGATGCCATGACTACATCTAGAAATGCTCAAGATAGTCCTTTGCAAGAAAAGATGTTGGACTTGGGGCCCAAATTCTAGTTGATGATGCTCTGGTTTCTGAGCATCAGGTTTTCAGTTTATGAGAAAGGGAAGGAATTGCCTCACCTTTAGATTCTCCCAATATGTTTGATTTTTGGAAAGAAGATAGATATGCTCCCTCCCTCTCCCTTTCAGTGTCTATGTGTTAGCAAGATAGCATTTCTGCAGTAGGCTTAGGTGTATTTGGTGTTTCTGGAAGGAGCTGTCCACATCAGCACAGAATCAAGGGTGGTGAGATAAGTTTGAGCTGGTTGAGCAGTGACAGGCAATAGAATTGGAATTTCTTAGGATGACCAGTCCCAGATCTCCTGTACTTCCAGAAGTTATGAGCTCATGGGAGAAAAACTTCTCCGAGTCTGATTTGGCCAGTCAAACCAAAATTCAACAAATCCAAAAGCAGCCACTGTGGATTCTTACAGAACAAGCTCACAGCATGGCATGTGGCCATTCCTAAAAGTGTAGATGTCCTCCCACCAAGTTAATGAAATGGGCCTTTTTTTCATTGACAACAGCAGTTTCATTGAAATCTCACTTTGTCTCAAACAACTAAAAATTAATAACAGAGTAGCTGGTTTTAAATTTCCAAGACTCCAGTATGCAGAAGGGAATAAAAATTTGCTCCAGCCATTTGGAGGGGCAGAGCCCTTTGGAAATTGGACAGGAGTGATCATTAGCAGCAGTGTCTCCAGTAGACCAATTTTCTGTGCAAATGCCCTTCGAATTCTTAGCTTGAAGCACTTATTCCTTCTGGCTTACCTGAAAGTCTTCTCTTTTTCCAACTGACTCTGGTCTATGCACCTCATCTTCACCCATTGTCAAAACTGTACAGCTGAAAAGAGTAAAGTATATTTGGTGAGTTCAAAGGTGAGTGATTGGATTCCAGATTTTGTGAAATTAAAGGATAGTTTATGATTATCTTTTCTCAGTCTCAACACCAGAGTAAATAGCAAGATGCTCCCTAAACCTTCCTATGTGCTACAGGTTGTCTCTGAAGAAAACATAACACAAGCAGGGCTTCATTCTAGAACAATCCTCCCTTTATCCTCCAAGACTTCACTTATAGGTAGGATTAGGTGTAACAGAACCAGGGAAAATGGATACCTCATTTGTAGCAAGGAGGAAGAAGCTGCATTTTTTTTTTCAGCCAATACTTTAGAAAAATCTGATGTCAGTTTGGACATGGGCGTTAAACCAGTGATCACAAATTCAGTTAGATGCAGCTACAGAAACCACATTTAAAGCCAGTCACTTTGTGCTGAGGGCATATAACTGGATATCAGTATGTTGTGGTGACTGGCCAGCAGTGTGTGCATTTGATTGGAATTTCAGAAGATACCTGCTTCATTCTCACCGTTTGACCACTGACGAATTGCTTAACCTCTCTTGGCTTCAGATTTTCTATCTTAAAAGCAAGAGTAATAATAACTTCCAACTGCTTGTCTCATCCGGGTATTGGGTGGACTAACAGTGTCATATTTGCAAAGTCCTGGAAAATTCCCAAGGAAGAAAATGCTACCTCTTATGAGATTCTGGTTAGTAATATTTCCGGGCCCTAGATGGGTAGGGCTACATATCATGGGGTCATTATGAAGAATAGGTTTTCTCTGCTTGCTAATTAATAACTAGAGAGTGGGAGACTTTTGAAAGCAGAACTTTTCATTATTGTGAAGTCTCATTTTCATTGTTATGATTCTCTTTTGTCTGGGACCAAAGCACGTAAACCAAGCTTTCTCTGCTATCTAAACAACACACAGTACTTGTAGGAGGGACCTCAATGTCATGGCCACAGAATTACCCAGAGTATTTCCACTTCAGTAATGCACAGGTCAACTTTTGAGGTCAAAAGACTTGGGTTGAGTCCTACCTTTGCCTCTTCCCTGCTGGGTGACGCTGAGCAAATCACTCATCCCTCCTGCACTTCAGGGTCGGTGAGAATACCACGTGGGATGCCGTCCTGTAAAACGCGCAGCCCATTGCCCAGCACGTGGCAAGCTCTCAGGAGACAGTAACTATATTAATAATACATGTGAGAGTAACAACCTTTATTCTCTAGTGCCATGAGGAATTATAATGGGTACTAGTCCTTCAATAACCAAAACCTAACTCACCAGGGTTTGTGCTTAACCAGAACCTGGTGGGCCGTGGCCGCCCATTAACAGAACCCTCATTTTGTGAGTACTTTATATTTAGGAAAATGGCAAATCGAAGGGAAACAGCTTCATCTCAGGGATTTATGCAAATTCCCATAGTACATTTTTATGTCATTACTGATTTAGCCCAATCTCCTGACTTGCCAGGTTCAATACTGCAGAGTCACTCTGACTAGCTGACATTTATTAAGAATGCACTACATGCCAAGTCCTGTGCTATACACTTTGGATGTATTTTCTCATTTAATAGTCATAACATCACAGTAAGTAGATATTGTTAAACTCCTTTTATAGCAGATCCAAGGTTTGGTGAGATTAAGTAACTTATCCAATGCCATACAGTAATTAAATAGAGAAGCTGGATTTCAAATCTGACTCTGACTTCCAGAGTCCATCCCCTAACCCAGTGCTGTCCAATAGAAAATAATGCAAGCCATATATGTAATCTAAACTTTGCTAGTAGCTATATTGTTTTAAAAAAATTAAAAAGCAGGAGAAATTAATTTTAATAATATATTTATTTAATCCAATATATCCAAAATATCATTTCAAATGTAACCAATATAGAAACTATTAGTGTTAAATTTTTCATTACAGTTTTTGCCCTGTCTTTGCAATCGGGCATGTATTTTGCGCTTCCAGCGTATCTTAATTTGGACTAGCTACATTTCAAGCTCTCAGTAGCCCTGTGTGCCTAGTGGCTATTGGTTTGAGCAGTGCAGGTCTAACCACCAAACCATCACTCCCTAGTCCTTGAAGATTGTGTCAACTAGGTTTACCAGGCTGTATATACTAAGGGAAAAACTAATCGATTTTTCATTTTCAACAAAGGTAATAAAAAGGTGAGGTTTTGACATGTAATAGGAGTTTCATGTGGTACTTTTTTACATTCTAAATTTACCAAACAATTAATTTACCCTTAAAGAATAGCTCTTTCCTGAAAGATTCCACTTACTGAGTTTTCACATTGCCATATATAATGAACATATTTACACAAAGTGGGTGCAAATAAATAACTGTGGAAGGAAGGGAGGGAGGGGGGAGAGGGGAGGGGAAAATCCACTTCCAGGCAAGAGGAAGATCTCGGGCAGGGAGGATGTGTAAGCAACCCAGGGGCAGGAATTCCATCTACTTTTTGCCTGACTCTGTAGCGTCTCCCCCAGCACAGAGTTAGGCACATAGGAGGCTGGGGGAAGTATTTGTGCGGTGAATTAACGTCTCCACGTGGAGAAACTATTAGTTCAAATTTTGTTCCTAAGGGGCATAGGGAATCTAATTAAAAAAAATAAATCTTTAAAAAAAAAAAAAAAAAAAAAAAGAAAGTTGCTAACTTTCCCTCAGGTCCCAAATCCCTAGAATTTTTTTAAAATTTACTATTTTTCCTGATAATGCCAAATATGCTGAAACCAAATATCCTATAAATATAGATACAGTCACAGGCTGTGTCTTCCATCACAGACTTGCATATTCTATCTCCACTCACTGTCTCACACACTCTCTGCACCTCCCCAGCTTGTCTTTCCACTGCTGCCTTCCTCACCTGATTCTCCTGGATTCCACACTAGTCATGCCTCAGTGGTCATTTCCCAGGGTTCCTTGGACTGACAAGATATTCTGCCTCAAGGGGGCCTGGGGACCATCTCAGAGCAAATCTCTAGGCCCTGGGGCTGGTTTCAGGAAACCAGCACTTGCCATTTAACCCCAAACCTGATTTAGCCATTTTTACTTACACATTAATTTCCCTAAAACACCAAACATCATTGAATTGTCAGAACTCTTTGAATTGCAAGTGATAAAACCCAACTCAAACTGATTTCTGGATAAAAGTTGGGCAAGAAAAGATGGGCTTCAGATGCGAATGGATTCAGGGGCTAATGAGGTTACGTCTCGTTTTCCCTCCATTCCTTGGCTCTGCTTAATTCTACGTTGCCTTCATTTTTAAGGCAGCTTTCATCACATAGTGCCTTCCAAAACATCACGACCAGGTTAGCAACCTTAAAGGAAAAATGACACCCCTGTCCCACTAGTGCCACAAGAAGAAAATCCCAAACTATCTCTCATTGGTCGATTCCATGTCATAGGACTCTGCCCTAATTGGCCAGGCCCGAGTCACATGCCCAGACCTGGAGTCAGAGGTGGGAGTCAGCCCCATCAAATCACTTGGCTTGGAAGGAATCGGGTGCACTTACCAGAGGAAGGAGGAGTAGATGTTGGGAAGACAAAAGCTCTAGGTGTCCAATGAGGTGCCCTGTCTCTATAGCTCGCATAACCCTTTGTCTTCTTCCTCTAGTGGTGGGTTTGCTTTGCCTCTTGGCTGTGTCTCTCCCTGCCCCAGTGCCTTCCTCGTCATTTCTGCACATGCCTGGATATCCTGCTGTATTGTGAGCCCTTGAGAGCAGGTGCCATGGCCCATTCATGTCTGCAACCCTGGTGCTTAGCACAATTCCCGGCACATAGTAGGTAATTAGGGAAGGCTGCATGAAGGAAGGAAGAAACAGACGAATACCTGGGCATGAAACCCTCGACTTGGTCGACACCTCTCGAATGTATGGACATAGTTTTATGGCCGAAGTGATAACTCTCCATCATGAGCAGTGACACTTTGGAAGTCACATAAGGAAGGTGCCCAGGGACAAGCTGAAGAATATACCATTGTGAGACTGCACAGTTAGGTTCAAAACAAAGCAAACGAAAAGAAGCGATTTAATTTTGGTCTCCTGAACACTTCATCAGATACATGGGAATATGCAAATGATTCGAATATTGCTTTAATTCTGGATGTCTGGTATCCTGCAGGCACCTCCTTGGCAGAGGAAGAGTAGAGTTAGTGCAGGAATTCTTTCCCATCATCCTTCTGGGAGAATTGTCTTGGCACCTCCCTTTCTCCCTAATTCTCCATTCCTTCCTTTCATCCTTCCCACATCCCTTGTTTCTCCCCTTCCATCACTATCCTCTGCTTTCCTATCTCTTTCTCTCCTCTTCTTTTCCCTCTTCTCCCCTCTACTTTTGTCCTTGGGAATCAAAGCTTTTGGTTTACAAGATCCAGGCATAAATCCTGGCTGTTTGATTCTGGGCAAATTGCTTCACTTCTCTGAGCTCACTTTCCTCATCTGCGAAATTAGGATAATAATAGCCCCTGCTGTTATTCAGGTCAGGCCAAGTGACATTATATCACTATGTATATATGATGTTATTGATGTGAAATACTCAGCACAGACTAGAATGAGAGATTTTGGAGAGAAGTGTTTTCTATGGGATATTCAAGATTGTGGAAAAGGGACTGTTTGGTTTACAATTTTTCTCTACGTCAAGCCAGCTTCTAACAGAGTCCAAGCTGCCTTTGTTCTCTGAGGTGCCTACTGCTGCTCAGGAGCCCCGGCAGGAAAATGACCAGGGCAGAGGGTTTGGCCTGAGTCAACCCCACTCCCTCAGTGGACTGCCCTGGGACCACAGATTTATGGGGCGGCCAGCCAGCATAAGGTGGGGTCCCAATTGCTGGACTGGGCCTTAAGCCCTTTTAACCCTGTTCCAAACCCACTGTGCTAAGAGGCACAGGCCTCATGACCTTGCCCAAGCAACAGTAACATCTAGGATATGTTCAAGAAAAGCATCTTAGGACCTCTCATCTCAGTATGAATTTGGGGCTTGCTTCTGGAGCCTTTTCATCCCTGGCACTTGGTAAGTGCTCAGTAAATATCTATTACCAAATAGGGACAAGCCAACATGATCTGGCATATACAGTACTAATTGGATGAATGAAGGAAGGAATGGGTGTTCCATAAATGCTTTTTAAATGAATCATTGTTGATCCTCAGTAGATGACTCATAATTGAATGAGCAAACAATGAAATGAATGAGCAAGTGAATGAATGAATGAACAGCATGCAGCATGTAAGTTATACCTACCACCATTACGTCCCATGTTTTAAGCTGCTCTTTGATTTATTTCTTGTAGCCATAATTCAGCCCCACAAACCGACCCTCTAAATTTATGATTTGCTTTTATTTTCTGTTGGTGGGTTTTGAAATGGATATTGATATCATATGGACTGAATGAATCCCACTTCAAAAGAGCAAAGAGATAGTTACAAACCTCCTTGAATTGAGCATGCAAAATGAGGAAGAGATGGTGCTTGTGCACCAAGTAATCTCTGTTGCGACACATGTGCATGTCTGAGGGGTGAGGGCCATGGGGAGTGGGGCTCGTGCGCCTTTGTTGAGAATAAGAGGGCTGTCCATGAACGGCACGTGAGCGGAGCCATCATGCTCACAGACAGACTTGGTAGATGGAGGTATGGGCCGGAATAGGTCATTTAATACTGTGCCATTATTCATTTCATTTTCCTGAATTCTGTGGTATTTCCAAGGAGTGACAGCTTTTTTGTAGGTTAAGTAGAAATCTTTGCTGAAGTTAAAATCACTTACTTTAGATATATTCAGTGACATCAGTATCTTTTGCCCTGGGAGTGTTTCTCATGTTTTTTTCAAAGTCATTGAATTGTCACTTGATCTTTTTTTTTTTTCCTTTCCTTTTTATTGCCTTTTGTGCTCTCTTAAAAAAAAAAAAAAATTATTTTAATAATTTTTTTTTTTATTTTTTAAAAGATACTTAGATTACATAAATGTTACACAAAAATTACAGGGATTCCCATGTTCCCCACCTCCCACTCCTCCCACAATCTCCCATATAAGCATTCTTCATTAGTGTGGCACATCGCCTGCAATGGATATACACATCTTGAGGCTTTGTCATTAAGCATGGACCATAGTTCACACTGTAGACCACACTCTCCCCCACACAGTTCTGCATGCTATATGATAATATAAAATGGCCTGTATCTGTCATTGCAATGTCACTCAGGATAATTCCCAAGTCCCGAAAAAGCCCCTGTATTACAACTGCTTTTCCCTCTCCCTGCCCCTAACGCACCCAGCGGCCACTGGTTCCACATTAATGTTGTAATTACTTCCATTGCGTGAATCACAATATGTCTATAACAGAATACCAGTAAGTCCACTCTAGTCCATAGCTCTTCCCCCAATCCTGAGGAGTCTGGGATGGTGATGTCCACTCCACCTCCAAGTGAGAGGGGCTTATATCCCATGGATAAGATGGATGGGATTATCCTGCCTATAGCTGCAGATTCTCTCCATTCCCTGGGATGGTTGTTGTCCATCATCATCTCCCCACCAGGTAGCCAAGGTGAGTCCATTGAGCTGTAGAGTAGGAGTTGCAGCTCCACTGAGATTCCAGGCCCGCTGGCACATGGACAGCCTAAAGACTCCAGTCTCAGGAAGTACACCTACAAACTCCAGTACCACATATAGGTTTCAATAGAAGAGACAGATGAACTGTGTGCAGGGAAGACATATTTGGGTCCAACTCTGTCACTCCCAGGAGCAAGGATTCCAAAATAGGGCCCACTGATAAGGCACAAAACTCTGGGGCTATCCACCCTGGTATAGGACCTGGGTGTTTCCAGAGCCCTCAGGAGCTCCTCTGTTTGGGGTGGTATCCACATTGGAAGCCTATGAGGTCCTATTTAGATGTACATAAGTGTTACCTCTGGGATGACCTCCCGACTCACTTTAAAGTCTCTTAGCCATATGAACTCATTTGTCTTTACCTTTTCCCCCTTTTATTCAAGGTCTTTTCCCAGTCGTATTGCCCATTAGCATTTGTTAGTAATCCCTTGTTGCCACGGAGGCTCATCCCCGGGAGTCATGTCCCATGCTGGGAGGAAGGTAATGCATTCATATGCTGAGTTTGGCTTAGAGAGAGGCCACATTTGAGCAACAAGGAGGCAACACTTAGGCACCCCATAACAATAGGCTAAGTTTCACTTTCAAGAGCAAAGTCTCATAAGGCTAGTCATCAATAACAAGAGCCCATCGGTGGATCATCCTTCTTTGCCAGACACTGCCCCTGCATTTGGGGGACTGTTGCTACTCCTTTGGAGAATATGGCAGAGCTCTCCAGGATGGGAATTCAGTATTCTTTCATTTATTGAGTGGTTCTCCACCCACTGTGACCATGCCCGTGAGCATCTGAACAATTTTATATACCTTTTATATATGTTCAGGTGTCACTTGATCTTAATGGACATTTATGCATCATTTAATGAAGGATTGAACTGAGTAGAGGAAAGAAACTTGTATTCAAAATTCACTGATTTATTGAGACAGGTTAAGGAAATTATAATAGAGCTACATTATCTGGCACTGGTGATTACAGATAACAAATTAAAAGGACTTGGGATATAACTTTGCTATTTTGAATTATCTGAGATCCCTCTAAAGGAGGTTGGGAATATTTTCATAGAAAAAAAGCACATTAAAGTAAATCATGTTAGACTTCAATAAGAGGTGAAATTGCTATGATGATGTCAGACTGTTCTTGTAAATTTTAAAAAAAATTAAAAAAATGCAGTTGGCTTCCTGGACATTTTGCACAAAGTTTGATGTCCAAAACACCTAGTAACTGACCAAATGGCCAAACTCTGTCATTTTCATTCAAATATTTCGCTGCTGTGTAGAGGTAGTGCTCACTAGTTTTATATTAAAAATTAAGTGTCATGTGGTTGAAATTGACAGAGAGAGATGACCCTATTCTTAAGTAATCTTGAGAAGCCAGTATTCACTTTTCTTGTTTGGGCAGAGTCCATTTTACCACTGGCCCAAATGTGTCACACAGGTAGGCTTTTCAGCTAGTCCCTCTTATCTGGAAGGGACAAGATTTGATCAATATGAGAATCTAGTTAGAACCATATCTTAATATTAGCCAGCTGCTTTCTAATGAGATCTTATTTTTCCTGCCAGCAAGTTTTGCAGCATGTCTAAATCAGAAAATTTTGAAAAATATGTCACTTTTCTAGATTCCCCTACCAAATAATGGAACTTTGCTAAACATTTAAAAAAACCTTTCTATTACATTCCCAGGGGTATAGCTATATAATGGGTTGTTTGGGAACAAAAGTGATTATCAAGAGTAGCTAAATTAGGTATCCAAAGCCCTAATATATAGATTTAGACACATAATATTGAAAATGGAAAAAATAAACAAAATAAAAGGTCCAACATTTTCTCCTCTCTCTCTGATAAGAAAAGCAGCTTCCTCCAAGTTAGTAAAGGGACTTGTATTCCCCAGGAACAGTTAATCTATGTTCCTCTAAACCCAGTGTAGAGATGCCCCGTGGTCCACATAGAATATGGAATGGACAATATTGATCTGTATCACAGGATGGACCATGCCAGCTGCCTTTCATAAGGAAATGCCAGTTAGGAGAAAACAACTTTTCAGAAGAAACAACATGACAAAAGGGGAGAATAAATGGAAGACTGTCTTTCTTCAGAGGAAAACTATTTCTCTTATCAGTCTCTTTCTACTTAAGGTAAGCCTTGTATAGGAGAGGTCAAGGGAAAAAGTGTGGGTACATTTGTGGAACCAGGGAAACACCTTTTGAAAGATAAATTGTCTGTGTTTATATTTAGGTAAGGCACAGAGGCAACGCCTTTGAGATTTAGACACGGATTACCAGAGTTCAAACACTTGCTAACTCTGTGGCCGTAGGTAAGACTGATCATTCATTCATTCAGTCAGTCATTCTGAACACTTTCTCTGTGCCAGGGACTGTGGGTTACAGCTTTGAACAATGCAGACAAGATCCCTGTCCTCCTGGGGCTTGGGTTCTAGTGAGGAGGGGACAGAAAATAAACAGGTAAACAAACATGCATGTAAATGAGATCAGGATGAGTGGTATGAAGAAAATCATACAGGGTAAGAGGATAGTGGTGGAGGGAGCAGAGGGGACTTTAAGACAAGACTGATGTTTCCATTGAGGTGGTACCCAGACTGAAGGGAACAGTGTTTCAGGCAGAGGGAACAGCAAGCACAAAGGATGCACTCTGACAAAGCGTGGAGTCCAGGATAAGTCATTTAGACTAATCTGGTAGGTGCTGGGGGCACCCCTGAAGGATTTTAGGCAGGGGAGTAACATGATCTGAGCTGTAGTGGGGAGCGAGAACTCATGCCCTCATCCATACCTTCAGTGATAATACAGGACAAGCACCAGACCAAGCTCTTTTCAGAGGACAGGGAATTCAAAGGCTACTGCCCAATGCAAGGTCAAAATTCAAGGTGAGTTGTGGAGTGTGGATACTACCACGGGTGATGGTGGTGGTACAATAAGGGCAAGAAAGTCATAGCTTCACAGTTAATGAAATAAGAAAACATTTGTGACAGCACCGTAGAACTGGACTTGAATCAGGCATTCCTAGTGTGGCTGATTCTGGTGGAAGTGATGTTTGGTGCTTAGTGGAGCAAATCAGACACTCCTTTAGGATTCCTGGTTCCTGCTTCCCTAGAATAGCTTGGGTTTATAGAAGTCGTGACCTCTTTGAGGCTCCCCTTTTCTCCATATAATGCAGATAATAATAGGACCCACTTCATAAAGTAGTGAGGATTAGAGAAGGCAATGAATGAAGGCCTGGCACAGTGTAAGAGCTCAATAAATGATACCAGCAATTATTATTATTATTCACTATTATCTCAGCACTTGGCCTCATCTTTGTTGAATTGCATCATGTGGACATGGCCGATAATCATATAGTTGTCTCTTGCATTTCTCTCCTCTCCCTGTACCCCTGCCCCCACCCTCCTTGGGTTCCTCATTTGTCTCAGGGTTTGACCCAGGGACCCAGGGACAGATTTTTAGCATTGAAATAATCACAGCAGCTGCCATTCATTGAGCCGTCGCCATCAGCAGGATGTGGATCAAGGCATATTGTACATTATCTTAATTGTTAGGATAAACCTAATCTGTACATTTCAGTTTCCTCGTTACTGAGCCAGGAAACTGAGACTCAGAAGGGGAAGTGCCTTCTGTAGGGCCATTCAGCTAGAGGCAGACCTGGGATTTGAACTCAGGGCTGTCTAACCCTGACGTTCCTTTAAAAAAAAAAAAAAGCATCCATTTTGGGCCCTCAAAGAAACGCCGCTGACTTATGAAAACGAGGGCATTCTAAGTTAGGGAAGGCACACCGTCAGGCCAGGTACAAGGAGCGATCGAGACTCTCAGAGAAACTCCTGGATTCAGCCCCGAGCCCGGAAATGTCCTGTAACCCCGAGAGGGCCTCTGCCCTGCGCAACCCAGTGGCCAGCGGCAGCCCAGTATGAGGGCATTACTTTGACTGTGGCCATGTGGTGGTCAGGAAGCCCCCTCCCCCTTTCCGGCCTCTTTGTCCTTTTTAGTGCTCGACCTGCTGGTCCCTCTCAGGCAACTGGGCTGCTCTTGACTCTGAGGCAAAGGAGTAAACATCTTGGGGCTCTTTATTAGTTTATTTCAGAAGATGGAGACTGTTTGTCCCTGGGGCCCATCCCCCTTTTATGGCCTCCAGCCCTTCTTGACAAATTCTAGTGACTGGAGGGAAAACCGCTTTCTACAGGGGATCATTAAAACACCACCATAAACCCGGGGCCATAAAATATTATTTGCCGGGCATAAAAGGGGGGTAGATTTTCCCAGAATGACAACCAGCTCTGCTTTCTCCCACTGGGAAAGGCGGCACAGGGATGCAATCGTTCACAAATTCCTTATCTTGTGCTCTGCTTCGTGAAATAACCCTGTTGGGAGAGCAGCCAAAAATATTGATTTATTTGCTCCAAAGTCTCGAAAGCATTTTTAATGAGTGGAGCGTGGTGATGTCTTGCCATTGGGTCTTCAGATGGCTCAATCTGGGTGTGCATACCCCAATGCACACGTGGTTTGCAAGAGGTAAAGGTGGCATTCCACAGACTGGAGGTCCGTTGAACAAGAACCTTCACCCATGGAGAGGCATTGATTTCTCTCTTCCTACTGTCTGCTCCTCTCCTAGCCACACCAATCGACACTGGCATAAGATTGACTCTTAGAACTGAGTCCTCCTGATCGGAAAGCTCAGACTGGATTTCCACTTGGTTCCCATTAACAGATCCTCATCTTCCTCTGGAAATAATCTTCATCTACTTGCTCATTCGTTCGGTCATTCAACAAATATTATTGAGCACCTACTAAGTGCCAGGCACTGTTCTGAGCACTGGTTTACAACCCTAAACAGCACAGATGAGGCTCTGCTGTGATGGAGCTTATTGCCTCCTCTTGGGGCGTAATCTCAATACACCCACTATTAATATAACCAGATAAAGTTCACAATTCTTTATCTGAAGTCCTTGGGGCCAGGTGGGTTTCATTAGAAAGGTTGAGATTATTTTTTTGGAAACATTAAATAGGGCATATGTCTGTTTAATCTGCAACAGCCCCAGCAGGTCTGGGGCAGTACCCAGGAATCAAACAAGTTAATATTTCTTCAGCAAAAAGTAAGAACATTCACCCTCAAGTGGGATAAATTAAGGCTATAAATAGCCTTGTCATTTCAGGTTCAGTTTTGCCCCAGAGGAGTTTGGAAACCTCTGTTTTCAGAGCTGCTTTTTGTAGAGAAGCAGGGGTTGGAGCGACAGGTACCAGGCACCCTACAAGGTGCACCCATGGGCATCCCTATTCCTTCTCACCACGCCCCTGCGTTTTCAGGGTCATCCCCTTACAAGGTAGATCATGGCATTTCTCTGTTTTTTGTTTTGTTTTCTGGAGGATTCTGAGGCCTGGAGAGCCTAAACGTCTTCTCCAAAGTTCCACAGCTAGAAAATGGCAGAGCCAGGACTGGAACTCGTGCACATTCCAGAGTCCTCACTCTTACCCACTACCACCACCATTTACCACTAGGGGAAAGCCTGCAAAGCAGGCTGGAGAGCTTTTGTGACTGAGAAGCAGGCAGTAATCCAGATAATTCAGAATATAGCTATATATATATATGTATATATATATGTATATAGGTTTGTGGCTAGGCAGCCAGTAATCAATGTTTCTGGACTGGCAGTGTGGGTGGAGCAAATGCTCCTGACTGCCCTTCTCTTTGCTATGGGAACTGCCTCTGGGCTCTGGTAGTCAGGTGCCAAGTGGCTCCGGTGTCCTTTGGGAGTTCCATTCACAGCCAACTCATTTCTTGCCTTCTTGGCGCTGACTCACGGTGACCTAGGCCCGCGGGAGCGACGGCCAGGGTGGCAGAGCTAGGGTACCAGCCCAGGGCCCACGTGCGCTTCAGCGGCCCGCAGAATCTCGGTCTGCAACCACCCAGGGCAGCGGAAAAGAAAAGAAGAGAAGAGAGAGGAGCGGAAGGGCATTGCCCGAGAAGACGGAAACCCTCTGCTTAGACAAGTACCCACTCTCCCCCGAGGGCAGATCTCAGGGTAGATTGGAAAATTGGAAAATGCCCACGGTGGCTAAGTGGTCAAAGTCTAGAGACGGTGAAGGGAACGGGGTGCCAGGAGGTGAAGGGGGGGATACTCAAGGAGGAGCTTCCGGAACTTTGGGTTCCCCCTCCTTCAGGATGCAGGCGCCCCTAGCGAAAGAAAGCGAGGCCTGATAGAGCTGTGGCCTCCCTTGCAGTCCACACAGCCATTTTGGCGCGCCTGGTGCAAGAGGTCAGGCCTGGGGAAAGGTCCACTGGACGAGAGCAAGCAAGGACCGAGAAGGAGCTGCAGGCGGGACAGCGCCGCGGGAGCCTCTCCCTGGGGTGGTCAGCCATAGGGAACAAAAGAAAACAGCTATCACTCCGAGAATCCCAGGCCCTGGAGTTTGCGCCTTAAGGTCAAGTGTGTGCTATAAGGACTGCGGAAATTGAATCCTGGGGGACTGAGGGGTTTCCACGTCGGACGACTGGGAGGTGGGGAGATGTAGAACAAGAAACGCGGCCCAGGGTGAAGCGAGATTTGGGGTGGCGCTCCGGGCGCGCTTGGAGTGGGGGTGGGGGTACACAGTCACTGTCCCCGCCCCGCGGAGGGTCCCAACAATCACAGCGCGCCTGGCCCGACGTGTCTAAAAGTTCCGGTGACCGGAACCCCATTTTGTCAAACTTCGCAGGCTTCTCACCTGAGGCACCCCATCGAGATCCGCGCGGGCGGACGAAGTGTCGCGCCTGAATGGGCTGGATCCCAGCGGGGTGCCTAATTTCGCACCCCAATACCCAAATTCTTACTCCATCGGGGCCACTGCAGGATGTACGCGCCGACTCCCAGCCCTAGGGCTCAGGAACCCTCCTCCAGGGCTAAGACTGTGGAGGAGGTCCCCAGCAAGGTTCTGTGCCAGGTGGCAGTCGCCAGGCAGCACCGGAGGGAGCGGCCTGGGGAAGGCTTGCCGATGGGTTCGCTTGGGAAGTTGGGGTTCAACGTCCCGCGAGTCAGCAGCTTTGGAGGGAGCCCAGACAGCCGGCGGCGTGCAGGCAGCGGCCGCGAAGCGGACCGCGCTCTCGGCAGATGCCTGGGGGATGGGGAGCTGCGAGAAGGGGCCCGAGGGGGGGAGTGTCCCCCGCCCCCCCGGCCAGCACCCCCAGCCCGTGGTACGGCTTTAAAATCTTGCGGAGTTTGTCATAGGCCGGCCTCAGCACGCATGCGCACAGGCAAAGTTGAGTTTTTTCCTTTCTTTTTTCCCCCCTTCCCTCTCTCTTTCCAGCCGCCTTTGGTTCGGCAACTTTGAAAAAAAAAAAAAAACATTTTCGGAGAACACCAGGGGAAAGAGGAGTCTGGAGAGAGGGAGGGAGAGCGCGAGGCAGTTGGCCAGAAAGGCCGGGGGGTGGGTGGGGGGCCGCGGTCCCCGCGTCCGGTCTGCCTGCGGGGCGCAGGATCGCGTGCAAGGCTGCTGCGAGCTCCCAGGCGCCGCCTCCACCGTCCAGAGCCCGGGTCGGTGCGGCCGCTGCCGCGCGAGCTCCTCCCGCCGCCGCCGCCGCCGCCGCCGTGCTCGGGACCGCCCGCCGCCCTCCGGCCCGTCCTCCCGCCCCTCGGGCCCCCGCGCCAGGCGAGGAGGTGGGCAGCCGCGCCGGCCATGGACCGCCGGAGCTGAGCCGCCGCTGCGAGCCCCGCGCCCTCGTTCCCCCCGGCCCGGCGCCCGCGGTGCCCTCGCTCCTCTGCGCCTCTCGCCCTGAAAAGGCGGGGAAAAGAGGGGGATTAACCCGAAGAAAGAAAGAAGGGGGTGGGGAGGGGGAGCCCGCGTCTCCTCTGGGGCAATCGCCTTTCGCCCCCCGGACCCCAGCGCGCGGCGGGACGTTCAGGGGCGACTTTTTCACCCATTTTGTGCCCCCTTTTTGCCCACCCCCGAAATGAAAGGACAAAAGTTGGCGCTGACTCTTGCAGCTCGGATGGCAACTTGTGCGATTTCAGCGGCATCTCCAGGAGAAAAAGCTATGCGCGCCTGAATGTTCGGTGGCCCCCAGAGCTGCAGTGGGTGTGTGTGTGCGTCTCTCTGTGTGTCTGTGTGTGTACACAGACGTTCACACACTTACTCGCGGCCGCAAGAGCAGCTCCTGGAAGCAGACGTTTCGGCCACAGACTCGGAGAGGAGGAGCTGGAGATCAGGAGGCGTGTGAGCCGCCCGGAGTTTGCAGAATCCATGGTGTGAATGAACTGGGGGCACTTAGGTGCACGGATCGCTCCCCCCACCCCCCGCCCCGGGCCAGAGTTGAGTAGTGGGGCATTTTTTTTCACCCTCTTGTGAAGAATTTTTTTTTTTTTATTTGTTGTAAAGTCTTTTGCACAATCACGCCCACATTTGGGGTTGGAAAGCCCTAATTACCGCCGTTGCTGATGGACGTTGGAGAGGGAGCGCCTTGCCGAGGAACAGTCGCCTGCGCGCCCTCGCCGGACCCGCGACTCCTTCGCTGCGCCCCAACCCGGCCCTACCCCTGCTGCCCACCCGCGGGCGTTGGCGCCCCCTCCGCTATCGGGCGCATCCCGGTGCTGCCCCGGCTCGGGCGCCCAGGCCCCGGCGCCAAAACTGGTTTCAGCTCCGCTTCCCTACGCCCGCCCGACGCTCCCGCGAGGAGCCCGCAGCCGTGCCTCGGATCGTCCGCCCAGGCTTAACCCGGCTGCTCCGCGCGGATTCCTCGGCTGCCCCAGCTGGGGTGGCGACTTCCTTCCCGCCCCCCCTCCCCCTCGCCATGAAGGTAGGTGTTCAGTGCGCCGCTGACTCTTGCCACTTTTTTTTTTTTTTTTCACTTTTGGAAGTTAACTGAATTCCCCCCATCTTTTCCTATCCCTCGGTTTCTCCAGCCTCCTGGAGAGGCTGGAACCCCGCATCACTGGCAGGGACCCCCGACCCCTTCGCCCTTCACCTCTCGCACACTCCGTCTCCGTCCCGGGAGACCTCTCCACGTCTCTGGAATCTGCAAACCTTTCTGACTTTGGAGCAAATTCAATTAGAGAAAAAGTGGGGAATAGCGATCTTAGAAAAAACTTGAGAGTGCGGTTCATGGACGACTTTCCTTTTACCCCAAGAACCTCGAGTGTAATTTACTATGTATATCTCAGTAACAGGATAATGATTCAATTCAACAAATATTTACCAAGCGCCCACTGAGCGGGCACGCAGAGGGTGTGTGGCCCGGGTTCAGGAAGGGGAAGGGGGAGGCGGCGAGGGAAGGAGTCCTCGGATGGGAGAGCAGGACTAGGGACCAGCCAGCCCAGAGCAGCGTCCACCCCCAAGTCCCGGTCCCAGGCCAGGTTGCAGGCTCGTCGCGGCCCGGGAGCCTGAGAGCCATAGGCCCCTGCGCCTTTAAGAGTGCCTGGCGGGGGGCCAGCGCGCATCCCCACGCGGGGAGTGGAGTCGCGTTATTAGCATTATTAGCCGCCACTGGGTGAGTTCTGGCACTTTGCAGCGGTGGTGGGGGCGGTGGCGGCGGCTCTGATCCTGTCCGCCTGAGAGTGCGTCCCGGCCCCCTACGCGGTCTGACTTGTCCTTTGGAGACATTTGGGCCTCCTGGCTGGGAGAGCGGGCGGGGAGGGGGGGCAGTTTGTGAACTCGTGTTTGTTTTAATTGTCAGTTGTATGTTAAAGCCGAGTCACACACTTCGAGGGTCACCGAGAGTTCACTTTTACGAAAAGTTAACTTTTCTTCTTGCAGTGTAACTTGCTATTTTCCAAGCAAGTTTTCCTCTGTCCTCCAAGCTTCGATCCTTATTTCCATTTGTCTCGGCCTCCTTCATTCTCAGTTTCCTAGAAAAGAACATTAGGATTGGAATTAAGATGTTTCCCAAAGGCAGACAAACCCCTGCTTCCCTAAAGAAAGGCTGAAAACAACAACAGCAGAGCAACCCGGAGACCCCCGCGGCCCTGCTTTAGTTTACAGTCCCCCTTCTCTTCTCGTGCCTTTCTCGAAATGGCACAAGATGTTTGGAAGTAAGTCCTCAGCCCCCCCCCCCCGCCTCTATTCGCGCAGTGACCGCTGAACTGGCCAGATGCGGAGATGTGGTTTCCTGAGAGCCTCTGCCAGGGGAGTTGGAAGGGGGCAATGCTGAGTGCGCGCGGCCGTGGAGGGCAGTCCCCGTGAGTGCCTGTGCCCAAGGTGTGGACCGGTGCCTTCTGGGGGGCTGGCTGAAGGTAGGGGGTCCTGGGCAAACCAGGCTCGGTCCCGTCGGCCCTGCCCCCAAAACAGGACGCTCTCCAGGCCCAGCGAGGGAGTCCCTTGCCCTCAGCTCTACTCAGCGTAGCGCCGCGGTGCACAAGGGGTTAGCTCCCTGCGCCTCGGGCTCCCAGCCGCGCTCGCAGCCTTTTCTTCCCGCGCTGTGCGGTGCCGGCTGCCCCCTGTTGGTCTCCTGGAGGTAGGACGCCCCCCGAGTTTCCGTTCCTTGGGGCTGGCCTGCAGCTGCTCGCCCCCCGCCCCCCCAACTCTGCTGCCCTTCATCCTTCCCGACCACCAGGCCCCTCTCTCCCCGCCCGCCCCTCGAAGGCCCGCAGAGGACGAGCTGCCCCGCTTGGCCTCTGTAATATAGAAAGGGCTGTGGGGTCTGACCCAGCAAATGGGGCTCGGGTAACTGGACAGAGGGTTGTTACATAGACTCCGGCGGGTAGGAAAGAGTATGGCCCCAGGAGGCCTGGGGTTTGGCCCCCAGCTCTGTCACCAGTTCACGCTGTGGTGGAGGACAAGGGTTGCTTTCCCTCTGTCTGCCTCGGTTTCTTCATCTGTTATAAAGTGGGGGTTAAACTTATCTTTAATGGTTCTTTCTCTTTCCACGGACAGTCTGTCTACCTCGAAATAGAGTTGATTTTGTGCGGAGGGAGTTAGACACCCTGTGTGAGATGGTGTAAGTGATATTTGTTTGTGTGCACGTGTGTGTAAATGAAAGAGAGAGAGAGAGAGAGGGAGAGAGAGGGAGAGGATTGCCACGGGTTCACAGGAACCCTCTCTAGGGAATGGACAACAGGCAGGGCAGGAACTAGCCATTCCCGAGCTTGCCCTGGTTCTGGGTCTGTAGCTGTCAGAGGCTGCCCTTGCCCTTGCACATTTGGGTGCAAGGAGCTCCCTCCCCCTCTGGCTGTCCCTTTTCCCCCACCACACACACTGCTTCTTGTACACATTTGTAAAACATCCCAGTGGCTTGGGGTAATCTGAGCCCAGGCCAGCAGCGGGTGCCGGGAGCGCTGGCTCCTTTGTCTGCTCCCCCAAAGGGGACCTCCTGCTAGCCTCGGCGGGTGCATCCTTCAGCATCTTCTTCCCCACTGGTCTCTGCATTTCCCAAGTCAGGACGTCCTAAGTTTGTTGCTGCAACCAAGTTTTTCTCTTGCAAGTTTCTCCCTCTCTTTCCCTGCTTTAGGGAGAGACCAGAGGGAGGAAAACCGAGTTCCTTTTCCACCTAGAACGAAGATTTTCCTGGAGTTTCCTATTTGCCACGGTGAGCCCAGGTCAAACTCACTTCCTCTACTTGTTGGCTAAGTGTGATAAGTTGGCTAATCATATTCCACTCCCAGAATGGAGGGGGGGGGGGTGCTGCACACAGAGAGCTTAGTGGTAGGGCATGTCCAGATTGAAAGAGGCAGTGCCAATGGCCTTTGGGTCATTTCTCTTTAGGGGCTGTTTGCAGAGGACCCGCGAAGTGCGGGTTTGTTCCCGTGCCCTTATGCTCCTCCAAACTCCTCTGAGGAGTGCAGGGGTTTCCTCTTCTACCCCCCCACCTCATCACCACCACCGCCATCCTAGTTGATAAAGGATTAGGAACACTTATAAGCCATCCAGTGCGAAGGTTTTGGCGAGAGACAATAGGGAGCCACAACGTTTAGCTGCTCTGGGTTGGCAGGAGGGCTCACGAGCGCCCTTACCTCTCCTCTGCGCTTGAGCCTCTCAGATGCCTCCAGACCCCTTGCTCATCGTACACCAAGAGCAGAGTCCGAGGCGGCATTACAAAGCCGGCTTCTCCGGGCCCTGAAAGTGCTCGCGTCCTTGAGCCTGTTCTTTGGGAAACTCAGCTTCAGCTGGGTTTTACCCGCGATGCAGTTTCTCGAGAGGTTTCGTTTCGTACTGGCTTTTCGTTTCAGATCTCTTGGCGGGGATGTTTCCCCCTACGTAGTCAGTGTATTTATTAGTGAGTTCGCCGTGAGTTCCTTGAATTTTTCAAACTTGTGGGGCCTTTTCTCGGTTGCTTGGGTTTGGGGCGGGAAGAGGACCAAGATTTCCCGACCAAGGTTAAGTGGAGACGCGACTTGCCGGGCTGTTCTGCGGGACACCCATGGGGACACCCCCGGCGTCCCCCCAGCCTGCAGCTGGCCGGACCCGAGTTGTGATGACCGGATGGCCCCGCTCCCAGTTGCCCTTGGTTCTGGGAACAGATGGACTCTCCTCGGGGGCGTCGGGCCGGGAGTGGGTTCGGTTTGTGTGGCTTCGCCTCTAACAAAGAGATCCGCTATAATCCTCGGAATCTGTTATCAATTTCTACCCTGCCGGCGCCCCGCCCCGCGCGCTCCGCCCGGCTGGAAGCTCGCTCGGAAAGTGCGCGCGGCCCTCAGCGATCCCCGCCGCCGACTCGGAAGCACGTCGGAGCGTGTGTGTCTGTGCACGCGTGTGAGTGTGTGAATGCGTGTGAGTGTGGATGAGTGTGCGCGCGCGGCTTCGGCCGCCGCTGGGGAGAGTCCACTTTGCAGTCTGGGCCGCGCGCGACGGCAGACTCGGCCGCCCACCCCCTCTGGGGGAGGAAACTTGACACTGGGGGTGGGGGAGGGAGACCCAGCCTTTGCTCTCCCAGGCGGGGAACCCCCGGCTTTCCAGTCTCCGGGATACTTCCCCGGGTTTGCCGCGCCTTTGGGAGACCCGGCCGCGGGCGCGGAGCCCTGGCTAACCCGCTCTGGGACCGCATAAGCCTTTCCTCTCCCGGCAGCTTTCTAGTGTCCAGGCCAACAAGGAAAGCCGCAGTAACACTGGGGAGCCCCCTTTCTTTTTCGCGGCCGCCTGGAGCCCCTTAGTCCCTTCTAGGGCGCAGGTTGCAGCCCCGGCCCTTACGCCGCCAGGAGGAGGCTCACCTTTCCTTTGCCGAGGAAGGGGCTCCCTCGCGGGCTGCGGACGCCGCAGCGCGGGCTTACACTTATTCATCAGAGATGTAAAAGGGGGTCTTGGAAACCCGCTCCTCCCACCCGCGCCCGCTGCTGCCGCGCCCCGCGGCCGCTTACAGGTGGTGAAGTCACAGTGGGGAGGAAACTACCGAGGCCGCCCCCCCGCCCCCGAAATCCATGACACAAACCTTGGCCGCCGGTCCCTCTGCACTCTCGAGTCCAGGGGCTCGGCCGCGGTGTGGGAAGCAGCGCATCTGTGGCCCCGCACCGGCTTTGGCCTCATCTCATTCCCGACCTTTCCGGACAGACCAACCCGAGTCTGAGTCGGGCTGGAGGGCGGGGTGGCAGTTCCCCAAAGCCAGGCACTAGCCGATCGTGAAGGGGCCGGCACCCCAAACCAGGACCAAGGGAAACTGCAGTTCCCCTAGGCTCCCAGTCCCCTTTCTCAGCTGTCGCTGGGGGTGTGGGAGGGGGAGGGGGGAGAAGGGGGTGTCCAAAGGATCCTTTCGCAGGACGGCGGGACCCAGACCCCCTTCCCTCCCCTGGCGTACCTTTCACCAGCCCGAGGCGGAAGCCAGCCGCCGGTAGGGAAGGGGGCATTGTTTTCCAGTTCCCTGGACAGGAAGAGCAGACCTTGCTCCCCCTTATCTCCTGCGCCCCGATCTCCTTCTCCCTTCCCCAATCTGGCTGAAGAGCGTCCTAAAGGAAACCCGGATCGCCCTTCCCCATCTGGAAGTGACTTCCCCCAGATCGGCCCGTAAACTGATTATGAGACATACGTTGTTAATTCGGAGCTGCATTTCCCAGCTAGGCACTCTCGCGCACGCTGGTCCCCAGGGCCTCGCCCCCCACCCCCTGCCCTTCCCTCCCGCGTCCTGCCCCCACCTCCCACCCCCACGCCGGCCACCCCGCCTCCTCCGCAGCCGCCGGCAACGCGCTCCACTCGCCTTCCCGCTCCTCTCGCCCATGGAATTAATTCCAGCTCCACTTGTTGCACGGCCCAGGTCGGGGAGAAGATGAGGGTGGCGGTGGGTTCCCGAGAGCGCCGCGCGAATTAGAGGGGTTGCGAGGGGGTGCGGGAGAGCGAGCGAGCAGGAAGGAGGCAGCGCCTGGCACCGGGGCTTTGACTCAACAGCATTGAGACATGTTTGTAATCGCCGGCGTGCCCCGTGCTCATGAGCCCAGCGAAATCAGATTTCCTGGTGAGGTTGCGTGGGTGGATTAATTTGGAAAAAGAAACTGCCTATATCTTGCCATCAAAAAATTCACGAAGGAGAAGTGCACTCAATCAACAGTAAACTTAAGAGACCCCGGATGCTTCCGTTGTTTAAACTTGTATACTTGAAAATTATCTGAGAGGCAATAAACAGCTGCTCCTTTCTTCCTTCTCCAGAAGTCCATTGGAATATTAAGCCCAGGAGTTGCTTTGGGGATGGCTGGCAGTGCAATGACTTCCAAATTCTTCCTAATGGCTCTGGCCATAGTTTTCTCCTTCGCCCAGGTTGTAGTAGAAGCCAATTCTTGGTGGTAAGTTTATTCTAAGTGCATGTTCTTTTTCTTGTTTGTTAAGACTCATCTGCATGATTCTACAGTATTTAAAACTAAGTAGTAATTTGGAGGTGCATTTATCTAACACATGTATATAATACTATATATATATATGTATCTTTAAATCAGAGTTTCCTTTTAATTTGCTGATGTTGTGAAGCTTACCTTCAGCTCTATACAGAACATATAAATTTAGGCCTTTTTCTATGAGGCCCTTGATCAGATGTGATAAAAAGGAAGAGAAATTCACTTCTCTAGTAATTGCAAACCTATCTATGAAATGTACTTTTTGCCACCTCTAGGTAGTAAAAATAAGTTTCAGCTTTTATTTTCTGTCACTTGAGCTTATTAACTTACAGGATCTGAAGAAGGCAGAGTTCTCCGAAAACAGCTAAATTCCAAGTGGGGAACTATTTGGGCTTGAAATTTGATCAAAAGAGGTTAAGTCGAAGAAGTCAAATGTCTCTAAATGAGGGTTTCTTTTTGGTATGGCCCTTCTAGATAGACTGCAGTCTATCCAAAGGATTATTTTTGACGGCACTCTGGATACTTTTCCCCCGTAAATGAACAGCATTTTTCTGACTGTCAAACATGACTTCTGTTCACTGGATACCCTGTCTTGGGTCCTTTACAATCACATAAGGAGCCCTTTTAAAATGTCCAGGAACATGGTGAATTTTCTTCAGTCTGTAGACTTGTCCCTCTGTTCTTCTGTCAGTCCAAAGGAACTGCTATCTCCTACCCGTGTCTAATTGTGGCTGCTTTCGGCATTTGTATATTTTTGAGGCAGATCAGTCCAATCTGTGAGGCAAAGTGAGTCACTTTCTGCCCTGTCCCTGACACTGTCGTTTCCCCTTAATCTGAGAGGATTTCAGAAATACTGGTTCAGGTATATGGCAATGGGGGCAAGGAAGGGAGTGAAAATTCTAACTGAGGAGCCAGATTGCCAGATGGGGACTGCACAATACCTCCGTTTTCTGAGCGGAGTTTAAACAGAGGAGTTTTATGAAGCCCTCCTCATATTTTGTCATTAGGACAAGCAAGAGAGAAAAAGCATCTGTGTGCTTAAAACGTTATATTGCTCACATGCTTTCAGGGGGCCCACCTTGAGTTCACGTAAATCTCGAATGCACATCTTCCCCCCCTTTTAGGTCACTAGGTATGAATAACCCTGTTCAGATGTCAGAAGTCTATATCATAGGAGCACAGCCTCTCTGCAGCCAACTGGCAGGACTCTCTCAAGGACAGAAGAAACTGTGCCACTTGTATCAGGACCACATGCAGTACATCGGAGAAGGCGCGAAGACAGGCATCAAAGAATGCCAATATCAATTCCGACATCGAAGGTGGAACTGCAGCACTGTGGATAACACCTCCGTTTTTGGCAGGGTTATGCAGATAGGTAGGCGACCATCTTATGTTTTATATATTTACATATTTATCTATATGGACTTTTTTCTCTAGTATTTACTCAGGTGCTTGATGGTGAAGGCACCTTCCAACTTAGGTGATAGATAATCTGGGGATTTGGGGCATTGTTGCGATTTAATTCTGGTCCCCTGTGCCTGATTATAAGTTTTGGTCTTCTTTATACAAATCAGGAGGGGGGAGCAACACAGACACCTTCATTTTTCTGAACACTTAGTTTTTCTAAAAAGCATTTTGTTTAAAACTGAAGCAATACACATATTTTGGCATTTCAGAAGTGGATGGGGGAAAGCTGAGTCATTGTTTCCTTTCAAACTTCAAAATCTTGAATTTTAGAAAAATTTTTTTAACTTAAGCTGCAATTCAAATGGCCCATGCATCAAACTAAAAATCGTCATCTTTCAGAATGCTGAATATGTTGGAAAACAGCAAGGTTTTAATTTTCCTACTATAGATGTTTCCTGAGGCTATAGAGATAGAGATATTAAAAGCTTTACTTTTAGTTCCAGAAAGAATTTTAATTAGATGTGATCTAATTTACATTTGTGATTTTGGTAATTGATATACAAATACATGGGAGGGATCTCAACCTAGAAATTAAAAAAAATAAACTTAAATGGATCGCTCACAGTCCAATCCTTTATTTTAAATATTCTGTTGAACTTGTTACTCCATTTAAGGAGGAGATGGCATTAAAACTGGGCTAAAGGCAAAGATTTTGAAAAATTAGTCTACCTCTGGTTTTGGATTAATAGTATAGAATACTATTTGACAGATGTGGTCCTAAGTGTGTTTTCTAGTGTGAATATTTTAGGTCTCTACTTTTATGCAAACAAGCCTTTATAATTAATATGACTGGAGTGACTCCTAAAATAAGACACAATTTATCAAAGCAATTAACTGTTAATACTGACTGCAGATACAAAGTTGGCTTAAAAGATCCATCACAGATGGATAAAATGCTTTTTACAAAAACCTGAAAAGTGCATTCATTGAGAACAAAAAAGAGTTGTCAGTGGATGTTTGAGCCAAGCAGCTTCATAAACTAAAATAATACAGGACTGGAAGCTGTTCACTTGATTGAATGGGAAAATGGTGTGCAGCCTCAGCCTGTAAAGTTCCATAGGGCTTTGTCCTTTCTGTTAATGATTAAAATGTGCTAATGTATATACTGGGATCTGAGTCTAGGAGTTAAGCTTCAGGAACACAGGGCTTTTCCCTGAAGATGGACTGTCTTATGTAGTTAACTGGGGGTGTGGTGGGAATATAATTCTCCTGCATTTTGATATTGTAAGCAAACCAAAATCTTTCTTAGCTATATCAGAATGGTAAGTTGTTAGCTTTCTACTCTCTTTGCTTTATGTGTTTGCCCCTCAACTGCCTCCCTTTGAAACTATGGGATCTATTTTTCACATGTATACGACTTAGCAAAATATCATTCAGGAACCCGATGACTGCAACCAGGAAGGAAAACAGCAATTGGAGCAGTGTTTCTGTGCAGTGACTTGAACGTGGCTTTGATTTTAAGATCTCTTCTCATTTTCCTATGTAGTCTGTTTTGGGCCAAAATGTTCAGAATAAGCTATCATTTGCTAAGTGACTTTGAGTTCTGCTGGAGATTTATTTTATAAGTGGTCCAGGATTCACAGAGCCTCCTTCCTCGGGGAACAAGCAGAACCCTTGGTACAAAGGCCTATATTTAATCGTCCTCCCGAGCCCCCTCTCTGTCCTCAGCTGTGTGGTACTACCATCTGGGCCATGGGAAGTGGGTGGGAGTGGTGCTTCCTGACAGCCTCCAGAGGAGCTCTCCCAGATACTATCACCAAGTCAGCTGCTGTCCTGGGAAGACCACAGCAGCCGTGCCAAAGGTTTCCCGAGCGCCTGGCATTTCAGAACTGAAAACTTGCTGGGCGGCTTGGGGTGGGACACTGAAAACCCAGGGGGTGGGGCTTCTCTTTTTTATTTATTTTAAAAAGAGATGGAGAGAAGAAAAGCCAGAATAGATTCCTATGGAGGAGAAACATTGATCTAATCCCAATAGTGGGAACGTTCCTTGGCTTTTACTTCTCCACTTACGGGTATGTTTGAAGAGAATGAGCTAAGGGAAAATTCCAAACACCTCTGCTGCCTAAAGGTGTGTGTGCACCCACCCAAAAGCCAGGGACGTTGAGAGCAGTTATTGTCTGGGAAAACCTGACCCTGTGATGAGGCCAGTGTCTGGGAAACTCAGGCTGATTCCTCTGAACCGCCCCCCACAACTCATTTTTCTCTGGTGCTGATTGCCTTTGGGGAACTGTGCACAATTGCCTCAAGAAGGGCCCACTCTTCGTTTTGGAGACTTTCCCATTTTTCATCATCTACCCCTTTCTTCCAGCTTTTGTCCCATCTCTTCTTTGTTTCCATGCTATGAAAAGATATGTAAGGAAGGTGCCATTTTAAGGAGTGTGAAGACCCAAGTAGATGTAGAGTCACACAGGGGAACCTAACTGAATCAGCGATATTCCAACCAGGGTGGCTGTGTCCACAGGCACTTGGCCAAAGAGTAGTTTTTAAACTGACAATTTCCCTACAGTGTCCATATAGCTCAGGGATTTCTACCAGGTTTAAATTCTGGGGCAAGAAAGTAAATGCTCAAGATAGATTTATGAACAAAGCAGCATTATTGTGTTTTCTATTAAAGCCCTTTATGCTCAGGATATTCAAAGGATAGCATCTTATTTCCCTCTAATTCTAGAGAATCCTTTTCTGTCCTCTTCTTCTAGCTGCAACCTTTTCATTCTGCAAGTCTCCCATCCAGGGCCACAGCACTTTCAGTGATATGGGTGTTAACCCTCAAATAATTCCCTAGAAGCTGTCTCCTCTCCTCATTTCTTTCCACTCCTCTTTCTCTGCTTCTCTAATTCAAACTAGATAGATATAACGCCCTCACAGGAACTGTCTGGATCCTCCTTATTGGCACACTCCTTAACTTACTCATTTTTAAAATGTGAGAGGGAAGGTTTGTGGTAAATCGGAACCATTGCCATTTCCAGGAAGGGGGATCACAGTGGCTCAGGCTGAAGCTGCAGCAGAGGTCCAAGAAAGGGGTGCCTGCTGCATCTTCGAATTGGCATTGCCATCCTCCTGCAGGGTGACCTTTCCCGTTAGGACTGAGTCCTACTGTCTGTTGTTCTTGGGTCTCCCTGCCTCCCCCCCCCCCAAATGCAATAATTGTTAGCAACCTCCTGAAGTAAGTGTAGGAGAAACAGATTCTGGTACAGGATTTCAGCACCAGAAGGGGCCTTTTCTTCCCAAGAATTTCCTTCAATGCTCTTATTTTACAGTTGAAGAAAGTGAGCACCCCCTCCCCCCCTCCAGCTTTAGCTGCCAGGTTATTAACCCTTTCTCTCTCCTAGTACAACTTTTTTTTAAGTGGCTTCTTGTTACAGGTAGAAATGTCTCCTCGTACAAGTGGAGTCTAAGGTTGTCTGTGATTGCCTCCATTTTCCTCCTTGCATATACAGCTCCTAGAATTGATTTACAGAGAGAGATTCTTTACAAATTTGGGAGAAGGAGAAAACTTTTTTTTCTTTTCCCCTAGGTTGTGCTTTTTTCCTTCTTGCTGTCATTCTAACTAACACTTGAGGGCAAAGGCTGTGGAGGGTCCCAGAAGTGGCATTAAAGAACAGCACGCTGTTTTAAAAGCAGACAGTCGTTCTTGAATGAGAAGTATCAGGCCTATCAGCTTGGGATTTATGGAGAGGCAACTTCCACTTATAATTCTCTAGGAACAGGTTTAGAAGTATCCCATTGGAAAATAAAGAGCCTTTTCCTGTGACAGAGAGGGGGGGGGCCCCCCGCCGGCGGGAAAAGTTACAACTGCTAAAACAGAGCTAGGAGCCGAGGCCAAAACTAGTGTGGCCACAGTTGGGGCAGTGTTGAGTCTGAGCTTAGGACTTTGAGAGGCTCTAAGCCTACCAAATTCTATGGTCCTTCTCCTAAAAGCAATTTCAAATGAAAATTATACCAAAAGTTAAAATAAGTATAAGGAAGTCCACCCAAATTCTGATTTTTCCCTCAATGACTCCTTTCATGTGCATTTTTGGAAAGAGACAGTTTCGAGAATTTTCAAAAGAGTTTGAGAGAAAGCATCAATCCAGCACTGCTCAGAATCGTGCCTTAGGCGCTGACATGTCAGAGCAAAGATAGCAGGGATCTCCTGCTCCTTTGTTAGTTATTGCTTCTGTGTGAGGGTTTTGGGGAGGTCTCTCTTTGCTTCCGGCAAGGTGGGCCCCGGGACTGGGTGTGTTGGGGGGGGCCTCGTCCTCCATGGGGAGCCCCCCCTGGGTCTTCCCCCAAGCAGGACCCGGGGAACTGGATGTATTGGTGGCTTCTCTCCCCGCCCCCCGCGACCACCGAGAGGGTCCCCGCCAGCGGGCCCGGGCCTGGTGGGCATGTGGACAGACCCCGGTGACCCTGCGTCCTCGCCCGCAGGCAGCCGCGAGACCGCCTTCACGTACGCCGTGAGCGCCGCGGGGGTGGTGAACGCCATGAGCCGCGCCTGCCGCGAGGGCGAGCTGTCCACCTGCGGCTGCAGCCGCGCCGCGCGCCCCAAGGACCTGCCGCGGGACTGGCTGTGGGGCGGCTGCGGAGACAACATCGACTACGGCTACCGCTTCGCCAAGGAGTTCGTGGACGCGCGCGAGCGGGAGCGCATCCATGCCAAGGGCTCTTACGAGAGCGCCCGCATCCTCATGAACTTGCACAACAACGAGGCGGGCCGCAGGGTAAGTGCCAGCCCCCCCCCCCCCCCCCGTGCCTCTCTTGGTCCTCCCAGCCACCCCGTGGCGCTCCCTGTCTCTCTAGCCCCTTTCTCTGTCACCCGCGCCCCTCTATGGTCTCTCTTTTTCTCTGTGTCCTTTCCTTTTTCCCTCTTGTCTCTCTCTTCCTGTTTCTGTCTCGTTTTCTTTGTCTCTCTCTCCTTCCTTTCCTCCATCGCTTACCTCTTTGCCATCTCTAACCCTCACACCGCCACCCCCCCACCTTCCTTGGAGTGGGAGACACACCATCCCAGCAAGGCCCCCCCGGGATGAATCGTCCCACCTTGGCCCCCTCCAGCCAAGGTGCTGCAGCAGTTGCCTTGAGAAAGGGGATCTTTGCCTGCCGTTTTCATGAGTCCCCTGTGCAACTGGGTCCAGAGCTCAGAAATACAATGTAAAGAGTGCTCTCCCTCGTCCCTGGAACATGTCTGTGGTTGGGTTTAAATCTAAGAGAAGGAAATGACCTTCCAAAAGTACCCAGCTGAGAAACCTCACCCTTTTTCAGGCCTTCCTTTTTTCCTTCTCCTCTTTCTTCCTGCCCCTCCTTATGTCATTAGATGGCTGCCCTGATGGAGAGAGGGGTTTTTATAAAGGACTTTTATAGGAAAAGAACAGTGTTTTTAGCAGTGTGGAATTGTGTAGGTCTGAGCATCAGGCCAATTGCTGGATAGCTCTGGAGAGAAGAGAGAACCACGCCAAGATGCCCTTAGAGGACCATCCCTATTCCCGCTCTTTCCTTGCCCTGGTGGGGATATGAAAATCTTCTCCACAATAGTTAAAAACACCCTTTTTGTCCCTTCCTGCGGTTAAGCACATGGCACTTTATGTCTGCCTTAAAATGAGATAGGGTGAAACTTTTCTTAACTTTGGCAGCATTGAAAACCAGGGCCATTATTTTTCACAGAACTCAAGGTAGGTGCCAGGAACTTTCTGGTTGGAGATTTTACTCTTTGGTATTTTGGGGTGAGGAAAAGGGGAGATAATCACAGAGCAAAATACAGAGGGCTGGAAGAAGCCTTAGAACTCTGATCCCACACCCGCATTTTGAAGTTTGGGAAACTGAGGCCGAGAGAGCCAATTCATGACCATGGAAGAAACGTGGTGGATTTAAATATAAGCCCAGGCTTACATTTTATTAAGTTCATGCGTCATAGCTGAGGCAGGACCTTCGGGGTGAAGAGCTGTAGGTTTTGGAATTATGAGAGTTCAAGGTTAAAACCCAGTTCTGTCTCTTCCTTTCTGCTTCTGAGCTTCCGTTTTCTCATTTGGCAAATGACCCTAACTACTCCTTGGGGTCATTGTCAGGACTAAGTGGGATCATATTTAGGTTGAGCTATATATTAAATTGCCAATATTTGACTTTCAACCTACAAAATAACAGTTACATAAGACTCAATCTAAGGTCTTAGTTTAGCGTCGGCCAGTCATGTTGATAAATCATAATGTATTAATAAACAGTATCAAGTAAAATGTATGGAGAAGTCATAGATTATCTAGATGCTTCCGGCTAGCCTATCTTCTTCTCAAATTGGATGTTAACATTTGGGAGTATTGGAGGAGGACTAAACTATGCAGATTTTTGCCTGTGCTGCCCTGAGGCGTCAGTTGTTCAGTCCTCCTCTCTGTCTGTCTTGGAAACCAGATGGAGAATGGCCTCTCTTTACCCAGCCTCCCACTGCCGCTGTCCCTACAGTGTGGGCTGGCTCTCCCCACTGCGGGAGACCCAGAGCCATGTGATGGGGTGCCAGCCCCTCTCCCTCCCACAAGACCTTGTTCCTACCTTCACCAGATGCACGCCGTGCTCTCTCTGTGCATATGACAGACCTGTCACCTCAGACCAGAATTGCTCCCAGGGCAGACATGTGGCTGCCGCTGGTGGACCTTATCCAGGGTGTACCCAGGTTGGTGCTCCCATCCATACTTGGGCCTTTCTTTGACTTTTCTCTTGTGGAGAAAACAGTGGGGGCTTGACAGCCAAGGTGTGAAGAGTGAGGGATTTCCAAGTGGCAAAAGGGGATTTTAGAAAGTTTGAAAAGCTCTTTTTTAATGTTGTAGTTTCATTTAACATTGGCATCTTTTTAATAGCAACATTTTTTCTTTGTTGGATGACTTTTATAATTCAAGCAGTGAACTGACCTTGGATCCTTGATGGGTAAGGTTATGTAGGAGACAGTTTTTCTCCAGGGTAGTGGGGATTGGGGAGAGGGCAGTTGGGTACCGTGCCAGGAAATCATATTAGCATCTCCTCTGGGAATTAGCTTTTTATTTTCTTCAAAGGGGAACAAAGGTTAAGTATGTTTTCAAAACCCTTCCTCAGACTAGCTGAGGGTCTGAAACTCTTTATGCTTAGAGAGTACACTTTGGCCCCCCTTTTAAGAAAGCACCTTATGAATTCCTGGAGGAAGAAGGTAGCTGTTCTAGGTGGACGCAGCTTATAGCATGCCTGGCCTCCAGGTCCCTGGTGGGCTCTCTCCAGCATGCCAACACCACACCAGCTCCAGAAGGTTGCTGGCACAAGGCACTGTGGGCAGCCAGAGGACTATAATTGTCAGCCACCGGCTCCCAGACTACTGGGCACAGTGCTGTGGGGCTGGACAGTACAAGCTGCTTCTGGGAGGCCCAAGGAGACCGGGCAAGGGTCCAGGGCGAGGACACCATGCCCCCATCACCCTGGGGAAAGACCAGTGTGTTTTACTGAGCGTGCCCCAAGTAGCACGTCCTAGAACATGCCAAGCACTTTCCAGGCATTGTTATCGTCATAACAATGCTGGGGAGTTGGTATCGTCACAGTCCCCTTCAGAGATGAAAATCGAGAGGTGAAGCCAGTTGCCTGAATTTCAGGGGCAGAGTCAGAAACCGAACCCGGGTCTGCTTGGCCAGCACAGTGGGGGACATTACAGGAAGCTGGAGTGAGAGCTAGGCCCAGTTTCCCCACAGTCCAGCTGTGTGACCCATGCAGGCTACTTACCCTGTCTGGGCCTCTGTTTCATCATCTGTAATGTGGTATGTGTTTCAGTGTTGCTGGAAGGATTAAGTAAACTATCGAATGTAAAGGCCCTTAGGTCATTGCATGGCACTCAGCAATGCTGATGCTGATACTAATACTAATAGTTCCAGGGAGTGAAGATTCAGAGCTGGTTCCCTCCGGCGCTGAATCCCCTGTCAGCCCCATCACTTACCAACTGGGGGACCCTGGGCTGCTCACTGAGCATGGACTATGAGTCGGCCTGCCTGGGTCAAATCCCAGTACCCCTACTTCTAGGCAGTCGGGTAAGCAACTCACCTCTTTGGTCTCATTTTCCTTCTCTGAGAAATGGGGGTGATAATAGCACTTTCCTTATAGGCTGGTTGTGGGGATTAATCCCGGTGACAGGTAAGGATTTGTGAACAGTCTGGTCTTTGCTGCTAATGTTGTTTCTCTGCAAAAAAGAAGCAACTAGACTGTTTTTTTTTTTTTTTTCCTGTTTCTATTTTAAAAACGGTGGTTTTTAAAATGATGATGATGATGTAATAGGACCTAAGAAAATATTTATTTTGTAGATTTTTAAAAGAAGGCAACACCAGGCTCTGTTAGTGGAGATTGAGGGGGAAATGGGCCCTCATTTAGCTGGCGATCATGGCTCGGACATCTAGAAGGTCAAGGAGAGCTTTGTTCATGTGTCCCCTGCCTGCTTCTGGGCTCCATGAGTCTGTGTGCTGACTGTCCCCCGTCTCCCTGCAGACGGTGTACAACCTGGCTGACGTGGCCTGCAAGTGCCATGGGGTGTCCGGCTCGTGCAGCCTCAAGACGTGCTGGCTGCAGCTGGCGGACTTCCGCAAGGTGGGCGACGCGCTCAAGGAGAAGTATGACAGCGCCGCGGCCATGCGGCTCAACAGCCGGGGCAAGCTGGTGCAGGTCAACAGCCGCTTCAACTCGCCCACCACGCAGGACCTGGTCTACATCGACCCCAGCCCCGACTACTGCGTGCGCAATGAGAGTACCGGCTCACTGGGCACCCAGGGGCGCCTGTGCAACAAGACGTCCGAGGGCATGGACGGCTGCGAGCTCATGTGCTGCGGCCGTGGCTACGACCAGTTCAAGACCGTGCAGACAGAGCGCTGCCACTGCAAGTTCCACTGGTGCTGCTACGTCAAGTGCAAGAAGTGCACTGAGATTGTGGACCAGTTCGTGTGCAAATAGTGGGCGCCTGCTGCCTGCCCCGCCACCCAGGACCCACTTATTTATAGAAAGTACGGTGATTCTGTTTTGTTTTTTTTAAATATTGTTTTATTGTTCCCCAAGAATTGCAACCACAACCATTTTTTTTTTTCTGTTCCCATCTAAGAACTCTGTGGTTTATTATTAATATTATAATTATTTTTTGGCAATAATGGGGGGTGGGGACCAAGGAAAAAATATTTATTTTGTGGATTTTTAAAAAGGCAATGAAGACCTCTCTTGACAGGGGTTGAGGGGGAAATAACACACACCCTAACTTAGCTGTGTGGACATGGTGCATATCCAGAAGGTAAAGGAAATACTTTTTCTTTCTCTCAAATAATGGAGTCATATGGAATGGGTAGGATCCAGCCGAAAGATGTGGTACGTATCTATCTATGTACAATTGGCTTCGGTGACCAAAATGAATTGTAAGTGCTCTGATGAAAGTTGAAAGTTCGTGGTGGGAGCTTAAGGAAAAAAATAGGACCTCCTTCCTCATGGGCTGCTGGTCTTTTTACATTTTCAAAATGGTAATTTGAAATGTAAGAGTGATATTTTCATATCCCTCGAAGAGAAAAGATATTTGTTCTATCCTTCTCAGATAGTCCATCAGCAGACAGTCCTATTCTAATAGCTAGTAAAATTTGGGGGCAGGGAAGAAGGTCCCCAGAAATTTAAAAAAAAAAAGAAAAACAAACTTAAAATTCTTATCTTAAGATAATGTCTTGAAGCTGTTTTAGGAATTAAGTTTTCAGATTAGAAAAGGATCCTCGTTCAAATGTTTGTGGGTGCTTGACGTTTTGTTTGGGGTAGGGCTGGTTGGCTGAAAAATATACTGTAATTTTACTTAGGGATCCTTGGTTAATAAATAATGGTAATGAAAGTAATACATGAATTCCATTCACAGTTCCACAGCCCAGACAAGATAATCCTGTGTAGTTCAGCACTGCACCAGAGCAGAAAACCAATTTGAGAAAGAAAAGGGAAATCTGCCCTCCCCACTCGACCCCAAGTCCTCTCTGCTTCCTCTGTGCCGATGCTGGCCTCGTTTCCAAACGGCAGCTCCACTGGGTCCCCTTAAGAGAGGAAGTGAAACCTTAGGAGCTCCACTCAGAAAACAATTTGCTTCTTTGGGACTCTTTTCCTAAAGCTTTTATTTTGAGAAACAGTAGGTATATATTTTAATGACATTTTGGGGCTAATGGAGTAGACAGAGGTGTTGCAGCATTTCCCTGTTATGATCCTGTGTTTAGACTCTCCACTCGAGCTTTTCCTATTATCCTGCAGGGCTTATCCTCAAACTGTTCCTAGTGGACTTGAACAGTTGCATTTATAATGGGGAGGAGGGGGGGGTGAATGTGGTTTAATGGTGCCTGATATCGCAAAGTCTGTGTACATAACATATATATATATATATATATACATATATAAATATGAATATAATTATATCTCAGCACAGCCAGTGATTTAGATTTGCAGTTTACTCTAGGGTTATTCCTCTGTCTGGAGCATTGTCCTTCATTGCAATCCAATTGGGGTTTTTGCCAAAAAGTGTTTTGAGCTCAGGTTGTGGCCCTGATGCAAGCAGCCTTATTTCCAAGGAATCTTGAAGGTCTGACTCACTGAAATGCACGTTGGCTTAAAGATTTCTTTTATCTTTCCCGCCCCACCCCCTTTTCTTGGACCTCCATTTGTGTACACTTTCCGGAGCTTGTCATGGACATGGAAATTAAGAAATATTCAAAACACACAAGCATTGTCAACGGTTGTCTTTTCTTAATTCATTCTGCAGAGCGGAAACTGGTGCCTATTAGATTTGATTGTACTTATTTGATGGTCCCTAAGGAAACCCCGCTCACTCCATATAGAACTAGTTTTTAAATTTAATTTTAATTTTTTAAATACAAGGACACCTCTTTCCAGAAAGTGCCATCAAGTGCATTCTACTCTGAGACTTATATTGTTTTAAAAGTTTGGAAAGGTGCACATCTCCCATAACTTTCATAGGTTTGGTGGCATCTTTATCATCCCAGCCATCTGTGGTTCTTAATTTATTGTGCAGGATATTCACTTCCCCTCCATTGCAGTGAATTGCAAGCAAAAGATCTTGAAATTTTTTTAAAAAGCACTAATTAGCTTAAAATGTCACTTTTTTGGTTTTTATTATACAAAAGCCATGAAGTAAGTTTTGTATTTGCTAAGTCAGATTTTGTTCCTTTTTAGTGATTCATGTTTATGAAGAGAGCTGAGTTTAACAATCCTAGCTTTTAAAAGAAACTATTTAATGTAAAATATTCTACTTGTCATTCAGATATTATGTATATCTTCTATGGCCTTTATTCTGTACTTTTAATGTACATATTTCTGTCTTACGTGATTTGTATATTTCACTGGTTTAAAAACAAACATTGAAGGGCTTATGCCAAATGGAAGATAGAATATAAAATAAAACATTACTTGTATATTGGTAAGTGGTTTCAATTGTCCTTCAGATAATTTATGTGGAGATCTTTGGAGAGATCCATGAGGGAGAGTTTAGGATAACTACATGTCAAAATAATACAAGAGTGGAGAATTTTACCAAAACCAAACTGTATTTGGACGCTTCAAGAGATTTCTATATGCATTGGAACAAAAGGAGAATTCTCTTTTCCTATATATGATCATCAAAAAAAAGAAATCAAGCAGATGTCTTAAAGCTGGTTGCAGGATTGCTCACATTCTTTCAGCATTATGCAGATAACTTAATTGTTTTAGAGCATGATGCTGTTGTAACAGCCAGTGAAGACCCAGAAGGCACGTGCTTTCAGCCATGACCAGAGGTTTAGTACAAAATAATGCATCTTTGTGTTTACCGCTGCAACTATTGCACCTCTCTATTTGAATTTTCTGTGCCCCTGTGCCCCTTGAAAGCAGTTTATGAAAAGCAAGCCTCAGTCGGCAGAGAATGAAAACTCATTGGAAACCAAAGGTCCATTGTATTAAGTGCAATTGATACATGTTCTTGTGCTTTCTGAAAATGTACACTAAAATCTGGCCAGAATTGCACAGATTGATATGTTAGCCCTTGGCTTTTTTTTTTTTTCTTTTAGGATAACCTTGTAACATATTGAAACCTTTTAAGGATGCCAAGAATGCATTATTCCACAAAAAAACAGTAGACCAACATATAGAGTGTTTAAAATAGCATTTCTGGGCAAATTCAAACTCTTGTGGTTCTAGGACTCACATCTGTTTCAGTTTTTCCTCAGTTGTATATTGACCAGTGTTCTTTATTGCAAAAACATATACTCTCGATTTAGTCATGTCAGCATATTTTTTTCTTCTCATCCTGGAGTACATTCAAGATCTTCCCAATACAGGGAAATTAACAACAACAACAAAATTTATGTATAGGCATATGTTCAAAATAGTCATGGGTTCAAGGAAAAAGACTACTTTAAGCTGCAGTCCAGTTTATCTGTTCAGTTCAAGCTGACAACCTCCCGAGGTGGATACTGTATATATTTTAGTGGCCTATCCAAAAATGATTTCATACATGATTTTGCCAATACCAATTTTCAATTTGTTTTTGCAAAACATTATTCAAGCCACTGGAATTACCAAGTATGAAGCTGGAGCTGGACAAGTACTTCAAATACGAGACTAGTACTGGCTGATTCAAGAGATCATTAGCAAAAGCAGTCCCCAAAAGACTGAGTGGTCCATAATATAAATATATATAGTGATAGGAAAAGTTGTGATGACTTGAAGCTTGTATGTACTGCAAATACGCACTAAGACTAGGTCTAAAATATTGCATTGTCACTGTAAAATATACTTTAAAAATATTTATTATTTAAAAATTTTTTTTTTCTAGACTCCCTTTCTCTATGGAATGGTGAAATTCAGATGCCATGTTTTAAAAGATGATGAAATGAATTTTTAATTTAGGAAAGATGAAGAGATATAGGAATTAAAACTTAGAAAAGGGATCTTCTAATTTACCTGTTCACACTAACTTTGCATTTAAATCTGATGAATGGAAAATACTTTAGTGAAACATCATCTTGTAAGTCAACTTTTAAAAAATGGATGTAGAATGATTAAAGGGTTATGATTTTTAAAAGATATATCAAATTGAATCTAGAAGATGGAATTAAAATGCTGTCTCAGGATTTCAAAAACAAAAGAATGGAGGAAAATTTCATCTTAAACAATTTTTATATGCAGTGTACAATTTGCTGGACTAGAAATAAGATAAAGATTATTTATTTTTGTTCATATCTTGTACTTTTCTATTAAAATCATTTTATGAAACCCACGCAGTCATGTGTGTGTTTAGCAGAGTGTCCATCACAATCCAGCGTTTGATGCAAACATAGAGCACAATTATGGTTTAGGACATCCAGAGAAAAACACTAACATTTTGGGCATGTAGATGATATTTTGATCTAGTCCCAAGGATTTATTTTGTACTTTAATGATAGTTTTTCTTTTGCATGTTGCTAATCTCTTCATTTGCTATTTGTTCTGTTATTAACATGCAAACTTTGTATTAGAAGTTTATTAATAAGTACAAGCATTTAGCTCAGTGACCTGAAATTACCATGAAATCCCAGGGCAAGGGAAGGAAAATAGAATGATTCTAGGAGAGAAATAAAGTTTGAGATGAAGGATGGACTGAATTGCCTGTAATATTATTCTCGTTGCTTTTTGCACGTCACAATCGTTGCCAGCCAGGTCTTCTGATCAGGGATTCTCAACCTTGGCACTATTGATATTTTAGGCCAGGTAATTCTTTTTTTTGGGGGGTGGGGTGGGGTGGGTGTCTGTCTTGTACATTGTAAGATGTTTAATAGCATCCCTGGCGTCTACCCACTAGATGTGAATAGGACATTGTGATAACCAAAAATGTGTCCAGACATGGCCAAATGTACCCCTTGTTGGAGGCGGGGGCAGACAAAAATCGCCCCTGGTTGAGAACCATTATTTTCAACCAGAAAGCTCCGTATTTATAAACCATCCAATAAGGTTGAAACAAACAAAAAGGGTTATTCTCTTGGGGTAAAGAAATGCGTGGCATATCATAGGAACTCAATAAACATTTAATGAGTGAATGAAAAACTTATCCATTCCCAGGCTTCAGCCCCACCACTCACCTGCAGTGTAACCTTCAGCAGATTCTCGAATCCCTCTCATCTCAAAACATCTCGCCTCATATCAAACAGATAAATTATCAGCTAAATTTTCCTAGCCGGTCTGCCCCCCACCAAGCAAAAAAAATAAGCTCTCTGTTTTTGGATAATTATGGTTGAGCTGCAATGCCTAGAGAGTAATCCATCACTCATAGATCCAGGTGATGCTCAACAGAGAGGGTTTTCTGGACAAACAAGTTTGGGAAATGACCACAGATGGATCATTGCTCCTCTGAGAGACGTGCAATGTTCATTGGCATACGGGGGTTACTAAAACTGAAAACCTGCTGTTTAATGTAGAGCTTGTAAAAGGTTTTTGACTTCTGTTCATTGAACACCTGTCCCCATCCTCTAGACAAGTTGGGAAGTGCTAGCGTGGCACTCCACTCTCTCTGGAAGGTTTTGTGGGGATATGACCTCTTCTAGAGCAATGGTTGTCTGGGGTTTATGTTTGTGGCTGGAAAGGGCATGGCGTGCTACCCAGTAAAGTGTCAAAAAGAGCCTCCATGCTGTTCCTCTTGCCAGTGGAGGGGTTGGCAGTTAATCTTCTCACAGCCTGAGTGACTGTGGTGGGGGAAAATATATTCTGGGAAGCAACAAGGGGATGCCCTGAGATAAAAATAGACCAATAAGATGGTAGGGAGAAAGAGAGGAAAAACAGGTAGGGGGTATGGTATGGATTGAATTGTGTCCTCCCAAAATATGTTGAAGTCCTAACCCCCAGTACATAAGAACTTACCTTATTTGGAAATAGAGTCATTGCAGATGGAATTAGTTAAGATGAGGTCATTCTGGCGTATAATCCAATATGACTGGTGTCCTTAGAAGAAGAGAAGAGACAGAGACACAAAGAGGGAAGGTCATGTGATGATGGAAACACAGATTGAAGTGCTGCAGCTATAAGCCAGGGGACACCAAGGACAGCCGGCAAGCTCCAGAAGCTAGAAGAGGCAAGGACGGAGTCTCCCCTACAGAGTTCAGAGGGAGCATGGCTCTTCCAACAGATACTTTGATTTGGGCTTCAGGTCTCCAGAACGGTGAGACAATAAATTTCTGTTGTTTAAAGCTACCAAGTTTGTGAGATTTTGTTACAGTAGCTCAAGGAAATCAAGACAGGGTAGAAAGAGGGAAAGAGAAAGATGTAAAAAGCAGTAGAAACAAAGGAAAGAGAAGATTTAGATGTCCTCTCAGTATTTCTTTGAGAAAAATTTCATTTCTACTATTTTTAAAAAAAGTGATATAGGAAGGTAATATTTGACAAGCATTTACTCTGTGCCTGGCACTTGCTAAGTCTTCTACCTTTCATCCCATTTAGGTATTATCCTCAAGAATCTCCTGAGGTAGTACTCTTACCCCCATATTATAACTGAAGAAATGGAAGTCTGGAGAGCTTAAGTCTGACCCAAGAGCTGATTTGTCCAGCAAAAATTTGTGCTCTCCCTTTCTCAATATGCAGTTGATGCTGGGAGGAGGATGCTTAACCAAAGACTACATTTCCCAGGATCCCAGGCATCCAAATATGGACAAAAGACTGCTGCCCACTAATGGAAGATGAACGTTGGTGATGTCTATCAACTCTGGAGCATGGGTTCATAAGAAGGAAGTGTGACTTCTCCATTGCATCTCCCCCTTCCTCCAGCTGGGAGCAGAGGACACTGGAGCCCTAGGGGTTGATGGAGCCACACATCAAGGATACTGGGTCCTTGGCCCTTGGCTCACCACATAGAGGAAAACCATGTGCTGACCAGAAACCCTCTCCTTAGACTCTTACTAAGTTATAAACTTCTATCTCATGATGCCACTGATATTTTGGAGTTTGTTACTGCAATTCGACCTGTTCTGCCCAACACACTGCCTCTCCTGGTTCTTCAATCCACCTGCCATGCTCCTTTCGTCAGGAGCCAGGGCTGTCACTGAGTCCCAGAGCACAGTGGGGGTCCCCTAGGGAGAAGATTCATAGACTGAGACAGTCCCTTGCACACTTTCCCACCTCCACCCCAGGGAACACTGGCCCGCGAGAAGCATGCCATTTCATGTGGAGAACTCCATTCCTTGGGAAACTCAGGCATGCCACGACTCAGCCACACTCATTTTCAAGGGGACGCCTCCATCAACTGGGGTAGCTCCTAGCTATCTAGGAACATGGGCCTCTTCAGAATAGGTGGGGCCTTTTCCCCGTTATGACAGCTTGTGCATGATTTGTGGTAAATCTCTTCCTCTCTCTAAGCTTTTGATTTCCTTCTTTTCCCTTAGTATCCATCCAATCCAACTCATTTCTCACTTTATCATTTACTGAGTATTTATTGAACACCTACTGTGTGGGCACAGATTTAGGTGATGGGGATATATAGATGAGCAAAGCAAACTCAGTCCCTGCCCTCTCAGAGCTCACATACTAGTAATCAGCTGTGACAGTGATGATCAGGGAAAGACTGGGTGCCACGGGGGCCCCCACAGAGGAGAGCCAAACCCAGTCTTGGGGAATCAAGGTTGATTGCCAGAGAAAGTGGCATGTTAGTTGAGCTTTTAAGGATGAGGAAGGGTTATTCAGATTAAGTGGGGTTAGGGTAGGGTAAGAGCTTCAGGAAATAAAGAACAGCTTGTGCAAAGGCCCCGAGGTAAAAAAGATGTGGTATATCCCAGGAATTCTGAGAGTGGAGGTATGGCTGCAATGTGGAAGGTGAAGGCGGGAGATGAGGCTGGGGTGTAAAGCAGCCGGGTGAGCAGGACCTGGGATAAGGAGTATAGACTTCTTCCTCAGGGCAATAGGGAGCCATGGAAATTATTCAGCAGGGGCTGAGACATGTTCAGGGATGACTCTGTAGAAACACTTACCTCTCCATAGCCTTAGTTCCTGGACCTTCACTGTGGCCATGGAACCTCGAGGCCTCCATGATATTGGAGATCTTTTGGTGTTGCACTGTATTGGATCAAATCCCTGAGATCCTTGGCAAACAGTCAAACTCAGGACTGCCGAATGTCTCTGTAACCAGGATAACCCTATCTAGATGCCTGTCCATCACTGCTCCACAAGGGTGCTCACTTATGTTCTACCTCACACTCTTGTCCAAGGCTTCCCTCTATATATGTGCTGTCCCCCACCCATCGAATGGCTTACCTCGTTATTTGCCTCAGAGACTTTAATCAGAGCTGCTCACGCCAGTGGCGACCCCCTTGATGCCGACGCTGATGACACTGACTCTATACCCCATACAGTGTTCTGCAATTTGCAGGTATTAGCTCATTTGGGTCTTCATAACAGGATTATCAGCCATGGATGTGAGCATTATCCCCATTGTATAGATGAAGAAACTGAGGTACAGAGAAATTAATTTGCTGTGTAGTTATCTACTGCTGAATAACACACCGTACCTATCCCAGAACTTAGTGGCTTAAGACAACAACCATTTTATTTCTTATTATTCTCTCTGTGTCAGGAAGTTGGGCTGGGTTGAGAGGGGGTGATCCTGCTGGTCTTACATGGGGCCTGGCAGATTGACCAGGGTTTGGATGATCCTAGATGGCCTCACTCACAAGTCAAAGGTTGAGTCTGGTTTTTTGTTCCGTGTGGCTTCTTATCCTTAAGACTTGCCTGGGATTTTTCACAGTGTGGTACCACATTCTAAGAAGTTCAGAGTGGAAACTTCCAGGCTTCATATTCTTTTGGTTAAAGCAAAGTCATAAGGCCAGCCCAGATCCAAAGGGGTAGAAAAACAGACTCCACCTGAAGTCTAGCTGGAAGTTTCTGCAAAGTCACATTTCAAAGGGCCAACTATCCAGGATGGGAGAAGTTGCTGCAGCCATATTTGCAAACCGTCTCCCCCACTGGGCCAAGGTTCCACAGTGTGTAAGTGGTATTTTACATTTCTTCTATCTGGTGACAGCACCTGCAGTAGGACGACGCTCTGTCTCTCAGCTCCACCATGAGTATGGTGCAGAGGGAGGCGCAAAGAATTTGGAATCAAACAGATGTGGCTCCAAGATTTGCCTAAATTAGCTGTATGTCCTCTGGCCAGTTTCTTAACCTCTCTGAACCTCAGTACTCTCATCTGTAACACAAGGTCATGATACAGTTGTAGGGTGATTGTGAGGATTGCAAATTACATAAATAAAGGTCCTGACACATAGAAGTACTCAAACAGTCCTAGGAATGATGATTATGATGATGGTGGTGGTGGTGGTGGTGATCATTGGCATTGGGGAGAAACCAGTACCATTCCCATCATCGGCTTTCACATGACTCATGAGCCTCCCTGATGATTCAGCAAATTGCAGGCCTATCCCTTCTAGGCACTGGGAGGGGGCTGCTGAAGGTTCTTGATGAGTCTCAGGCTGGGGAGCAGAGGGTGGGAAGTCACAATGATGGACTTAGCCTTAGCTCAGACACGCCAATTCCTCCCCCATCCATGGGAAATTCTGCAGAATGTTTTCCCATGTCTTAGAAGAGACCTATGACATGAGCAGGGTGGGGACTTACCTCCTCTTTACAAAGCAAGTTTCTGAGGCTGAGAAGAGGGAAATGATGTTGCCAAGGAGGTGAAGGCCAGTGCTGCAGCCCAGATTCTTGAACCGTAGGCATACTCAGCAACAGACCCCAGCTGGGTCCCCTTGGGCAAGCCATTAAGCTTGCCCAGGGCCTCAGTTTCCCTATCTATAAAATGGAATAGTAAGACTTGTGCAACTCACACCACAGGTTTACTAGCTCCCATTTACTAAGCATTCACATGCTCTTTTTCTTTGTAATACATTTTTACTCATTATTTTGTTTGATTTCATGGCATCTGACAAAAGGAAGTGTTACTCTCCCCATTGTGCAGATGAGGAGATAGAAGCGCCAGAAGATTAACTATCTTTCCCACAATTACAGAGCTGGTAAGAAGAAAAGGCAGATCTGATTATATCGTTCTTGCTTTCATCCACTAGGTGATAGAGACTTGGTGTTGATGGGAAGAGAAAATGGAAAGCTAGAAAGTCTACAAAGATAAAGTTTTATTCCTGACCCACAGTTACTAGGTCTATTTTTCCAGTTGAGGCCATTTCAGAGTTCCCCCTCTAAGTTTTCTGTCTTGTGCCTTGGGGCATACCCGGGCAGGTGTCAGGGAGGGCAGTTTTCCCTCTGTTCATGAGCCAGGTGGAGAGAATCCTGGACCCAGACTTCATGACTGGCCCAACAGGACTTTCAATGTCTGGATTCTGGACCAGTTTGGCAACCACCTTGCTGTGTGACTCTGAGCAAATCGCTTCCCTTCTCTGGGCCTCTTTCCCCCACATGTGCACAATAGTTCGGATGAGGTCACATGAGTGAGTATGATTCCTTGTTCAGAAAATAGCATGTCCCAGGAAGTTGATATACTGAGCTGGAGAATGGGACCTCAAACTTTGATATTTGGGAATAAAATGAATGCAAATGAAATCCACCCCACACTGCCTTGACCCAGCAATACTGTGATGTGAGTAAAACTTCTCTTTGGAGAATCCTTCTCCTTACACACCCACACACCCACCATATCCCATTCAGGCGCTCCATCCATCCTGGAATGGGAAACAGGAAAACCATGAGCTTTGGAATCAGAAAGACCTGCAGGATCTTGAGCAAGTTTCCGGACATTTCTAAGCTTAAATTTCCTTATCTATAAAAGAGGCAAACCATATCTACCGTGCAGGGGTTTTGTGAGGATTACACGAGGAACTGTTTGTGCAGCACATATTAACCACTCAATAAATGGTAGCTACTATTTTATTATCTTACTCCCCCAAACCCTCACACCTGTGGGACCCCTCCTTCCCTGGAGACAGAAGCCTGATCAATTATTTGGTGGCAGACTAGTTAATTCATTAAATTCGTTAGTTAATCCAGTATGCTGTGGGCTCATGATCTCAGGAACATGTGTTTTCTGAGAGAAGAGACTGAAAGAGGATAATTCTTACACCGTCCCACAGGGGTCTTTGATGAAGGGGTTTCTGGCATCTAGGTGGATTTCCTTTCCTAGGGCCTCTTCTGACTTTTATGATTCAGGCTGCCCACAGGGGCTGACTGGTTTATTCTTTCATTCCTCATTTCCCAAGTGCCTCTGTGTGCCAGGACTTTTGCTGAGTACAGAAATGAGTATGACCCTTTCCTGCTTCAAGTTGTGCCATGTCTAGGTTAAGGTGCAATTCCAGGGTGAACTGGGGAAGAAGACGTGACCATGAATCCCCAGGGTAGCCTCCCTGTGCTGGGAGAAAAACCACACTCCAAGCATGTTTTCAACGAGCAGCTCAAACCACTTGAATTCGGGTCTTGGAAACCAAGAAACCAGTTCTAAGTGTTTTCACCTCTCCCACTGCTTCCTCCTAAATTTCATTAGGGCTGACAATTTGTATATCCACTTACAGTGTAATATGATTTAAATGGCTGACTGTAACTGTTAGAAATGGAGTTTTCCCTGGGCACAGCGAGCAAAGGAGGCAGTTGTGGACGCTTCCCAGGGCAGTGGGGCCCTCTCTGCGATGGTGCGGTATTTTAAAGGCCTGAATGCGGCTTGTCAGACAGGGTGTCCACCCTAGGAGAAGGGAGGGAAAGCCTCTTGGCTCCCTTCCCTCTTTACCCCGCAATCACTTTTGTTCTCGGAGGCTGAGCTATCTTGGAGTTTTCGGCATGCAATAAAACACACACGACCACAAGGCCTGTGTCGAGCCAGCACGGCTGGAGGAGAGAGCCAAGGCCGTTGGCCGGACCAGCTACATGGTTAGGCGGAATTGATAGCGTCTGTCCTACTGCTTGCTTTCCTTTTTGTTTTGGCTTTGTAACTAAAACAGACCCGATGCCTATGAGATGCCAGGTTCAGTTTTAGTTTCTCCCTTATCGAAGTGTTACACACATTGTGTGTGTGACCAGCAGTGATTGTATTGGATTGAATTTGGGTTTGAATTCTTGCACTGTCTTATCCGGCAACCTCAGGCATGTCATTTTCCCTCTCTATCAATTTCTTCATCTGCAAAGCAAAGCCGGTGTTTCCCCTCTGAAGGATTAATTAGGGAAAGAACCTATGCTTGCGCTCTCCAGTACAGGGGCTATTGGCCATTATGGCCATTTAAATTAAATTCATTAAAATAAAAAATAATAATAATAATAACATAACAACATAACATAACATAACATAAAATAAATAGTTCCTCTGTCACACTAGCCACACTTCAAGTGCTCAGTAATCATACGTGGGAAATAAAGGTGGAGCTACAAGACTTTCCATGATCACAGAAAGTTCCCCTGGACAGCACTGGCCTAGAACTAGACCTGCACCCATGAGCTGCTCATAGGCGTCCAAAGGGGGGACGTGCCCTCCACTACCTTTAATGGGTACAAGCGCCTCAGGGCCACAGTGGATTGAATGCCCTCCGAAGTTCATCTTACAGAGAGCAGTTTCCCTCAGAATTTAGAATTTGAAACTCTCAGGTCAGCTGTCTTATGCTTGTGGACCCCTCTTCCTGTACATATACTGTCCAAACGAGGGCAAACAAAACACAAGAAGAGCAAAGGCTGCGACAACCGGGGGGGCGCAGTGCTACAGGTGACGAATGCTAAAGGTTCAGGCCGCTTTCCCTAAGGGCGCTTTCAGCTGCGATCACAGAGGCCAACTCCACCTGGAGTTACGACCCCCAAGACGCGAACTCGTTGGAAGGCTGGTGAGATGTTCTCCTGGAATCAGAGGAAGACTCGAGCCTCAGGTGATTCCAGGGGCCTTATGTCAGGGACTCAAGAATCAGCCCTCTGCTGTGCTTTCCAAAGTCCACAGAGCTTCAGAATCGTGTAGATGTTTTAAAATACAAATCCTAGGGCTCTTCCTTGGAGATTCAGATTCCTTATGTTGGGAGTGGCCTGGGAACCTGGATTTTTCTAAGCTCCTCAGGTGAGCCTGAAGCAGCCATTTGGAAACCCTTGCCCGGGATCTGTGCTGCCAGCTCTCCAGCTCCTTGGCTCTCATTGAACGCCAGGTTCCCGAGGGAGAGGACCTGATTGGCCCGGCTGGCGGGAGCGGCTGCCTATGGGCCAATCAGCGCGGCACTGGGGCGGGGAGAAGCGTGTAGCCCGGGCTCAAGCCTGACGCCTGGGGGCTGAGGAGAGGAGCGCGTCAGTGAGGTAGGCGGGGGACAGGCCCTCTGTCGTGAAGGGAATGTCGTTTTCAATGCTTTACTTTATGACGTCTAGAGGATGGCAGAGTATTTCTCTTACTATCTAGTGATATTGTTGATTTTGCAATGTTTCAATGAAAACTGTAGAACATTCTGTGAACATGTGATTTTTAAGCGGTCCTTCAAGTACCTGACTTGCTGCTCTCCAAGGGACTTAATTTTACCCCTTTCCCCTCAGGCGGAATGTTCGATTTCATAATGGAAACAAACGGCTACAGTTATTCCAGTGTGTGTGCGCGCGAAAAAGCCTGAAGAGCAGTATATCAAAGTGTTAACAGTAATTTTCTCCACGTGGCAGTTGAGCTTTTAAAAAAAAAAAAATTTTTTTTTTAAAATTTTTTTTTTGCCCCCCCCCCCCGCCCCCCCCCCCGTTGTTTGCCCCCCGTTGTTGTCTCCTCTGTGAACATTTGTTGTGCGCTCTCTGTGTTTGCTCGTCTTCTCTTTAGGAGACACTGGGAAGGAACCTGGGACCTCCCATGTGGGCGAGGGGCAGGTAATGGTTTGAGCCACCTCAAATCCCTGGTTGTGTCTCATTGTCTTTCCTTTTTGTTGCATCATCTTGTTGCATCAGCTCGTAGTAGGGACAGATGGCTGTCTTGATCCTCTTCTCCAGGAGGCACCAGGAACCTAACCTGGGACATCCCATGTGGTAGGTGGGAGCTCAATTGCTTGAGCCACATCCACTTCCCAGATGAGCTTTTAATTTTATTAAACTTTATGTTCTGATTTTATATGATGAGTATGAATTATTTTTGCAATAGAAAAATGTGTTTTTTAATATAAACATGATAAATGAAATAATGATTGTCGTGTGTAGTTGCCCATCTGAAAACGGTGGAAAAGGATCTCTGGTCATTGAGGGCTCCCTTCTTGCTTGAAGTTGGGAGAGGTTTCAGGGGCCAAGGATTGCTCAGAAGTTTGGCAGTTTTGTATTACCCGTCTTGTTTTCCGGGATGCACTGAGCGCAGGATCATCTAGGCTAGTCCCTGAGTCAGATGGGGGAGAATTTCATGGAGTTTTCCCTGTATACCCTGGGCAGTGCCCAGCACCTACTAAGTGTGCAAAAAGTGCTGAATAAATGAATAAAGAAAGAATCTAAGTCAGACTCATACAGTGTAGCTTGGGGAAGAGGGAGAACCAAAAGATGGTTATCTGACACATTTGGATTCCTTTAGGTTCCTGACCTGGGGCTGGAAGAGCCAAGGGACCCTTGCCATTTGGTAAGTGGTTTGGGCAGGAGCAGAAGTCAGACAACCCGGCCAACATTTGTGGGGTTTGAAACCAGGGTGAGCTTGGGAAGGTCCTTCTGCTTGAGGAAGGTGGTAAAGGATGATTGCAGACATCTGGCAAGATGAGGCATGCTCAGCAATGGGTGTTTACCCCCTTTGGTTTGAACACAGCTGCCCGTTTTGTATGGATGTGTTTACCCAATGACTTGAAGATGCAAATAAACTGATCACATCTTATTTGCTAACTTGATATCTTTGTGATGAATTGAACTTTTTCTTTTTATATAATGTTCCTTTTTATACGTAATAATAATTTGCATTTCAAAGTCTTAGGTTTGGCATTACTATGACTGCCATAGTCTTTTTTTAGTTTTTGTTTCATTCAATACTTTCACTCAACCACTTTGTGTCTTTGGATATTGAATGTTTCTTTTAAACACCCATAGTTGGAGTTTTTTTTTTTTTTTTAGTCTGGCAATCTTTGCCTTGTAACTTAAGTGTCTAGTTTATTATATTGATTAGGATCATTGATATATTTTGAGCTTTCTATTTATTTTTTATTTCTTTTGTTTATCTTCCTTTTTTTAGATTGGATTTTGTTTCCTTTTTCTCATTTCCTTTTTCCCCTTTTTACTTTTGGAAGTTATTTTCTAAGTCTAATTTTGTATGTGTGTGTGTATGCTCTAGATACTTAAACATTTTTACTTTAATGAAGTTAAATGATGCCTTGACCTGCTTCTCAAACAATCTCAATTTGAGTTCTTCGATGATTTTAATTTGTTACCCTCCTCCTAATGTGTAGGCTCTTATTTGACCATTATATTAATTTTTCAATCCCTCGAAATAGACATTGTAGATAATATCTTATATGATCGATGTTCATTTAGATTTTCCATCATATTTGCCAACATCTTGTCTCTTAGACCTTCTGTGATGAAATGGATCCTTTAATGAGTTGGTGGGAATTGCCTTAATTTTTGTTTTATTATAAATGTCTTCATTTGTCCACCATTCCTGAAAGAAAGCATTCTTGGGCATGAAGCTGACAATTATTCAGCCATTCCTTATATTCACAAAATATCATGATCACTGATCTCTGTGCTGGGCACTGAGCAGTCAGGGATAAACTGGCATAGCCCCTGTCTCTGTTGTCATGGAATTAACCATATGGTTGGAAAAGCAGACAACCAAATTATTACACAAATACATGTGAAAGAGCAACTGGTAACGGATATGAAGTAGTGCTCTGAGAGTGTATAGTAGGGAGCTTGATTCAATCTGGGGAACCAGGGAAAGTTTCCTTGAAGAAATATAAATTTATTTGAGGATTAAATTGAGGCTTGACCAATAAGTAGCGGTTCACTCAGGACTGGGAGGAGTGGAGGCAGGTGAGAGCATTCTGGACATAGGAAACAGCATGTGCAAAGGCCCTGTGGTGGAATGACATCTTTCAGAGCCTGGAAGATGGCCAGTGTTGACTAGGCAACCGAGAATGTGGGGACTAGTGCCCAATTGAGTTGGGTTGTTAGCTGGGGGGTCATGAATGGCTTGTAAATTGTGTTAAGGATTTTGGGCTTTATACCACAATGATATAGTTCTGTTTGCAATCCATAGTAGTTGAAGGAAGAACTGGAAGGAAGAAAGACAGGCAAGCATGAAGAAGACAAATAAGACCCAGTTTGAAGTGTAAGGCACTTACAATCAAAATACTCCTGCTAACATTTTGCAGCTTAAAAATATATCTTAGTTCTCAATCTGGGGCTTTTTTTTTTTTTCTTTTATAAAGAGTATTTATTTGGGGTAAAAGCTTACAGTTACAGGGCCCTAAAGGGTCCAACTCAAGATACCATAAGAGATACTTTCTCACCCAAGTCAGTTGACACATGTTGAAGCAAGATGGCAGGCGATCTCTTTTAGGGTTCAGCCTTCCTCTCACTCAGTTACGCTGGCATAGGACTTGTTTCTTTCTGGTCTTAGCTGCAAACTATCAGGTAAATGGCTCATCTCTCTTGAAAGGGATATAGTTTGCTCCAGCTCACTGTATCAAGAGAGGAGAATCATGGGTAATCAACCTTTTTCTTGATGAATTTTTCAAAATAGTTGGTAAAAACCATTCAATTCAGTGTCATCAATCTATTTTTCCCTACTTTACTCAAATCCCTGCTTGGTCTCTTCCTAAATCATAGCCAGCCAGATCCTATGCCCAACACTAATCAGTGTTTTCCATCTTTTGACTGTAACTTCAAATTATATACATGAACTCAGATGTGAAGTACCAATTTTTTTCAGAGGATTAGTTTTTATTTTCTACAAGCTGGTGTTTTATATGTTTTGGTATGTTGTAAATAATCATATCCATGTCATATAGCAACCGAGGATTTTATAAACCACACACAATCCTAAAATATGGATATTTTTTTGTTTTCAGTTCTCTGTGAATAGAACTCCCCCTTAACACATATATGCCCTTTGCTAGATTTTTTTTAAACATTTGACTTCCATGTACATTTTTAGGAATGCAATAAATATAAACATACAAGGTTATTTATAATTAATCACTGTTTTTGGTGGATAATAATTAGATGACTGCTGGATGAGGTTTTCCTTCCTATTCTATGGAAAAGATGGGGAAAAAAGTCAAGTAAGCAGATTATATAGGGCTATTTTATCCTATATAAAAGGATATAAGAGAGCTCACTTTAGACCAAGCAATCTTTATTCCATCCATTAGTTGCATTGCCGTCTGGGATGATGGATGATGGAAAGAATGTGGGCTCTGGGGCAAACAGACTTGGGTTTGAATCCTGACTCCACAGTCACTGCTTGAGTGATCTGGGTCCAAATATGAATCTTCTCTGAGTCTCAGTTTCCCTGTCTCTTGAACTAGGACTAACATCATTTCATAGGATTCAAGAATAAATATGGTATTGCATGTTAAGAACAGATTACTTGCCACTACTCAATAAATATTGGTACTTGCCTACCCTTCTGTTTTTCTGTTCCATAAAGTGGGGCTGGTCAAACCTCTGCATCTTCTATTCTGCTAGCCACAATGTGGAGCCACAAATTGCACTTAACATAATAATGCTGCATTTCTTTAAAACAAATGTCTAATTCCTTTGGTGTCAAGTTCAATAGAACATGTTTTCTTTTTTCCCCCCAAAGTCAGATGGTCAAAATCTGAGGCCAATTATTGCTCACTAGTATTTAAAAATTTTGACAAAGAAGTATCAGAATACATAATCAAAAGATTGAAAGAGATGGTACTCTGTGCTGGTGAACATGTGGTGAGATAGATATTATATATATCCCACTCAGTACAGGTCATGAGCCATAAAATGGCTTATGCATTCAATTCCAGTGATTCTGCTTCGAGGAATCCATCATAAGGAAATAATCAGAGATAGGTAGGGGGATAAAAATTTATGTAGCATCATGTTCATCGCAGCGTTATTTATGGTAGTGTGGTATTAGAAATTACCTAAATGTCTAACAATAGGGAAATGATTAAATAAATTATGGTACAAGCCTTAAAATGTGGTTTGCAAAGAATTTTTCATGACAAGGGAAAATAGTTCTGATATAATATTGAAGGGGAAAGGCAGGGCACAGAAAAGTATCTGTAGCATGAGCTCAACTATGGAAGAATCTTAAAGAAGGTCTCTCTCTTCATATAGGCCTTAAAAAGAGGGAGAAATGTTTAAAATATTAATGGCATGTTTCCTCTGGATAGATTAACGTGTAATTTCTCCAATTATATTGAAAAAGTATCTCCTTATGCACTATCACTTTTATAATCAGGAAGAGGAATTGTCTTGTTTTAAAGCATGACTGGAATCAGTGATGTGTGAAGCTTTCAGAGAAGACACTCATTTGGTCCATGTCCAGTTTGGCCCCATGGGTTTGTCTCTCGTGCACAGACTGGCACGACCCAGTTTCTCCTTGGTTATGGGGTCTGAGAGGTTGTGAGAAGACGGCCTTCCAACATCAGCTATTTGGCCTCCATGCTGAGGAACTCTGAGGTTTGGAGATTCCTGGGAGGCTGGGTGGCTCCATTCCTTACCTTCCGAGCTTTTCTAGAGGAGGAGCAAAACCATACTGACCTACGTTTAGCTGGGAGACCTGCGATGCTCCCTCTTGCTGTCACCTTCCGTAGCAGTTTGGTATTGTTTATAAATTCCAAAAATAGATATTGGATTGTGTTTTTAAACTGGTCTGTTCCTCTGGGCATTTTAGATTGTATTAGACTCAGAGGTTTCACTTTTACTTTATTAAATCAAGATTAGGGCTTTTATTTGACTCATCATTAGGATGTGCATGGTTGAGTCCCCACCCCCTTGGTGGGGATAAAACAGACTCTCACATGGAAGTAAACACATGGAGAAGGAGAACACAGAAATAGATATACAGGAGAGGAACACAGAGGAATAGAGACGGCTCATTAGACACCGCAGAGGCCCTGGGAAGAGGGATGAGCTTGATAGCCTATAGCTGCAGCTGAGCCCAGGCAGACAGACGAACTCCAGGGAGAGAAATGAGCTCTGGGGAGAGAGACAAGCACTCCAGCCTACAGCTGAGATAGGAAGAAGCTGAGACCATGGAGCCTTAGGAGGGAGAGGAAGGCTGAACATTCACAGAGACTGGCAGCCATCTTGCTCCAACACATGGTAACAGACTTTGGTGAGGTAAGTAACTTACTCTTTTATGGCCTTGTGACTGTAAGCTTTTACCCCAAATAAATACCCTTTATAAATGCCAACAGCCTTCTGATACTTTGCATCAGCACCCCTTTGGCTGACTAATATACCTTCTCAGCCTCCTCTCAGACCATTGCTAGAGACTTGAGCAGGGAGATTGAGAATGGCTCATGGACACAGCTCATGTACTGCAGGTGCTTACAGCCTAGTGGAGAACAAGAGTGGGTATTAATTAATATCAATAGCTGCTGTTTGTTGGACACTTATTACATGTAACTTGTAGGCCCTGTTTTAAGTGCAATACTTGTACTAACTCATTTAATCCTCACAACCATGAGAAAATTACTCCCATTTTACAAAGGAGGAAACTGAGTCACAGAGGAGTTAAGCTTGCACAGTCACAGAGCTTGAAAATTATAAAACTGGGATCTAAAACTTGGTCCAGCTGCACCCTGATCTGTGCCCTCCATATAGCACTTAATAGCATGGGAATTTAGAGACCAACCTCTTGGGTTCAGAACCTGTCTCGGTGTGATCCTGGACAAGTTCCTCTATGAAACTGAGTCTCAGTTTCTTTACCTGTAAAACAGGGATGATTTGTACCACGTGGGACTGCTGTAAGGACTAAATGGCACAGGTGTGAAAGTATCTGGTGTGGATTAAACCCTCAGACAGTAGGGGCTTCCCTTCGCTCTGACAGGGAGTGCTTTTGCCGTTCCTAAGAGTGGGAGCGTGGTGGACTAGTTTGATCTGATGAAAGGGAAGCCTGGGGTGGCAGGAGAAGGCTTCTGGCGGAGGCAGAGCCCCACTGGGGTCTATGACATTAAATTCCCAGAGGATAGGCAAGCAGGGAGCTGGTCGCTAGCAGGGAGCTCCCGGGGAAGACTTGTGGGACCAGGGAGCACTCAGTCCCTGTAGCTGTGCCTGGGTGTCAGTGACTGACAGGTGTGCAGCTTGCGGGCCAGAGGCTGGGCCCAGTGGCCCACACCTGTTGGGCATTAACACTAGTGTGAGGTGGGTGTGGCCAGACAGCAACTGCTTTCAGATGGACAGCGGCAAGTCTGGGCCCATATTCCCTGCACCCAGGAACTCAGAAGCTCGTTAAAGAGAACGGGAAAGAGCAATTACAAGCAAACTTCTGAAAGTAAAGGCCACAGGGAATGAGGACAGGTGGGTTGTTGTTCTCTACTTGGGGCCCTGGTATGCCCAGGAAGGCAGAAGGGAATGAGAGGAGGATGGAGATGGCTTCCACGGGTCACTAACCAAGGTCAGGACAGGGACTAGTGACTCAACCAGGGCAGCCTGGAAGGCTGGAGGCCAGTGGCGTAGGTTTGGGTAACTTGGTGAGCTGTGGAGGAAGGGAGGGGCAGGTTTCAAAGGGAAGGAGGGTGCGGCTGGTTTGAGAGGGTTAGGGAGGGACTCTGGGTGTGGCTGTGTCAGGGACTGGGATCTAGGGGTGAATGTCCCTTTGGGCAGGTGGCGCTGTTGAATAGAAATAGAATGTCAGCCACATAGGTAACAAACATTTTCTAATGCCCTCTAAAAAGGGCAAAAAGAGGCAAAACTAATTTTAATCTATTTTATTTAACCCAATATATTCCAAATATTTATGATTTCATCAGGTTTCATCATGTAATTAATATGAAAATTATTATTGAGATGTTACATTCGTTTTCTTAAGTCTTTGAAATCCAGCCCTGTTTCACGCTTGCAGCATGTCTCGGTTGGGCCTGGCCACATTAGAATAGCTGCAGGTAGCCCATGGCTGCTGTGTTATACAGTGCAGATCTAGACCCTGAAAACGCTTGTGTGGCTTTGCCTGTAGAGTGTCCTTCCCCCAAGTTTCCATTTTGTCCCCATTTTGCCTGCCATGGGAGGCATGACACCAGCTAGAGGGGTGGGCTCTCCTTGCACCCCTTGGCCAGCCTCTTTCCTCTCTGCCCTGCTGGGCTTGTGGGCTGGGCTGGTCTCCACTACATGTCCAGCTGAACGTTAACCCTGGATATTCCAGGCTAAGGAAGTTTTGTTTGTTTGTTTTTAATTAACTTCTCTCTACTCTGAAGGATACCTTTCTGCTAGGGTGTGGGGTGGGATGAGGAAGTGGGCTTTTTTTGAGTTCATTGTAGCTGCTCACTCATGGGGATAGCGTTAGAAATTTAATTTGAAAACTAGATTTGATTTGGGAGCCACTGCTGAGGGGGCTTAATTTGAAAAACGGCATTTGTTTGTTACAGGCAACCAGGCACCATGGATAGGAAATTTCCCCCTGCTTTCAAGCTCCCTCTGTTAGCTGCTTCTGAATTGCCTTGATCTGGGAGAAAAGGAATTGGCTGATTATGTTATGTTCATGGGATATGGGTGTGCTGTTGAGGTAAAGAAATAAACTTTGGTGTTGGTTGATTCTGGGTTTGAGTTTCAGCTTTATGACCATGGGGAAGTCAGAATGCCTTTCTTCATCTCAATTTCCTTATCTGTGGAATGGGAACATTAATACTTAAGGTTTGTGGGTATATTGAAAGGATAAAGTGAGAGAATGTGTGTGAAGCTCTACCTGGTACATGATGGCTCCACAGATGGGAAATAATAATTTATGGGTTACTATTACTGTTATTGTCATTATTTTCCATGGAGCAGGGCCTGGGTTGGGTTTGTGGTTTGGGACAAGAGAGACAGTGGGAAAAGGATAATGTGGGGGTGGAAAGGAGTGTCTCCTTGCCAATGCAAGGGGGTGTCTGAAGAATGAAGGCAGAGCTGGAAACTTCCAGTTGGGTAGGAGAAGAATGGAGCTTCCACCCCTGGGGAGGCCCAGGAAGCTCGTCCTCAGCTGGCAGGCAAGCAGAGCTTAGGCCATAACCATGAACTCTGTCAGGGGGTCATACTCTTCTCCACAGGTTTCCAGCTCCAGCTCCCGTGTCCAGAGTTACCCAAACATTTTCCAAACCAGTCTGACCCCTTTCTAATGTGTTCCAGATGCATATGCGAGAAACTGGAAAAATGCAGAGCCAAGTGGGAAGTTGCACATTTAGAGCACAGCATTGGGCTCCATGGTTTTGCCCAGGACATGCCTGTTCCAGGAGAGGGTTGCTTCTGTTTGTCTCCTCCCTTCCCCCTGAGGAGGAGCCTTACAGCCCCTTCCCAGGTACTGAGTTTAGGGCTGCCTCTGACCAAGTGGGGTTTGTCTGAGGCACACACTTTGGCCCTTAGAGCCATCGGTAGGGCTGTGGCTTACTCACTTTCTGAATATCTAGTGTGCATCTACATTGTGCGAAGCATGGTGCTGAAACTGGGGATGCGATGGTGAGTGGAAATGTGGTCCCTGCTCTCTTGGGGCTTACAGTCCAGTGAAAGAAAGGCATTACCCTGATGACATGTGCTCGAAGGCAGCAGTTCTCAAACTTTTTTTTTTTGTCTCAGGATCCGTTTACACTCTTACAAATTATTGGGGATCCTAAAGAGGTTTTGTTTTCATTCGTTATAACTATCCATATTTATCAGCTTAGAAATTAAAGCTAAGACATTAAAATTTTTTTTATTTTTAAATGTTATTTTTAAATAGTAATAATAAAGCTGTTGCATGTTAACATCAAAGCAATGATATCACATAACCTCTGGAAAATTCCACACACCCATCAAAGATTGACAATGAAAAAGGCAAATAGCATGTTGTTATTATTATTATTATTATAAAAGTAGTTTTGGCCTCCTTGACTCACTGAAAGGGTCATGGGGACCCCACCAGGGGTCCCCATGGACCCTACTTTGGGAACTGTTGCCTTTAAAGGAAAAGTACATAGGCCTCTAAGAACTTAAAACAAGGAAGTCTGACTAAGGGTTGAGGATAGACTAGATTTAAAAAAAAAAAAAAGCATTGGAGAGTGAGAAGACACAAGTAAAGCATATACAAAGTGCAAGTGCATGGGAGAGCTTGGCATCCTAGAGGAGCTGAAAGAAGGCTTCCTGAGTCCTCTTTTCTGTTTGAGATACACTGGGGGCAGCTCTAAGCTCCACACCCCTCAAATTCCTGTCACCAAAAATCTATTGAGACCCTGTTCCACGCCAAGTACAGTGCTGAACTCACCCTGCCCCTCATGGAGCTGAGCATCTGGAAGGGGAATATCCTATTCCTAGTTCTACCCAGTATTGCTGTGGTCTGCGCTGAGATGGGAATTGGCTTTGATATGAGTGCACGTGGAAGAGGCGCACAAGCCAGATTTGGAAAGTCAAGGCAGCACGGGCGTGGATGTTTAATCTTGAAGGGTGAGTGGGATGATCCAGACACAGGGGTAGGGGTGTATGTGCTCGGCAGAAGGACGGCTTGGCTCAAAGGCCTGGAAGCGAGAACGTGGGGCCATGGCAGGAACAGGGAGGTATGTGTATTAGTCAGTGTTCTCTAGGGAAATGGAACCGACAGGAGATATCTGTAAATAGCATGAGATTTTATAAAATTGTCTCACACAACCATGGGGATGCACAAGTCCAAATTCTATAGGGCAGGCTGCAAGCCAGGGACTCTGATGAAGATCCTTGATGAGTTCCCCAGCAGCTGCTGGCTGTCTGAAGTAGAGATGTGAATCCTCTCTCTGAATGCTGAAACCATATCTCCTTTTAAGGCCTTCAGCTGATTGGATGAGACATCACTTATTGCTGAAGGCAGTCTCCTCAGTTGATTGTAGATGTACTTACCCATCTATGCAATCAACTCCCTGATGATTAAAGTTCATGAAATACCCTTGTATTACAGTTAACCCAGTGCTTGCTTGGCCAAACAACTGGGCACCATTACCTGGCCAGGTTGACACATTAGCCTAACCTTAACAGTCCACCCCTTGTCAACTTGACATCACCTTCAACCATACTTAATCTCTAAATAAAAACAATAGCAGACATATATATTTTTTCTGTCTAACAATACTCAACTGTCCTGCATACAACCGAAAAAGCACTAAATCCCTCCAGAATAGGGTGCAAGTCCTTGGGTGGTATTCCCTCTTAAACTTGACATCCTTAAATTCTACAACATGAAGCAAATACAACTTACGTCATATGATAAGGGGAAAGGATAGGGAAGAAAACAGATTCGTTTTATGTACATATACAAACACACTCAACAAAACATGGAAGAAACATTCATGACCATTACAGGCCTCAATTGTGTAACTGGTCACATGGTCGAAGGTCATATTTATCACTACCTTCTTCTACTACACATTCCATGTTTCCCTTACTGCAAGCACCTCAACTGGCAGTGGTTCTCTGCCTGGTGGAGTGACTCAAACCTTCATTTCTGAAGAGTCTGGGTCATTTTTCTTCTTGCCTGGATTGGTTTGTTACAGTTTTCCATTGAATTTAATCACAAGGCATGGTAGTACTAAGAGCTGCCCTAGGGGATCTACTGTATTCCAGGAAAACTCTTCTTTACCTCTATTGTGAAGGTGCAGTCCTATTTCCCCTTGTTAGTCAGGATCAATTACCCCAGACAGTACAGTAATTCCCTTCATTGTCTGTGGATTCAGAGGCATGTGGAGCCCACAGTGTCCAGGTGGCAGTCTTAACTTCCAGTTCAGTGCAATCATTGTTTTGTCTCCTGGTGGCAGCACTCCTCCTTTTGGAACTAAGATCTGTAGACCAGCAGACCTTAAGGTTGCAAGGACAGGAAGCAAAAATTTCCCTAGTGGATTATTAGAGGTAATAGTGAAAGGTGCCAGTCCCATTTCTAATCCTTGATTTCTGGACCCATGAATCCTGGCTATGGGAGACACAGCGCCATAGAGTGGACACTGATTTAGAGCATACACGGCCTTTTGGAGAACATTGCTCCAGCCCTGCAAGGTATTGCCACCTAGTTGGTGTAATAATTGAGTCTTCAAAAGGCCATTCCACCATTCTATTAATTCACCTGCGTCAAGATGATGGGGACCATGGTAAGACCAGTAATTCTATGAGCATGTGCCCATTAGTGCACATCATTTGCTGGGAAATGGGTTCCTTGATCAGAAGGAATGCTGTGTGGAATATCATGGCAGCGGATAATACAATCTATAATAAGTCTATAGATGGTAGTTTTGGAAGCAGCTTTGCGTGCAGGGATCACAAACCCATATCTGGAGTATGTGTCTATTCCAGTTAGAACAAATCACTGCCCCTTCCATGATGGAAGTGATCCAGTGTAATCAACCTACCACCAGGTAGCAGGCTGATCACCTTGGGGAATGGTGCCATATCAGGGGCTGAGTGTGGGTCTCTGCTTCTGGCAGATTGGACACTCAGCAGTGGCTGTAGCCAAGTCAGCCTTGGTGAGGGGAAGTCCATGTTGCTGAGCCCATGCATAACCTCCATCCCTATCTCCATGGCCATTTTGTTCATGAGCCCATTGGGCAATGACAGGAATGGCTGGGAAAGAGCCTGACTGCTATTCACAGAACAGGTCATCTTATCTACTTGATTATTAAAATCTTCCTATACTGAAGTCATCCTCTGGTGAACATTCATATGGGGCACAAGTATCTAAATATATTTTGCCCACTCATAAAGGTCTATCCATATACCTCTTCTCCAGATATCTTTGTCACCAATTTTCTAATCATGTTCCTTCCAAGTCCCTGACCATCCAGGCATATCATTGGCAACCGCCCATGAATCGGTATACAAACGCACCTCCAGCCATTTCTCCTTCCAAACAAAAGGAACAACCAGGTGCACTGCTTGAAGTTGTGTCCACTGGGAGGATTTCCCTCTACCACTGTCTTTCCGGGACATCCCAGATGGGCTGCAGTGCTGCTGCTGTCCACTTGCCGGTGGTACCTGCATACTATGCAGAACCATCTATAAACCAGGCAGCTGATTGTAAGGAACTCCCCAAGAGGCCATAGCTATGGGCTGGGAGAGAGAAGCTAATGTGGCAGGCATGGTGACCATGGGCATTTGGGCCACTTCCTCATATAACTTGGGCATTTGGGCCACTTCCTCATATAACTTACTTGTGCCTTCAGGACGTGTTCAAGCCCTTTCTCATATATAGCACTTCCACTTTCCAGTGGTGCGCATGACCAACTTTATGGTTTGGTGGGTCAGACAACACCCAGCTCATGATAGGCAACTCAGGTCTTATGGTAACTTGGTAGCCCATGGTTAAGCATTCAGTCTCTAATAAAGCCCAGTAGCAGGCCAAAAGCTGTTTCTCAAAAGGACAGTAGTTATCTCTAGAGGATGGTAAGGCTTTGCTCCAAAATCCTAAGGTTCTGCATTGTGATTCTCTTTTTGGGGCCTGCCAAAGTCTCCAGACGGCATCTTTATTTGCCACTGGCACTTCCAGCACCATTGGATCTGCTGGATCATATGGGCAAGTGGAAGTGCAGCTTGCACAGCAGTCTGGTCCTGTCTCAGAGGCTTCTCTTGTTCAGGCCCCCACTCAAAACTAGCAGCTTTTCTCTTCACTCAGTAAACAGGCTGGAGTAGCACACCCAAATGAGGAATATAATCTCTCCAAAATCCAAAGAGGCCAACTATGTGTTGTGCCACATTTTTGGTCATAGGAGGGGCCTGATACAACAGCTTATCTTCACTTTAGAAGGGATATCTTGACATACCTCACACTACTGGACACCTAGAAATTTCACCAAGGTGGAAAGCCCCTGTATTTTTGTTGAATATATCTCCCATCCTCTCTCACACAAATGCCTTACCAATAAGTCTAGAGGAGTTGCTACTTCTTGCTCATTAGGTCCAATCAGCATAATATTATCAATAAAATGGACCAATGTGATGGTTTGTAGGAAGGAGAGACAATCAAGGTCCCTGCAGACAATATTATGTCATAGGGCTGGAGAGTTGATGTATCTTTGATGTAGGACAGTGAAGGACAGTGAAACTGTTTCTGGTGGTCCTTACTAATGGCAATTGAGAAAAAAGCATTTGCCAGATCAATAGCTGCATACCACGTACTCGGGAATGTGTTGATTTGCTCAAGCAATGATATCACATCTGGAAAAGCAGCTGCAATTGGAGTCACCACCTGATTAAGTTTATGATAATTTACTGTCATCTTCCAAGATCCATCTGTTTTCTGCACAGGCCAAATAAGGGAATTTGAATGGGAACAGGGTGGGAATCACCACCCCTGCATCCTTCAAGTCCTTGATGGTGACACTGAACTCTGCAGTTCCTCCAGGAATTCAGTATTGCTCTTGAGTTACTATTTTGCTAGGTAGGGGCAGTTTTGGTGGCCTCCACTTGACCTTTCCTACTATAATAGTCCTCACCCCACAATTCAGGGATCCAATGTGGGGATTCTGCCAGTTGCTGAGTATGTCTCTTCTAATTATGCATTCTGGAACTGGGGAAATAACCACAGAATGGGTCTGGGGACCCACTGGACCTACTGTGAGATGGACCTGAGCTAAAACTCCATTGATCACCTGATCTCCATAAGCCCCTACTCTGACTGGTGGATTATAGTGATGTTTTGGGTCTTTTGGAATTAATGTCACTTCTGAGCCAGTATCTAATAATCCCTGAAGTGTCTGATCATTTCCTTTTCCCCAGTGCACAATTTCCCTGGTAAAAGACCATTGGTCTCTTTAGGGAAGGCTAGGAGAAAGATTAACAGTATAAATTTTTGGTAACAGTATAAATTTTTTCCCAAGGGGACCTGGCCTTCTCCTCATTCAAGGGGCTCTGGGTCTGTAAACTGTGTCAAGTCTGGGAATTGATTAAGGGACTGGGACTGTCTGTTTTTATAATTCATGTTAAGCTTTTGTTCCCTTGACCTAAAACTCTTCTGCTTATACAGATCAAGTAGGAATTTAGCAGACTGTCCATCTATTTTACTTCTAGATACCCCATGATCTATTAGCCAATGCCATAGGTTTATGCAACTCATACTATTTTGATTGCTGTTCTGAGTCTGCTTTTCATTGTGGTAGCCTCACCTACCTTGTCTTTGTTGAGTAAGTGCTGCCACTTGGCTTCTGCCAGCCTGAGATCTGATCATCCCCATAGTGTTTACCTAGTTATGTGACAGCAGTTCCTATGGTAATATCTGGCCTACAGAGAAGAGCAACCACAGAGCTCTTCAGGGAAGATGTAGTTAGTCTCACAAATTTATTCCTCACAGTCTTGGTGAAAAGTGTATCCTCTGGACATTTCTGGGGTAGGTGGGCAGGTCTTAGATGGTAATTCATTCTAACATTCCATCTCTCTAAGCCTTTGGATACCTCATCTACAGTATACCAGGGCATTTCTGGCATCTTGACCTCAGGCATTGTTGGCCGTCTTTTGGTCCATGTTTCAGCCACCCACCTAAACAAACTGTTAGAGCCCTTTCTGACTCCTCAAGCTATAACACTGAATTCAGAATCTCTGCTTAATGGGCCCATATCAACAAATTCAGCCTGATCCAACTTTATATTCTTTCTCCCATTAACCCATACTCTTAATATCCGTTTCCACATACATTCCCCTGATTTCTGTCTATATAAATTGGAAAACTCATGCAGTTCTTTTGGAGTATAGCATACTTCCTCATGGGTCATACTTTGTACTTCACCTTTGGGGAGCTTGTAACTTTAGTCTAGTTATAGATCTGGAAGAGAAGAGGGGTGGTGGGTGTGAGTAAGGTGAAACATTAGAAGTGTCCTGCAAGCTGATTACCTCAGGGCATTCCTTTGCAGTTTCATCTGGTAAGACAGGATTAATCTCTTCAAGTGGGGGTTGGATGGCAGACTCCTTGGGGCAGGCTGGAGGTTGGGTGGTTGTCTCCTCAGGGCAGGGTGGAAGTTGGGTGGTACATACTTGACATTGGGTGGTCTATTCCTCAGGGTGGGAAGGAGATGAGGTAGCTATCTCCTCAGGGCAGACCTTTACAGGTTTATCTGGCAAAGTGTTAGCAGAATTTAGAGTTTCACTGTCCCCACTGCCATCATCATCAACTCATTTGTCTCCATCCCAATCCTCAGGATTCCACTCCTTTCCAATCAATGTCCCCATTTTATCAGCAGACACCCTGCAAGGCTGAGATTTTAGTTTCTGTTGTAACTGTTACTCTAACAATGAGACTCTAAGTCTGGTTTTCAGAGATCTCAAGTCTGCAGCTGCACCAAACAAGATTTCATTCAGAGCACATATAGAAATGTTCACATCATTCACATGGCACGTAAGTTGCAAATTTGAAGCCTTCAGTTCATCCCTTTCTTTTGTAACTGTATCCGGTGTATTTAAGAACAGCCAGCCAACATCATTGTACCTTTTAACTCCTCAAAACTCTGTTAAGGTGTTACAAACACTCTCACCCAGAGCCTTGCCACTTATAAGCATGAAAGTATTCATATCTAGTCTCTATTGCCAACATGTGCCATAGACTGCCAGTGGCCTCTTGATTATTGAGTCATTAGTGCCCTTGAATCTAATCAGAGTAGAGAGCCAATTACAAAATTTCCAGAACCAATTCAGAAATCCCATTTTTAAGATTCTGTTTCTCAAGAACCACTCCCAGTACCAAGCTGTATTAGTCAGGGTCCTCTAGGGAAACAGAACTGACAGGAGATATCTGTAAATAGCATGAGATTTTATAAAATTGTCTCACACAACCATGGGGATGCACAAGTCCAAATTCCATAGGGCAGGCTGCAAGCCAGGGACTCTGATGAAGATCCTTGATGAGTTCCCCAGCAGCTGCTGGCTGTCCAAAGTAGAGATGAGAATCCTCTCTCTGAATGCTGAAATCATATCTCCTTTTAAGGCCTTTCAGCTGATTGGATGAGACATCACTTATTGCTGAAGGCAGTCTCCTCAGTTGATTGTAGAAGTACTTACCCATCTATGCAATCAACTCCCTGATGATTAAAGTTCATGAAATACCCTTGTATTACAGTTAGCCCAGTGTTTGCTTGACCAAACAACTGGGCACCATTACCTGACCAGGTTGACACACTAGCCTAACCCTCACAGTATACTATGGAAAATTGGGGTGCCTGGGAAGGGCACTGACCATCCAGTACAGTGTGTGGATCAGACCAGTTGACTCTGAGCTCTAAATCCAGTGTAGCTTTGTTGTTACAATGATAGACTGGATTCTAAGCTATGACTCAGTAGCTTGTGGACAGGTCACTTCATCTCTTTTGACCACCTTATAGAGGCAGATTGCTTAGAGGTTAAGAACATACAGATTTTGGAGCCTGTCTGCCTTTACTCAGATCCCAGTTCTGCTATGAACTACCTTGGTGACTTTGGCTAAGTTACTCAACCTCTCTACTTTTCAATTCCCTCATCCCTGACATAGGGATAATACTTGTACCTATCACATGACTTTACATAATAGTATAACAGTTACACAATTGACATAACATTTATATAATAATTCCTCATCTATGAAGGGGAATGCATATCTCATCCTCTCCCCCTCAGATAATGCCTTGGGAAGTACAGCATCTTAGTGTTGGCAGTGACCCTGGGGGTTTATCTGATTCAAAGTCCTGCACAGTTCAGGTAACCTGCATTGTCCCTGCTCATCTGTGCAGGTGGCCATTTGGTCTGTCCTCAGACATGTCCTGTGATGGTGAAACTGAAGTGGTGAGTGCATGTGAACATTCTCTTGGGAGAGAACAGCGCTAAGCAACTGGGCTATCCTTAACTCTTGATAAGGAAACCAGAAGAAAGAAACAAAGTCAGAAAAGTGCAAATCTGACGTCTGTATCCTCTTCTTCCACTTTAGAGAAATGTGATATAAACTTGTGGTCAGGGATGGATTGGGCAAGGCATTTACAGCCAGGGTTTTAATGAGAAAGGGAAGATCCTCCAACAGTCCTCTGTTCTGTTATTTCTCTAAAGCAAATAGAAGGGCAGAGAGCCTGAGGTTGTCAGCAATAAGAATCAAATGAACTATAAGAACAGCCTTACCACAATCCAGCTCTAAAGAGAGAAAAAACCCCTAGAAGGGAGACAAACCATCCAAGATGTGGTAGACAAGCTGTTTCTCCAAGGGATGCTGGTCCCGAGCTGCAAAGGGGATAAGCTGTTATTTAAGGAGAAAAAATCAGACCTCTTATAACCCTGTCACCACAGGACTGAAGAAGGCCAGGCTGAACATGCCCCTTCCAATTTAGTAAAACCTATTCCCATGGAATCTTCAAAAGCAGGGCTCTCCCCAGATGCTGGCCATACCCCAAAGCCCACACAACAAGGGCATGCTTTTTCCTCAGTGGATTCAGCTAATGGTGGATCGTGAGAATGGGGATCCAGGCCTTGTCTTAGCAGACTTGTGGGCCACTGAGACCTTCCCCTGGCGGAGATACGCTCAGGCCTCTGCCATCCCCTGGAATGACTGTTCCCTGCCTTCCTGCACAGCATGACCCACTACTGATGGTTTCTTTCTCTGCTCATCTCATGCTTTGTTTCCAATGACAACCTTGCTGTATAGTGGAGAGAATGCCAACCCGGCCCTCCAAAGGCCTATTTTACTATAACACTGAGATTGGGTGCAGACACGGCTATCGCTTGGAGAGGAAGAGTTTGGTCCCCTACAACTGACCACACAGCTTTGAATCCAGCCTCACCAGTTAACAGCTGAGTGATCTCAATAAGTGACTGACCACAATTTGCCTGTCTGAAAAGTAGAACTGATAATCCACCCAGTGGATTGTTATGAGATAAAAGCACTTGGATTTGTACTTGGCCCACAGTAGGCATTCAATAAATGTTTGCCAGGGGTATGTTTGCTCTTTTCCAGGCAGTGTGCTCAACACTTTATGTATGTTTCACTTATTCTCATAGTAGCCTGATGAAGGTGACACTGTTAGTGTCCCTGCTTTGCAGATGTCAACTCATTGCCTAAGGTTGTGTAGCTAGAGAGGTCCAAGCTGGCTCCACTGCTGATGCTGTCAACCAGTTTCCATATTGCCTCCAGCAACAAATGGTTTCAAGTCCCTGCTTTACTACTTTCTGACAGGCTGACTTTGGTTATGCCAATTCCTTTATCTGAGCCCCCATTTTCTCTTCCGTTTAAAAAGGAAACAAAGGTGATGAATGTAGTGGAGGAAGAATAAGACTATAAGGTTAGACTTTGACTGAGATCTTGGCCTGGCTCTCCTGCTAATTATTTGAGAGTCTTTGACCAAGTCATTCTACCTCTCCCTGCCGCAGATCCTCCCACATGTAAGAATGAGAGGATTTGCCTTTATGGCTCTTGAGGCTCCTGGTATATTGGATATTCTAAGCTGCTTTGGAGAAACCGAGGCCCAGAGAGCCTGAGAAAGTGGCTAAGCACGTAACTGTCAGATCTTATGAAGCCGGCAGACAGGCTCTGAGTGCTGATGCTGGTGTTGCGCAAGGTACCTGCTCTAAGAAGCCACACCCGACTGAATGGCCCTTGAGTGTTGAGGGCACTGGAGCCCAGCAGGCTGAATTCTGGCTCTTACTTGCTGTGGACAAGTCACTTACTCTTTCTAAACCTCAGTTTTCCATCTGTTTAAATGAGGGTCAAATGCCTCATACACGGGGGAGCGGGCTGAAATGAGTCATTCACATAATGCACTTAGCACTGCCAAGTGGCAGCACGGTATCCCTGGCCACGGCTACTATCTTTTGTGAGGATCCAAGTTCCACTCTAGTCTCTTTGAGGGCAGGAGCCTGTCTGCCAATGTCTGAATCCCGAGGGCCTATCAGAGCTCCTGCCCGTGCTCCTCACATGCCTTCCTTCAAGGTACAGATGAGGAGACTAGACCCAGAGAGGGGACACCCTGTGCCCAAACAGCCAGCTGGTGGAAAGCCAGTCCAGGAACTTCTCAAGTTTTGTCAAAACAGTCATTGGATGATTTTACTCAAAGTAGGTACTGGTACCTGGGGAGTCTTTGGTTAGAGTCACAGGGAGGGGGGCAATTTTAATGTATTTGGCTTTGCAGTGGATCTTGGGAGTTGCTAAACGCATTTATAAAACTGATTTTTGGGAGGTCCTCACAACTTAAAAAAATGCAGAGGGGATTTCTGGGGTAAAAATTGGGTGATTTTATGTTTGCATGCTTGCAAGATGGGACTTGCCAGGAAGGTGGGGAGCTGGTGGAAGTGTTGTCTGGGAAGTGACCTTACTAATAGCTTTTCAATGACCCAAACAAGTCAAAATGCTTGCAGAAGTCCATAGAGTCTTCTTGTCTACCAACCACCCTGGCATTTCTGAGCTGAGTTCTTTTCCCAAAAGCAGGAGGCAGGCTTTTTTTTCAGCCCTCCGAGCTGTTTCAAGTCAGGCAAGAAACATTTTCATGAGCCCCATATAATAAGGTGTGGTGACCTCTTGTAATGAAAACTCGTCCTCTCTTCAGGAACCCTGCCTAGGTGGATGGCTTTCTGCCCTGGGACAATAGGCAGGAGTGCCATGTGTGAGAAGGAGACATTGAGACTAAAAGGAACCCATAATTATTTGTCAAATGGCCAAACTGATATGGACATGGCATTCCTTCGGCTGAAAAGGATGGGGGCATGGTTAAAGCACTGGTTCTTGCTTGAAACCCCAAGGCCTGTGGGCAGGGAAGCAACTGGTTCCTGAATAGAACTTTCAGGGTGAGTCTTTCTAAACACACACCTTCAGAAGGTGGGCTTGTCAAATCTCATATCTTCATCTCCAACCCTTTCCCCAAGTTCCAGACCCTTAGATCCAGCCTCCTACTTGACAACTTTCCTTAAGTGTTTTAAAGACAAGTTCTTGGGAGCGTATGTGGCTCAAGCAGTTGAGCGCCTGCCTCCCATGTGGGAAGTCCTGGGTTCGGTTCCTGGTGCCTCCTAAAGAAGACAAACAAACAATGAGCAGACAACAAGCAAAAACAACAAACAGATAATGAGCAAAAAACAAACAACAACGAGCAAACAGTGAATGAAAACAAACAAGCAGGGAGCAGATATGGCTCAAACAAGCAGGGAGCACCCGTCTCCCACATGGGAGGTCCCGGGTTCGTTCCTGGTGTCTTCTAAGGAAAAAACAGACAATGAGCAGAGAATGAGCGCAAAAAATGAGCAAAAATAACGAACAAACAGACAAAGGAACCATCGGGGGGCATGGTTCTTCATCTTTCTCCCTACTCTTAGGCAAACTGCAACTCCCTAGTCCTCCCCATTTTAGCAGATGGTCCCATCCACTGCCTAGTTTAAGCCAGAATTCTGACCTCCACCCTTGACTCTTTCCCCTCATCCAATCCAGCACCAAAATTGTGGGCTCCACCTCCAAAATTTATCTTGACTCTTTAGTATCTATATTTCTACTCTACCACCCTGGTTGGAGCCTACTAAGTTTCCTTTGCTTCTGGTCTTACTCCTCTAGAAAGTGTTATTCAACACCATAGTCAGATTAGGCCCTGCCTACTCTCCCCTCTCATCTTGTTATCCTTCCTGCCTCCCATTCTCACTTGCCCCAGCACATGCTGATTTTCTGACTCTTCCTGCCTCAGGGTCTTTGCACTTGATTCCATTGTCTGGAATACCCGTCCTCCAGTCCCCAGCCATGGCTCTTCACAGCTAATTCTTTGAGTCTCAGTTCAAATCCCACCTCTTCAGTGAAGCTTTCCCTGACCCCGGGTCTAAAGCAGTAAGCCCACTCCCCATCAGTGACTATCATTTTACCCAGATGATTTCCTTCCTAGTGTCTTCTACAGTCTGTAATCATCTTATGGGTCTCTGTTTCAATTACTCAACTCTGCCACTATTGTGAAAATAGCTGTAGACAATTCATAAATGAATGGGCATGTCTGTGACCCCGTAAAACTTTGTGACAATGAAATTTGAATTTCATATAATTTTCCCATGCCATGAAATATTGTTCTTCTTTTAATGTTTCTAACCTTTTAAAAATATAAACTCCATTCTTAGTTCTTGGGCCTTAGAAAAATAAGTAGTGATTTGGCCCATAGGATGTAGTTTGCCAACTTCTGTTCTAGAATGTAAGCCCCACGAGGCAGGAACCTTGTCTCTCTTGCCCCTCACTATATCTCAAGCATCTACAACAGTTCCTGGAATATAGAAAATGCTCACTAAATATTTGAAGAAGGAAAGAAAGGACAGGAAGCTCTGCATGGAGTTAATTGGACATGTCTCAAACATGGGACCATTGGGTTTCTGAAAATAAGGAACAAATGAAAGACAATCTTAGAGATGGGACGTCTGAACACCAATTCCATCCTTCTGCTTGTAGGCAAGACAACAGTCAACCACTCATGATCTTTATTCTCTAGGCCCAGAGGTGCTTCCAAGTCAAGCAGGAAGCCATCAATCCCTGCGCACCATCCTCCAAACTGGCTGTGCAGCCAGTCTGTCAGCCCTATTCCATGGAAAGGTCATGGGCATTTTGTCCTGGCACAGGCAATTAACATCTGAAAAAATTAGCATTTAAGTGCTTTTATGAGGAAAATTGATCTCAGTTTTAAAAATGAGAATAAACTTTTCAATCCCACCTGACATTTGTGTCATTTGTATCATTTGTATCCCTTTTACTCTTCACCTTTCATCACCTCTCTTAAACACTGGCTCAGAATAAATATTTCTCTGATTTTTATTATAGCATTTGTCCTCCCTGAAAAGCTTTGAGACAAAATATTTTTAAAATAATCATCTCAGAGGGAAAATATTTGGCTCCCTTCTCCATAATTTTTGATGGAACCTGTTCATTGCCTTGTGGTCATTTGGTTGGCTTTGATTTGATGCTGTGGACTGTCACATGAGGCCCCATTTGGGCTCTGTCTCTGGACACCAGTAGAAATATTGGGAAAGTCAAAAGACTCAGGCAATTGGTTGAATTTGTGGAAAAAATATGACTTGATCATACCTCTCACATCCTATCAAAATCTTGGATGAGTTAAAGATTTAAACAAGGAGAAGGAAGATGGGCAAACATTTACAAACATAATTTTGGGGATAGTGACTGTCTCTAAATATATCAGTTAAAGCAGAAACATGAATATAAAGACTAAACTGATTACATAAGAGTTAAAAAAATGTCTGCACAACCCCAAAAAATCCTTAAAGATTGTCATGATAAACCACAGCCTTATAGAATTATTTGCTGACAAAAGGGTTAACTTCTTTAATGTATAAAATGCGTTAGTATATTACTAAGGAAAAAAAAGGTAAGTGAAAAATGTGTAGAGAATATGTAAAGGTGTATATACAAGGATGTTAATAGAAAAATGAGCAAAGGATATAAACAGATGATTCAAAAAATAAGCACAATTAGCTAGCAAATACTTGAAAAATGTTTGATCTTGCTAGTTATAAAAATACTTAAAACAACCTTCAGGTGCTATGTGCTGCCTGTGAAATTGGCAAAGACAGCAAAAAAAGAACGATGGTAAGAGTGTGCTTGATTTTTGGTGAGGCAACATGGCTGTGTACATTTAAAGGCCACAGACTCAACAGTTCACCTTCTAGAAATTGAGATCCACCCAATAGCTGAAGAGTTTCCTAGATTTTCACCCATCTGATTTAGTTACCATTTGGGTGCTCCTAACAGGTGCTTGATAAGAAGATTGAATAAATGAGTGGATGAGAATGAATATGGAGAAAGTTATACATAAGGATGTTAGAGTATTTTGAGTAGTAAATATTGGAAACAGTCTCCATATTCATCAGTAGTGCATTGCCTAAATATATCAACAGTGCAGTTTGCCAACTGGGGAGTAATTTAACAATCACTGGCAACTAGGTTGACTAAATTGACAGCATTGTCAAATCAATCAAAATGATACCTTCAGGGAGTGGCATATGCAGTGTATCTAATCCATCACAGATTCATGCCAAGGACATCATTATTGTTTCTGTGTTGTGGGGTCTAAGCATATCAAAATCTTTCTATGTCAAATTCATTAAAAATATTTATAATCACCAACTTACTTGGATTTTAAAGAGCCTGATAGGCCAGTTGTAAATGTGAAGTCAATTACAAATGTCTTTATCCCAGCCTCCTCTGATCTCAGGATTTTGTAGCAAGATACTATCCTCTACTTTAGCAGGGAAGGCACACACATGCAGGCTGGACTTCAGTCCTGGAGTATCAAAAACCTTGGAGATTAACATTCCTACTTTGAGGAAAGCTAGTTCAACTTCTCCCTGGACTTGAAGTGGCCCCCAATGGACAGATCAAACCTATTTTTAGATTGCAAGTGTTATAAGAAGAACCATTTAATTAGAGTGGGATTTTGAAAATAATAGCTTTCTCTCTTAATGTCAGGGCCTGCTGGCTTGTTTTCCCTGATGTCATTAATCACCAATGAACAGATGTCAGAATTCACAGTCAGCTATGGCTCCCATGGAAATCCGCCTTCAGTGAATAGTTGTTACATGACTCAAAATGCCAAGTCTCCTTGGAGTTTGGCACATTCCTGCAAGGCGATGGTATTAGAGCTTTCCTTCAGAATAAGACCCCAGTCGGGGTATTTCTCCCGTGGTGCTTTGTGGTTCTTAGTGTCAGTGAAGAAATGGTCATGATCAGATTGAGGAGATAGAGAATAGACCCTGGTCATGGGACCATGAAGAGCTTGATACGACTTTAGATCTACATGTAGACCTGGGCTGTATAGAAAGTGATGGAAGGGATATAGAAACTCAAGTTCAATAAGGTTCAAATGTAATTTTAGATATCCCTTTATAATTTTGCTGGATCAACAAGTTAAAATCTTCTTTGGAAATTGGAGAATTAGATTTACTTAGTTTTGCCTAATATTTGTGTTATATGAATCAGATTTTACTTAAAATTTTATTATTAATTTAAAAATACTTAACATTTATTGAATATGTATGTGCCAGGCACTATTTTAAGTGCTTAGCTTCTATCTATCTATCTATCTATCTATCTATCTATCTATCTATCTATCTATCTATCTATCATCTATCTATCTATATCTATATTTTTTTGAAGGTACTGGAGCATGAACCCAGGACCTCGTATAGGCAAAGCAGGCACTCAACCACTGAGATACACCCACTTGCTGCTTTACATATTTTTAACTCAAGTGATCACCACATAAATCCTTGGAGGAGAGTTGTTCTTATCTCCATTTTATTGATAAGGAAACTGAGATACAGAAGGATGAATAACTTTCCCAAGGCCATACCCCACTGGGTGCCTGATCTAGGACAAACATAGACTGGCTCTGGAGTGGGGGCTTAGCCATGACTTACATTTTCTTGCTTTATGATTAAAAAGGTTTTTTTTTCTCTCTGTTGATGGTAGATTTTAAGTAGCACGTGTCTTCTAGAACTTCAGCATCTGGCTTCCCATCAATTACTGCTTTATCCCAAACCCCAAAGTTGTTAGAAAGTCATTATTTAAGAGAAGAAGAGGCACTTATATACTCCCCTTGTAGGAGTACAAAATTAAATCTCTATGACCCTTTTGTCCAATGTTTTTACTCCTAGGAATGTATTCTAAGGAAATAATCTAAGATGTATACAGAGAAATCTATTTAAGGTGAACTGGGACCTTTGTCTCTCTTGTTTCTCATTGTATCATTAGAATCTAAAACAGTTCCCAGCATATGATGGATACTCAGCAAAGAATTATTAAGTGAATGAACTACAAAGTTCAAATAAAAAGCAACAAAGACATACAATCTGAGAGTCCACTCAGAGGATGAAATTATTTTACATCCATTGATTGTATGCTATATAGACATTACAAATCATCTTTGTTGAAGAATTTTCATTGATAATGGCTTTGAAATAATCTATTAAGTGAGTAAGTCAGACTCACAAAGAGTAGGGACAGTGTTTTCTCGGTTCTTAAAATACCACAACCACCCCTCATCAGCACAGTGGTGATGGTTGTGGTGTTACAAATCATTTCAAAATGCCCAGTGGTGGTTATCTCTGGTTAGTAGGTTGTAGATGACCCTACCTTTGGCTTTGGAGTGTTTTCCATGTTTTCTACAATAAAAATTTTAAATTGTGTTTTCCATGAGGTTACAAGTACATACAAAAGCAAAGAACATAGCTAATTAAGGATAGAAAAAATTTGATAGGGAAAATACCAGAAAGTTAATTGTGGTTGTGTTTACCTAACATTTCACTTCTTTAAACTTATAAATGTGTTTTGTTTTGTTTTGTTTTTAATGATGAGTATGTACTATTTTAACAGCATGGCATTTATTTTTAAAACGGAAAAAGTAGAGTCTCGGTGGGAAGTTTTAAAATTGGTGCAGCTTCAACCGCTGGGCAGGGAGTTTCCCTCTGTCCTCCACTGTGACGCTTGACTCTTATCCCTACTTGTCCTTATCATCCAGCTGTCTTGGGGTGGGGGGGAGTACCCAGTGCCTGGCACGTAGTAGCCCCTCATATGTTGGTTGAATGACTTAATAAAAAATTTGTGGAATTCGTTGTTAATTTAATATTTTAAAATGGTAAGTTACTGTTTTGTTCTGTTTTGCTTTCTAAGTCTCGGTTTTCTCACAGCGTCACTCACCTCTAATAATCCCCTGTCTCCAGAGTAATACATCACTTCCTGGTAGATTTCAGCTTGCTGTGCACCATGTCCTCTGGATGCTCCAGGGCTGTAACTAACACCAGCAATCCCTGGTCAGAGAGAAGCCTTTGAACCACCTGGAGGAGAAAGTACTTGCATGGGATACATCACTACTAAGCAGTGATCAGGACTCAGACCTCTACCTTCTGATGTTGTCTATCATCTATGCTGAATTTTGGGGGGTAAGGGTGGTGGTTGAGGCTTGAAAATCATCACAAAGCTCAGAATGGTCACTGAGGGTTAGTCTTATGCATGGGAGGTGCAAGAGCCCCCAGCTTTGGCCCTACTCCTCTCCCTTTCTAGCCCATGATACCCGAGTTTCTGCCACTAAAGATATATCTCTTTAAGTTTAAGATTTCTGGCAGGGAAAACTTTTAACTGTTGTCAGCCATTTACACTTCAATGCAAATGAAGATTCTGAAAGCACATTTGCATAGGACAGGGTTGGGAAAGGCCTGTTGCCTATTTTTTTTTGACCAGGTTTTGTGTTAGGAGCTTTATATATAGAGTGACCAAATAATTTATCATCCGCTTCTGAGAGTGAAATTAGGTGCTAACTGGATGGGATGCTGGGGCACAAGGGAAAACTGGGACTGTCTTGCATGGACAGAGTTATATGGTCTTGCTATTTATAGTTATATCTCATTTAATGCTTGTATTAATGATAAGCCAGGTATCCTCCGCATTTTATAGCTGAAGAAACCATGGCTCAGCGAAGTTAAGACACATGCCCAGAGTCCCTGGTTTCAAAGTCTGAGCTCTGACTTTCCTCCAGGCAGAATCAGGACATCGTAATGTTACTTTAACTTAGTGACTTTGTCAGGACCAACCATGGCCTCAGCCTGGAAGGGTTGGGGGCTCATGGAAGGAACAAGTCCACCGCCCAGGCCCCATTGCCTTGAACATACCTCATCACCACTTGTCCAAGTACGTCCTCAGATACAGCATGTCCCACCCTTGTGCTGTGTGGGTGGCCTGCCAGGATGTCAGAGCTCTGGCTTGGTCTGTGCTATTTTTTTCTCCATGCAGTTGTCCTCTCCCTCTCATGGGCCAAGGTTGTGGACTGGAGAGTCTCACGTGACTCATGTGGTAGTTTGAGGTTTTCCTCAAGTTGTTAAGCTTTGTAATTTTCCCTGGACTTTGCTTTATGAACCTGGGAAAGGGAGGGCCCAGCAACTTGTTTCGTGTCTTTGAAAGGCTTTCATTACAGACAGCCAAGGAGGGTTTGAGACACCCACACTTCACTCAGGGCCTGGGCCTCCCAGGCAGGCCTGAGAGTCCTCAGTGTAGAGCTCATAAGTGAAGGGGAGTCCATGTCCTCCCACGACAGGTATATAACCACCTCCTTCCATTCCTGTATTAGGACCGCACTTCAAGTCAGTCCTACCAACACAGCCAAGTAGAAGCATTGTTTTCATCTTTTATAATTCATTTCACAGCTGGTAAGGCCAAGCCTCTTCCACTCCCGCTCTTTCATGGGCTGATCACATGTCAGTGGTCTTCACACTGCACTCTCCTTGCCTTGAAGAGGCCATCAGAGCTAGGTCTGAACTCTTACCCAGAGCCTGTGGGACAGACATACTAAGGGGACGTTACAGCAAGAAGAGGCAACTCTGCCACACCACTGGGGCACGGTCATTATGACCCTAGAGGTTGCTATTGGAGGAAACCAGATGAGTGTTGGGGTCGCTATTTCTCACAGACACCTCTGTCCTTTCTTGGGGACTGCCCTTCTTGTGACCACCCCTAAGCCCAAACTCCTTCCTTTGAATTTGTTTTTAAATGCATTGTTTCATTATCCTTTATCTATTTTCTCACTATCCTATTCTGTTCTATATCAAACCAGATGTGGAATTCACCCATTTCCTTGATTTCCAACAACAAAATAAAGCAAAACCCAGTTCTAGGTACTGAGAAGATGGCAGTGGTGGCACCATTTTTGAATCTCTCCAAATTTCTTCATATAAAAAAGGCAACTGGATAGCAAAGCCAGAAACACATGGTCATCATTTACCAAAGAAACAAACACCCTCAACCCCCAATGGCTAGGTATTCCCACACACTTCCAAATGGCAATGAGTAAGGATAAACCATCAAGAGCCAGAAAACCTACATGATACCAAAGTCAGCAGAAAGCAACAGGGTACTTGACAGACTTGAAGACAGGAGAACCAGGAAGTATTCTGTAGGTGTTCAGTGGGCACATGATGGGCCAATCCAGGAACAGCAGCTGAAACAGGGCAGGGCTTGCTCTCTCTAATAGCAGGGGAGCTCAAGCTTCCTCCTTAAAGTTAGAAGGGGCAGGAGCGGCCTAGCCCCTGTGAACTCTAGAAACTGAGCTGCTCAAAAACTTCAATGGCCCCCTATTGTTTAATGTTAATTCTAGACTTTTTTTTTTTAGCTTGACATTCAAAAGCTTTCATGGTTTTACCCTAACATACCTTTCCAGTGTAATTTCCAACCGCATCTTTCAATTTGCCCTGTGTTCCTACTATACTATTCTTGTTTGTCTCATTTGCATTCCCCAACTTCTTGTTTCTTGCATTTCGCCCTAGCTGTTGTTGTAGGGTTTGGGGCAGTTCTGGATAACATCACTGAATTACGCAGGCTCAGGGTGCAACTGATAACTCTCAGTTAACTTTATTTTTTTTTAAATTGTGGCAACATAGAAATATAATATAAAATTTGGCATTTTAACCATTTTTAAGTGTACAATTCAGTAGCATTAACTACATTTACATTGTCGTGCTATCACCATCATCCATTACCAAAAATTTTTCATCATCCGAAAAAAACTCTGCCCTCCCCCTTCCCTGCAGTCCCTGCTAACTCTAATCTGTTTGTGATTTTGCTTATTTTAGGTATTTCATGTAAGTGAAATCATCCAATATTTGTACTTTTGTGTCTGGCATCTTTCACTCAGCATAGTGTTTTCAAGGTTCATCTATGTTGTAGTATGTATCAGTACTTCATTCCTTTTTATGGCTGAATAGTATTCCTTTGTTTGGATATATTTTGTTTGGCCATTCATTGGTTCATGGACACTTGGGTTTTTTTCCACATTTTGGTTATTGTGAATAATGCTACTATAAACATTAGTATACAGGTATCTGTTCTAGTCCCTGTTTTCAGTTCTTTGGGATATATACCTAGAAGTGAGATTGCCAGATCATATGGTAATTCTAGTATAACTTTTTGAGGAATTGCCAAACTGTTTTCCATGCTGCTGTCAGTTAACTTTTGGTACAAAAAATTTATAAATAAAAATTCCTTTTGGAAAGGAATACTGCTTTTGCCAGATGAAGTCCACTCTTTTCTACAAACAACAGGACAACTTCTATTGTAGTTCTTGCTTCAACACCCAAGTCTCCCTTGACTTTCTACTAGTTTAATTAATGATATTTTTATTCAAAAATTCCTTGGTACCATGAAATAAAAAATTTATCCCTATATTTGAAGAAAGACTAAAAGATACTTGCTTGATTTTTGAAATCAGGACAGAGCATTTCCTTTTGCCCAGAGAGAGCCAGCCAAGGGGAAGGTTCAAGGTCCACCCAAGGGGCTATGGAGACATCCATTGTGAAGACAGGACTCTTCTGCTCAGAAGCCTTGGTGACTCTGTGGGGAGATGAAGGCCCATACGGGAAGCTCTGGGCAGTAAATGTGATGCCGGGAATCCTCCTGTGATTCTGGCCATGACCCTGTCCTACATCCTCGTGGGAATGTGGACAAGACAGGCCATTCCTGCAGGGAGGGCATGAGTGCAGTGCTTTCCTTTTCTCCCATGAAATGTGAGTCTGCTGATTTGGGTTGGGAGGAAGATTCTGATATGCAGAATCCCACTATGTCCTTGGTCAGAGAAACAGATGTACCATATGATTTTGAGTGTGGCACCCAGGATTTGGGTCTAGTTCAAGCACACAGCTAATAAAAGCTCAGACAATAAAAAGTGAAGATGTAAAGATAAAAGGGTTGCTTTAAGATGCTATAAAATGTTTAAAACCATTCTTAACCATAGAGTTCTAACTTTTATATTTCCATTTTTGTGCATGGAAAAAAGGACCATTCAGTATACTAACCAAACCTCAGAAAATGAACATCTTCTGTCCATTAAAAGCAGGTTCTACTAGTTCAGTAACAACATCTGAATCCCTATCTTTGCAATATGGGTCTTGCCGTCATATGTTGGAATGCATTCATTTCCTCGTGCTCAGGACTCCGCTGATTCTTTAATTCCTGTAGTTTAATCCTGTGCAAAAAGTAACACTACATATGAAATCTCTGACAAAAAGACATGCAAGTTTTTATGTAACTTAAGGGAAGTTTGTTGTGGCCAATTTAATAGAGTAACAAATGTGGAGACCTCATGAATATAATTATGGTTAGAATCGAACCTCTAAGCAGTTAGCGAATACCATTTACCAGGTATCATTTAAATCAATAGCAAAATAAAAATGGTAAAAGTAATAGTTTACACATATTAAACATTTTATAAGTGTTAAGCCCTGTCCTTGATATATCTTTATAAATATTCTCTACTGTTATCTTTTTAAATCTTCTCAGTGTGCCTGGGACAGGTACTGATGGGTAGCTCCATTTCATAGGTAAGGAAAGTGAGACTTACAGTTGAAAATAACTTGCCCAAAGTCAAATGGGTGCCATAATTTTATTAGAAATCTACCTGACTCAGGAGCCCGATTTCTTAATCACTTTTGGTATACTACATTTCCCCCAGGTAAAAAATTTAGAAAATTCTAAATAAAGCCTCTTAAAACCATACTGAGCATTTCAGAAACTATGTTTAAAATGTAAGACAGTCTCCCTTTTGACTCTGAAGTTGGGGTCACATTGCTCTCTGTGTAAAGGTACTGTAATCACAAGAAGTAGTTTAATCTCCTTGGGTTTAGTGTTCTAATTTGCAAAATGAAGAAATGGGGCTAAACATCCTCAAGGAGCACTTTTTCTTTCTGACATTCATCTATCACTCCAACACATTTTAATTTGCATTTCTACTATTAAAAAAGCACTAGGTGAAATTATCATAACACTAATGGAATAATAAAGTGTAATCGTGGATTTAAAGAGTCCACAGTCTTACGGAAGAGAAAATTGTGCCTGTGGGAACTGAGCAGAGTCAGGGACTTCAAAATTGGGGATGTTTCACACAAAAGAGGCCGCAAGCCTCATGAGGGGAGAGGGTGGGTGCTGTGTGTGATCTCCTTGTATCCCTGGGCCCAACAGGCTGGTAAATATTTGCCAAGTGAGTGCATGATTGAATGATTGCATATCCAATATGATGCTATGTAAACAAGATGCAGGCCAGGTTGTAAACAGTGGAAGTTTGCCAGATAGAGAAGAGAGAGAGGATATTTCCTCCAGGCGGTGGGAACAGCATGAGCAGAAGTAAGGAGCACATACAATTTCATAGTGGGTTGAGGAAGGCCCAGAAGGAGGGTGCACATGGGTGGTAGCAGAAGACGAGGTATGAAAAAGTAGCTTTTTGGCTCAGTGCATGGTGAGTTCAAATCCAAGGGGTTTGGATGACGTGTGACTCTGAGATTTATTCTAGTGGGGGGTCTTTGGGATTGTGGAAAAGCTGTATTGCTACTTGATTAATAGAGCTCTGTAGGCCTTACTTATTCACAGTTATTGGACCCCAAATAATATAATATGAGACCTTTCCATCAAAAAGGCAACAGTGGAAACTCTACTAGGAAAAGATATGCTGTGTAGACCTCTATTTTAAGAAAAAAAAACAAACGTTACCAACCTAAGTTAGAGGAGAATTGGTAACATTAAACAACAGGTAGTCAGATTGAATTTGAGTATGGGAAGCTGGTTGGCTGTGGGAAGTTCTTTTGCTGGTTTGAATTCTATTAGTCTACTAGGAGAATTAAGAGGGAGACTAAATGTGATGGCATCCTTCGAATGTGATTTTTCAGCTTCTTTCATTAAGAGATAGGAGTCTGTTTCCCCCCTCCGTGAATCTGGGTTGGCCTCGTGACTTGTACTGATTCATGGAATGGGACAGAAGTGATGGCATGTTCATTCTGAGCCTAGGTCTCAAGAGGTTGGCCTGCTTCCACTGGCTCCATGCCCTACTGCCACCAGTTGAACAAACCTGGGCCAGCTTGCTTGCTGTCATCTCAGTTCAAAGCCAGCAAACCTCCAGAAATGTGAATGAGACCAACCAGCCCCGCTCAACCTGTCAGCTGACCACAGATGCCTGAGCAAACCCAGCTGAGATCAGCAGAACTGTCCAGGCAACCTGCAGACCCATAAGCAAGAGTGAATGGTAGTTAAAGCCACCCCCCACCCCGACAAAAAAAAAAAAAAAAAAAAAAAAAGGAGGGAGGGAGAAATAATAAATGTGACAGGATATAGTGATGGTGGGTTACCTTACACTTGGCATTTTCACTTGCTATGGGTTAGGTCCTGTGCTACCCACTTTAATACCTTATTTCACTTAATTAATTCTTGGTTGCACCAAATTGGTTCATAAATTCTTCAGATCTCTCTTCAAGGGAGAGTTTAATTTCAAAAGCTTCCAACCTGATTTGCCAAACTGCATGCCAGAAGGATTTTAGTCAAGGGTTTTGGAGTCAGACAAATCTTGGTTTGAATTCCAAATCCTCCCTTTACAATCTATATAATCTTGGGTAACATATTTAACACAAATCTCAATGTCAATATTTCATCTGCAAAGTATGGTTAAATACCTAGACCTATTATTGTAATGATGATTAAAGGAAATAATGAATCCAAGTGCCTTTCCAGTGCCTTCCCATCCCAGCGCTCAGCAGTAGCTGCCATTGTCACTGCCACCTGTGAATGTAAACCAGGCATAAACAGAGGGACAGACTTCTTTAGCAGAGGTTCCCAGCCATTTTCCAGTTTTCATCCCAATGACTGTGTATGGCTCACCCTCTCTGTGGGCATTGCCAGGCTTGTTTTAAATTTTTTTTCATTTCCTCTCAGTTAAATATACTAGAGAAAGTGATATCCTAGGTATAACCTTCAAACCACTTTCAATTATAAAGAGTAATTGGTTACAAATTTGAATAGTTTATTATCTATAAATTACTGGCAACAACCTGACACCCATCAAGACATAGCAGGATATTGTCTATCTGGGCTCCCTAGGTTTTATCAGGGTTCTGAGAGAACCACCTCTTCTCTCTCTGCTTTCCTGACTGTGAACTTCACTTGGGCAAAGGCTATGCTGATTCTTCTGTATTCTTGGCATGTAGTATATCGTCTGGCGCATAAACAGTAATTGATAAATATTTGCTGAATGAACAAACGTACTCCTCCACTCCAAGAGACTGACAGCAAAGGATTTCTCTACCACCACCACCACCCCCATTAAATCATGGAGTCCTCTGGAGTTGGAAGGGAAAATTGGACTGAATGTCATGATTTGAAGGATAAACACCAGCTTCCCCTCAGCAGCTTGACTATCATTCTGGCTTTATCAGGCCAGTAAGAATGAAAGAAAGGGGCTTTGTTACCCAAGTGGAACATTACCAACCCACAATGTTCCCACCCTAAAGCTCGAAGGGGAGTTAATGTCTTTTCAAGCTCTTGTCTAAACTATCTCTTGAATTTCAAGCCCCAGAGACTGCTTTTCCTTATTGAAAAGTCTTGTGGCATAAAGAGATGGAGCAACAAACTAAACGAGATAAGGAGATTAATAAATAGAATATTAGATGGTCATGAGTACTAAGCAAAAAATAAGGCAGGGGAACATAGATAGGGAGTATTGAGGGCAAGTGCAATTTTACATAAGAGAACCAGGGATGGAGTCAAGAAGGTGAACTTTGAGTAAAGTCCTGAAGTAGGTGACGGAGGGAGCCAGAGGTGTCTAAGGAGGAGAGTCCTGGGTAGAGGAAACAGGCAGTGCAAAGGCCCTGAGGTGGGAGCATGTTTAGCATGGTTGAAGAGCACCAACGAGCCACTCTGTGGCTGGTGCAGAGTGACCTGGGTGAGAGCAAGTGGAGGTAATGTCAGAGAGATAATGGGTTGTTAGGTCACAGAGGACCTGGTGGGGCAAGGTCAGGATATTGGCACTTGTTCCGTGTGAGTTGGGAGAATTTTGAGCAGAGGAGTGCTGATTAGATCTGACATGGATTTGACTGAATTATTCTGGCTACTCTCTTGAGAACAAATTGAAGGAGATCATGGATGGAAGTAGAGGGGCCAGTCAGGAGGTGAGGGATAATGGTGACTTGTAAGATGGTGAAAAGTGATCACATCCTGGATATGCATTGAAGGTAGAGCTGATGGATCTGCTGACAACTTGGATGTGAATTGTGAGAGGGAATCCCCTTGGAATGGAGCTCCCTGACTTTCAAGCCAAGCCTGTTATGTATGGAGAAGGGGGTCGTTGTTTCATCTAGGATTTATATAGACGCCTACCCATTTTAATTAATCCTGTAACCAATAATCTTAACTCCATTAACTTAACTCCATAACTTAACCAATAACTCATTTTCACTTTTTGAAACCAAGTTAAGTACTAGTTGTAGCTGTGATTGAGTGTGAAGAGCCTTCTATCAGCAAGTCACAGTCATCTGGAAGGAAATTAGAGCTCAGCTAACCTAGAGTGTCCCTCAGGGTGGGCCAGGTCCCGGTTGGCTTAGCCAAGGAATTTCAGGTGGTACATAGTAGTGGATGTTGTGTTTCTTTTTCAATATTTTCATATATCATAGTAAGAAAAAAATCTAAGCTTGATGTTAAATCTTAAGTTCTTCTTTAATACTTGCTTGTTTCCCTTTTTAACCAAGAGAAATTGGGCCTTGGGCTCAGAGTTGTAGCAGGCAAAGGGAATCTCAGTAGAATTTTAAAAGCAATTTTGAACTCACTGAGTATGTTTACATTTTCCAAAAGCATATTTATTTGTGGACTAGACTCATATTAGTGTAGTACACAAAATGGCTATATTTTATTTAAATAGTTCACTAAAGACATTAGGATGATTGCAAATATTTTCTTCTGCATTTGATTTTTTAAAAAACAAGCTCATGTATTGAAGTATAACATTTTTACAGAAAAGTATACAAATCCTAAGTGTAAATAAAGCTTGAGGATTTTTCACAAAATGAACACACATGTGTAACTACCATTCAGATCAAGACATAAGGTACTAGAATTTGGACGTTCCCTTCCCTGTAACTAATGGGCCCAGCCCCCAACAATGGTAACCATTGTCCTGATTTCTAACACCTTAGATAAGCTTTGCTGGGCTTTACATTTATATAGCTAGAATCAGTTAATATGAATTCTTTTGTGATTGGCTTCTCATCTATGTTGTTTATTAAGAGTAATTTATTCATTTTCATTGCTGCATATTATTCCATTGTGTGAAAACATCACAATGTATTTACCCATTCTATAGAGCAGGGGTTCTTAACAAGGGGTCCATGAGCTTGAATTGAAATAAAAAAAAACAACATTATTCTTGTGGGGATGTGTTGGTGTGGTTGTGATATATTTATTAAATAATACGCAGTATAGAGTGGACTTAGTAAGGGGTCTGTGGTTTTCACCTGACTGGCAAAGGGGTCCATGGAACAAAAAAGGTTAAGAACCCTTGCTATAGAGGATAGACGCTGTTTCTAGTTTTTCACTAGTAGTTATATGTGGCTGTGAAGATTCTTTTACATGTCTTTGAATATATACATCTATTCATTTCTCTTGGTACGCATTTTTAGCCATTCTGGTTAGTGTGTGGTGATAGCTCATTGTGGTTTTCATTTGCATTTTGCTGGTGATTATTGGGGTGGAGGATCTGTTTTTCTGTTTATTGCTCATTTGGATAAGAGTATAGCATGAACAAGTGTATGACAATGAATTTGACAATTTAGATAAAATGGACAAATTCCCAGGGGGAAAAAAGACAGAACTTAATATTAAATGATAGAAAAAGTCATTAAGAAAGCATAGTATTGCCTCAAGCTTAGACAGTAGACCAATGGAACAAAACAGAAGGCCCCAAAACAAATCTAGAAACAGACACTGTATGTTTTCTGATGACATATTCTGCCTTGTTAATCCTCTTTTCTGCATTGTCTAATCTGCCATAAAACCTATCTATTGAGTTCTTAATTTCAGTTATTACCTATTTCAATTTTGAAGTTTCCACTTTTTAATTTTCTAAGGATTCCAGTCCTCTGGTGAAAATCTCCATCTTGCCATCTATTTTCTTGAATTTATTAATCATAGATATTTTGAAATCTGCATCTGATAACTCCAGTATCTAATTCACATGTGCGTCTGTTTAATCTCTCAGTTTTTGTTCATTTGGTTATGTCTTCTGGCATGCCTGGTAATTTTTAATAAATGCTGGACATAATGTATGAAAAATTATAAAGCCCATGTGAAACTCTGGATTATGTTATTTCATTCTAGAGAAAATTACATTTACTTTTGCTTCTGTCTGGTGTTTAGTGAAGTGGCGGATCATCTTTTTCCATTTGAGTTAGAGATTGATTGAGGTTTGATTTTAGTCTTTGTGAAGGTTGTTCGATTTCTGCTTGGGATGTGTATCCCATTCGTTGTCCCAGTTGGAAGTTTGAAGTGTTTATCAAGGCCTGTCCTCCCTAGTGGACCGTGAACTTAAACTTTCGTTATGTTGAGACTCTTGATTTTAAACCTCTAGGCCCCATGAAATTGACAACTCAGCAAATGTGTGGAGGAATACAGTGCTGTTAAATGCCGGGCTTATCTCATTGTACTTTACTTCTCTCTGGGGTCCTGGCTCCTCAAGTCCTAGCTGCCTTGGATCTCTCTAGTGTCTTCAAACCGAGGTGTTTTTTTTTTTTTTTGCTTTCAATTTTTAATATTTTATCCAACTTTTTTTAGTTGTTCTTAGCAAAGGAGTGGTCTGAAGCAAACTAGTCTGTCATGACTAAAAGCAGGAGTCAGTCCATTGTCCTTATTTTTATCATTACCTCTTGTTTCAATTTAAAACAAGTGATTCCGGTGTTCCTTTAATAGTAATGAGATAGTTTCCTTTCTAAGTTAAAATATGTAGTATGAGAAATGTACAGTTACAGAAAAATGCAACAAATAGTATTATAAATATTCCTTTCCTTCCACCTAGTATACAACTATATTCAAATAAAGAAGAGTTGACTTAAAGGAAAGTAGTAAGTAAATAGCAGCACAGATGGTGCTTGGAGATGATAAAAATGGTGATGGGAAATTCAAACAACTTTTTTTTTATAGGGAGGGAAATTCTCTATAAAAGTCACAAAAGTCATTGTCTTGCCCAGGGCCACACAGAATATGCATGCTAGAGCTGCTGCTATGATTTAGGTTTCCTGGTTCCTAATCCAGGGCTGCCAGGTACTCTTCTTCCCTCACTGACTCTTAGATATTTCATTTGTGTAGTTCATTCTTCCATTTGTATCCTTAATCTATTTTTATAATTGTCTTTTAGTTTGAGGATTGTAAAAGAAAGAATGTCTAGGCCTAACCCATCAGTATGTGCCTGTGTGTGGGTATGTGTGTATTTCAACGCTGTCAGTTTTTATTAGCAGATTTTATATAATGGTTGGGCCCTGGAGACTCAGAGTGATTGATCCCCTCTAAATGCTTAGCTCCTTTTAAAACTGCGTGCGAAAGAATGACCAGTTCTGAGGAATTTATTGTTACTAAATCTCTCCATTTGCTTAATTGTATTATTTGCCTGGGGGATGCTATTTAAATGTGGAGCCAAGTCAGCTAAATGAAATATGATCCTGGTGAAAGAAAATGATGATGTATCTCTTTTGCTAAATAACAGCTTCCCCCCTCATCTCCAGATGCTTAGAACCACACCCTCATTTTTCAGAGGCCAGAGAGGGTGGTGCCTGGCTTGGTCTTGGCTGTTAAGGGCATTGCCCAGGGAGTGGGCAGACCAGTGCAGAGAAACTGGAACTTGGACTTGGGGCGTGAGCAGACACTGAGGACGCCATGACAGATTGGAGAGACGCGTCCCTGGCTCTAAGACAGGAGACCCAACCCATCCATCTGTTCCTGGATTTAGGTCATGTTTCACCCCACACCAAATTAAGTTGAAAATCAAAGCTGTGAGTTAGCCATTTAGTTGAGAAAATAGCCAAGGTTGGAGGACTCTTTGAGGGGATCATCTATTTCCTTCTTATTTTACAAGGTTGCCTGGACTCAGAATTTAAAACTTCCAGATAAGCCAGTCATGTCATTGTACAACCATCCCACAAGCTGATACCGTTCTCATCTCTTTGACCTTTCCTTTAAGGTAAAATGAGTGCACGAGAAGCAGTAAAGACCATTCTACAAATATTTACTGTGTGCCCTCTGAACTAGGCAGTGGTCTAGCTTCTGGGGGTATGGTGGTGAGCAAAACGGACAGAAGTCTGCCCTTGTGGAGTTCACATTCAGAGAGGGGTGGGAGAGAGACAGGCAAATAAGGGAACTATATGGATGGCATGATGAATGGAAAGTGTTATGGAAAAATATTAAATGGGGGAGGGAGATAGGAAGAACTGGGTCTGGGAGGGCTGCTGTATTAAATAGGGTGGTCAGGGCAGGCCTCTGAGAAGGTGAAGCAGGTGATCATTGTGTTTTGGGGTACAGGGAGATGGCATGAGTGCCTGCTGAACTGGTGGTTCTGAATGGCAGTGGGTGTTGGAATTATGGTAACATACAGATTCCCAGGCTTTATCCCCAGAGATTCTGATTTATTAGGTCTAAGGCAGGGCCTGACAAGCAGCTTACCTAGCAAGGTTGCCATGTGATTTTGATGCAGGGGTCCAAGATGAACTCTTTTCTTATTTTATGACTACTGCTTTAAACTTTTTGTATTTGGAAAGCCTAGAAGAGAATTATTTGAAGGACAAACTTTTTCACATTCTAGGGAGAAAGGATTTTCCCGTAAACTCTCATCTTTTTGGCAAATGCAGTTACCGTTGCATTAAAGAGGGAAATGGGCAGTTATTGAGTGCCAGCTGTATGCTGTTTTTATTGTGTTTTTATTGATTACTCTGATAGTCTCTGGGGCTGTCAATTCAGGACAGTGAGGCTCAGAGAAGCCAGGTGATTCTTGGCTTTAAAGGGGTGGACTCCATGTTCAGTGCTCATTCCACATCACCATGACTTTTTGGCACAGAAAAAGGAGTGTCCAGGTCTGCTTGGTTTCCCTGTGCCAGGGCTAGCACCTTCATCTATGTGAGCCCTGTCTTTTTTTTTTTTTTTTTTTTAATATATGTGTTTTATTTTTTAAAAGATACTTAGATTACATAAATGTTACATAAAAAATATAGGGATTCCCATATGCCCCGCTCCCCATACCTCCCACATTTTCCCACATGAACAACATCCTTCATTAGTGTGGTACATTCATTGCAATTGATAAACACATTTTGGGGCATTGCTCCTGAGCATGGATTATAGTTTACATTGTAGTTTACACTCTCTCCCACACAGTTCTGTAGGTTATGGGAAGATACATAATGGCCTATATCTCCTGGTGCAGTGTCATTCAGGATGATTCCCAAGTCCCGAAAATGCCCACGTATTAGACCTCTCTTTCCCTCTCCCTGCCCTCAGAGCCTCCAGTGGCCACTGCCTCCATATCGATGTTGTAATTTCTTCCATAAAATCTATCTATATATATAAAGTCTATAGTAGAATACCAGTAAGTCCACTCTAGTCCATAGTTCATTCTCCAATCCTGAGGATTCTGGGATGGTGATGTCCACTCTACCTCTAATTGAGAGGGGGCTTCAATCCCATACAGCCGATGGATGGGACTCTTTTGCTTGCAGTTATAGGCTCTCTCGTTTCCTTGGTGTGGTGGTTGTCCATCCTCACCTCCTTGTTAGTTGTCCTGGGTGAGTCTAATGAACTGAGGAGTAGGTGTTACAATTCCACTGAAGCTCAGGGCCCAGCTGGCACATGGACAGCCCAAAGATTTAAGTCTCTTGGACATACACCTGCCAACTCCAGCACCAAGTATAGGTTCAAATAAAAGGGACAGATGAGCCATGTGTAGGGAAGCCGTAACTGAGTCCAACTCTGTCACTCTTAGGAGCACAAACTCCAAAGTAGGGCCCACTGGCAAGGCACCAAACTCTGGAACTATCTTCCCTGACCATAGGACCTGGGTATCTCCAGAGCCCTCAGGAGTCCCACTATTTGTGGTAGTATCTACTTTGGAAGTCTATGAGATCCTGCTGAGATGTGCATAAGCATTACCTCTGGGATGACCTCCTGACTCACTTTAAAGTCTCTTAACCATATAAACTCATTTGTCTTTGCCTTTTCCCCCTTTTATTCAAGGTCTTTTTCCAGTTGCATTGCTAGTTGGTGCTTGGTAGTAATTCCTCAGTGCAAGGGAGGCTCAACATGTCCCATGCTGGGGGGAAGGTAATGCATTTATATGCTGAGTTTGGCTTAGAGAGAGGCCACATTTGAGCAATAAGGAGGCTCTCAGGAGGTAACTCTTAGGCGCCCTACAATACTAGGCTAAATTTCAACTTCAGGAGCAAAGGCTCATAAGCTATAGTCGTCAATATCAAGGGCCCATCAATGGACTATCTTCGTTTGCTAGTCATTGCACCTGTACTTGGGGGAGTGCTGCTATTCCATTAGAGAATGTGGAAGAGCTCCTGAGGATGTGAATTCAATATTCTTTTGGTTATTATGTGAATCCTCACCCACTGTGACAATGCCCTGTGAACATTTGAACATATTTATATACCTCATATGTATATAAAGGTGAACTTCCTCCCTTGTATCCCCCATAACTGACACCCCACACCAATGATCCTCCTCTGTCCAAGTTTTAACCCTTCTGTGATCCAAAGCTTCTTCAAAAATGAAGCCAATAAAATAGCCAAATACAATCAATAGGAAAATGAAATAATAATGTTTAAATGTAAGAAATAAAATATATAAAAATTAAATATAAATAAAAATAAAAATTAAAAATTGAGATGTTAAAAAATGAAAAATATTATTTTTTTTTGACATTTTGCCTTTCATCACTATAATATCTGTTGTCCTATATATATACAGTGACTTTTTCTTCCATTTATTCCCCAGTGTCTTACTTTTTTTTCATTTTGTTTTCAAAGAAGTTTTAGTCATAGTAAAGTCACATACAGAATACAGGGGACTCCCATATACCCAACATCCTCCCCCTTTTCCCACTTCCCGTATTGATACTTTTTATATGTGGGTGGTACATTTGTTACAACTGATATACAAATAGTGAAACATAGCTATCAACCATGGTCAATGGTTTACATTATGGTTTACATCTTAGACTGTACACTTTTATAAATTTTGATATTTAACATGGCCTGTGTCCATCATTGCAAGACAATGCAGAACACTTCCATTGCCCACTAAATACCCCCTGTTCCATCTATTCTATTCAGCAACCACCAGGCTTCATTCCTTGGATGACAAGATTCATAGTTACTTGCAACAACACTGAGGTCTTGACACACTGGTTTGTCTCCCCTATTAGGAACCGCCCATGCTCTTGAGAGACTCCCGCCCTTCTGTTTGAGAACATATTGGCCCTTCCCAGCATGGGAGTCCAACACCTTGCCACTCATTATATGGGTCTCCACCCACTGATACAACACATTGTGACAAAATGATCACTCGCACACTCCCTAGAAGCCTGCCCCAGGTGTGCCCTGTCCCAAATGCCCCCCCGCCCCATCCAACACCCTAAACCAGTAACTCTTCCTTGTCATATTGCTATAAGAGCTTTCATCTTTGTACTTTCAACCACATGCTCGCCAATCCCCAGGGGTCACCTGGTCCCTCCCCCAACCTTCCCCTCAGTTCCATGGACCATCTAACCCACCCTCTCCACTCTAACCCCTGTCAAACCTGCACTGCCCAACCCAATAGTATCACTACACTCCTGTCATATCCCTTCACTGCCCAACTATACAATTCCACCTTATCATAGATTTTGCCCTTATGGGCTTTGGCTATGAGCCCAGTCTGTCAAGACTAACTCTAGTCAATGAACTGGATTCTCAGTGAAAATTTTTCTCAAGACTAATTAATGGAAGAATTCCTGGGTCGGGCATTTTGAAAAATTTCTGACTTTCTGAACCAAAAGAAACCTCAGAGATCATTTAGCTGCCCAGGAATGGAATAGACATGTTGTTTTTGCTACCTACTGTTCTTTCCCTTTCTGTCTCTTCCATGCCCATGGGAAGCATCAGTAATCAATAGTGACATACTTTCCTGAAGAATCCAGATGCAACCTCAGAACCTTCTTTAACCCAAAGCTCTAGTTAATAGCTACTCATTTATCAAATGTGGCTCATGAAGAAGAAACCAATTTGCCATGCGTTATCTAGATCATTCCTTCTTGAACCCATCAGGAAACTGGGTTCAATGAGGTTATAATTTAACAAAGTCGCACAACCTATTAGTAGCAGAGCCAGATCTCATCCCAGACCTTTATTCTTTTTACTAGCCACTTGATTGGTTAGGAATCTCACTTCTCAAACTCAGGTAAGGGATATAGCTATAAATAACCAGGCTCAGTTTCTCAATCAAGCCATTTCAGCCTGGTGGCAGCAACATAGCATCAGCTTCTCCCTTTGGTGCTGTGCCAAATTCTAGAAGACTAGGAGAGGGCCAAGACATATGGAATCCCATATGGTTCTTCCTGGGCCACGTCTCTCTGTGCTTCCATCTACTGGTGATCCTTCACCCTTTGGTCTTCACTCATCACCTTTCTTCTGTCCTACTGGCACCCTTAGGCATGTCCCTTATCTTGACAGACCATTGATATGAGTCCTTGGAGCATGCTGCTCAGTCATCCCCACTGCCATTCACAAGGTCCCTCCACATCCAACTCTCTCCCCCTTTAGCCTCTGGCCATGTCTCCTGGCTACTCTCCAAAGGCATGAGGTTCATTCTGCTGCTTTTATGCCCTTCTGGGGCAAAGATAGTCTGTAAGGTAGTCCTGGGTTCGGTTGCCTACCCCATTTAAGAAGTCACACTTTCTCTGGAGTCTTGTCGCTTTACTGGGCTTCTCAGGTTATGAGACCCCAAATTCATCCCTTCTCAGAATGTACCCATCATCCTGGGAGATCTGAGGTCTCTTTCTCCCCCTGCTGGACTCAGCCTAGATGGGGTAGGAGAGCTGGTGCTGGGCCCACTTTCTAAGGACACACTGGTATCTACATGCCCATGTATCCATGTTCAGGCTTGCACCCCAACCCAGCCATCCAACAGTGAGATCTTTAATAGTACCATTGGTAGGAAGGTTGGCCAATGTGGATTCATCACTGCTTCTCCCACCTCTGTTGTTGTACAGGAGTTCTTTCCATCTGGGTCTTCCCACTGTGGGGACACCTAAAGACCTTGGTTTTTTGACTTCAAGAGCCAGGAAGAGATTCTCATTTCGTTTCTGTTGACTTACCTGGTTCTGAGGCCTTGAGCTCAGTGTGAACTTACTTGAATGGGGAAAAGGCCAAAGGAATTGTGGAGAGGGGCAAAAAAATCAGTACTGTTTCAAAACATTATCTTGTCATGTCAAGTTCCCTCAGAAGTCTAGATTTGAAATTAACTTTCACTTTGAGCATGAGCTGGCAAGCTATGGCCTATGGGCCACCTCCCTCCTGCAGTCTGTTTTTCGTATTGCCAGCAAACTAAGAATGATTTTTAAATGATTGGGGAGCATTTATCTCAGAGCCTCCATTTGTCTCTTAATATTGACTATTTGGTCTTTTAAAAAGTAAGTTTGCTGTCCCCTTGGTTTAGAGTATTGGGTGGAAGTTTCCTGAGGCTACTGGAGGAAGTGATAACTGGTGTGACTTTGTGCATACTCTGACTTTTCAGAATAAACTATCACTGCCTGCTCTGCCCCTCTCCAGCTGGTCTCAGTTCCAGGTCATTTGAAAGGAGAAAACTTCAAGAAAGTCCATAAGGGAGAGTCTTCCTAATAAAAATCCCCTTCAGACGTCAGTGTTGCCGTTAGTGATCCCCAGGAGCAGATGTTGCTTCCTCTGGGAGCTGCTTTCAACTAACAGGGACATGTGGGAAATCTCCCAGGGATATGAAGTTTCCTGCCCGTGAGCTTGCATTCTGGCATTGTCCCATAGAATACATTGGGAAACAAATGTAAGTCTTAACAACTTGGTTCTCCTGACAGGAAAATATGTCACTTGAGTCGATGTAAAATATATGTAGCTATACATTTTTAATAAAACAAGCAAATTGTTTCTGAGTATTTGGAAGACTTAATTCTTCATTTGCTATTTCTTTTTGAAACCATTATAGTCCTATGTATTACCCCATACATAGAAGTGAAATTAATCACCATATTTTCTGTTGTGGCCTGAAAGTTGAACAAATTAATGTTTCACCCAAATTAGCTTCTTTCCTTTCACATTTGCTCTATCATTTAACTTTTCCTAGTTGAGCCTGCAAAAAAAAATTACATCATGATCAAGCTCAAGGAAAGTTTTTGCATAAGCCATGCATAATGTGAATATTTATTATTGGGCTTCAGGGACAGGAGTCAGATTTATTTGGATAATTTGTTCACAACTTATGCTGTAACTATTTTAGACTCTTGAACATACAAATGCATGCCCTCATGTCAATCCATTGCTATAGTGATGGGCACATCATCTATAGCCCAAAAATTCGATTTTCCTGATATCTGTAACCTGGGATTTTTTTTTAACACATCTGTTTGACATGGCCAATCTTTGTTATGAACTGGGAAAATTCATCTTCTTAGTTTTGGTTGAGCTGCTGGCCATACCCATTTGATTATTTCTATTTTCTCAATGTAGAGTTTGTAGAGATGATAATAATGGAAGTTATCTTCTAAACTTTGCCAAGCTTTTACATAGATTCTTTCTCCTGATCTTTGGACAGCCTTGTGGACTAAGAACATAAACACTGTCTCCACTTAAAAGAAGGCCCAGAGAGGGAAAATGACTCAGTAGAGGCCACACAGCTAGTGGGTGGCCACTTCTCTTGTCTTCTAGCTTTAAGCCTCCCTCTTTTTACATCACATTCTCTCTTTATTTGTCTGACAGTTGACATTTAAGGGGTTCAGATAACCTCTAGTTGTGGATAGTCAGCCCAAGTGTACTTAAGGTGCCTGAGAGAATAGGATTTATGAAATTTAAAATGGACAGAAGCATCTTTGGTTCTGAATGTAGAAGCACTTTTACTTTTTTGAAGTTTTGGTCAACCAAAATAGGACTTCTTTATTCAAAGGATATAGATTTTTTAAAGTCTTGTAAAATAGACCCATAATTCTTTTTGGGAATCAAATAACTCTGGTTCAAAATGTTTTAATAAATTAAATATAAGTGGATTAGAAACAGATTGTCTTTCCATGAAAGACACCCAGGCCAGGCCTAGAAGGAGAAGCACTTAGAGAAACATGTTTCAGGTTTCCACAGACTCTGGCACTAGGCTCGTGTTGGCCCCACTTCTCTTTCTGATAACAGAGTGGAGCTGAAATCTAGTCTCATTTCTGAGTCTTTTCCTTTGTGCCTTTCAGAGACGACTCTCTGAATGTGGCTGTTTAACCCTTGCCATACTGAATGGCATCATCACTGCCCTGGTGGAGCAGCCACTTAACAAGGCAGGTGGGGTGAAAGTGTGTGCCTTGACCATACCCGTGGTCTCTGACATTCCAACTCAGAGGAGGTGCATATAATACCAATGACAGGGTGACAGTGGGTGGTGTTTTTGTGAGCTCTAAGCACAGTGGCTGAGAGAGTGGGATTTAGAGTCAAATGGATTGGGGTTAATCCCAACCCTCCCGCTCACCCATGTTACATACATAAGCTGTGTAATCCTTTCCACCTTAGTTTCCTCAGCTGTAAAGTGGGAATAACCATAGAGCCTTCCTGTTATTATGAGCTGAAACAATCCAGGTAAAGTGTGTATTTAGCTGGGTGTCTAGCACATAGTGGGTACCCAATAAATATTCTGGGTCTTCCTTGGGGTGGATATTGGGTATTTTTTTTTTCTTTGCTTTGCTCTTTCTTTTCCTATTCACACCTAATTTTCTTTTGGGAAGCCCCCCTCTCTGCCCTTCTTTTATACCTGGGGTCATGGTGGGACTGTCAGTTAAACCAATAAACTGTCTTTCTTGGAATTTGTCACTTGATTCAAGATACTCAAAGACTGAAAGTGACTGATGTCTTAAGTGGTCTCTGCTGCTTGTATCCCAAAGCTGCAGATGTCCTTGGTTTTTCTAAACCCAGTAGGTCAGCCTTTCCTTAGAGTCTCTAAGCTGCCCCCAATTTTTAAAAGTATATGTGTGTGTGTATATATATATATATATATATATATATTTATTTATTTCTCCCCACCCCCTTGTTATTTGTATTTACTGTGTCTGTTTGTTGTCTGCTCATCATCTTTTTAGGAGGCACAGGGAACTGAACCCAGGACCTCCCATATGGATTTGTTGTCTCTCTCATTATGGTTTTCTCCTTGTGTCTCTTGTTGCATCATCTTGTTGTGTCAACTTGCCGCACCTGCCCATCGTGTCAGCTCGCTGTCTTGCTTGTCTTCTTTAAGAGGCACTAGGAACCGAACCCAGGACTCCCATGTGGTAGGTGGGAGCTCAATCGCTTGAGCCACATCCACTTCCCTATATATATTTTATATACTTTTTTTTTTTTTAAGATTTATTTAATTTATTTATTTCTCCCCACCCCCTTGTTGTTTTTCACTTGCTGTGTCTGTTCATCTTCCTTGTTTCTTTAGGAGGCAGCGGGAGCCGAACCTGGGACCTCTGATGTGGGAAGGAAGTACCTAATCGCTTGAGCCACCTCCACTCCCTGCTTTGTTATGTCTCTCATTTTGTTTTTCCTCCCCATGTCTCTTGTTGCATCATCTTGTTGCGTCAGCTCTCTGTACCTACCTGGTGTGTCAGCTTGCTATCTTCTTTAGGAGGCACTGGGAACCTCTGCTCCCTGCTTTGTTGTGTGTCTCATTATGGTTTTTTTTTTTCCTTCTTGTGTCTCTTGTTGTGTCAGCTTGCTGTGCCTCCCTGTCCCACCAGCTTGCTGTCTTCTTTAGGAGACACTGGGATCCAAACCAGCAACCTCCCATGTGGTAGGCGGGAGCCTGGTTGCCTGAGCCACATCTGCTTCCCCCTACATATACTTTTAAAATTAAGCATTGTCAGCATTAATCAAGGTCAATATTAATTGCTTGCCAATAAATATCCCCAACTGATAAATTTTCATTATATGCCATGTGTGAAGAGGTTATTTTTAAAATTTCAAATGGGAAACATAATTTAAGGAAAAAACAAAAGAAAAGCACTGTAAAGAGACAACTTCTCTTAGCATTTTTATTAATGTGCTCATCTCCTCTGAATATGTGAGGTTTGTCTTTGTCAATTTCTGTGAAATGATTTTTATGAACACCCACAAAACTTCAAAGATGATGTGAAAGAGAACAATGTGTGGGAAAGTCTTCAGAGTCACTGTGGGGAGTTATTTGTGGAACTTTTGGGTGGCTCAGTGACAGAATTCCCATGCAGACATTTGTGAGGGAATTGAACCTTAGACTCATGCGTCATGCCCCTGTGGTCATCTAGGCCATTCTGCTGTCCCCTTTGCCCAAGGGTTCCACTCCCTCTTCAGTCCTTGAGCCAAGTGATTACCTTGTTGGCCATCTCCAGTTATGAGGAGCTCTAGGTGATCCATTCCTTTTTTGGAAGAGCTTTGCCCACCAGATGGTTAACTCTTCCAAGCATAGAGGATGAGTTGTCAAGGGCAAGATGCTGAACACACTGATAGAAGATAGAGTGCAGTTACTGGAGCCACCTCCTCTTTACTGAATTCTGGTCACATTTTCTATACAGGTGAGTCCTTCAACACAGGAATTGGGTTCTAAAGCAAGCAAGAAAAATAGTTACTGTTACCCTCAATGTTGGACAAATGACTGTTTCATTGGTTGAATGTGGGATGAAGTCTTTGGCTTGACTCTAGGAGCCAGTTTTTATGAAATATACCCCTAAATGCTTGACTCATCCTCAGTGCAGGGATTGCCTCTCTTTCCTCCCTCTCCTCTCCTTTATACCCATCCAGGTACAAAGCTGAGAGCAGCCATGCGTACAGGAAACTCACTCCTTTCATCCTGCATTCACTCCAGAGTGCATACACACTGAGTGGCGTGCTGGTAGAAACTATGGAGTATCAACATTTTTTTTTTAAGTTTTAAAAGGAATGGTAAAAACAAACAAAACAAATACCATGTTCTGCTGAGGAATTGTAGTTGGAGCCTCTGAAGCTGGTGTTTATGACTGTGACTCCCCTGGGCTATGCTTAGAGATATGGAATTCTAAATCTAAGCTGCAGACTTGGAGCTGCTGGACCTCAGGGGCACTGACCATGGTAAGGCGAGTGTGCCTGAGGGTCCACACCAGTAGGGTTGAGCCATCCATGGCCTCGGTGATGGCTGTGGTTCCACCAATACCACCTCCATCTCATCACTCCTTCCCGCAATCTCAGGGCACATCTTTACGGGGAGCCTTAAACCTGGTCTCATCAAGCAACTATTGGTTCATTTAAAAAGACAGTTGTGTTACTGAGAAGACCTCTAATCTCTATCACATGGACTATGGATTTACTATATTTCTTGTGCAGCACTTGCGAAAGTGATAGAAATTCTATTAGTAAAATGGCTGTTTAGATTAGTCACCATTGTATTTATTTATGCAGCCCTTTAAGAAAAATTATTTTATAACTAGCCTGTCTCTATAATTTTGAAGTGTTTTGAAACATAATTTCACCTAACCAATAAAAATTCTCATGGTATCATTCTTAGCAATTATAAACTATTTACATGAAAAGCACTTAGTGAGATGCATGGACCGTGACTTCAGGGGATCCAGTCACAGCAGCACATTAGTGGGACCCTTGGGAGATGGAATTGGCGAGATGGTACAGTGGAGTGTTTGTGAGCACTTTGGAGCCAGACTGCCAGGGCTCTAAGATCCTGGTTCTGCTGTGTGTTAACTGTGTGACCTTATACATGTCAATTCACATCACTGAGCCTCGGTTTTCTCATCTGTAACATGGGGCTCATGATGGGGGTAACATCATGAGTTTATGGTGAAGATGGAATGAAATAAAGAGACTTATTATAAGCACACAGTAAATGCCACCTGTTTATCCCACTTTGCATTGCTGTGGCGATTGTTCCTGTTAAGAACTTTACAGGGTGTGGAATCTATAGTTGCAGTTGATTGCTCTGGTCTCTACAATTTGTATGATAAGAAAATGTTCCTTTTACAAAGTATCACTCTCTGGGTTCCAGAAACTCCTCTTTATCAACTTCCTCATCAATTCAATGCTTTCTGAGACAGCCTCTATATGAGGAATTGAGTTAGGCTCTGAGAGGGGCTTCACTGGCCCTCCACAGGCTTCCGACATAGCTGGGGATGAAAGGCAAGCACACACCACAACATGTCTTCTGTTGTGCTGTGTTGTACAGCTGTGGCCAGGGCTTGGGAATTCTGCGGAGGGAACAGTGGCCAGGGTCTGGAGTGGGCAGAGGAGACTTTGCCGAGAGGAAACTAGGTCTTGAAGGATCTTAGATTTAGATGGGTGGAGAGGAATAATGAAGGCACTCCAGATAAGAAACTACCAGTTGGAGGTGGGACTGGCCCAGGTTTGTGGGTAAGCAAGAAGCAAATTTAATGGCACATGTAACTATTCTTACAACTACAAGCATGGATAGAGAAACATACTCAAAAGACAGCACCGGGACCCACTTTCTCTTCTCTCTTCATTTTACCCTCTTTCTCACAAAGGTCAATTCTATGAAGGGATTGCCTCTCCTAGTAGCAAAATGGCTGCAGAAGCACGGTCTTCATCCTTTCTTGTTCCATTCAAATGGGGGAAAGACTTCCTGCCCCTATCCCAACAATCTTGCCAGATGTCTCCGGGGTCTCAATGACTTTGATTGGATTTTGTGTCCATCCCTGAGCCAGTCATCCGACCAGAGCAGTGAGATATTATTAGCCTAGATCCAGGTAGCAGTCAGGTGACATGGGGGAGGGGTGGGCAGCAATATGTAAAACAGAAACTGACACTAACGGTAGTACAGTTGCGCAAGAATACTATGGAGAGAAATGGCACCCAGAAGAGAAACTTTATATCCAGATTTATTCTCTTAACTTTGATATCTGATATAAAACAACCTGAAAATTAGGAAACCTATTACATACCTTGGAGATACTGATTTTAATTCTCTTTACCCTTTTAAATTAAAAACAACTGTACAGTTGGAAAGGTGACTTGGTCGAAACTAGTAATACCAGATTTACTTCATGGCAAACCACAGGCTTCTTACTCCCCTATGAGTACTTTGTTTTCTAGAACACAAGGGACAGGCTATGACTGAATGGGCCATGATTATTGATTTAAAGTTTTTCGCTTCTTTAGCTAACTTAGTTTCTCTGATCTCCTTGGTTCTATAAGTCATTTTGGAATGGGTTCTCTGTGCTTTGGTGTCACTTGGTTTGCTAAAGGTTGGTCAAAGAGTCAACCTTTCCAGAAGGCACTAATACAAATGATTGGGCTGCTTTTTACAATCACTCTTCTTATACCAGTGAGAATTATTATTTCCTGTTTTCCCTCCTCTTCCTTAAAGAGGCTTTATCCAGTTTCTTATTGGGTGGGAAGCTCTGGCAATAACCCATGCAGGATGGTTGAGCTTCTCTCCCACTGGGTCCAACTGTTTTGGTGAAGATAGAATGATGATGATGAGGGCAGTGATGAAGGTAGCTGAAGAAGAAGCTATCATGTATCAGGCACTTGCTGTGTTAAGAGTCCTACATATATTATTTAATTTTATCCTCACAACACCCCCCTGTTATCTGTTTTACAGATGACACAGATGAGGCAAGGGAGACTTGGAACAGTTAAATAATTTACCCAAGGTGGCATAGCATTGAACAGACATAGCCAGGATACAAACCCAGGTCTGCCTTCCAAATATACCTAACGACCTGAGCCTGTGCTTTTGGGGTTTCTATAAAATGCTAATTGATGGCAAACAATTTAATTAGCAGCAATTTTATTATTATTCAGCATGGGATTCTGAGCAAAGTGTCCTGACATGCAGGATTTGTGCTGGGTGCATAAAATATCGGTCTTAGTTTGTCAGGTTGCTATGACCAATACTATACAAGAGGTTGGTTTAAACAACAGGAATTGATTGTCTCATGGTTTTGGAAGCTAGAAGGCTTGCTTCTTCCTGGGGTCAGTAGTGTTGTGGCTGGCCAGCAATCCTTGTGTTTCCTTGGCTTTCCTGTCCCGTGGTGATACCCTCTTTTTCTCTTCTGTGTTCCCACTGATGTCCAGCTTCCAGCTCCTTCCCATGGCTTCCTCTTTATAAGATCTCTAGTAATCCAGATTAAGACCCACCCTCATTCAGTTGGGTTGCACCTTAACTAGAAACAACATCTTTAAGAGGTTTTTTTAAAAATGGGTTCACACCCACAGGAAGGGGATTAAGATTAGGAGCATGTCTAAATTGGGGCAATAATTCAATCTTCTACAACATCTAGCTCAGAGCCTGCCACTTACTAAGTACTCTATACATGCTAGTTGAAGTTACTGTTTCTGTCCTGCAAGTCCCCTCCTGCAATTACCTTTTGTTGCCACAGGGTGCCGCTGTTGAAGATGGGCCCTACATGGGCTGACTCAGAATCTGCAATGCTCTGTGATGCTTTCTTGGTCCACAGCCTGGGTCCAATGGTATCCATACGTGGCACAAGTAACATGCTGAGCTAGACCAGCCTTCCTCTGTGGTGCCTTTGGTGAATTCCCCAGCTCTCCTCATGAATTTCCCTTCTTGTGGCTTATGTGTCTACTGCTCTGTGTTTTTTCTGCCATTTGAGATGGGTAGCTACAGCACAATTTTATCATAGCTGGTGTGCTAAGATATAAAGAGGAAACATGGAATCATGGAATGAATCAATGAGTGGATTTATTATCCCTCACATTCAATAATCTCTTGGGGAGACAGTAGACACAGGGATAAAGGAAATCAGCTTTAGGATCCCACCAAAACTTGGCACAATTCCTTTCTTTACTACTTATAACATGCATGATTTGGGACAAATGTTTTAATCTTCTGAGCTCAAGTTTCTGCATTTGTAAATGCAAACCTTTCTGTGAGTTGGCTGTTGTGCTTGAGTAAGATAATTTTCATAAAGGGTTTAGTAAGTCTTCAGTAAATAACTATTATTAATTAGTCCCTCTGTGGTCCAGCTTGGAATTTTAAACATCCAGTTCTGCTATAATAGTTGTTTTGTAGATTCACATTTGTTCTAACACTGTTGATATATTAGGGACCAATTTCACATTTGCATTTATGCAATTTTGTCTAGGAGACTTGCCAAGTGAATGCTGAAAATATATCCACCTGAACTAAGACACTTAGGAATTCTCAAAAACACATGCACAAACCTCAAACACCTGCCAGCTATCTCAGTACACCACCTGTGTTATGAGCCGCACCAGCCTCATCAGGTGCTACAACTTTCCATCTAATTTCAGATGACCCTTTGCAATAACCCTTCACTACTTCATGATAACTCACAAGCTGCAACCCTTACCAATGCCCACCTCCACAAGCACACTTCAGGTCTTTTTCAAGGTAAACTGTCATATTTATAGTAGTGTTTATATATTTCCCAACTATTTCACCTGTCTCAAACTGTGCCATTCTTTTAACTAGACTCCTATTTTTTTTAATGTGTCACTGATGAAGTTTGAGAGATATGCCCATTCACTTCATTTTTCCCATAAGCTGTGTTTTTTTTTTTTTTTAATATATTTTTATTAGGTTGTGAACTTACAAAACAAGTATACACATCTGTGGAATTCCCATATAACACCCAATCCACCAACACACTACATTGTTGTGGAACATTTGTTACAGATTATCAGGTAATATCATCAGATTATTAGCACTAACTATGGTCTGTTGCATACATTTAGTATATTTTTTCCATACCCCCCTATTATTAGCACTGTACATCTTTGGCATCGATGCCAGAATATTACAGTATTGCTGTTAATTATAGTCCATAGGTTACATTAACTGTATTTTCCCCATGCTTCTCCAAATTCCCAACACCCTGCAATAGTGATGTACATTTGTTCTAGTTCATAGAAGGACATTCTTGTATTTGTACTATTAACCACAATTCTCATCCACCTCTGGGTACACTATGTTATTCAGTCCCTAGTTTATTTGCTAGCTTTCTTTCAATTGACATTTATATCCCTAGACTACCCTTTTCAGTCACAATCCCATATATCCCCATGGTTTTTACTGCATGATTTTTTCTTAGTGCCATAATTTTTAGGAATGCATATGTCGCATTATAGCAGAGCTGACTTTACTTGGCATTTATCCATCCATAAAACACTGTTCCTGTTCACAAAAGGGCCTTCCAGTTTGGTGGGGGAACTTTTGCTACTGTAGTTTGATTCAGATCACTGGTGTCCAGGCACCAATTGCAGAATTGCTGCATCATGCTGTGCATGGCTGGGCTCTCACCCACTGGACTCTTTCTCGGCTTCTCAGAGCAGCTAAATGGAAGCCATGGTTGGCATAGCCTTGTGTGTCCTGACCTTTCTCCACAGGAAATTGCCATAGATAAAGCTTGCCAGCACTTTCATCTCTCACTTTTCATCTTCCTTTCATCTGCTGTGAACTTGAATCCCTGAAGATGGCATGTGACACCATCTTTCTGCTTGAATTGGCAACTACTTCTGGTACTTGCCAACTTGAGATACTTTTCAATGTACTTTTATGGTTCGTTTGTCTACTTTATTCTCTTAAGTATCTGGGAGATAGGTAAGACTCCTCTTTTCATTATGGAATGTCTGGCATAGGGATATCACATAAATACGTGTGGCCATTTTCCATTTCATGCTATGACAGACATCACTAGTCAATTCTCAACTTCTTTTCTTGGAGATCTTGAATTCTTTTTAAGACAGTATTCCATGCAGCTCCTAATAATGGATTGGGAAAAAGAAATGATACTTATTTGCTTTCTGAGATGTAGACTTTGGAGCTCCTTGAGGGCAGAATGTAAAAACGTTTTTTGAGGTGGACTGAATGGCTGAGGAAACAGGCAAGGTGGGTCAGGTGATGTTCTCAAGGTAAGGCTGACTATACTTTGCAATGCACGTTAGACAGTGGGAAATTAAGTTTGTGCAGTCAGGGCCCGAGTCAGGAAGCCATACCCCAGGGCTAGTGAGCCAACATTCTAATCAGAAAGCTTATGTGGCTTTCTTTAGCTCCCCTGTCCACACTATGGGCCCTGGGATGTGGATAATACCTGCTAGAGAGGGTTTTCATTGGTGAAATGAGTGAATTATCTGTTAGCATGATGGGTGTTAGAGATGGACTTTCAGTGGTGATATTAGTGTAGTCAATATACGTGTATTGGTTGAAACATAGTAGGGGCAACTCCCCATCCTAGCCTTAAGCAGGGTGTAAAAACCCAGGCCTGAAACCTGACCTTAATGGAGACTGCGCAGCCACTCGTGCACAGGTGTCTGTCTGATGCTGACTATACAGGTAACAGACACTTGACTCTGCACTATCGGCTCCTCTGCTTTGAAACAACCTTTCATGCAAGTTGTAGGCAGAGCACCTGAGAGGTCATAGAGCTGGAATTTCAAAACCTTTGTAGCACAGGTTTCGGGAACTCTTGTGGGCTTTCTTGCTAATGAATGCTTGTTTAATAAAGATTTCCCAAAACTTGTTTTCAGTAGGGATGTTGTAGGGAGGAGCGAACCATTGTTTACATATAACCAATGTTAGTTATCTACCAAAAATAACTAGTACTTAAGCATGATTAGCTTAGATCCATTCACAGCACCAAGGTTACTCTGAAACATAGGTCAAATCTGGAACCACCACCCACATTAGTGCTTTTTTTCCTAAAACCGGATGATCGTCCATAGTACCATTGTGTACAGTTGCACGGGTGGTGCACTGCACAGAGATTTTACCTCTAAGGGTCACCATTTATATCACAGACATTGTGTATTTTCAAATTTATTATGTCCATTTTCTGGCAGATTTCAGTAGAATGCTGTGTTCTTAAAAACGTTGGTACATTATAACTTCCAGACAAGTGGAAGTAAAAGTTCTTGAGGGAAGGGGTACCTTCTACTTTGTGCTAGTGGAGTCCTGGAGGGTTGGATTCCTTTAACATTTTACTTAATCCTTCCCCTGGGGTGAAATGGCAGCTGGGCTCATGTCCCCTCTTGCCCAGTGCTTACTTGGGACTCTCTAATTTTTTCAGTGAATGAGTGATGGAAAGGGGTAGAAATTTCATGTTCCTGAACACTATTAAAAGGCTGCTCTTTGTAAGTAAGGAACTACAGGAATATCAAACTCTAAACAGCTGGGGGATTAGGCAGTGCCATTTGAAAGACAGGTGATAAAGGAGGCAGAGTAAGCATGAGGGGTCTTAAGGTGCATGAACCAAGATCATCTTCTGACTCACGGCTTCCTTAAGGGAGTAGTCCCTGTCCCCCTTACACTACATCCCTTCACCATATTTTCTTCTCAGCACGTCTCACAATCTGAAAGTGTCACGTTTATTTGTTTCCCATTCCCCCTCACCAGAATGTGTACTCCATGTGACCAGGGACTTTTAACTAATTTATTCAGTATTATCTCTATAGCACCTAGAGCAGTACCTGGAATGTACTAAGCCCTCAGTAAATCTTTTTTTTTTTTTTTTTTTTTAAAGATTTTATTTATTTATTCATTTATCCCCCCCTTGCTGCTTGTGCTCGCTGGGTCAGCCAACCACGCCGTGCGGGCGGGCTTGCCTTCACCAGGAGGCCCCGGGAACCGAACCCGGGGCCTCCCATATGGTAAACGGGAGCCCTACTGATTGAGCCACAGCCGCTTCCCCCTCAGTAAATCTTTGTGGAGTAGGTGAATGCATGCCGAAGAGTAGTAAAATGTGTGCATTCATATGACATAGATTTGAAAGGAAACTTCAGAATATCCCAACTAAGATACAGTTTTATAGATGATCAACTGGAGGTTCAGCCAGGGGTGACTGAGCATTATTTGTGCTCCTTGGTTGCAGTTTCTGAATGAGACTTACTGCATATCAAAACCAGCATTTAATTTTTAGGTCTAAAACCCATAGCACATGCATGATATCCTAAGACCCAGCTCTGCCTTCACAGACTCTCGCTATCTCCCTCCTGATAGGAATAGGGGCAGCAAGAGATAAACTCAACAAGAACCATTTGATAAGGTCAGCTACAAGATATAGAAAATGCAGGCCATAGAAGATAATTCATCTTAGCCATTTGGTGTCCACACAGCCTTCCACCGGGGTATCTCCCACCAGGGTATCTGGCTTCAGGTGGAGACTTAGTCGCAGCGAATCCGTTAGCAGAGTATCTCAGAAGAGGATATTGGGCTCTTAATCTGGGGGTCGAGGACTCCCAAGTCCAGCACTTCTGTTACTTCTGCCACGGTGGTATTTCATAGAGCAAATGACAGAGTTAAACCCTGTACACAGCTTTCATACTTGAATTTCTTGCACTTGAAAGCTGTCATTCACAAAGAAGATGGATGAGAGAGAATATCAATCAGCCCTGAGGTTGAGTGTTATCTCCAGAGGCTTCCTGCATGAACTGCTAGGAAGCAGCTTGGGGAAGGCCCCTTCTACAAATGGGAGGGTCTCTGGAATTAAGGCTGCATACGGGCACCCAAGAGAAGCTCTTGTATCCCCATTCCAATTCTCTCTACACCTGCCTCCACCCATTGGGTGCTCACCACACCCTGAATGGTCAGCTTCCTGGTCAGGTGGATGGCCCAGCTTTTTAGCAAGATGAGATTGTGCATAAGGGCAGTGAGGAATTAGGTCTTTGTTTGAGCTGCTATCACAAATACCACAAATTGGTTTTGGCTTAAATTATGGAACCCATCCTCATTCAGTTGGCCTTAACTAAAAATAACATCTTCAAGAGGTGCTGCTTAAAATGGGTTCACACCATTGTGGATTGAGGGCTGTGGATTAAGATTAAGAACATGTCTATATTGGGGTGTATAATTCAATATACCACAGATTGTAAGAGCCTCTACCCTGCCTCCTGGTGCACAGGTGGTTATCTGCCATTCTGTAGGTGCTTAAAGAATGCTCATGGACGCCAGATAACTGTTTATGATACCTGGTGACAGAATCCTTCCAGTCCCCATTAGTTTTATAGAGGTAGCCAGAGGACCTGAGACATTTGGGCATAAGTGGGCATGTAGGATGATCGTCTCCTTTTTATTAGCATAGAGATCAGCAAAGAATAGTATTTGTTGTCTTTGATGCAAGCCAACTTACATCCACTTATCCTCAGGGAAAGAAGAAAGAAGTCTCAATGTAAAGCAGAATTGTGAGATCTGAAGTGGATTGTCATTTTGACTGGAGCCCCAGAAGAGCATCGTCCCTACCTCCCATTACATTACTAGCAAACTGATAGATAGATGTGATAGAGGTGAGGGTATCCAACAGTGCCAGCAAATGTGCTCCTGCAAATAAGTGCAATGTCAAGCAGACATTGCTGCATGATCACAGATTCCCTCAGCCTTGGGAACAAGCCATAGTACAGTCTTCCTTGCAGCATTTCAGAATTGTGACTAGATTCCCAACCTGTATTATAGAATATGTTTTCTACTTTTTCCAGTGAAGTGAGGATTAAAGTCAGGAAAGCCACATTAAAAATAACTGAACTCAGGGAGCAGATGTGACTCAAGTGGTTGAGTGCCTGTTTCCCACATGGGAGGTCCCAGGTTCAGTCCCTGGTACCTCCTAAAAACAAAAGCAAACAACAAGCAAACAAATGAAAAAAACAACTCAGGGGAGCTGATGTGGCTCAGTGGTTGAGTGCCAGCTTCTCACATATGAAGTCCCAGGTTCAGTCCCTGGCCCTGGTACCTAAAAAAAAACCCTGAAAAAACCTGAAATCTTTACCCAATGGCTTTAGAAAAGGCCACACATGTTAAATCAGTAGGGACTTCAGAAATCACCCAGTTCAGACCCACTCAGTGAGAAAAGCCCATTCCGGCATCCCCTGCAAAGTCACCTGGGCTCTGAGAGAATGTCTTTTACCGCCACTGATCAGGAACTCACCGTTTTGCTAGGCAATTTATTTTATTGTTCAAGAGGAGTCACTGCTGTAACATCCTTTCTTTTCTCAACTAGAAACAAATGTAGTTCCACATTTGAACTCCTGGAAGTTTACTGTTTTGAAGACAGGAATCATGTCCATGATGAATTTCTTCACCAGCTTACATGCTCTAATGTTTCTGCACTATTTCATGAACTATGAACACTTTACATCTCAGGAAGTCTCCTCTCAGTGAATTTCCATTTGCCCATATCCCCAGTGGCATCAAGAACCTAATGCTCTTCCTGATGTGCTGTGATCAATGAAAGTACAATAGAGCTTTTTTTATTTGAGTACCCTACTTGTATTATTGCAGGTTAAGTTTGAGATCATTTTTTTTAAAGCATCAATTTCACCTAACTCATTGGGAACTTAAATTTCATAATTCACCTGACTTGTATAGTTTTTCCAATCTCTAGTAACAACTTTCAAAAGAGGAATAAATTGAAGTTGGCAACATTTGTTCCTCATGAACCCAAGATGGTTCTTAATAGTTACAGCTTTCTTTTGCAAGTGCCCGCAAACCACCCTTGCTATAAAATGTTTTAGAACGTTCTTGCAATTCCAAGTCTCCCACCATCCCTCTTTTTCAAAAGGGGTCAGGAATTACTGGTCTTCCATCCTTGGACACATTTTCTACTCTACTTAGATTTATGCACAGTGAGCCCATGTCCACAAGTAGAAATTATTTCCAAACTCCAGCGTTTTCTTCATATAAGCCTGAGGTCAACTTTACAAATTTATAAATTATCATTGTGGAATGGTAGATTTGGGTTTTCTCTCATGCTATTGGCTGCTCAGTTTTGGTCTTTTTGCTAGCTTGTTTACTTCCTGCCCCAAATCTCTACCATTAGAGTACCCAAGGACTTGTACTGGGCTCTCTACACTGTGCCTATGTAATTTCATCCACTTCTATGGCTTTCAATACTGTTTACATGTTCGTGTCTCCCAAATTCTTATCTCAATTATGATTTCTCTTGAAAGCTCCACATTCACCTGTTGAACGGAACTACATTTACCTGTTGAACGGGACTACTCGGATGTATTGGTCTCTCAGTCTTAACATGACCAAAACAATACTCAAGTTTCTCTGGTTCTCCCACCAAAACTTTTTCCTCCCTAACTCTTCCCTTTATCAGTAAATGGCAACACTGTCTGCCCAATCGCCCAACCTAGGAGTCACCCTTGACTCCTGTCTTTCTTTCACCTTCCCCCTACCCATTACAAATTGTAGTCTGGTTGGTTTTACTTCTACAATACAACTTGCCACTTCTTATCTTTCCATTGCTACCTTCATGGTCCAAGCTACCATCATCTCTTGGCAGGCCTATTTTAATAGTCCCCTTCACTGGTCTTCCACTTCTTTTCTCCTTCCAGATTATTTTCTGCTTAGCAGCCAGAATGATCTTTCAAACATGGGAGTCTGATCCTGTCACTCTCGTGCTGAAAACTCTCCAATGTTTTCCCACTGTGGTACCTTACCAGGACCTGTGTGATCAGAGCCTGGCCCCCACCTACCCTCCTCCTACTTCTCCCATGTGAGTATCTACACGCTAGCCACCTGTTCTCTCCTGGATCTCAGACATGCAGGGCTCCTTTTCATGTCAGAGCCTTTGTACTACCTGTTCATTTACCTGGAATTCTTCTCTCCCAAGTCTGTGCATGACTGGCTTCCTCTCACCATCCAGGTTGCTGTCAAGTATCATGGTCACATTTCTGGTATGATCCCTCTCTTTACCCTTACTTTACCCTGTTTTATATTCTCCTTAGCATGTAGTGTGATTTGTTTCCTTGTTTAATGAAATTGTCTGCAACTGGAATATGAACCTAAGAGGGGAGCCTTGCCTGTCTTGTTCACCATGATACTCCCAGTCCCTGGTACATAGTTTGCATGCAGTATTTATTTACTAAATGCATCAAGAGATCTGAACTTAGATGATCAGTTATTTTTCCATTTCATTGTCTTTTTGCAAAAACAATGGCCTTGTCTTTTTGGTTTGAAATGTATTGTGTTGACAAAGGAAAAAATAAAAGGGGACTGGGTAACTTTTCTGGTCCTCAGTTAATACTGGGCTATCCTTCTAAAACTGGGTGCTATCCTCCCTTTTTCATCTTGCTGTGGAACAAGCTTACAGCATTCCTTACATTGCTCTTAATATTCCCCATCACCCACCCCAAGACTCAGATTATCTTGGGGTCATAATTTTCTTTCACATTTCTCCTGGTTCCGAGGCTCCCTCTTTTCTTTTTTGAGTATGGTCTTTTACAGTCTGAGTTTATCAATAATTCGGATTTTTTTTTTAAAAAAAGCAAACAATACAAGGCAGTATATAATTAAGTCCCCAATTTTTGACCCAGCATTGCATTTTCTTACAAAGTACTTAATTATAGCCATGTCTTAGAGAACAGGCAGTGCCGTGGGCTTAGAGTTTTGAAAACAATTGAATATAATTGTCATTATTTGACCAGCATAACCAATATCCTGTACATACTGTGGTTATATGAGATGCAAAATTATTTTTAAAAACTCTAATAGAAAATATTGTCATGTTAATGAGTATGTAATTGTTGGCATCTTATCACAGTGCCTGGCACATATTTGAAGCCAAAGGGATGTTGATATCTTAACATCTGAATTTCAGTTATTAATTTTTAAATAAATGAAACATTATATATACACCCAAAAGTCCTCCCCTCATCCCTTGCCATTCCTTTCTTCAGTATAAATAACTATTATCCTTAAGCTAATAAAGATTTCAAAATATATTTGATTCTGAATATATCATATATATAATATATGTCTCTCTATCATCTACCTATCTGCCATTTACCTATTTGCAGTTATTTAAATGGTGTCATGTTGTCTGTATCCTTCTGTAATTTGTATGCCTTTGAAATATGTCTGTGTTCATACATTTGGCTTCAGTGCATTCAGTACAATATTCCAGTTCTCCACTGAGGGAAAATTATTCTTTCTTTCCTTTTTCTTTTATTTATTTTTTGCTATTGTGGGCAGACAAGAGAAAAACACAGGGCAGAGTATATCCTGAACATGTCCCACAATTTCTCCAGGCCACTTATCTAAAATTGGATGTGCTGGGTCCTAGACCATCTATAGACCATCTTCATCCTTAAATTTAGTGGATGTTACCAAAATGCTTTCCAAAATGGTCACCCCATATAATAATATGGAAGTGTTTCCTCTTCCCTACATTCGTCCTACAATTGGTGTTTTCAGATATTTGAATTTTTAAGCACGTATTGTTGCAATTTTTATTTTTGTTTTCTGTTTGTTTATGAGGTTGAAAGCAAATTTTCACATCTTGGCCAATCAGATATTTTCTTCTATGAATTTCCTTTTAATTTCATTGTTTATGTATTTATAAGATTAGTGGTCATGCTTTATTGTTTAAATGAACTCTTTACATATTCTGGATATTTGCTCTTTGGTGTTATATAAACTGCAGATATCTTCTACCAGATTGTGGCTTTTCTTTTCATTTTGCTTATGGTGTCTTGATCCTGAAATTACACATTTTAAAGTACTTCACTTCATTGTAGTTTTCCTTTAGGGTTTATATTTTTTGTATCAGATTTACAAAATCTCTTTTTTTTTTTTTTTTTTGAGAGTTAGAACTTTATGTTAAATGTTTAACCAACACTCTGATGATGGTGACATTTTCAGCAATATTTTATCGATTAAAAGAGTAATGTTTAACTACTTAATTAAACTTTGCTACTTTATAAATCATGTAACATAGTTTATTTTCTTTTTTTTTTATTATGGGTAAAAATCAAAATTCTCACAATACATACAAACATTTGCAAAATGATATATAAATATATATGCATATATGTGTATTTGCTTACAAAAATGTTATTTATATATATATATATACATATATTTTAAGAGGTGCTTAGATTACCTAAAATATTACACGGAACCCACTGGGATTCCCATGTTGCCCACCTCCCACACCTCCCACCACATCCAACACAAACATCTCCCACAGTGTGGCCCACCAACCTCAATGAACTTACACATCCTGGAGCCTTGCCACCAACCATAGACCACAGTTCACACTGTAGACCACACTCTCTCCCACTCAGTTCTGAATGGTGTGTGCTGATTTAAAATGGCCTACATCCATTGTCACAACAGTACTCAGGACAACCTCCAACTCCCAAAGAAGCCCCTGTATTTCAACTGCTCATCCCCTCCCTACCCAAAAACTGTCAAGTGGCCACTGGCTCCACCTCATTGTTATAATTTCTTGCATTGCAAGAATCACCATATGTGAGCAAGAGAATACCATCAAGTCCACTCTAGTCCATAGTTCTTCCCCTAGTCCAGAGGCGACTGGGATGGTGATGTCCACTCCAACTCCAAGTGAGAGAGGGCTTATATCCCATGGATATGGTGGGTGGGATGATCCTGCCTGCAGATGCAGGCCCTCTCCATTCCCTGGGATGGCCATTGCCCATCGTTGTCTCCTCACCAGGTGACTTGGATGAGTCCATTGAGCTGTAGGGTAGGAGTTGCAGCTCCACCTAGATTTCATGCACACCTGGCACATAGGTAGGCGGGAGGCTCCAGTCTCTGGAAGTATACCTAAGAAACTCCAGCATCACATGTAGGTTTGAATAGAAGGGACTGGTGAACCATGTGCAGGGAGGACTTATTTGAGTCTAATTCTGTCACTCTCAGGAGCACAGATTACAAAATAGAACCCACTGATAAGGCATCAGTCTCTGGGGCTATCCCCCCTTATATAAGACCAGGGTGTCTCCGGAGCTCTCAGGAACCCCACTGAGTGGGGTGATAGGCACTTAGATGTTCTATGAGCTCCTACTGAGGTGTGCGTAAGAGTTACCTCTGGGATGACCTCCCGACTCTCTTTGAAGTCTCTTAGCCACTTGAACTCATTTGTCTTTACCATTTCCCCCTTTTATTCAAGGTCTTTTTCCAGTTGTGTTGCCAGTTGGCACTTGGGAAAAGTTTTCAATTAGCAATAATCGTGCCTCGGATAAACCTCATTGGCTACGATACTGCCACTGCACAAAGCTGCCAGTTGGCACTTGGTATTAATCCCTCGTTGCCAGGGAGGCTCATCCCCGGGAGTCATGTCCCACGTTGGGGGGAAGGTAATGCAATCATATGCTGAGTTTGGCTTAGAGAGAGGCCACATTTGAGCAACAAGGAGGCTCTCAGGTGGCAACCCTTAGGCACCCCACAACTGCAGGCTAAGTCTCATTTACAAGAGCAAAGACTCACAAGGGTAGTCATCAATTAAAAAAAAAAAAAACAAAAAACAAAAAACATCAGTGGGTCATCCAATTTTGACAGGCACTGTCCCTACACTCAGAGGACTATTGCTGCTCCCTTGGAGATTGTGGCAGAGCTCTCCAGGCTAGGAATTCAGATTCCCTCATTTATTGTGTGATTATCCACCCATCGTGACCATGCCCCATCCCCGATCCTTTGAATGATTTTGTATATCTTTCATGTATATTCGGTTGAACCAATCCCCACGAAACCCCCCCCAGACACCCTCCCCCCAATAATCCCCCGCAGTACCCATTGTAACCCTTCTGTGATCCAAATCCTCCATGAACATTTAGTCCATAAAATAATCAAATACACTTACTAGGAAAAAGAAACAAGTGTGATAAGCTTATATGCAAGAAACAAACATAAGGAAACTCGGGGAAAAAAAAAAAAAAAAAGAGAGAGAAGGAAAAAAAAAACAAATAATCAAACAAAGAACAAAACAAAATAAAATATAATTAGTGGATTGGGACATTCAAAAAATGGGCAAAAAAGCAAAGGAAATGCCTTTAAAATATATATATATATATATTCATTTTTATTTCCTTTCTCTCTTCTTTTTTCCCTTTTTTCCTTCCCTCTATCACTGTGTTATCAGATGTCTGGTGTGCCATGACACCTTCCTCCTCTCAATCCCCATTGTCTCCCAATTTTTCATTTAATTTTCAAAGAAGTTTTAGGTCACAGCAAAGTCACACACGGAGTGCCGGAGACTCCCAGATACCAAACCACCACCCCTTACCCACCCCATATTAACTCCCCCTCCTTTTTTTTTTTTGGTTGTTAGCATTGTTATAACTGTTATGCAGATAGCAAAATATAGCAACTAAACATTGTCAGTGATTTACAGTATAGTTTACAATTTAGATGATACAGTTTAATAATTTTGATGATATTTACCATGTCCTGTGTCCATTACTGAAAGGTAATGAAAAACCTTCCCCATGACCACCAAACAACCCATTAGATCTTGACTGTTCCCTTCTCCCCAGCCCCCCAGGGCCCATGATACCCCCCTCTCCTAACCCATGGAATGTCAAGATTCACAGTTACATGCCCTGGGGATTTGAACCAGCACTTCCTAATCCACCCACCCCCCAGTGCTGTACCACCAAACCCAGGAACACCACCACTCATCTGCCCCATCCCCCAACATGCAACCACACTCTATCCCTTTACCATAGATTATGTCCATATGGGAGATGGCTCAAAGCCTGCTCTTCTCTTACTCTCCTTTGTTAACCTATCTTTCAGACAATGGTTCTCAGAGACTGCTCACTTTCCTCAGTTCAGATCAGTGAGGTCATATACTGTTCATCCTTCAGTGCCTGGCTTGCTTCACTCAACATAAGGTCTTCAAGATTCATCCACGTTATTCCATGTGTTAGCACTTTGTTCCTTCTTACCGCTGAGTAATATTCCATTGTATGTATGTGCCACATTTTGCTTATCCATTCGTCTGTTGATGGGCACCGGGGCTGATTCCAACTTTTGGCAATGGTGAACAATGCCGCTATAAACATTGGTGTGCATATATCTGTTTGTATTTTTGTTTTCAGTTCTTCTGGGTATATACCCAGCAGTGGAATTGCTGGATCATACGGAAGATCTATTGCTAGTTTTCTGAGGAACCGCCAAACTGTCCTCCACAGTGGCTGGACCATACCACAGTCCCACCAGCAGTGGATGAGGGTTCCTATTCCTCCACATCCTCTCCAACATTTAGTGTCTCCTGTTTTTTTAATAGCTGCCATTCTGATGGGTGTAAGATGGTATCTCATTGTAGTTTTGATTTGCATTTCCCTGATAGCAAGTGATGTTGAGCATTTTTTCATGTGCTTTTTAGCCATTTGTATTTCTTCCTTGGAGAAGTGTCTTTTCAGGTCACTTGCCCATTTTTTATATGGGTTGTTTGTCCTTTTATTTTCGAGGTGAAGGATTTCTTTATATATGCAGGATATTAGGCTCCTATCAGATATATGGTTGCCGAATATTTTTTCCCATTGGGTAGGTTGCCTTTTTATTTTCTTAATAACATCCTTAGAGGTGCAGAAGTTTTTAATTTTGAGGAGATCCCATTTATCAATTTTTTCTCTTGCTGCTCGTGCTTTGGCTGTGAAGTTCATGAAACCATTTCCTATTACAAGGTCCTGTAGATGCTTCCCTACATTATCTTCCAAGGTTTTTATGGTTTTGGCTCTTATATTTAGATCTTTGATCCATCTTGAGTTGATTTTTGTATAAGGTGTGAGATGGTATTCTTCTCTCATTCTTTTGGATATGGATATCCAGTTCTCCAAGCACCACTTGTTAAAGAGGCCACTCTCTCCCAGCTGAGTGGGTTTCATGGCCTTGTCAAATATCAGATGACTGTATATGCGAGGATCTATATCAGAACTCTCAATCCGGTTCCATTGGTCAGTAGGTCTATCCTTGTGCCAATACCATGCAGTTTTGATCACTGTAGCTTTGTAGTATGTTTTAAAGTCAGGTAATGTGATACCTCCAACTTCATTTTTCTTTTTCAATATATCTTTGGCAATTCGGGGCCTCTTGCCTCTCCAAATATATTTTGTGGTTAGTTTTTCCAGTTCCTTAAAAAATATAGTGTTGACTTTTATTGGGATTGCATTAAATCTGTAGATTAGTTTGGGTAGGATAGACATCTTGATGATGTTTAGTCTTCCCATCCATGAACAGGGAATATTTTTCCATTTATTTAAGTCTTCTTTGATTTCCTTTAACAGTGTTGTGTAGTTTTCTGTATATAAGTCCTTTACATCTTTAGTTAAATTTATTCCTAGGTATTTGAATCTTTTGTTTACTATTGTAAATGGTATTTTTTTCCTGATTTCCTCCTCAGTTTGCTGGTTATTGGTGTATAGAAATGCTACTGATTTTTGAGCATTGATCTTATAGCCTGCAACATTACTGAACTCCTTTATAAGTTCTAGAAGCCTTGTTGTCGATTTCTCAGGGCTTTCTATGTATAGGATCATGTCATCTGCAAATAATGAAATTTTTACTTCTTCTTTTCCAATCTGGATGCCTTTTATGTCCTTTTCTTGTCTCAGTGCTCGTGCAAGTACTTCTAAGACAATGTTAAATAGGAGTGGTGATAGTGGGCATCCTTGTCTTGTTCCCGATCTCAGAGGGAAGGCTTTTAGGATTTCACCGTTGAAAATGATGTTAGCTTTGGGTTTTTCATATATACCCTTTATCATTTTCAGAAAGTTTCCATCTATTCCTATCTTTTGTAGTGTTTTTATGAGGAAAGAGTGCTGTATTTTGTCGAATGCTTTTTCTGCATCTATAGAGATGATCATGTGATTTTTTTCTTTCAGTTTGTTTATGTGGTATATTACATTGATTGATTTTCTTATATTGAACCATCCTTGCATACCTGGGATGAAACCCACTTGGTCATGGTGTATAATCCTTTTGATATGTTGTTGAATGCGATTAGCAAGTATTTTGTTAAGGTTTTAGCATCTAGGTTCATTAGAGAAATTGGTCTGTAATTTTCCTTTCTTGTGGCATCTTTATTTGGTTTTGGTATTAGGGTAATGTTGGCATGATAGAATGAGTTAGGTAGTATTCCTTCTACTTCTATTTTTTGGAAGAGCTTAAGTAGAATTGGTGTTAGCTCTTTCCGGAATGTTTGGTAGAATTCAGCTGTGAAGCCATCTGGTCCTGGACTCTTCTTAGTTGGGAGGTTTTTAATGACTGAGTCTATCTCTTTACTTGTAATTGGGCTGTTGAGTTCATCTATTTCTTCTTTCATCAATGTCGGCTGTTTGTGGGTTTCTAGAAACTTGTCCATTTCCTCTAAATTGTCATTCTTGTTGGCATATAATTTTTCAAAGTATCCTCTTATGATACTCTTTATTTCTGTGGGGTCAGTAGTGATATCAGCTTGCTCATTCCTTATTTTATGTATTTGCATCTGTTCTCTCTTTTTCTTTGTTAGTCTGGCTAAGGGTTTGTCAATTTTGTTGATATTCTCGAAGAACCAGCTTTTGGTTTTGTTTATTGTTTCCAGTGCTTTCTTATTCTCTATTTCATTTAGTTCTGCTCTAATCTTGGTTATTTCCTGTTTTCTACTTCCTTTAGGTTTAGTTTGTTGTTGTTTTTCCAATTCCTCCAAGTGTGCAGTTAGGTCTTCAATTTTAGCTCTTTCTTCTTTTTTAATATATGAATTTATGGCTATGAACTTCCCTCTCAGGATTGCTTTCGCTGCATCCCATAGGTTTTGATATGTTGTGTTGTTGTTTTCATTAGTTTCAAGGTAGTTACTGATTTCTTTTGAAATTTCCTCTTTGACCCACTGTTTGTCTAAGAGTGTGTTGTTTAACTTCCATATCCTTGTGCCTAACCTGTTTCTCTGGCCCTTATTGATTTCCAACTTCATTCCGTTGTGGTCAGAGAAATTACTTTGTATAATCTCAATCTTTCTGAATTCATTGAGTGTTGTTTTGGGGCCTAGCATGTGGTCTATTTTGGAGTATGTTCCATGTGCACTGGAGAAGAATGTAAATCCCGCTGTATTTGGGTGTAGTGTTCTGTATATGTCTATTAAGTCCAAATCTTCTAATGTATTGTTGAGTGCCTTCGTTTCTTTATTGATTCTCTGCCTAGATGTTCTGTCTAATGATGATAGTGGTGTGTTGAAGTCCCCTGCTATAATTGTAGAGGAATTTATTTCTCCTCTTAGTTTTTACAGAGTTTGCCGCACGTATTTTGAGGCACCTCGATAAGGTGCGTAAATCAAAATCTCTTTCTACACCAATAGAATAAAGAGCTGATTTATCTTTCCTTTTATGGTTAGCCAGTCATTCTGCACCACTTAATGAATGGCTAATTCTTTCCACATATTTGAAATTCCACTTTTGCAACTATTCCAAGTTCCCATATATGTGGTTCTGTTACTAGTTTCTGTTATATTCCAGTAATAGGGCTGTTTCAGTAACTAGAGCTTGGCAGCAAGTCTTTATGTCTGAAAAATATGAATACTCCTTATATTCTTTCTCAACATTGTCTTGGCTTTCTTCTGCCATAAAGTGTTAGGATCAGCTTGTCCAGTTCTGAAGGAAATCCCTGTTAAAATATTGATTGGGACTGTGAGGTATTTATTGGCAATATTGAGTGTTCTGTTCTATAAATATGGTAGCACTCTCTATTTATTTTAGACCTTTATTTTATGTCCTTCAATTAATTTTTGTAGTCTTCCTAAATATCTTACATATATTTTATTGAATTTATTTCTTGATACTTAATTTCCATTGTAATGTAAACTCATATTAAAAAAAAAAACAGAAAAACATTTTATAATTGTGGCTAAGTGCATGTATGCACAGATTTATTATAACTTAACAGCCAATTATTCTTTTATTCTCATATTATGACCTTCATATTTTTATGTAATATATTCTGACTTATAGTCAATTTTGTCTGATATTAATATAATTAAGCCAACTTTTATTCGATTAATATTTGTCTGGTATTTCATTTTATATTATTTTACTTTCAGATTTTATTTGTATATATTTTAGATGTCTTCCTTGTAAACAGCATGTGGTTAAATTTTATGTTTATTAAAATCAGAACTGTGAGTCTCTTTTAGTGGACAAATTTAATCCATTCACCTTCACTTCAGTTACTGTTGTAGTTGAATTAGCATGCTTTCTAGTCATTCATTTATATTATTGAGGTATAATTTACATGGAGTAAAATGCATAAATACAGTTTGATGAGTTTTAACAAATATATACTTTAATCCATACTCCAGTTGAGATATAGAACATTTCCATAACCCAAGGAAGTTTCTCCATGCTTCTGCAAGGACAATCCTTCCCTACCCAGAGGTAACCACTGTTCTGATTCTATTACATAGATTAGTTTTATCTGTTCTCCAACTTCATATCAGTGGAATCCTACATTATGTACTCTTTTTTTGTCTGTTTCTTTTGCAAAACACAGACTTTTAAATATCCATATCGTTGCATGAATCAGTGAAATAATTTATACTGCTAAGCAGTATTTCACTCTATACATATACTACAGTTTGTTCTTCCATTCTATTGTTGATGGACAGTAGAGTTATTTCCAGTGGTTGAATTTTATGAATGAAAACTCTGATGATTTGTGTACAAGGAATTTTGTGGACATATATTTTTATTTCTCTTGGGTAAATGTCTAGGAGTAGAATTTCTGGGTTTAATGATAAGAGGATGAGCACCTTTATAAGAAACTACCAATGGTTTCCAAAGTTATTGCATCATTTTTACATTGCCATCAGCAGTTCCAGTTGTGCCATATTATTGTCAACAGAAGCTGTTTCCAAGTTTTTAAATTTAGGTATTTTGGAGAGGTAGTATATCTGATTATGGTTTTAATTTGTTTTTCTTTACTGACTTATGATATTGAGCATTCTTCTATGTGCTTATTGTTCATTTGTATATCTCCTTTTGTATACCATATATTTAAGTGTTTTGATCATTTTTTATTGGATTGTAAACCTTATTATTGAACTTTATGGGTCTGTTATATGTTTTGGATACAAATACTTTGATAGACATATGTATTGTGAATATTTTCTCCCACTACGTAGCTTATCTTTAAATTTTCTGACTTTTGAAGAGCAGGTGTTTTTAATTTTGATGAACTCTGGTTTATCTCCCATAATTAATACTTCTTTTATCCCATCAAAAAGTCTCTTCCTACCCCAAACTTGCAAAAATTGTTTCCTAGAAGTTTTATACTTTCAATTACATTTAGGTCTATGAACCACTTTGCATTAATTATTGTTTATGGTATGGTGTTGAGGTTGATGTACACTTTTAAAAAAGAAAGATATCCAGTTTTCCAGCACCACTTATTGAAAAGACCATCATTTACCCTTTCATTTATCTTGGCCCCTTTGTCATAAATCAGTGGACCATATATATGTATGTATATCTATTTCTGTTCTATATATCTTACTTAGTCTTTATTTCTCTGACTCAATAGTAAGTCTTGAAATCAGGCAGTATAAACCCTCTGACTTTGCTCCTCTTTATCCAGTCATTTTGGCCATTCTTTTAAATTTTAGGATCAACTCATCTATTTTTTCAAAAAATCGACTGGGATTTATATTGTGATTGCACTGAATCAAGATAAATTTGGGGGAGAAGTGATATCTTACTTCAATCCATGAACATGGTGTATCTCTCCATTTAGTTAGATCTTACAATTTTGTGAGCTACATTTTCTGATTTTCAGTGTACCAGTTTTGCTCATCAAAACATTTTGCATTTTATAAATAGGTGTTATTTTTCCTCTTTAAAAATAACCTTTTACTTTTAGAGTAGTATTAGATTTACAGAATAGTTTGAAGGATAGTATAGAGATTTACTGTACACTCCTGACCCATTTTCCCATTTATTAACATCTTATATTACTGTTGTACATTTGTCACAACTAAGAAACCAGCATTAATACAGTACTATTAACTAAACTCCAGACTGTTCACATTTCACAAGTTTTTCCACTAATGTCCTTTTTCAGTTCTAGAATCCCATCCAAGATACCACATTACATTTAATCATTATGTCTCCCTGGTCTTTTCTGGTTGGTGACAGTTTCATAAACTTTCATTGTTTTTATAATCTTGACAGTTTTGAGGAGTACTGATCAGGAATTTTGTACAATATCCTTCAATTGGGATTTCTTTGATGTTTTTCTCATGATTAAATTGGTTGTAGGTTTTAGGGAGAAAGACCACAGAGGTAGGTAAACCTTTTTCTTTTTGATCTTGTCAGAGTTGGAACTGGGAGGGGGTTGGGTTGTAGTTTGAAATATTTTGTTTCATCTTTGAATTCAATTCCAGCAGGATCCTTAAATCCTCTTTTCTTGCTTCTCCTATAATGGTGCTTTCCTGGGGGTGTGGAAGGGAGGTGAGAATTGTTGGGATGAGTGATTTATTTTCGCATTTGGGACTCAGTCTCTCTGGTCCATGCTTTCATCAAAGGCATGGCAGATTTCTTCTCACCCACACAAATTATTTCTGTCTAGGCTTGATGCCCACTCCTTTAACAATCCATACCCAAAACAAAGCTGTCTCTCTGCTCACCTGTCAAGGCCTCTTTTCTATGTTATTCAGTTATTCAAGGCTTCCATTGCTCTTTTTTTTTTTCTATTTTTAATAGTTTTTTTTTTTTTGATTTTTGCATTTTTAATGACTTAAAAATATATCTAAAACCGCAGCTTCTGGAAGAACCACTTGTTTTTGCCTGTCTTGTACCTCTCCTCGAACTTGACCTTGGCCTCGCGCCGGGCCTTGCACTTAAGAGCAGGATCTCTGAAAACATCCTTGTTGACAACGGTTTTTAACAGTTTTATCGAGATATATTCACATATCATACAATCCATCCAAAACATACAGTCAGTGGTTTTTAGTATAGTCACAGTGTTGTGCATTCATCACCACAGAAAATTTTAGACTCCAAAAACGAAAACCCTACACCCCTTAGCAATCACCTCTTAATCCCTCTATCATTCCCCAGCCCTACATAATCATTAATCTAATTCCTTCTTCATAAATTGATTGATATTTTCATTTTATATGAATGGAATCATACAATATGTAGTACTTTATGTCTGGTTTCTTTTGCTTAGCATAATGTTTTTATTTTTATTTTTTTCACCTGACATTAACATCTTGTATCATTAACATACGTTTTTTCAGTTTCAAAGAAAAACAGTCATATATGCAATATTACCCATATTCATTTTTTATATGAGGTTTCACTATGCTACACAGTCCCATGTTACATTTTTTAGCTTTCCTTCTAGTAAAATACATGATGACCTTAGATTTTCCCTTTCAACCATGGTCATACCCATATAATAGCACTGCCAGTTACAAACACTGTGATGTGCTTTCACCATTTGTATTCATTTCCAAAGATTTACCAACAACCTTTTTACCGATCCTGTACAGATTAACCCTCAGCCTTCTATTGTCTACCATAATTCTATTTTCTGGTGACCTATATTGAGTTTTCATAAAATATTTAGTTCATAATAGCATAATTATACAGTATTTGTCCTTGCTTTACTCAACATAATGTCCTCCAAGTTTATCCATGTTTTCATATGCTTCACAACTTCATTTCTTCTTATAGCTGCCTAATATTCCATCATTTCATGGCTCTTTACTGGCCCCTTAGAATACATGGCTTTTATTTTGTCTGTTGCTTTCTTTCTTTTTTAGCTTTATTTTTAAAGAAGTTTTAGATTACAGAAAAGTTACATCGAAAATATAGGAGATTCCCATATATCCCATTCCCCACCCCCCTCACATTTCCCACCATTAAGAACAACTTTCATTAGTGTGGTACATTCATTACAATTGATGAACAATATTGAAACATTGTTAGTAACAGTGGTCTATAGTTTACATTATGGTTTACACTTTGCACCATACAATTTTATAGGCTTTGACAGAATGTATAACGGCCTGTATCCGTCATTGTAAAATCATGCAGAACAATTTCAATGCCCTAAAAATGCCCTATTTCCACCTATTCTTCCCTCCCCCTCCCCTTAGAACCTCTGGTAACCACTACCTTTATGTCATTGTTACAAGTTCTTCTGTTACTACAATAATAAATCTTGGTGTTTTCTTGTTGAGAAACAAGAGAAATGGTTTGTCATTGCTTCCTATGTCCTAACTAGATGTAAGTTTAGTTGGGCTTTTTTTTTTTCTATAGAAATTTATTTATTTATTATATATATATATATATATATATTTTAAGGTGCTTAGATTACCTAAATATTACACAGAAATTACAGGGATTCCCATGTTCCCCACCTCCCACACCTCCCACAACATCCCACACAAACATCCTTCATCAGTGTGGCATAGCACCTGCAATGGATATACACATCCTGGGGCCTTGCCACCAAGCATAGACCACAGTTCACATCGTAGACCACACTCTCTCCCACACAGTTCTGCATGGTATATGCTGATGTAAAATGGCCTACATCTGTCGCTGCAATGCCACTCAGGACAACCCCCAAGTTCCGAAAAAGCCCCTGTATTTCAACTGCCCTTCTCCTCCCTGCCCCGAAAGTGACCAGTGGCCACTGGCTTCACCTCACTGTTATAATTTCTTCCATTGCTTGAATCACAATATGTCTACAACAGAATACCATTAAGTCCACTCTAGTCCATAGCTCTTCCCCCAATCCTGAGGGGACTGGGATGGTGATGTCCACTCCATCTCCAAGTGAGAGTGGGCTTATATCCCATGGATACTGTGGATGGGATTATCCTGCCTGCAGCTGCAGGCCCTCTCCATTCCCTGGGATGGCTGTTGCCCATCATCGTCTCCTTGCTAGGTGACTTGCATGAGTCCATTGAGCTGTAGGGTAGGAGTTGCAGCTCCACTGAGATTCCAGGCACAGCTGGCACATAGGTAGGCCAGAGGCTCCAGTCTCTGGAAGTATACCTAAAAACTCCAGCATCACACATAGGTTTGATGGACGATGTGCAGGGAGGACTTATTTGAGTCCAACTCTGTCACTCTCAGGAGCACAGATTCCAAAGTATAGCCCACTGATAAGGCATCAATCTCTGGAGCTATCCCTCCTTATATAGGACCTGGATGTCTCCAGAGCCTCAGGAGCCCCTCTGTGTGGGGTGATATCCACTTTGGTGTTCTATGAGATCCTACTGAGGTGTGTGTAAGCGTTACCTCTGGGATGACCTCCCGGCTCTCTTTGAAGTCTCTTAGCCACATGAACACATTTGTCTTTACCTTTTCCCCCTTTTATTCAAGGTTTTTTTCCAGTCGTGTTTCCAGTTGGCACTTGGTATTAATCTCTCGTTGCCATTTGTTTAGTATTAACCCCTCGTTGTTTATTTGTTATGAAATTTTCCTCCTTCCTTCTGTTGAATTCTTTGATTTATTTTCTTTGTACTTTTTCTTTTATCCCTTCATTGGTTTGCAAGTTATATATTTCTTTCATACTTTTTAAAAAGTGAGCCATATAATTTTAATATGAATGCTTACCTTAAATTTGAAATATATGTAATGTTTTAATTCTCATCATCCCCTTTAACTATATGTTGTAATGTCATGTTTTGTCTCACCTTTTTCTACAAAATTAGTAATTAATATTAATATTTATGCACTCAGGTCTTGGCTTTGATTTTCCCAATTTGTTCACCACTCACTATCTCCTATAAGGTTTAAATTTCTTCTCTTTGTGATCCATTCTTTGTTAGTTCTTTTAGCAATAGTCTCTAGGTGGTAAATTCTTGCATGCTTTCTGTGAAACTATTTTTTGCCCTTTGCTTTTCTTGAATGGTAATTTACTTGAGGAGAAAATTCTAGGCTTACTATTTATTTTTGCTCATTATTTTTAGTATATTATTCAATTTTCTTCTGGCCTATCCTGTCGTTTTTGAGAAGTTTGCTGCTAGTTAAAATGCCATCTTTGGTTGTTGCTCTCTGCCGACTTGCTTCTGAGATATTTCTCTTTGTCTTTGGCATACTGTAGTTTTAATATGAGGTATCTAGATATGGATTAATTTTTATTTAAGTGTTTAATGTTTGCCTAGTATTTCAGTGCATTATTTATTAACTGGGCTCATGTTGATAGACATTTAGATTTCTTCTATTCTTTTATTATATCAAAAGTGCTTCAGTGAACATCCTGGTACAGCATCCTTGTAACCTGAATAAATGCTGTATGTTTTATGATGTAAATGCCATAATTTTATGATGTATTTCAATATCTGGTTGTTTGATAAATCCCTGCCATAGCATTAATCTTCCTTTTTAAAAATATCTTCTTTGTGATTTTCACTGATTATTCTTCAGATTAACTTTAGAACAATTTGATCAAGTTCCAAAATAATGAGACGGTATTTATTTTAAAGACTTCTTTTAAAGAAAATGTCTTCCTATCCAAGGGTTTCCATGGTAAATCTCTTAATTCGTCTTCTTTTCATACCCCAGCACACTTTTATAGTTTTATTTGGATAGTCCTGAATATGTCTTGTTTTATATTTCTGGGTGTTTTGTGTTTTTAAGGTATTTTTTTTAATCTGATATTTTCCTAGTATGTTTCTACTAGTATATTGCATAAAACTTAATTTATTTTAGTGTACTTATTTTGATCTGGTAACTTATTTAATTCTCTTCCTGGTTCTATTAGTTTGTGTGTGTGTGTGTGTGTGTGTGTGTTTAACTGTTTCCCTTTGATTTTCCAGATTGAAAAAGAATATAACCTGTAAAAATTTGTAGCTATGCTCTTTGTTTCTGATACTTTTACTCTTTATTAAATATTATCCAATTTCTCTGGCTATATCATAGAGAATATTAAATAATAGTAATGATATCACTATCTTAATTTAATTGGGAATTAGAGCATTGCTACCAAGAACACAGTGCTGCTGGTTGGGTTAAGACATTTTAAAAACCCTCAAACATATTAAGAAAGTAACCTGCTTCTTTTTTAGAATCTTTCTAAAATTGAGAAAAGGCTCTATAATTTTATTAAATGCTTTTTAAATTGTAAAATGTCATACATATAAAAAATTTCTAAAATGTGTTTCTACTGTTAAAAGAGGAATGATAAAATGACCCCTAAGTACCTAGCACCCAGGTAAATAAATGAAATATTTCCAGTATTTTCCAGGCCCTCTGTAGGTACCTCCCTGATTGCGTCTTGTTTCCACTTCCACCAAAGGTAACTGATATTCAGAGTTTTGAATTTCTCATTCCCTTACTTTTCTTTATGGTTGTGCCACTATTTACATATCCCTAAATAATGGATCCGTTAATTTGCCTGAATTTGTACTTGATGTAAATGGATTATGCCATTCGTGTCCTTTTGTAACTTGCTTTTTCGCACATTGCTCTTGCAGTTCATCCATGTTAATACATGCAGCTCTAGTTTATTCATTTTAATATACTATATATGGTATATATTATCCATTGTAGAAATGAAGCACAACTTATCTGTCCATTCTATTGTTGGACATTTGGGTTGTCTCCAGTTTTTCAATTTTTTGAACAATCTTGCCATATCATTTTTATATATATTCCCTGGCACACATTTGCAAGAGTTTTCTTTCCAGTGATGGGAATTTCTGGGTCTTGTGAGTTGTGCACACTCAACTTTACTGAGTAATACCAAGCTGTTTCAGACAGTGGCTGTACCAATTCATATTCCCATCAGTATGATAATGAGAACTCCCAGTGCTCCTCATCTGTGCCTATTTGTATGGTCCAACTTTAATTATGGCCAGTCCAAAATTATATCTCAAAGTGGCTTTAATTCACACTTATGTAATTACAAATTGAGATTGATCAACTTTTAAAATGTTTATGTTCTGTGTATTTCCTTCTGCCTGTTTATGAGTTTTTTTCTATTGAGTTATGAATTTTTATTACTGATTTATAAGAATCCCTTATCTCTTCTTGATACTAATCCTTTGTTGGTTATATGTTGCTAAAATCTTCTCCCAGTTTGTGATTTTTCATGAAAGAAGTTCTCAATTTTAAAGTTGTCAAAATTTTCGGTCTTTTCCTTTATGGTGTGTGCTTATTGTGTCATTTAAAGAATGCTTGACTTCCTGAATTAATTAAGTTATTCTCCTATATTGAGTTCTAAAAATATTTATAGATGGAATACTTTTCAACGTTTTGCTGTTCAGGGTCTTGTTTGTGGTAGTTTTGTGATAGATGCCCCAAATGGATTGAAGTTTATGGAAAGTCTGCTTTGCATTTACTAAGATTATCATGGTTTTTTTTCCTTTTTTGTTAATTCGGTGAATTTTATTTCTTGGACAAACTCAGTTTGGTAATGGTGCTTTACTGTTTTTATACATTTCTGAATTTGGTTGGCCAGTGATTGGTTTACATTTTTAAATTTATTCTTGTGGGTGAAATGGGCCTGTTGTACTATCTTTGTTTTGTTTGGGATCAAGGTTAGGTTGGCCTAATAAAACAAATTCTTTGGAAGAGTTTGTGTAAATTTGGAATTATCTGTTCCTATCTGTTTGGTAAAACATGCCTGTAAAGCCATGTGGTCCAACATTTTCTTTTTTCTTTTTTTTCTTTTTTTAACATTTTAAGCTATTGATATGATTTTTAAAAGAGTTAATGGATTATTCCTACTTTTCTTTCTTATGTCAATTTTGGTAGATTGTGTTTTTCTGGAAACTTATCCATTTACTCAAAATTTATAACTTTATTGGCATGAAGTTGCCCATAATGACCTCTTATTAATTATTAAACTCTGTAACATCTGTAGCCCTATTTATTTGTGCATTAGCTCTGTTTTTATTGATTAATCTTGGACAATAATGTTCTGTTTATTAGTCTTTTCAAATACCAACTTCTAGGTTTGTTGATCTTCACTCTTATGTGTTTCCTATTTTATTATTATTTGCTTTTAAACTTTATTTTATATTTCCTTCTATAGTTTTTGTTTTTATTCTGATATTTTCCTTCCTGTATCTGCCAGTTGGATACTTGATTCATTGATTTTGAGCCTTTCTTATTTTTCTAATGATGCATTGAAAGCTATACTTCCCCTGTAAATACTGCTTTGGCTGCCTCCCAAAATTTTAAATATTTTTCTTATTTCCATTATTATTTCTTATTTGACCCATTAGTTGTTTGTTTTTAATTTTCAAATATATGCAGTTTTTCAATTTGTATTTTTTTCATATTTCCTAACTTAAGTGTATTTTTCTAGAGAACTTTGAATCTAGCTTTATGTCCTCACACATGGCCAGTTTTTATAAGTGTGTTATGTGGGCTTGAAAAGTTGTATATTCTCTGGTTGCCGTAGTCAATGCTTTATGTATTCTATTAAATCAGGATTGTTAGTTATGTTATTCAGTTTTTAATGATATCTCAGTCTGCTTGATCTATCAAATATTGAGAGAGATGTATAAAAAATTTTGTTATATTGGTGGATTTTCACCCTTCTCCTTGCAGATGTTAATTTTTGCTGTATATAGTTTGAGACAATGTCTGTTATATATAGAATAATTGGACATTTTAAAATCTGTTGTAGTCAGGTACTTTTTGCCTTTTATCTGGAAAGATAAATCCATTTATATTTGTTGTGAATGCTGATACATTTAAATTTATTTCTACTATCTTATTATGTAATTTTGCTTTGCCCTACTTCCTCTGATTCTTTCTTCTCTTTTGCCATCTTTTGGATTCTTTTTTTTCTTTATCCCAGTTTTCACTGCTACTTCTTTGGTGGATGTGTGTTCCATCCTTATCTTTTAGTCATTACACTAGCATACTTGCTTAACAAAGTCTAAAATTAATTTAAATATTTTCTATCCTCCCAAATAATCCTCAAACATTAGGATGCTCACTCCCTGATCACCTTTCCCCAACTATTATTAGTCATTATTTTTTTATTAGCTGGGCATTCTTTTTCTCATAGAACCCAGTATTTTTGTTTTGGCTAATATTTTTGCTTTGTCATCCCTTTTAACATTTTTTTTTAAATCATGATTTTATACAATTGATGTTTAGATTAAACCACATATTCACAAATGTCTTGTTCATTCTTCCTTCTTATATCAGATTTTCATTTGGTATAATTTTTCTTCTGCCACTACTATATCGTTTAGAATTTCATTTTAAGGATTTTTTGCAGGTTATTATTTTGTGGATAAGTACTCTCAGTTTCTGTTTTTGTGGAGACATTTTTATTTTACCAAACTTATTGAAAGAGTTTCATTGGGTCTAGATCTCTAGGTTGACAGCAATATTTCTTGGCTCACAAAAGATATTCCACTCCTTTTGGCCACCTTTGTGGCCAAGCAGACAGCAGTCATTTGAAAGGCTGTTTCTTGTAGGGTAATCTGTGTTTTATCACTGGCTGCTTTTTAACATCTTTTTGTTTTCTTTGATTTTCTGCAGTGTGTGCCACTATGATGTAGCTATGGTAAATCCTAAATCTGAAAATTATTTCTTTGACTAGCTCTTTGAATACTATCTCTTTGAATAGTGTGTCTTCCCATTCTTTCATCACCTTGCATAAACTTGATTAGATATGTGTTAAACCTTCTCGTTATATCTCCTGTATTTCTTAATGAATATTTTCCATTCCTTTATCTTTTGATTGTATTTGAAATACTTTCCTTGGATCTGTGTTCCATTTTATTAATTTCCTCTTTGGCTCTGAGATTCTTGCCCAAAAGTGGCCACATACTGCCACCTTTAATTGTTGAGTAATATATCTCCATTGGAGGAATCTTAAGCCTTACTCTCTAAAATCCCTTAATTATTTAGATGAAGATTAGCATCTTTTCAGTTTTAGACCTCGAGACAATGGGTTTACTAAGAGATGTGTAGACTCTGCTTGGTAATACAATATGACATCAGTATATCACATGACATGCCATTTCATGCTTGCCCTACTTTTCTAAGGCACTCAAGTATTTCCGACCAACTCTGGTAGATAATGCCAAGAGCCCAGGCAAGTTTCTGCCAATATATGTACCCATAATTTTTGGCCACATCAGAGGATGAAAACAGCAATTACAGGCCCCATGCTTACAGAAAAGAATATAATTTTATTATAATATTGATAACAATTCTACATTCCACCCGATTTGACCACCAGAAAATAATTTACCCCCATTGGATAAAGATAAGCCTGTCTGGCCCAGCAGGTGTGTTAATCTCTCAGTTCCTTCTTCCTGTCCATTGTTTTCAGACACTGGAGGACTTCTTCTTCAGGCTGCCCCCCTTGGTATGGTCCCCTTTTGATGCTGAGTATTTATCAGAACCTACTAAAATGAGTGGTTTATGCTACCATGAAATTTGTAGACCAAGCAGATTATCCTAAATGATTTGCTAGTTTGTGTCTTAACTGCCATAAAAGACATAAAGCAGGAGTAAAGTATTGCCGATCCTTTCCCCATTTTTCTTCTTTTACTCTATTTGGTAGAGCATTTGGTTTCTAACTGAAACGCTGATGTGGAGTAAATATTCTGAATCAAGAGGTGAAGACATTTACAGAGGAAAATATTCTGAGGAGGAAATGACCTTGAGGTCTTTGGAGAGCCACCGCCCTGCTTATGGTCACTCAGCAAGTCAGGGCCCAGGAAGGGCTCCAACACAGCTCATCGCTCCATGTAAGGCCTCCTGATATGTGCTTGAGTCTTCAGGCTCAAGTCTTTGCTGAATGGGTTTGCCGATTTTGCTCCTGTAGTAGTCAACTGTGACTTGGTTGCCCTGATCCACCTTCCTTTCCCCATGATGCAGCCCCGGCCATGTGACACATCACATTGTTCCTCTGCTTTTAGTGATTGGCTTAGGAATAGGCATCTGATTAAATTAGAAATGCACTGAAACTTTTGCTGGGACTTTCAGGAAAGAGGAACATCCTCTTTTCCCCCTGAACTAGGAGCTTTGAGGATGTAGACTGAAGCAGAAGTGGCTATCTTACTACCGTGAGGATAAAATTAATGAGAAAATGGAGCCAACACAGAAGGTGTAGGGCAGATAAATTGAGAGCCAATAGATCCTGGTAATGCTTTCTGAGAACCTGGATCCAGCTATGCTTGAATTCATCAATCCTCTAGGCTTTTCAGTTTCATGACTAAATTAAATCATGACTTAGAGAGTTCTGATGTGTTTTGATCAAGCATCTGTAGATTCTAATCAGGGAATCCATATGACCCCAGTTCTTAGGAATTGTGTCAGAAATTAATTCCTTAACTTTTATCAATAAAAGTATTAACCTTAAATGATCTACAGATGTGATGAGACTGCTCAAACATTTTCTCACTGGGAGATTATCCCTTGGCCTATTTCAAGAGTATCACATGGTTGTAAAGTAATTGGAGAAAATGGTTCAAACAAATAAAAAGCAAAGAGTACATCTTGAGAAACAAGAAGTGGTTTATATTTGCTAAGCCCTATTATTCTTGGTTGTTATTAAAAAGCTCTTTCTGGCAGAAAGTCAGAAGTCTGTGGAGTGAGTGTAAACCATGATAACCCTATGGAATGATCCACCCCAGCAAAGACCCTAATTTTACCTTAAATAAGAGTAAGAAAATTAGTAATTACTTGGTAGATGGCTTTCGACAAGTAATATGGAATTACAAAGATTGGTCTCAAAAGTGATGGAGAATGCCAAAGCTCTGGGAACAAAGTGAACATTTAGTTCTCCACAGACAAATGATTGTAACCTGATTCCAGCTTACGGTTTGCATAGGAGAACTCTGGGCCCTAAGTTACAGATAGGATAGAGTCTTTATCTAGGAGGTTCTCAACTTTGGTGCTGCTGACATTTGGGACTGGATATTTATCTGTCCTTGTGAACTGTAGGATGTTTAACACCTCCCTGGCCTCTACCCACTATAGTCGCCAGTCACACCCCCGCCATAGTTGTGACATCCAAAAATGTCTCCAGACATTACCAAATGTACCTTGAAGGGCAAAATCACCCCCAGCTGAGAATCACTGTTTTATTTCAGCAGGGGAAATTTCTCTGGCCTTTACATGCCATCTGAAGCTAGGCTGAAAACCATACCCGAACTGGTCCCTCTTAGTGGATCTGAAAAGTAGCCAGACACGGCCAGAAAGATGTGGACAGGAGAGACAGATAGAGCTGAGCTAATATCCTAGGTATGCCCAGCCGGGACACCTCGGGCCAGTTGCTTAATTTCTCTGAGCTGTAGTTTCCTCATCTGTAAAATGGGGGTAATCATTCCCTGATCAAAATTGTGGTTTGGATTGAGGTTAAGGATGCTAAATATTTAGCTCAGAGATGACACATAGTAAGTACTCAATGAATGATAGGCATCTTAATTTATGTCATTATACCCAGTGTAGGATATAAGCACAGGGATAGTGAGGTGGGCTTTGTTACATTGGAGAGGGTAGAAAGGAGGCAGCAATGCAAAAGAGTATTAAAAGACAAGTCTTACCCTTTGGCTTTCATTAGGGAGACAAGATTAACAGAGAAGAAAATGTATGTTACAGTACAAGCCAAACTTTGATGACACTAGTTAGGGAGAAATAGAAGAAAAATGGCATGGTACAAATTCCAAAACCCGTCAAGATCTGGAAGATGTTGTAGCAAAGTGGAGAGTCTATAGACCACTGAGAGCTCCTCCCCTCTAGCCTGCTATCCCCTGCTGAAACTGTTACATTCTTTTATTTTTTTCAAATATTTGAAAAAAAAATTTTAATGTAAAATCTTCCATTTTAAAAAAGATTTTACTCTCAAATAAAAAAAAAAAAATTAAAAACACAGAGTGATCCAAAACAACCATGACTATGGGACAAAAATAAGCCTTCAGTGTGGCAGTTTGTGACTCCTGACATGGGGAGTAATAGCAAGATGACTTCAGAGAAAAAGCCAGTTTTTGTGGGTTAGAACCAAGGTAGGGGGCATCCTGGAAGAGTGGGAGTTGAGCATGGCTGGAAAGATTGGTGAGGCTAAGCTAGGTGGCAAGGTGGGCATCACTGGGCTGTCTTCTGGCCCAATCTGTTTGTTAACTTGCACCAGTGATTGCCTCATTTCTTCTCCATCTCTAGAAGCAAAAGGCACTTCCATACTAAAAGGGATGTTTCAAAACTTCAGCCCCGAGGAAAATGCAAAAGAGATATTATTTTGCTAACCTACCTGGCATCAGGTGAACCACATTGGATAAACCTTGGACCTCCCCATCTGAGACCAGGCAAAGCCTACTGAGGATTTCAGGCCTACAATAATTTATTTGGTTAGTTCACCAGTAACAATATGACTTCTTTGAAAGCAATCTCTTTACCTTGTTTCCTGTATCAGATAAAGTTCATTTAGAGACCACTAAGTTAAAGACAGATGCACACATTCCTAAATGGCTCATCAATTACAATGCTGTTTTGCTAACACACGGTCCCACCCCCAAACTAAGGGAAGCATTATTGGTTGATCACAGCTTGTGTTCTTGAGATGAATCTGGATGGGACTTCACAAACCTCCACGCAGCTATCTGTTCATCAATGTAACCCTCCTCAGGAAATGAAATTGGTGTGCCCCCATATTCTCACTTGCTTCCCACCTAAGTGTGTTACAACATCATCACTGAATGTTTACAACTGTTTTGTATGGGCTTAATGTCTTTTGGGAAGCATGTCTGTCTCCAAATGGAGAGGCTTCTAAATATGGGCATTATAGGTTCCTTCCCACTCAACATCCCTCTGCCTGCCAGTATAAATGGGGACTATTCTTTATCTAAAGTTGCTCTTGATCAAATATAAAATGACCACTTCCAAGCTCTCAGGGATGTGGGGTCACTTGGAGCAAAATTCTAGGGCTGTTAAAGTATGTACTAAACTCTCCTAGGGTTAGGATAAGGTGGGGAAGAATGGGAGAGTATGAGGATAATTTTCCTTGAGTATAAAAAATAAATATGACAATGTGTGGCCAAACAAATCATGTTCTATGTGATAAGCAAGCAAGCAAAAAAACCAAATGCACTATGGTGGAAAGGGGGGATTAAGGAAGGTGGGAGGGAGGAAGGAAGAAAGATAACTTAACACTGAGCCAAAGGATGATGAAAGCACGAGGAAGAAATAATAGAAGCTCCAGTGACCCCAGATAAACGTAACAGACCAACATAATACCTCAAAGGCTCTGAAAATTTAATTGTAGTTGGAACCACAGCTCCTCATAGTAGGACAGAACCTGCAGGCTAAAACTAAGCAGAGTGACTTCCTACAAAATAAAAGATTTAACAATAGGACAAAGTCTCCTAATGTAATAGTCAAAATGTTCAGGATACAGTCTAAAGTCACTCACCATACCAGAACCAAGAAAGTCATTACTTGAATGACAAAAAATAGTCAACTGATGCTAACAAAATCAGATGTTGGAATTATCTGGCAAGAATTTTAAAGCAGCCATCATAAAAATGTTTCATAAGAAATTATAGGGAGGCGGCTGTGGCTCAATCAGTGGGGCTCCCGTTTACCATATGGGAGGCCCCGGGTTCGGTTCCCGGGGCCTCCTGGTGAAGGCAAGCCTGCCCGCATGGCGTGGTTAGCTGACCCAGCGAGCACAAGCAGCAAGGGGGGCATAAATGAATAAATAAATAAAATCTTTAAAAAAAAAAAAAAAAAAAAAGAAATTATAAGTGCTCTTGAAATTTAAAAAAAAGTTAGAAAATCTCAGCATAGATATAAAAGTTATATAAAAAAATTCAAATGGAAAGTATAGAACTGAAAAATACTTTCATTAATGGAGAATAGAGTTAATGAAAGTAAGGATGGTTCAATAAAGTTTACACATTCCGAACAACAGAGAAAAGCTTGACTTAAAATCAAAGACAGCCACAGTGACCTGTGGGACAATAACAAAAGATCCAACATTTGTATCATAGGAGAAACAGAAGTAGAGGAGAAAGAGATATAACTGAAAGAAAATTTGAGTAAGTAATGGCAAAACCCCCCAAATTTTGCAAAAGATATAAACTTACAGATTTAGGAAGGTGACTGAACTTCAAGCATGGTAAATCCTAAGGAATCCATGTCAAAATATCATAATTAAGTTTCTAAAAAAAACCAGACTCTGGAAAAAATCATGAAAGCAGCCAGTAAGAAATAAAGCATTACCTAAAAAGGTACACAACTTTGCATGACAGTCGATTTCTCATCTGAAACCATGGAGGCCAGGAGTTGGTACATTTTCAAAGAGCTAAAAGAAAATAATCATCAACTGTGTATTCTATATCTGGTGTAACTATCCTTCAGGAAATAAGGGAAATAAAAGTATTTATACACAAAGGAAAACTAAGAGAATTTGTTGCTAGTAGACCTACCCTTCAAGATTGATGAAAGGAGTTTCTTCAATCAGAAAGGAAGTAATAAAAGAAGGAATATTGGCGTATCAGGAAGGAAGAAAAAACAATAGAAAGAGCAGAATTATAGGTACATGCAACAGACTGTCCTTTCCCTTATGAGTTTTATAAATCGTATTTGATGACTGAAACAGAAATTATATTATCTGATACTCAAGAAATGATATTTAAAACCAGTGAAATTAAAGGATCCTAAATAGAAATAAGGTCTCCACACTTCACTGAAGTGATAAAATGTTGATACAAGTAGACATGGTTTGCTGTAACACCCAGACCAACTGATAGCAAGACTATACAAAGAGATCCTTTAGAAACACTTACAGTTTTAGATGAAAGTCTAACAATGTTCTAATAACTCACAGGAAGGCAAGAAAACAGAAACAGAGGAATCAAGACTGGAGGAAACAGAAAACAAATAAGATGGCGGACTTAAACTTTAACTTATCAATAATTACCTTAAATATGATGGTCTAAATATACCAATTAAAAGGCATAGATTGGCAGAGTAGATAAAAATACATGACTCACCTATGTGCTTTTTAGTTTGCCACAGGGTTGCAGATGCAAAGTAGCAGAAATGGGTGGGCTTTTATAAAGGGGATTTATTTGGAGTGAAAGCATACAGTTCAAAGGCCATGAAATGCCCAGATCAAGTCACCATCAGAGGTGCTTTCTCACCAAAGTCAGCTACTGTTGATCCTGTTGTCTGATCACGTGGCAAAGCAAGATGGTTGCTGATCTCTGCTGAGGTCTCTGCCTTCCCCTCCAGAATTTAACGTCTCCCGGAGCTCAGCTGGGCAACCGGGCATAGGGCTTGTCTCTTTCTGGGCCTCCTTTCTCAGTCTCTTGGGGTTTTTCTGCCTTTCTGTAGCTGTAGGTGAACCTGAAGTCCTTTCTCATATGGCTGGATCAAATACGGCAGAGCTCCCATTTCCTCTGTGTGTGTCTGTCTGTCTCTATGTGTCCATTTATATCAGATGCAGCAAGAGGGTAGAGACTTAACCTGAGTCATGCCTCACTGACGTAGTCCAATTGAAATACCCACAGGAATGGATTAGTTAAAAAACAGTCTTTCTCTTTTTTGGGATTCTGAAAGAACTTCAAGGTGTCACAGTGCTCTTTAAATGAAACCCACATCAAAGACAACCTCGGTAGGTTGAAGGTAAAAGGATGTAAAAAGATATATCACACAAGCACTAATTTGAAAAAAAAAAACGGCTATATTATGATCAAATAAAGTAGACTTCAGAGTAAAGAAAATTACTAGAGACAGAGTGACATTACATCATGATAAAAGAATCAGTCAACCACAAAGACATAACAATACTAAGTCTGTAGAAACCAAACAAGAGAGTCTCAAAATACATGAAGCAAAATCTGGTAGAGCTGAAAGGAGAAGTAGACAAATTTACAATTTTAGATGGAGACTTCAACATCCCTTTCTCAGCAACTGATAGAACTACTAAACAAATTCAGCAAGTATATAGAGAGATAAATAATACAATCAACCAGCAGGTACCAATTGACATACATAGAACATTCCAACTCCAAAACAGCAGAATACACCTTATTTTTTTTCAAGCACCCATGAAACATTTACCAATACTGGCCTGTTCTGGACCATAAAACAAACCTCAACAGATTTAAAAGAATTAAAACTTTATTAGCACTATACTCATTAATTATATGACCCAGAGACTTAAATCTTTGGTCTGTTCATATGCCGGTTGAGTCTGGAATCTCAGCAGAGTTGCAGCCAACACTCACTCTCCAGTTCATCAGACTCATCCAGGACAACTAACAAAAGGATGATGATGGACAACGCCTATCCCAAAAAACAGTATGTACAACTGCAAGCAAGACAATTCCATCCATACGCCCATGGGATCTAATCCCCTTGTCAATTGGAAGCAGTGTGGGCATCACCATCCCACAATCCTCAAGATTGAGGAATGAACAAACATAAGGGGGGAATGCAATTATGGACCAAAGTAGACTTATTATTATTCTAGTAATGGAAGAACTTGTAACATTGATATAAAGACAGTGGTTACCAGAGATTCTAAGGAGAAGGAGAGGGAAGAATAGGTGTAACATGGGGCATTTTGGGGAACATTGGAATTGTTCTGCATGATATTGCAATGATGAATACAGGTCATTATGCATTTTGTCAAAACTTATAAAATTATGGGGTACAAATGTAAACCATAATGTAAACTATAGAACATGGTTAGTAGCAATGCTTCAATATGTGTTCATCAATTGTAACAACTGTACCACGCTAATGAAAGATGTTGATGGGAGAAAGTGTGAGAGGAGGAGGGGTTGGGTTATATGGAATTGCCTATATTTTTTATGTAACTTTTATGTAATCTAAAACTTTTAAAAAAATAATGAAAAAAAATTATATGGAGTATTTCTCTGACCATAATGGAAGCAAACTAAAAATCAAAAACAAAATAGGAAAATCTTTAAATATTTGGAAATTAAATAATCCATGGGTCAAAGAAGTTTGTTTTTTTTTTTAAAGTACTATATCAAAATAGGTAGGATGCAGCTAAAGCAGTACTTAGAAGAAAATTTATATCACTAAATGCTAAAAAAGAGACAAGGTCTCAAATCAGTAATATAAATTCCTACCCAAAAAATTAGAAGAAGAGTCTATTAGTCAGCCAAAGGTGTGTTGATGTAAAGTACCAGAAATTGGTTGGCTTTTATAAAGGGTTTTTATTTGGGGTAAAGCTTACAGTTACAAAGCCCTAAAGAGTCCAACTCAAGGTTGTTTTCTCACCAAAGTCAGTTGCCACCTATTAAAGCAATATGGTGGGCGATCTCTGCAAGGGTTCAGCCTTCCACTCTCTCACCTACAGGCTGGCATAGGGTTTGTTTCTTTCCGTGCTTAGCTGCAAACTATCAGGTGAATGGCTCATCTCTCTTCCTGGGGCTGCAGGAGCCAAGTTCTTTCCTCTGCCATGTCTATGGAGCTGTCTCTTTTTTCCTGTGTCTTCTTCTTGAGTGAGTGCCCATTTATATCAGCCCACCAAGGGGGTGGGGACCCAACCCTGAGTCATACCCTCCCAGTGTGGTTGAATCAAAGCCCTAATCTTAAGAGATAATTTAATCAAGAAATACCAGCTGAATCCAATGCATTCAAAGGGTATCACACCCAGAGGAACAGACCAGTTTATAAACATAATTCTTCTCTTTTTGGGGGTTCATAAAGAGTATCAAACTGCCACAAAGAATAAAAGAAACCCCAAGCAATCAGATAGAAGGAAATAATACAGATAAGAGCAGAACTCCATTAGATTGAAAACAGGAAAATAATAAAATCATTAAAACAATAGGCTAGTTCTTTAAAGATCAGTGAAACTGGCAAACCTTGAATAAGACTGACAAAAGTAATGAGAAGACCCAAATCACCAATATCAAGAATAATACAGAGGCTATCACTTCAAACCCTGCAGCCATTAAAAGGAAAATAAGGGAATACTATGAGCAACTTTATGCTCATAAAGGCACAGGCCCTATAATAGAGAAAATAATCTTGAAAAAGAATAAAATGGGAGTAATAACTTTTCCTGATGTTAAGGATTACTATATAGCTACAGTAATCTAGATAGTGTGGTATTGGTGGAGGAATAGACACATAGATATAAAGAGCAGAATAGAGAACACAGCTCTAGACATGCACAAATATGCCCAAATGATATTTGACAATGGTGCAAAAAATAATTCAATGGAGGAAAAGCAACCTTTTCAACAAATGGTGCTGGAACAAGTGGGCATCCCTGGGCAAAAAACATGAACCTGACCTAGACTTCACACTTTATACAAAAGTTAATGCAATGTGGATCAAAATCCTAAATGTAAAACATAAAACTATAAAACATCTAGGAAAAAAGCATAAGGGGAAATACTCAGGACCTAGAGCAAGGAGAAGAGTTCTTATATTTGAAACCAAAAGTGTTATCCATAAAATGAAAAATTGACAAATTGGGCTGCATCAAAATTAAAAATGTATACTTTGCAAAAGACCCTAAGAGCATAAAAAAGCTATAAAGAGGGAGAAAATAGTTGCAAACCACATTTCTGACAAAAGGCTAGTATCCAGAATATATAAAGAGCTTTCAAAATGCAACAGAAAAAAACAGAATCCAAAAAGACATGAACAGATATTTCACCAAAGAGGATATATAGATGGCAAATAAACACCTGAAAAGATGTTCGAAATTCTTAGTCATTAGGGAAATGAAAATGAAAATGAAAATGCACACACCTATCAGATTGGCTAATAAAAAAAAAAAAAAAGTGACAACACCAAGTACTGGTGCTGATGGGCTGGTGATAACCATATAATGATACAGCCACTCTGCAAAAACGGTTTGGCAGTTCCTGATAAAACTGAACATGTTTTGTACTCTTGGGCATTTATCCTGGTGAACTAAAAACTTACGTTCACTCAGAAGCCTGTACTTAAATGTTCACAGCAGCTTTTTTCATAATGTCCCTAAACTGGAAACACCCCAGATGTCCCACAGTGGGTGAATGGTTAAACACATCCATATAAAGGAGTACTACTCAACAATAAAAAGCAGCAAACTTTTGATACCCCAAACAATTTGGTTGAATTGCAAGGGGATTATGCTGAGAATACGTACTATACGATTCTATATATAAAATATTCTTGAAATGTCAAAATTCTAGAATGGAGGACAGATGTGTGGTTTTCAGGGTTAGGAATGGGGACAGGGAGGGGTGGTATGGTTATAAAAGGGAACTATGAGGGATCCTGGTGGTGATGGAACTGTTCTCTATCTTCACTGTGGTCATGGATACATGACCCTACATGTGATAAAATTGCATAAAACTAAATACCTACACACACAGAAATGAATACAAGTACAACTGGGAAATCTCAATGAGATTGGGTGCATGTATCAATATCAATTTCTTGGTCATAATGTAATCATAATTGTATTTATACATGTTACATATATAATTGTTATATAATTTTGCTCAACTGCCTTGGACAATAACCAGTTGGTTAGTATTGGTATGAGTTTTGTGAGTGAACATTAGGACTCCTGCATTTATGTCCAAAGTTGTTAAAGGGCCAAGTGTGTCATTTCCTTTGGTCACCCTTCTGGTAAGTATGCTGTGGCCCTGGTGAGACCCAGGACTCAGCTGTAGCTTCTCCCTGCGTTTCTGAAATGTCTCCCATTTTTCCAATATTGTTCAGGTGTTTCAGCTCCACTTAGATTTCAGTATTTCTAGGACTCCATCCTCTAATGGTCTCAGAAGGGAAGTGAGTCCTCTTTCCTTTGAACTTCCATAGTACTTTCCTTATACCTCTCATGGATAGTCAATCTTTTTCATGCGTGTTTCATCTAATTAATCTCTGCTTCCAACTCCTTGTCTTGCACTCTGCCTTTTTGACAGGTGGTGGTCACTAACTGTTGAATGAATGACACATAAGACTAGAGTCCTTCCACAGTGAGGGGTGTCCCCAAACTGAACATATGAGTATGACCAGGTAACACCATTTTCCACGTTATGTTTAATTTCTTTGTTTTATCCCCATTTCCCATAGCTGTTAAACTCTTTGAGGGCAGGTACCTTTCCTGATTATGTATGTGTGTTTCAGTGTGTATGTGTTATATCCCCATGGTGTCAAGCATGGTCCTACACGATTTATTTCTTGATGGAACAGATGACTCCCACTGGTCATGATTAAAAATCTATGTATCCTTAGTGCTGAAATAAGAACCAGGTCATAATTGGGGGGACAGGAGGAATATTTCCAATAAAAAACTGTTTTCATGGCTTGATTTTTCTCTGGCCTTGGGCTGGTGCCAATGTGTATGGTTTATATTCTCCATAAAGAGACAGGTTAACTGCCTGATCGTAACCAGTGCTGGTTGTGCAAGTCATATCACCCCAATGAAATTCATTTTATAATGATAAAGTAATAAAATGGAGGATTTTATTCATCAAATTTCCAGGGTACTGCTCCTCCTGAGAAAAATTTTCAAAGGTGGAGAGAGCCTATGGGTCCCGACAGTGGTATGTATTTTGCTGTGTGGATGTGTGTGTGTGTGTTGTTACATCAACAATAATAGCTATAATGTTGGCAGCTGCCTTATTTTTTTTAGCTCTTATGATACGCCAAGAATGGTGCTAAGGGCTTTATAAGCATTAGATCATTTTGTTCTCCCTACAACCATGTAAGCTTGATACTATCATTACCTCCATTTCACAGATGAGAAAATAGAACTTGCCCAAGTTTACACGGGTAAGAAGGGCTGATTCAGACCTGGAGCTCCCTGAGACCAGGGGTCCAACCCTAACAATCAGGCTATCCCTCCCTCCCCTGTGCTGTCTGGCCTCTTAGTGGGCACACAGAAGTTTCTCATTTGGGGGATTTGTGCAGGCACACTGGTCAGAGCGACATTCAGAAGTGCTGAAAGGCTGCCTTTGGGATGAGGGTCAGGCTGGTGGCCCGGCTGCCTTGTCAGGGTAGGGATTTGGCCTCCTGGGTGAAGATGCACCTTGAACTGGTGGGGGCTGTGTGCAGCTGCCTTCTGACTTTCCTCAGCAGTAACCGACGACTGGAGTCCCTCCTGAATCCTTGGGATTTGTTTTATGTTTTCCTCAAAGAATCGAGGGTGAGTGTGACGCTGGCACATAAATCTTAATCAAGTAGGAGAGCCAGAGGGAGGACAGGTCAGGAACGAGAAAGGCCAAACACACTGGGGAAGGCCGGGTGGTTCACACAAACCCTCCTCTGGGGCCGTCCAGTGCCAAGGAGCCGCCTTCCTATTCTGCAGGACTCCGAGACCAGCTGCTCTCAAGCCCTGACAGAGACAGCGTCTCTGGCTGCTATTAGGAAAGGAAAGAAAGAAAAAAATCACACCCTGTCAGGTGTTGCTCTCCACTCACTCATTTGTCAGAATCCTTTCATACTGACTCAGGTTTCTCGACATATATGGAAAGATGCTCCAGCAGGGTGGTGTCCAGGCAAAATGTGGGGTCGGCTTACCTCCAACAAGCTTTGCTCTTAAGTTCTTTTTGCCAAAAACTAAGCAACTCTCCACGCTTCACCACCCTAAACACTTAACAAAAAATTCAGTCGAACTTATCTGTGTACAGATGCAACCCTGAACTACCAACAAATGGTGGCTCTTGGAAACAGTGAGTAATCCCGAAATTCTAGAAATTAGGAGACATTTTTAATAAACTGATCACAGGACTCCCTGCCTTCTTATAATATCTTTTTATTCCTGTTTTAATTTTTTTTTTTTTTTTTTTTTTTTGGCATGGGTCACTCCTTGCCTCCTTCAAGTGAGGCCCACCTTGACCACCCTGTTTAAAATGATAAATCTGCACCCTTGATCAGCCTTAAACTGTTGTGTTCCTTTCTACAGCACTTGCCACCTTCTAATGTGGAGTAATTTAATTATTGCCATGTTTGTTGTAATTGCCTCTCTTCTGCCATTAGAATGTAGGCTCCATGAAGCAGGGGCTTTATCTGTTTTTTTTTTAATGATAGCTTCCAAATGCCTAGACCAGTGCCTGACATACAGAAGGCACTGACAAATATTTACTGAAGGTATGAAGAAATGAATAAGTGAACAAATAAGTGGGCAGGCAATGCTTGCTGAAGTGTGTAGTTCAGAATGGAGAGTTCAGGCTTAGTATCCCCAACCTGAAAGATTTAGTTTTGGAAGATGGTGAGTGTTCCAGCACTGGGATATTGATGTGACCCAAAGGACAGGAAGGAGGTCTGAGTTCTAGATGTCTGACAGGTCTCTAGTCTCTTTAATGTTCTGCCCACTTCTAGGACATTGAGACTTTTGTTGCATTGGTTGGTGCAGTTCTAGAGAAGAGATGTGCAAAAAGAGATTTGCAAGGTTGGCAAATCGGTGATACTCCAGAGCCTTTTCCTAGTATCCATAACTTTGAGGAGTTGGAGGTATGCATCGGAATAGATATTGTTTTAAATCTTATTCTCTTGGTTTCGGTAGCATAATATCCCAACACAGACTAGTTTAGGCAAAAAGAGAAATTTTTACTTGTAATCTATAAGGCCAGGCATACCTGACTTCGTGTGGCTGGATCCAGTGACTTCAAAGATATCAATAGGAATTAGCTTCTTCCTATCCGCTCTGCCTTCCGACCATGTTGATTTCATTCTTAGGTTTCTCAGTGTGTTTGCCTCGTTATTGTAAGTCCCCATGATTATAACAAGATCAGAATGAGAGTCAGCTTCCTCCCAGATCAACAAAAGTCCAAGGCTCTGATTAGCATCCTTTATACCAATCTCTATGGCCAGGGGAATGCGGTGAGCCAATCGATCAGGTGCTCTATCCCCAAACCCAGAATGGAGACATTGTCACTGCTGCCAACAAATTAGGAGTAGAAGAAGAGTATATCCTTGAGTGAGAGTAGGGATGATATCACAAAGAGGGGGAGTGTTATAAAAGGAAATTCATATAGAGCAGAGAAAACAGAGTGGTTCTACCTCAAAGCCAATTCCAGTAGGATGTAAGTGGCTTGCTATAATGCCATGTTGAGAAATAGTCTGGGACCAAGCCAAGAAAAAAAGTGTCATGATCGATTAGTAATATCTGTCATTTTCCCAGAAAGCAGTTGAGTGCTATGTATTTATTCTCCTTTATTTAGGCATTTGCCAAAAGAAATGATTACAAATGAAATTACACAGAATGATAATTGTTCTGGGACATGGTCAGGTTTGAGATCCTGCAGTGAGTTTATTATTAATGTCCTTGTTGTTTTATTATTCGCACATGAGTCAGGGTAAAGCGTGGGCCTCTAATTAACAAGGCCACTCATTAACACCAATGTCAACCAATGATGCCAAGCCAAGGTGACATTTAACCCTGCTTTGTTCATTGGCGACATTGCCAAGATTATCTGTAATATGGCCCTGACCAGGACTTGTCAATTGGCATTCAATCAGTAATCACTTGTTTGTTCTTTTTTCCCCCTCACTCATCAAAACTTGACCGATCTTCTATTTATGATGGGCACTGTGCTAGATACGAAATCTACTGTGGTGAGCAAAACAGACCTAGCCTTTGTCCTCATGGAGTTTATATATCTTTTAGCTTCTTATAATATTTTTTTATTCCTGTTTTAATTTCTTTCCCAGGAAACCATATTTGGGTATATTTCATTCCAGACCAACAAAAATGCCACCAGATATTCTGCCTGGAAATGTCACCATTCCTAAGCTTGGGGAGAAAGTCATATGGCTAAGGCAAACCTATTCTCCCCCAAGTCCAGAAAAACATTATTTCCAAGAATATGCTTCTCAACAAAACTGATAGTTGGAAGCTGAGTGATAATGTTGGCTGTTTTCAGGTATTATCTAACTCAGTACTGTCAGTAACCCTAAATGACAGGTATGGTTATTAACACCACCACCATTTTGCAAACGAGGAAACTGAGGCTCAGGAAATTTAACTGACTCTCTAGATACCATCCGGGGTATAAATGGTGAAGCTGGGACTCATATCCATGTCTGCATTCCAGGGGCTAGCCTCCTGACCACTGGCAGGACTGCTCTGTCATTTGCTCCTGGGAATAGAAGTAATGTGGTTTGATAATACATGTGACCCCAAAGGGCTCCATGGGTGGAAAGGGAGGAGAGACTTGAGTGTGGAGCCATTAATGACTTCATGTTTATTCCCTCCTTTCCCTGGGAAATTTGAGGTATCTTGTAGGCTGTTAGAAAACCATATGTACACTGGGTGTTTCCGGTGGCTGGGTATTAATTTTACCAATTGCCCTATAGATTGTCAAAGCATTTTGTAGCATATCTAATTGATTTGCATTAATGAGATCTAGCGAGTTACAAATCTGATGATATTTGAGTTTTCTATAAGTGGATAGGGCCCAACCCCTGACTCCATATATTCATACCTCTCACACATCTCATATTGGATGCAATAACTATCCATGTACCTACCGAAGGGCTTCTAGGACAGTCCCAATGTCATAAAATTTTATTAATTTTACTAAAGATAACTCTGGATGATATTAACTGAATGGGATTTAATTTTAACACCTTTGTAAGACCTTTTGTAAGAATTTCTAGACCAGAAAGCTCATTTTGCTGTTTTTTTGCCCATTGCTTGAGGGACTGTGTTTGTGTGCATATGTGTGTACAAGTTTGTCATGTTTATGGACCCTTTTGGATAGATGTGGGTTTTCATAGGTTTGGGAAAGTTCCCTTCTCTGATTCCACATATAGGTGCCCTTCTGCCAAGTGGATGGCTGTTGGTCTATGATACTAGGGGTGTGGTTATTGCCTGTCTGAGTTTTATAATCTCTCCCCAGAGCTTACCACTCAAGTACAATATCCACGTTTGTGATGGAGGTGGCAACCTCACCTAGAGGTGGCTCAGCTCTTACTAATGGGCCAGAGTCAGCCCGGTCAGTGTGTTTGCCATCATTGAGATTTAGGTATTTGGAGATGAAATTGACACTTTGTAAGTGTTGTATTTCATAACTAAAAGAATGCAGAAGTTCTGAAAGAAAGAGATTCTCCAGGGCCCTCCCTGACTACGAATGTCTGGCAAAATAGATTTGATGATTTTGTAGGGGCCGCCTATAAATGTTTCTTCAGAGCAGAGTTGAAGATCGTTTTTCTGACATATCGCCATGAGTCCTGAGAGTTCTGGGAGAAATCGGTATTAAATTAAATTAAATATCTTCAGATACATCATGATACAGAGGGAAAAAAAAGGTTGTATTTTATTATATGAAAATGTTCCTGAGAAGAGAATTGAGGATACAAAATTGTATATGGAATATATTCATAGCTATGTTAAACTTATACAATAACAAAACCAGTGTATGCATTGAAAATGACAAGAAAGAAATACACTAATGTTAACAGCTCTCAGTTGGTGATGGAATTCATAGCGTTAATTTCTAACTCTTATTTGCATTTATTATCCACATTTTCCATGGGTGACCCAAAGAGAAACCAAAATGAAAACTCTACCAGTTAATGACCATGGGTTTATTCAACCATGAGGGAGGGGCCATAAGGAAGAAGGCATGCCCAGGCCCCTCCCCTGCAGAAAAGTGCCGTCTGGCTTACTGTGAAGCATTTGTGATTTTATTTTAAATAAAAGTAATTCTTTATTTTTAAAGAAGCTTCAGATTACATAAATGTTATATAAAAAATATAGGGGATTTCCCTATACCCCACCTGTAGCAGTTTGAAATTGTTTATGAATTCCAAAAAGAAGGATTATGTTTGTAAACTGGTCTGTTCCTCTGGGTGTGATCCCCTTTGATTGTATTAGATTAGGCTGAGATGTCTTTGATTAAATTATGTTAAGATTAGGGCTTTGATTCAACCACATCAGTAGGGTGTAACTCAGGGTTGAGTCCCCACCCTCTTGGTGGGCTATATAAATGGATACTCTCTCAAGAAGACACACAGGAATAGAGAGAGCTCCATAGACACTGCAGAGGAGAGAACTTTGATCCTGCAGCCCCGGGAAGAGAGATGAGCCATTCACCTGATAGTTTGCAGCCTACAGCTGAGGAGACCCAGAAAGAAGCCCTATGCCAGCCTGTAGCTGAGAGAGAGGAAGGTTGAACCCTCACAGAGATCGGCAACCATCTTGTTTCAACAGGTGGCAGCTGACTTTGGTGAGAAACCAACCCTGAGTTGTACTCTTTAGGGCCTTGTAACTGTAAGCTTTTACCCCAAATAAATACCTTTTATAAAAGCTGACCAAGGTAATCTAAGCACCTCTTAAAATATATGTATATATATATATATATAAATAACATTTTTGTAAGCAAATACACATATATGCACATATATTTATATATCATTATGCAAATGTTTGTATGTATTGTGAGAATTTTGATTTTTACCCATAATAAAAAAAAAAAAAGAAGAAAAAAAAAAAAAAAAAAAAAAAAACCCAACCAAGTTTTGGTACTTTGCAGCAGCACCCCTTTGGCGGACTGAAAAACAAACCCCCTTCCCCTCTCACACTTTCTCCCATTAACAACATCTTTCATTAGTGTGTTACATTTGTTACAATTGCTGATCACATGTTGAAGCATTGCTACTAACGACGGTTTATAGTTTACATTATGGTTTACACTTTACACCACACAATTTTATAGGTTTTGACAAAATGTATAATGGCCTGTATCCACCATTGCAATATTATGCCCAACAATTCCAATGTCCCCAAAGTGCCTCATGTTATACCTATTCTTCCCTTCAGAACCTCTGGTGACCACTGTCTTTATATCAATGTTACAAGCTCTTCCATTACTAGAATAATAATAAGTCTACCTTGGTCCATGGTTGCATTCCCCCCTTATGTTTGTGCATTCCTCCATCTTGAGGATTTTGGGATGGTGATCCTGCTCTTCAGATTAAGAGGGGGTTAGAGCCCATGGGGCAGATGGATGGAACTGTCTTGCTTGCAGTTGTGGATACTCTGTTTTTTTGGGATGGGCATTGTCCATTTTCCATCATCATCCTTTTGTTAGTTGTCCTTGATGAATCTGATGAACTGGAGAGTAGGTGTTGGCTGCAACTCTGCTAAGATTCTGCGCTCAACCGGCATGTGAACAGCTGGAAGATTTAAGTCTCTGGTATATATATTTAATGGGTATAGTGTTAATTATAGGTTCAAATAAAAGGGGCAGAAATCCATGTGTAGGAAAATTATAAATGAGTCAAGCTCTGATACATTGGGGAGATACGTTATTACATATTCCAAGGTGCCGATTTCCCAGGGTTGTCTGCTCTGCCTATAATGTCCAGGTGTCTCTAGGGCCCTCAGCGTTTGTGATTTTTTAGTACAATATGGGGGAGCAGTACTTAAGCTCTGATAGGGAGCCAGAGGCAGTTTCGTCGGGGAGGGGGTGGTTTGTCTGCACACGTGTCATTTGTGTCAGTTCTTAGAAGGGGTGAGGATATAGCCTGCCTCAGCAGTGGAATGATTGAAGTGAGGAAGAACACTCTCCTGGGGCACTGGCTCTCTCCCACAGAATTCTCCAGGTGACTTTTCCTCTATTTTATTGTACTGCCTGGTGGTAGACATTATGAGGTGTGATGTAATAGGATCAAGAGGAACCAGGGAGTGCAAACGCCCATCTTTTCTAGCCCTGAAGGCTAGACTTTGCTGAAAATGCAATGGGCAATTGACAAACACAAAGAAAAAGTTGAAAAAAATGTTAACACCTCAAGCAAAGGAGCCCAGCAAAGTTCTATCTAAACATCTAAGCCACTCTTAAGGAATGAAAAAATCTTCTGAAAACATATGTACAAAATACCAACTGCTTTAAAATGGGGTTTCAAGGTGAAAGTAGAATTTTAAGCAACCCGAAGATTTGAACATTAAAATTGATGTATTTTTTTTTTTTTTTTTTATTATGGGTAAAAATCAAAATTCTCACAATACATACAAACATTTGTAAAATGATATATAAATATATATGCATATATGTGTATTTGCTTACAAAAATGTTATTTTTTATATATATATATACATATATTTTAAGAGGTGCTTAGATTACCTAAAATATTATACGGAACCCACTCGGATTCCCATGTTGCCCACCTCCCACACCTCCCACCACATCCAACACAAACATCTCCCATAGTGTGGCCCACCAACCTCAATGAACTTACACATCCTGGAGCCTTGCCACCAACCATAGACCACAGTTCACACTGTAGACGTATTATATTTGGGGTAAATGATTCCCTCATGGAACAATTCTTTATCCTTGAGTAGAATGGCCCCTGGCAGAACAAAAAAATATCTGCTTATAGAATAATAGATTTTAGAGTTAAAGCCAATTAGGGGACAAAACATAAAGCTAAAGTATTAGGAGAAATTTAAATAACACAAGTTTGTGAGAAAAAAGTGTGCGTTAGAGAATGAAAGAGAAAGCAGTGTTTCACTTACTGGAGTCAAGTTTATGTCCATCTTTTTAAAAAGTTCCCTTTCGGACCTTACCACTTTTTATAATTGTAACATAAATGCTATATGCTCCCTCAGTTGAGGAATAAAAAGAGTTGCGTTTTCCAGCTGAATGTCTGCTCAGCTCCACAGCGATGGTAGGAGAGGAGAGAGAGTTGATAAAAGTACAAATCAGCAGTGTTATCATTCAGCCCTGGGAAGCTACCAGTGGCTCTTTGGGTGGTTCCATTCATAGATGATCTATCTATAGTAGCACCAGAAAACAGGTTGTTGTTCCCTTCCCCACTCTTGCCCTGGGAGTACTCTCTAAAAGGAACACATCCAGGAACAGACCTGGACATTACTTGGGATGAAATGGTTGGAATTTCACTATCTTTAAAATTGTCACCAGAAAGCCAAAATTATATGGGGATTTTTTTAAAAAGCTGACAGAATCGATTCCTGGATGTTGGCTGGCTCTGTCTTTGTAGGGCTGGAGGTCACCATGCAATATAAGCAGTGTGATTGATTACAATGGTATCATAGATTATAATAATCAAAGATGTGTTACTGATACCATAAGAGCTATTTTTATCTTTTTCTTTCCTTATTTTTCATCTGTATCAGTGTGGTTTATGTAAACCTGACACATTTGTGTATGTGAAACAGATGCAGGGTAAAGCACAGTTGTGTCTGTTTGAACCATATTTTTTTAATCATGGACATGATTTATGAAAATGTTCTTTGAGTATGAGTTTTTCTTTCTCTCTCAAACAAAACGCACAGTAATTATAAATCTAACATTTATTTTTTTGAAACTTAAGAAAGCTGGATGTTTTTGAGTTGCTCTGCCTAATCTGTCTTCATTAGGTGTTGTAAGAAAACCAGCATGTGACCATTCTGCAGATGCAAATGAGCTGTTGAGAAATGACCTTGCCTTTGGAATGCATGATATGGAAATGGCCCTTTTAGCCACATAGAGCACACCACTTCAAGCACTTTACTGTAAGACTGCTGCCTTCCCTGCCGTCTTATAGTAAGTGGCAAAAATCCTCAATGGAGTAACTCTCACAGAGTTTCTGATTCCTCAGACTTAGGAGTCTTCTCCTTCATGCTCATGTCCAATTTACCTCCATGAGTTGGATAGATTTTGTCTCCTAAATATTTCTGAGATCTATAATCTTCTTTCCATCTCCATACAAACACCTTAGACCAAACCATCACCCTCTCTCTCCTGGAGGTAAGAGTCCCCAACTAATCTGCCAGAATCTACTCTGCCCATTCCCTTGGACCCCTTTTTGCTGCAGTCAGTGTGATCTGAAAAGGCAAGAAGAGGATGCAGTTACCAGCCTCTGGCAAGAACTGTAGCTACAGAAGAGGGCTACAGAATGGGAGCTGCCCATGACTGTCCATAGAATGAATGACTGAATAATGAGTAAACACCCCAACTCTTTCTCCGCTCACCTCACCATATCCTGCGGGCACCATCCATTGAATGAACCCAGCTAAAATGCAGGGGGAAAGTCCAGTGTGTGAACTTGATAGAGGTCAACCTCCTGGGTTACAGAGCAAGATGGAGGAAGGTAGGTGGTGGACCTGGGGAATGGGGTAGGCAAACAGAATATCCGCCACCCAGCTCCTTCTCTTAAAACCCTTCCAATGGCACACTGTTGCCCTTAGATCTGATGCCTGCTTCAAATGAATATCATTATCCCAAATAGTAAGAAGTCAGTGCTAGAATTAAAGGGAAAAAGAAAAACAACAACTGTAGTCTTCTTGCTTTTCCTAGCTATGGTAAGAAGCTGATGACTAACAAGATGCTGCCAAGACCCACTTTTCTGAGATTTTCTGAGATTAGCACACTGTTCAAATGGATGCAGGAGGCCTCTGCAGTCTCTTTTATGAAGCTACTTTCTCTCAGCTTCCCTACATCTCCCCCATCACTGGGGCAGTGTGTGAATGTGACACATGCCATGTGAATGGCCCTGATCCTGAGTCTCCTAGCACTAGATCTGGCCTGTTGCTGGGCTCCATGTGATAACAGACCAGTCCATTCTCTCAAACCTGCTTCAGAGTTGGGTCTAGCGTACTTGTTTACCCTTTTCAAAGAGTGGATGTTTGCAAGACTAGGTTTAGGTTTTAATGCATGCATTTAGCGTACAAAAACTGACAACACTTTTAAAGCATACCTATAAAGAAAATCTGTTTCTGTTATTTATTTATGCCATGCTTTTATCCTTAAAAGGTGTGAGATCTTCCTTTCTTGTTCTCCTTTCCTGCCATTTTTTTCTTCCCTTGCCCCTCCTTTCTTTCCTTCTTTTATAGTTTTCTTTTTCTCCATTGTCTAGAATTTTTCATCTTTTAGTAAGAACAGTAAGTTATTTTCCTTTTTAAGTTATATATATTTTAAATATAGAGAAGTACAATAGTTCCAGCCCTTGGAATTAACTACCATTAATACATAGCATATTTGATTCGAGTCCTTTTTCTACTTATAACAGAATGTTGTGAGTGAACTCTTTCTGTTTAACTAAGCAAAGAGCCCAATAGTATTTTTACCTGTTGTCTTAGGACCAGAGCTATTCCTGTGCAGAAGGAGATACATATTAATATATAATACTTAGAAAAATTTACTAGATCATCTGTGCAGGGTGTGCAAAGGAGATAGGTGAGGATGGGTTTTGAAACCTCTAATGCCTCATTGGAGGGTATAAAAGGGTTAAAAGTGGAGAAGTTGGAAGATGGAAAGTAGGAGGAAAATCCTTGGAGAGAATTGCCCAGAGTCTCACCTCACTGCATCCTCCCACCCCCATGATAGGTGGGGGTGCTTCCCCTTCCCCCCAAGCCAAATGCATGGGGCTTCAAGCTCTCCATCCTGAGGTCTTAGCCTAGATCCCTTGGAGACTTTGGGGACCTAGCAGTCAGATGTGGAACCAGAGTTGGAAAAGCCCAAAGGCTGTGGCCGGCTGCCTACTCTGATAGGCACAAGGTGAGGTGGCTGCTCTGGTCACAGCCCACACTCCCAGGATTTGTTTCCTTTGGACCAGATGTATGTCATTCAGGGAAGAGTGCCACCTGGAGGGGTTGGGGACTCCAACAGAGAGACTTGGCTTTGGGCAAACCCTGCCAGCGGCTGAAGGAAGTGCGCTAAACAGTCCGTGTGGAGGCTCTGGCCTGTGCTAAAGGACCTGGAGAGGAGAGGTCCCAGGGATGGAGGAATCACCCAACAACTCAGACCCCTCCAACCCCCCAAGAAAGGGCTAGCTTTAAACACAGCCATGCCAGAGAAAACCAGCGTCAGACCAGAAGGATCTTTCTTGCCTTTACTACCACCCAGGCCGGCAAGACCCAGAAATCTGGTGAGCAGCTCGGGGCAGGAAGATATGCACAAGACCAGGGAAATGAAGGGTCTGTATCTTCTCCCTCTAAGACAGATTCCACTTGATGCAGCCTGAGCTGGGGAGAAGTGATGTCTTAAATGGAGATTTGACTACTACATGGAATTACACACTATTCACCAAAATGAAACAAGTTCTGAGGCTGAAAGTGACCAGTGGAGTTTTTGTGGTCTGAGATAGACCAAAAATTTTATGGGGCCATCTCAAGACTTTTCCCAAGAGGTGGGGAAGAATTGTCCCCACAAGGCAGGTTTGCATGTGCAAACAGGGAAAAGAATAGCATTGTGTGTTTTCATCTTCTAGTTTATGCATTTAAAAATGATAGAAATTATATATGGATTCATGGCCCCAAAACAATATTAAAGCATTGTACTTAAAGCTGAAGCCCTCTTTGATTTGTATCCCTACCTTTACCATCCCAACCCCCAACTGCTGCTGTGGGTTTATACTATATATTCCTATAGGAATTTAAACTGTGCAAAGTTTTCTTTATATCTTCTACATCCCGTCATTTGATCCTTACAGCAATTCCTTGTAGTTACTAGGAGCAAAGTGGAGCATTAACTCCATTTTGCAAATGCGTAGGCTGAGGCTTGTGGATGTTATAGATGTGTCCACGTGCTCACACTTGGTCATTGGCATCCAATGGTCTTTCCTAAGGCGGCATTGTGGTCATCATGGGTTTGCTAAGCAGCTCATCCCCAAGGACTTCAACATTCGTCTTCTCCCTCTTTCTCCCTTCCTCCCTGCATTTTGAGATAAATCCCTGTTTGCATCCATCATGTGCTGAGGGCCCTCTCTGCTGCCCCTGCATACCTTCCCCGTTAATGGAAGCGCTGGCATCCCTGCACCGTAGTCATGCCCAATTCATTTTAGAGGACCAGGTCAGCCAAGCCAACATTTACTCAGACCCGAAGCCATTGGGCAGAGCCTTTTACAACATCAACAGCAGCAGCCAATGAGGAGGCTTGTTTAGTTCAAGTTCATTGCCTTTTGGGATGGGTGCCTGAGGCCTTTGGGATGGGTGCATGGCATTTCTTTGCAAGGTACAATGTCCACCTCTTTCACAGCCTGGGAGTCTTACTGATTCGAATGATGTCACTCAGTGCCATTTGGCACTCAAGGCTGGAAGCCACCCCTGGGCTTCTCTCAGGATTTGGAAACCTCGCCTTGAAGCTCAGGATGGGAAATTCCTCATTAAATGGCCAACTCCTCATGGCTCTTTAGAGGAGAGAGGCTGTAAAATGCATGCTGAAAGCATTGGGGGGCGGGGGGCAGGGGATTTGTTCAGGTTGTTCTTCCTTTATTTTCCTTGCCTTTTAAAATTCAACTTAGAATTCTAACCAATTGTAGGGTCACTTATCATTTAAACACTTATCATTTAAACTGAGACAAATGGTACTGTCTGGGGAAAATCAGGACAGGGGTCATCCAAGCTCTGCACCACCGGGCTTCCCTCTGGCTAAATTCATTCGTCCCTTTCATATGCAAATCAGCTTATTAGAAATGTTTTTAAAAGTTTAAATTTCTCCTACACTGAGTAGCCAAGTAATTTAATTGATTTATTTGTGGCTGGCTTGTCCTGAAGCTGTCAGATACTGTTGGAGTCATGAGTACAGCTTGGGAGTCAAACAGATTGAATTCTGAAATTATCACTTCTTCTAGGGGACACCTTGGCCAAGTTATTAATTACTTTTGCAAAAAAGGCAGTTGAGAGTAATGGTGAGGAGAAGTGACCTTGGAAATGGAATGGCCAGGTTGGAACCCCTGCTCTCCCACTTACAAGCTGAGTGAGTTGTGCAAATTAGTTAACCTCTCTGTGCTGTAGTTTTTCCATCTGTAAAATGGGGATAAAAATAACTCTTACCTGTAAAATTGCCAGGGAGAATGAGTAAGTTAATAGTTCTAAAGCAAGGGTTGGTAAACTTTTTCTGTAAATGACCAGGCAGTAAATATTTTAGACTTCATGGGCTGCCTGGTCTCTTGCAGCTACTCAGCTCTGCTATGTTTGTGTGAAAGCAGCCATAAATGATATGTAGATGAATGTGCGTGGCTGTGTTCCAATAAAACTTTATTTACCAAAACAAGAGGTGAGTCTATAAGTAGTAGTTTGCTGACCCCTGATCTAAAGCATTTAGAAGAATACCTGGTACAGAATCAGGGCTATTTAAATATTAGATGTTGTTGTTACTACTACACAGAGTAGCTGTGAGAATTAAATAAAATAATGTATTTAAAAAGTGCCTGGCACGGTGTATATTATCTAATTTGTAGCTTTTACATCATGACATAGTGGGGATATTTCATGCCAAGTTTGAAACCTGAATTACAAATGAGCGCCCAGGTATCTATTCTAGCACAAGTGAAGCAAGGCACAATAGTACTGACTGAGGTGTGGACTTTCCTTAAGGTGGGTAGGTTCCCCAGGGCTTTGTGCTGTTCCCAGTGTGGACCAATGCTCTGCCTCGTTAATTAGTGATACAGTGGACCCATTACTGGCTGCAGAGGGGCCTCAGTGTATTACCAGTAATTCGTGGTTCTCAATGTGTGGTCCATGTGCCATTAGCTTTGACCTCACTGGGGAACTTGTTAGCAATGCAAATTCTTGGCACCCCACCCCAAGCTCTATTGAGGCAGAAACTCTGGGGGGTGGGCAGCAGTCTGTGTTGTAACAGCCCTCCCAGGTGATTGTGATGCTAGAGTATGAGACCCCTGCTCTAGGAGTCGTAGTGTCTCCTTTTGCCTCTATGGGGTTTGGAGTTTGTGACTTGGTGAATGGATGAGCTGCACTTTTCACCACTCTGCCCTGACACCCCTCCACTCCCTTCCCTCGGCACAAGGCCCAGAGCACATAAGATGTTAGAGACATTTGTCAAAAGGGTAAGCACGTAAAAGTGGAGGGTGGTTTATCTACATCTTAATCGTTGCCTCTGCTTTGCCATCTGCACACGTGGCTAGACGCTGGTCTCTCTAGTCCTGTGGAAACTCTGATGGCAATGCCGGAAGCTGCTCAGTGAGGGCGAGCTCCTTAAGGGCCACAGGTATTCAGTGCTGCAAACCTTCAGTCCACATTCAAGTCTTAAACCTGACCCTCGTGTGAATTAGACTAAAGGCTTTAGGGCCCTCAAACACTGATCATCTTTCCAACATCTGGGGGGAACAACTGTCTCTGAACTAGGTTTGGTGGTGGTCTTGGCAGGGGCTTCTCATTAGGAGAATGTTAGTGTGGAGAATCCTCCAGTTGGCCATAAGTCTTCATGTGTGTCAAACACACCCAGAGATGCTTCCCTCCTCTGCGGTCCAGGACCACTCCAGTCCACGCGCACATCGTTTCTGCATGACCCCAGCTCCCTCTAGCAGCAGGGTGTCCCCTCCTGGTCAGCAGAGCACAGGCCTTTCTGTTCCTTTGCAGAGCTGTGTCCCCGGGAGGGCAGAGGAACCTGGAAATGTCTTGAGACTGATGGCACTCTGCCTCCCAGGTAAACTGTGGGCGCAGGGAGGTAGGAACATGTGGGGCGATGCTGCCAAAAAGGAATGCAAGCCTTCCCTGGCATCTGTGAGTGGAGAAGGGCTTTGATTGGAGGCAGCCTCCTGCCTGTGGTAAACACCAGCTCTCTGCTCCTCGTCCAGGATCAAAAACAATTTGGGAGGAGCAGGGCCTCCCCACTGCAGTCACCCTCTGCCTCGTGCAAAACACTTTACATCTGAAAAAAGAAAACACTCCCTAAAGACCTTCCTCTGACCCCCAGCGAGATCTAAAAAAGGAGAGTGAGAAAGGAAAGGGGACTGTTTGCACAGTAATGTTTAAATAGATTTCTCTCTAGGGAGCTGAATTGCTTTGGGAGCCAGTAGATTCTAACACACACGCATGTTACCTACCAGCAACCACATCAGGGTTCGTTGCTTATTTCTCCTCGCATAGTATTTCTGAAATTTGGCCTCAAGTGATTCTCTTACGGGTCTCCCAGATGCCTCTTTGTACTGGGATTTCATTGTGATTGTTTCTTTTACATCATTTATTATATATTTTTTTTGTTTCTGGGAGGAAGTTATAGTGATGGTTATCTTTTTTTTTTTTAAGGAGGTACTGGGAATTGCACCCAGGACCTCGCGCATGAGAAGCAGGCGCTCAACCACTTGAGCTACATCTGCTCCCAATAATGATGGTTATCTTTTAAAAGAAAACAGGTATTGATTCATTTCTGTCTCAGCGCAGGCAGTACCCATTTCTCTCGGGAGATTCTGGGAGGCAGGAGTAGGAGGTTGAGAGAAGAACATCAGTGAAAAAACAAAATACACTGGATCCAAACACTGTGGGTCCCATGCTCCTTACCAGTGGGCAAGAAGGGAGTGTCGCCACTATTAATTCTGCTGAGTGCCAGCCCCTTGTTCGTCTGTGGGCAGCAAGCTGCTGCTGATGGCAGTGGTGACACTCAAATGAAGTTCATGCAACAGAGCTTGTGCTAGTCTAAGAGGAACAAGGGGCCACCTGCATCGCGTTCAAGGATCTCAGAACTCAAATCTCCCTCTTTCTTGCCGGCTGGTGCTCTCAATCTATTTGTTTGGGCCTGAGGCCTTTCTTTCATTTTTTTACTGGAAACAGACAAAACCCCATCTGCAAATGGCATGAAGTTTTAACTCCAAACAGGAAAACATGACTTCAGTGCAGATTAGTGCACATTTGACTCTAAGAACATCTTCCCCCCAGTGACCTTGACAAAATAAGGAACACACTGAGTCCCTGAAGGAAAGGGGAAGGGCATCAAAGTGCTCGGATTTTACAATCAGGAGGCGGATATTACTGACTTTATCACTCATCTGAGGGACTGGAATTGAATACTCACCCCTGTGCCGACTATTCTGAGTTCAGACTTAAATATACTGTGGTCACTCTTCTCTGTCAGTCCAGTATCCTTGGAGAGTCATTCATAATTAAGTCTTCTAAAATCTGGTCTCTGATGAAGTACGATGAGTGAACACTCGAAGCACAGGGAAGAAGGGTAGGACTTGAATCACAGGATATAAGGAAAAGGCCTTTGAGGCAGAGGGAATAGCTCAAGCAAAGGTCTGCAGGTGGCAGTGGGCAGAAGGTGCTTTGTGATGGGAGGTGAGTCCAGTGTGGTTGGAGTGAAGGGTGGAAGGAGGCATGGAGTGGGCAACAAATGCCAGGTTGGGGAGTTAGGACTTCATTGCCTTTGAAGTAGGGCACCTTAGAAGGCTCTTGAGCATGAGAATGATAAGACGAGATCTTCGTTTGGGGAATGAAAGCTGGTGGAAAGTGTGGATGGTGCCTTGGAAGCATGAGAGGCTGGCAGTGGGCCGGTCGTTTGGGGGTGCCTATATTATTTTAGGAGGTGTAGGCAGGAGTAGGTTGCACAAGGTGAGGTAGAGGCCATTGTGGGGGCAGGACTTTTTGATGGGGGTGTGTATTAGTCTCCTAGAGCTGCCATGACCAAAGACCACAAACGCGGTATCTTAAAACAACAGAAATGGATTCCCTCACACCTCTGGAGGCCAGAAGTCTGCAATCAAGTTGTTGGCAGTGCTGGTTTCCTCTGCAGGCTCTGAGAGAGAATCTTTTCTTTGCCTTTCTCCTAGCTTCTGGTGGCTGCCAGCAGTCCTGGTGTTCCTTGGCTTATAGACGTGTCACCCCAGGCTCGGCCTCTAGCTTCATGTGGCTTTTCCCTGTGCCTACCCTACATCCAGGACGATCTCATTCCAAGAGCCTTAATATAATTATATTGGCAAAGACCCTATTTCCCAATAAGGCCGCATTCCGGGTGTTTGGGGTGACGACTTGCACATACGTTTTGGGGGCCACCATTCAACCCAGGATGGGGGTGGGGAGTGAGCTGCTGCTGGTCATGCCCAGGCTGATTTGTGAGGAACGGCTCTGGGCCTTTGGAGGCCTAACGGCCCTCCCCCATAACCTTCCCCTGAAGGATGTGGGCTCCTGAGATATCTGAGGAATGAGGTAGGATTGTGCAATTGGATTTTTCACCTGGGCTCAACCTGGGAGTGGTTCCTTACGTGGGTGGGCAAGACTGAAATCTTTGGAGATGTACCTTCTAATTCCGTCAAGGAGGAGATTTCTGAGTTGTTCTGGTTTATACCCAAAGGAAAACAGACAGCTTTGGGAGCTCTCTCCTGGCCAAGATGGGTTCTCATCAGTAACTAGAGTGACTCCCCATTAACTGCATTACTGCCCACTTACCACACTGCCTGCCACTTTATAAACGTAATTTCCCTTAAGCTACACTTTAACCCTTTATCACCAATTTACTGATGATGTGAAACTGGGGCTCAGAGACTTTAAGAAACATCTTTTTTTCTGGACTGACCGACTTCCTAGTTTTCGTAGAAATAAATCTGTTGGTATTCTATTAGTATTTGCTATTCTGTTTGCCTCTCCATTGTAATATGAGCTATTTTCCTCTCTGTCTGAAAGCTCTTAGGACCTTCCTTTCATCTTGGTATGAATCTTTTTTTCTTTCATTATGTTGGTCAGTTGATGGATTCTTTCAGTCTGGAAATTCATGTCATTCAATTCTGAGATTTTTCTTTAATAATTTTCTTCCCTTTGTTCCTATGTTCCTTCTTTTTGTAACTCTCTTAATTTTCCAGATATTACATATGCTAGACAAATCCTCCTATCTCTCTATTGTTTGTCTTTCCTTTTCCATCTGTTTGCCTTCTCGTTCTCCTTTCTGGGTCTTCCCTACCATTCTCTTGAATTTTGTTTCATTTATTCTTTTTTTTCTTTTCGTTTCTGAGTATACTTTCTTGGCCTTTGAATATTTCCCTTTTTCTAGCTTCCTGGTCTTGTTTTATAGAGGCAAAATAATTTTTTTTCCTCTTGAACATATTAATTATAGTATCTTTTGCAGCTTTTTTTCTACTCCTTACATTGTTTCTTTTTTCTTTGAGGAATTTTCCTTATATATTTGACTTCATTTCTGTCTTTTATATTAGACCAGTGCTTCTCAAGTTTTAATGTGCATATGAATCTCCTATAGACCTTGTTAAAATGCACATTCCATGTCAGCAAACTTGGGCTGGGGCCTGAAACTCTGCATTCCTAAAAATTTTCCAGGTGATGTCATGCTTCTGGTCTTTGGTCCCCACTTCAAGTAGCAAGGTTTTATAAGCTGTTCTCAAATGTCTGGTCTTGTTTATCCATCATATTTAAGAGTAAAATCTAAAATGTTGAATGGAAGTGCTGTGAACCTAGGTGGAACTTGGTGAATGGTAGACTTTCCTTGAGGAAGACCAGGTGGCAACATGGCCATTTCTTCGGGAGACCCCAAATGTTTAACCCAGAAAAGAATCCTCCAGTCCCCAACCAAGGTGGGATAAATATGTTGCCAACATTTGAGAGCCAGCCAGGAGGCAGGGCTGGGTTTTTCACCCATCAGAAGGCAGTCTGTGATCCAGTCCCCTTGTTTTTGGTGTGAAACCCCACTCCTCCTCTAACTTCATGCCTGTGGCCCTTGTTTTCAAATGAACAACCTCCTGCTTGCCTAGGGTAGGTGTGGTAGTTTGAGGCTTTTATGGCTCCCAGAAAATTATGTCCTTAGGCTGATCCATTCCTGTGGGTGAAACCTATTGTAGGTGGGAACTTCATTTTGATTAGATCACTTCAGTAGGGCATGACGCAGGGTGGGTCTTAATCCTCTTACTGGAGTCCTTTATAAACCTGGTAAATACAGAAAGAGGGTACAGCAGAGACAGAGAGAAAGCTACAGGAGCTGAGAGAGAAGGCCAGAGGAAGCCAGAGGCAGAAGGCAACGAAATCCAGAAGAGAAGGGAGAGACTAGCAGTTGCTGCCATGTGCCTTCCCATGTGAGAGAGGAGTCTGGGATGTGCCATAGCCCGTCTTCAGGGAGAAAGCATCGCCTGATGATGCCTTGGTTTGGACATTGTTTTCTGCCTCAAAACTGTAACTGTGCAAACTAATAAATCCCCATTGTAAAAAAACCAACCCATTTCTGGTATATAGCATTCTGGCAGCTTGGCAGACTGAAATAGTAGGAGAGAGGATCTTATTCACACACCTATCTTTCTAGGTGCTTCTTCCTGGTTTCCCCACTGCAGGTACTTTGGCTTCTTTTTTAATTAAGTATTTTGAGATAATTATAGATTAACTTGTAGTAATAAGAAATAATACAGAGGGATCCCATGTATCATTTTCCCCTTACATATTCCCCAATAGTAATATCTTACAGAACTATATCACAACCAGGATATTGGAATTGAAACAGTGACAACATAGAACATTTCCATTACCAAAAGGATTCCTCATGTTACCCCTCTATAGCCTCATCTACCTCCCTTCCCCACCCTATCCCTTACTCCTGTCAGCAAATAATCTGCTTTCCACTTCTATAATTCTGTCATTCAAGAATGTTAGATAAATTGAATCATATAGCATGTAACTTTTTGGGATTGACTTTCTTCACTCAGCATAATTCCTTTGAGACTCAACCCAGTTTTTGCATGTATCAATAGTCCATTCCATTTTTTATTGTTCAGTAGTATACCATGGTCTAGAGATGTCACAGTTTGATAAGCATCATCCATTGAAGGACATCTTGGTAGTTTACAGTTTTAGCTATTATGAATAAATCTGCTATAGACATTAGTGCACAAGTTTTTGTGCACAAGTGAAAACATAAGTTTTCATTTATTTGGGAGCAATGCCCAAGAGCACAAATGCTGAATCATAGGATATTTATATATTCAGTTTTATAAGAAACTACCAAAGTGTTTGATGAATGGCTGTACCATTTCACAGTGCCACTAGCAGTATATGATTAGTCCAGTTTCTCCTCACCTTTGCCAGCATTTGGTGTTGTCATATTTTTTATATTAGCCATTCTGATAGGTATGTAGTGATATCACCTTGTGGTTTAAATTTCTGTTTCCCTAATGGCTAATGATTGTGAAAGTATTTTCAAATGATTATTTTAATTTTAAATCCTCTTTGATGATCTTTCTGTATGGTGGTGCTGGCACGCCATGGTTGGTAATGTCTGTATCAAATTGGGAGAGGCCTGTTTTAGGGCCTTAGAGTTTTTTTTTTTTTTGGTGGGGCAGAGAGGTGAGTAATGGTGAAGTAAAAATGAAGAATGAAAGGATATCACTTACAAGACAAAAGATATGGTTTGGAGCCATGGGAAGAATGTGGGAAATGTCTGATGTTCTGTCTGGCTTCTTTCCTGCCCCTTAAGGAATTTTTGAGCATCTGCTGTGTTTGTGGCCCTGTGGTCAGCACTGAAGGGGAAGATCTGAAGCCTACTAGTGGTGTGCTGGTTTAACAACCAACTTCCCATGTCGGGGAGGCATCCTTGATTTGTGGTTTTTGCCCATTTCTATGGTGAAAATTCTCCCACCATGACTAATTTCAAGCTACAAGCATGACATCATTGAACATAGAGTTGGGAAGAGATGTGCAGCAGCACGCCATTATAAGTATTTCCACCATATAGATACAAAAGCTATAAATAACCTCAAGATGATAGATAATAGTGAAATGTAATAAAATAATTAAGAATGATGTATTCTGAGTATTTATTACCTTTGCTTCTTAATATAATTACATGTAACTTTTTGTAATTTAATTTCATATAATGACTGGGTTTAACAATTGGTTCACAGAATTCCCGAAAAAGTTAACAATTAGCTTCTTTTCCCCAAAGATTTATTTTTATTTATTTATAGCCCCCTCCTCGTTGTTTACACTTGCTGTGTGCTGTGTCCATTCGCTGTGTACTCTCTGTGTCTGCTCATCTTTTCTTTAGGAGGCACTGGGAACCGAACCTGGGACAAACCATGTGGAAGAGAGGTACCCAATTGCTTGAGCCACCTCAGGTCCCTGCTTTGTTGTATCTCTCATTGTCTTTCCTCTGTGTCTCCTTGTTGCATCATCTTGTTGTGTCAGCTCGCTGCATCTTCCTGCTGCACCAGCTTGCTTTCTTGCTTGTCTTCTCTAGGAGGCACTGGGAACTGAACCCAGGACATCCCATATGGTAGGCGGGAGCTCAATTGCTTGAGCCACATCTGCTTCCCAACAGTTGGCTTTTGAGAACCCTTTCAGGCCTGCTCCAGTTCATGACTGCCTTGTTCTCTGCCCTCATCTCTCTACATTCTTCCAACTCTCTGGGTTTAGCTTGTTTCCCTCTCTTCTTTTAGAAGTCATAGTCAATGCAGCCTCTTCTGTTAGCTGAGGCAGGAAGCCTGACTTGTTAGCATGAATGTATTAAGCATAGCAAATTTTTGTTGAGTGAGTAAGTGAGTGGCTATTGGGCACACGGTGGCTGTGGAGGCCACAGAGATGAATGCAAGATCTCCTGCTTCACGTTTCCACAGCTCATGATACTTCTTGGCCCAGGTACCTGTCGCATGACTGTTTCCATGGCTGGACCATCCCTCCATGGACAGGACAGGGGCTGTGTCTGCCTTTTCACTGCTGCAACTATAGTATCTGGCACATGGTAAAGGCTCAGTCAATATTTGTTGATTCTGGCTGACTCAATGAAGTTAATATCTATTTCTTTTTAATAATACAAAAATACACAAATGCATATCTGTTAGAAAAATAGTCTAATATTACAGAGAAGGCTAAGCACCTTCTGACCAACTCCCAATATAAATACTCCTCTTCTGGCAAAATGACCATAACAATCAGTATGGCATATATCCTTTCAGTGTTTTGTATCGTTGTTTGCATCTATTTAGACATATACCTATAAAAATATATGGTATTGTTATGAGGTTTTTAACTTTTTATTTTTAAATAATTGTGGATTCACAGGAAATTGCAAAGATAGCACAGAGAGATCCTGTGTACCTTCTCACCCAATGGTTACATCTTGCAAAAGACTACAAAATCAAAACCAGGAAATTGACGTTAGTAAAACATGTATATGGTTCTATATTATCTTATCACAGGTATAGATTTGTATAATCACAACCACAATCAAGGTAGAGAATTATTCCATCAACAAATTATTCCATCACCTACCCCTTTATAGTCACAACTCCCCTGTCCCCTCCAGTGCTAATCCATTCTCCATCTCTGTAATTTTGTTATTTTGAGATTCAATATAGCAATCGAATCATATAGTGTTTGACCTTTTGAGATTGGCTTTTTCCACTCAGCACAATGCCCTTGAGATTGGGGCTTTAAAAAAAAATAACATTTTGCTGCACATATGCTTTTTAACCAAACAATATGTCCTAGTGACCGTTGCCTTTCAGTACATTCAGATGTGTATAGTTATGTTAACTATCATAGAACCATTGTATCATCCTTTCATAATTCCCCTAATGATTATTGCCCCATGAATTATTTCCCTTCCATTCAAGGGCCTGCTTACAGGACAATGCCTTTCCCAAGCTCCTTGACACAGAGGCCCTCACTGATCAGTTGCACTCAGCCATGCCTGGAAAACAGAAGGAATGTTATTTGTGAGAGGAGGCCCTAAAGAGTCCACAGGGGGATGTCTCAAATGTTTAAGACAGGCACATCAGTAAGTTCTGATGGGTCTTGACGCTCTACTTCTGTTTAACTCTTTCACTAGGTTGTGGCTTGCCTTCTCACCACCCAGACAATTGAATGCAGAGGGAGAAGAGAAAAATGAATGAACGTCACTTCCGCTGTCTGCTCATGTCGATGCGCAATTCCCATGTCAGTGATTTCTGACTCCACTGCTTCAGAAAACCCCCTACACACACACGCACGTGCACACACCCCCCCACTGAGCAATGTGTGGGCAGATGACAGATGCTAATCAGCTTCTTTCAGCCTTTCGTAGGTAAGAAGGCTGGCTACTGTCTGATGAGTGGGTGGAAGAGGTCTCACTGGTGTGTGGTGTGGTGGTCTCTGAGGGATGGTGGGCCTAAAGTAAGACTTGGGATCCCTTCTTTGAGTCCCACTGAGCCAACATGAGTCACAAGCCCCAGCTCTGTCCTGAGGGAGCCTAATCATGGCTTCACAAGGCGAGAAGGCTTTGGCAAGCCCTGAACTCCAGGGGCAAACCTGATCTGCAAACAACTCCAGGCCTGGGTCGCTCACAAATTCCTTCTCGGCCTCCCCACCCTTCTCTTACCACACTGAGCCTTTTGTAAAACTCTTGGGCCTGTTATCCATGTCTGGAAAGCTCAGAACTTTATTTAGAGTTTTCTTATTCTTTTGGAGAATAAAACTGGACTCATTTTAATAGACTAAACCAGGAATCTAAACTGAAAGCAGAGGCCATGTAAACAAAACCCTTTTATGTGGTGGCTCCAAATGAGTTTACTTTAACAAAAACAGGACAAGTAAATAAGTGAGGTTTACAAATATAAACTGCAAAGTTGCTGAAGTGTGAGATAAATTGTCGAAGGCCCTTCTGTTTAAATTCTATGGCCTGGCATTTTTCCTTCAGTTTCTATCAGAGGGAATCTGGGAAGGAGAGAATGTTCCCTACAAGAGAAAAGAATTTCCCATTGTGAGGCCAACTGAGGATTTGTTTAGGGGACCCTCCAGCAGGGGCCTAGGAGTCTGGCCCGCTTCTCCCTCCCAAGGCGCAGGGAGATACCTGGCTGGTGATGTCAGTTAAATATCCCTGCCCGTGTCTGAAGGACTTTTAGAAATAACCTGTTCTGCCACCGTGACCCAAAGGAACAAGAAGGTGGGGGTGGGCAACCTTTTAGAGAGATGACAAAAAAAAATTCCATCATATGTAATTGTTTTCTAAGGGGACATTTCCTTCCTTTATCCACCAATAGGCATAGTATGTGCCCAGCAGGTGGAATTCATTATGAAGATGCATGTCCTTGCCAGTGGAATTGGTGTCCAGGCATTCAACCACTCTCCCAGGAAAAAAAAATCTAAACATGGCATGAGATTCCATCTGGGTAGTTCTGAGGCTGTCAGTTGGGTTTGGAGTAGGGGCAGGGGTCAAAGCAGTACAAGTACCATGGAAAGACTGCAAAGAACAGGGGAGAGGTGGTAAGGTGACCCATGTGCAGTAATGTGCTAATAGTTGTTTAACAAGTGGCTCTTGGCTTGCAGGGTTTGGGCGGGGAGGAGGCACTTGCATGTTTCTCAGGGATGCCATGACATATTATTCTATGTTTAAACTGGGTAGTTCAAAACAACAGAAATTTATTCTCTCACATTTCTGGGGGCAGAAGTCTGAAATCCAGGTGTCAATGGGGCCATTCTCCTTCAAAAAGCTCTAGGGAAGAGTACATTCGCTTCTTCCTGGCTGCTGGTGATTGCCAGCAACCCTTGGCCTATTTTGATGGAGATTTCTGCCTCCATCTTCACGTGGCCATCTTTTCTCTGAATGTGTTCTCTCCTCTTCTTACAAGGACACCAGTCGTACTGGATTTAGGGTCCATCTTAATCCAGTATGAACTTACATTAACTAATTACATCTGCCAAGACCCTATTTCTAAATTAGGTCACATTCTGTGGTTCTGGGTGGTTATGAGTTCTGGGAGGTTACCATTCAACCCAGTTCAAGGGGAGAGCCTTGATGTGTGGTATTTGTGGATTTTGGTGGTTTGAATCACATGGATAGTAAAATTCTTTAAAATGTAACAGCTGGTGTTCTCTAGCTGGTTATCAGCCAGCTCCAGCATACCACTGCCTGCTTGGTTTGGGAAGTGGGTATTAGAAGATATGGAGGCATAATGGAGCTTTTGGGGGGAGAATAATGTCTGAATTATTTTCCTAATGACTTAGAGTGTCTTGCGTTTCTTTTATCATACTACTTATTTAAAGTTTATCTGTCCTCCTGGACTCAAAGGTAGTTCTGCACTTTTCTGGGTCAGTGCCTAGCATATAGGGGGGACGGTTCAAAACATTTTCTGATTAGTCCAAAGATCTGTTGAATGCTATAATAAATAGTAAAAGCAACTACTATGTACTTTCTGGGCTAAGCTTTTGACAGCAAGTGTCTAATTATATTTTCAAAGTAGGTGTCTCAAAATATAAGTGGGAGGTGGGGAACATGGGAATCCTGGTAGGTTCCGTGTAATATTTTAGGTAATCTAAGCACCTCTTAAAACAAAACAAAACAAAACAAAACAAAACAAACAAACAAAAAATATATATATATATAACATTTTTGTAAGCAAATGCACATATACGCATATATATTTATATATCATTTTACAAAAAAAAAAATATATATATATATATATAAATGCTACATGGAGGGTTGGTTACAAATATGGTTATCTAGGCCCTATCTTTCTGAATGTGGAGTGGTGTGAGAATCTTCATTCAAACAAGATTCCCAAATGGATTTTATGCAAACTCAGAGTTTAGAGCTATTTTCTAATGGGATAGTTCTTATTTTTCCTATTTTGTAGGTGAGGAATCTGATTGGCTGATAAGTTTAAGTAAGTTCCCCAAAAAGAAAATAACTGGGGGGAGGGGGGGGGTTGTCCAAAACTCCAAGCCAGGTCTGTCAGATGCCAGAACTTTCACCAGTAGGCTAGATGGACTTACAGAATAAAACTGAATGACAGATCCCTCCAGTGTGCGTGTACTCTGTTAGCTAGAGTGAGAATGGAGGCAGGGGAAGCCAGTAGGAGTCCATTACACTAGTTTTAGGTTGAAGTAATGAGACCAGGCTTAGAATAGAGGTAGTGGGCATAGAAAACAAGACGTGGCAATAATTACCAATTACTCAATGCTTTGCTTTATGTTAGGTACTATGTGAGCTTTATAGCCATAAGCTCATTTTATCTGCATAACAACCTAACAGGAGAGGTGCTATCATCCTTGCTTTACAGAGTGTGATTCAGAAAGGATAACTGACCTGAATTTACTACATTAGGAAGCAGGGCAGCTGGGGTTGGAACCCTGGTTTTGGGGGTGGGGGTGGGGGGGTTGTTTGTTTTTACAATTTTGTGCTACCATCACCACCATCCATTACCAAAACTTTTCCATTGGAATCTTGCTTTTCCTGAGTCTGTTCCTGGGCCTCAGGTAAATCAAGGTTCAAGCCCATGCACTGTGACTGAAGGGGGATGGTGAAGGTCACCATGAGCAAGGGTAGAGACAGGTCACAGGTAGTAGGCTTCCCACCAGTCCCAGTCAGGGAAGCTTTGGCAATGGGTAGAAGAAACACAGTGGAAGACCATTAGTTACACAACCACCCGGCAGCACGAGACCATGTCTCTCTGGTTCCAAAGAATGTTACTGTCGGGGACGTTCCAACTGCTTGTGTGGATTGATATTATCTGATGCTGAAATTATTTTCTTATGGCTCATCAGTAGCTAGGGACTTCATTTTGTCTCATCTCCTGGTCATATGCAGGCCAAATGAGGCTGAGAGTCACTCTTCTTGGAACTGAGGCAGTTTACTTGGAGATGAAAGTCATCAGTGATGATTAAAATTTCAGAATGAAAAGGAGTTTATTTCTGAAGAATGTTGTCTTTGTCATCTGTTCCTCTCTCTTCTTCCTCTACATCTTTACCACTTATAGTTTGGGGCAGAGCTAATGACAAAATTATGAAAATAAATGTTTTGCTGGCTAGAAGAGGCACATATTTGCATAGTGGGGAAGATAGAGTTGGAGACTTTGCATTCTGCTAGGATACCAGTCCTGGGAATTGTCTTTCTTGAACCGAAAGGTTTGGAACCAACATGATACAATGCAATTAATAAGCAGGCTGGTTGCTGCATAGAGGCTTTCTTTAAACATGTCTGGGATTCTTTGGGTGGGAAGAAGATAGGACAGAAGGCTGAGGGTAAGAAGCAGGGAGTATCTCGGCAAATGACTCTGCCAAGTCATGGTTTTTATTTACCCACCCTTGTGTGACTCTTTCCTAAAGCATAGGATTGGAGGGGAAATGGGCAATTTTCCTACCTCATCATTGGGATTGTATACTGGTCTAATTTCTCTGGAGGGCAGGTTGGCAAAATGCCAAAACCTTTGATGGGGAACTACCCTTAGCTATTATAAGCCACTAGGGTTTTGGAGTTGTTCATTACTGCTGCATAATTAGCCTCATCCTGACTGAAACAGTAGGTAATGATGTTCATTTAGGCAAAAGATATTTGCACCCTACAATAAAAACTATGTGGCTCTAAAATAAGGAGATAGTTGTGCATTTATTGATATGTAAGGCTTTGCAAAATATATTTTTAATAGAAAAGGCAAGACACAAAATAGTATGCATGATGTAATCCCAATTTGGTAAAGTTATACATGAAAACTGTAGGTGGCTGAATGCATTAAACCCTGGATTGCATGAAAATCCCCTTCCCTCTTGTGGCATCTTGGGCAGCCTTTGTGTCTGTGATGTTCCTCCTTGGTTCTTAGGTGGACCCCTTTATCATTTTAATTTATCAACAGCTCCAATTTGTATCACATCATAAACACTCAGGAAGCAAAAGCCTTTAACAGTCCAATCTTTACTCTTGTCTCATGATACACATAATTTGTGGGATTCCCAGCAGCATAAAGAGCTCACCGGGTGCTGAAATGTGTGGAAAGTACTTTATGTTGACACATTTGGGAAGACAATTCCCCTGACTCCTATGCGGCTCTGTTTCATTCTGCCATTCATTACAGCGTGTGGTTGCCCAGGATTTGTGAAAAGACATATTCCATGTTTTACCACTTCACACAACTCTATCACACATCATACCCTAATTCCACCATCTCCATTTAGAAAGTGAAAACTTAACTCAGTCTTTGGAACCCTCCCCATTCCCCATGGAGCTGATTACTCACGTGACTGGTGTGTAGTTTTACAGTGGCTTTGTGAGTCCTCTTGGCATTGTGTAGGCAAAACGTGTGGTGGTTCACACCAGTGTTTGCCTGTGCAGTCAAGCATCTATTTATTAGTAAATGTGGGTCTCCCCAGCCTTAGGAAGACTTGAAGATTTTAATACCGCACTTAGTACTAATAGTAGAAATTGTTGCAGTATTATTACAATTCATATCAACTGTCATTTATTCAGTGTTGACTGTGCTGGGCACCATGCTGAGTACCCCCCCTGCATAATCAAATTTAACCTTCGCTGTGCCCCTTTGAAGCAGTACAATCATAATTCACAGATGAGTCTCTTAGAGATAAGGAGTAAATGACCCAGGGTCACATAGATAGGAAGGGACAAAACTGGGTTTCAGCTATCCTGGGCCCCAGATTTTGAGCTAGAGAGTCTCACACTTGGCCCATGGAGTGTTAATGGCGAGGTGTATGCTTTTAAGCTGAACTTTACTCACCTCCATGTTCTTCTACTAAGTCTATGAAGCCTGGATGTGAGCAGTAGAGGGACTGAGAGAGAAGGGATCAAGACATCTACTATCAAGGCATAAACAAATCTAAACATTGCCCCCTTTTGTTACTCCAAAAATGAGACTGAACAGAGTTCGAAAAGAGTCTGCCTGGCTGCCCATAGCTGCCGATCCAGTCGGTCAGTTGATCAAATACTTCTTCAGGCCATGCCTGTCCCATAGCCACATTATTGCATTACAGCTTCCAAAATGGAGTTTTCAGGGGTCAGTTCTTCCTCACTGGCATAAGCCCTATCCTTTTCCCACAATACTAGCACAAATAAAATGGGGGAAACATGCCAGTGATCTCACAGCCTTCTAGGCAATTGGCCAATTTTCCTTTGGCTTGAAGTTTCTATCTCTTGAGAGACGACGTGGAAAGACTAGAAGAGACCAGGATTTTAGGGAACTCCACCTTCCCTCTAGCTTTGTAAGCTCCCCTACAAGGCCAGTCATATGGCCCAAACTCTCCCAATCCCCATTGCCACAGGGAAGCTAGAAGAGTAGATTCCTTCTCTCTGGACCAGGTCCAGACACCTTAGGATGGCTGACAAGGCCCTTTAAACCTGTTCTGTGTTCACCTCCCACCATTGCCACCACCTCATAAACTCTTCTCCCCTTTGTTGAACTTATTTCAGTTCCATCAACATACTGTGTTCTCCCCAACCTCAGAGCATTTGACTATATTTATTCCCTCTTTACCTGGGATACTCTCTTCCTATCCCCCAACCCCCTAACCCCCTTAAACCCAACTCATCTTTTAGGACTTAGATACATCTCTCTTCCTATGGGAAGCCTTCACTTCCCACCATCATCTCAAACTCCCATGCCTGGGGTACTTTTCATTACATTTATCTTAGGCTTTATCACACTGTTTATTTGACCATTTGACCCTTTCTGATACTTCCTCATCCAAACTGTTCTTGTTAATCTTACAGGTTTATCTATGTAAAGTTGTTTATAAAAGAAGTCTATACCATAGAGGAAATCCCTTTCACTTGCATCAGCTTCTAGTTTACATTCCTATAGGGCCACTGGATTGAGGACAAGCTGTGGTGGTTTCTCCTCTATGTATGAACTGTATGGAGGAACTTTTTAAAAAGGTTTATTGCATATGGATTGATATTGTAATGGAAGACATAACTTTCCTCCCCCTGCAATGAATATGTGCTTCAATAAATCCTTCTCATTTGTCAAAAAAAAAAAAAAAAAAAAAAAAAAAAAAAGGAGAGAGAATGAAAGGGAAGGGAGCTTTCATATCTATCTTATTCATTATTCCTAATACCTTCAGTGACTGGTAGTTGATAGAAAATAGGTGTAGAAGGAAGGAGTTCAGCTGTACAAGTACCTCAGCCATCTTCAGACATTCATAGGTAGACATGTCAGTTCTATACTCTTATCTCTGACACTTTCCTCCTCTGCAGGGAATATTTCTGCCTCTAATAGCCATGGCAAAGCTCATGAGCTAGTTATCAGCAGGTTTGTATTTTTCCATGCTGTTTTCCTCCCCATCCTTGCTGATGGAAACTTTTGCTTTCCTTCTGGGTTTCCAATCTCATTGCTCCCACACCAACTCTACCCTGTGCCCACATCCCCCACAGTCTCCCTGAGGGCTTCCTTTCCTGCTTTTTATTCAAATGCATCACTTTTGCCAAAAAGCAGTGTTCCTCCTGGCCATCCTCACAGTTCCATCACTCTGAAGGTTGGTCCTGCAGATTTCCAGACTCAGAATCCCCAGGCATCCTCTGTCCCCTGCCCTTATCTTACACAGGTCCCGGCCACTGCTGAACTGGTGGAGCTGCTGCATGATGCTGCTGTCCCTGCTCCCTTGGGGAAGATACCATCAAAAGGCATGGGGCCAACCTTTGAGTAGTTCCCTCCCACATATTGCTGCTGTTGCCATAAGTTTTTATTAATTCAAGTGTTTCTTGGGGGTGGAGGTGAGGGAGCAAAACCAAACAGCACATGCTGTGGAAAAGTTGCAGGTGTGCTGTGCGAAGAGGATTAACTCTGTTGTGGACAGCCTTGTTTCTCTGGTGACCACCTGGGCTACTTGCCTTGGAAATGCGGGGGTGGGGGGTGGTGGATTAGGTTGATTTGTGTGCTGGGTTTGACGGAGTGTGGGCCACTTCTGGGAAGGTCAGTGTGGAGAGTGACCATCTTTCTGCCTGTGTTTGCGCTTCTGTTTTGCTCTTTGCGTCCTTCCTTTTTTTTTTTTTTTTACCGGGAGGTCCCGGGGATCGAACCCAGGTCCCTCCATATGGGAGACAGACGCCCAACCAGTTGAGCCACATCCACCCCCGCGTCCTTCCTTTGAACCTTCTCTCTCTCTCCCTTAATCTCTATCTCTGCCATTCTCTTTGCCTGCCCCTTCCTCCCTTCCTCCTTCCTTCCTTCCCTTCCTAATTCTCTCTTTTTCTCACTGCACCCCCACACTAATTTTTAAGGACTTTCTCAACCTCTAAGGGGATACATAAAACACCTTGTATAGTGAGGAGACTGCCTCTGAAAAGAGTCTGTTGGCCACTTGAGGACGTACTAGAGAATTGAGCCCAAGAAGAGGAATATTTGAGTCTGGTTATGGGCTGCAGTGTGTTGGGATTTCAGATGGAGAGCTCACAGCATATCCCTCAGTTGGTGTATCATAGCTGGAGTGGAGCCATCTGGGAGCCTCCTCAGGCCGGTTGTCCTGCTATGTGCTCATACCAAGGCTTGTCCCTGAAGAGGGACCTGCACATACTCATGCCATGGAGAAGCAGTCACTCTCCCTTCTATGCCTGTGTTGGTCCTCCCTGCATGTCCTGGGGTAGTTGGTCTTGGTCACAGAGCATAACTCTCGAGGGCAAGTGTGTGAGCTTGCCTGGGGGAGAGGGTTATGTCCATGGGTCAGTGTGAAACACAAGTGCTTTGGTTGGAATAGTTCTGCAATGGGGCAAGTTTCATCCAAGTCAGGGATGAAAGTTTGCCCTTGGCCAAGCCTACAAAGTCTCTGTCATTCAAACTGGGATATTCCCTCCTAACTTGGGGAGTCAGAAGAGAACCCCAGTACTCCAAGGACAGGGGTAAGGGCGTGTAGTTGTCTTCCTCCTCCTTTAGAGCGGCAACTTGCCCTGCTGTGTTTAGCCTTTGAGCCTCCTGTGGAGGGGCCTTCAAAGGCCATGGCCTGGGGGCCTGTTGACTCCTACCCAAAGTGTCTGTGTGCTGGGGCCCAACAGACCTTGACCTATGGGAGTGGGCAGTGGTGGATCTTTCCCCACAATGGCCCACTATTCCATCCAAAACCTAGCAGAAAGGCAAGTGGAAAGCAAAGAGAGGAAATTCAGCCCCTCCGTAGGAGGATGAAAGCTCACTTCCATGTCCCCTGGCTACACATCCTGCCTTCAGACTATGGTCACAGAGTAAAAGGCTTGGTTCTTTGATGAAGCTGGTGGCACAAAGGACTCACAGAGGCAGCTTCAGGGCCAAGACCCCTTCTACACAAGAGCCTGGGAATAAGAAAATGCTAGAAATCAGATAGACCCTTTCAGGAGCTTGGCTTTTCTCAGATTGTGTCCTTGGGAACTCAGGAAACATTTGGGCCTCTCTTCCAAGCGAAGCTGCTTTATGTCACCAGTGAGGACGCCATCCTTGCAAATGGTTGATTTAGCTCTGCGTCATAGGGGAACAGAGTAGGACCAGGAATAGGGTTGACCTTTGGAGTCAGCCCTCCTGGGTTCCTGGCCTGGCCTTGATTCTTTTCTTTCCTGCTCCCTGAAGCTAAACTTCTTTGAGTTTGGGACCTTAGTTCTGAGAATTCTGTGGTCTTCTTCATTCATTGACCCTCTCTCTGCACACTTCCTTTCCTACCTTCCTCCTGACTTGCAGTGTGCTTTCTGCAGCCCTCTCTCATAAGCCCAATCACTGGAGAAGGCAGAAAGAGAAAGTCACATCCACATAAACAGTGTTGTGTAAATGGAATCTTTTCATAACTGTTCTAGGATAGCCTTGTCCCTCACCAATTCTGGGATGCAGATTTTATTTTTTTGAATGTCCTTGCCAACCTAGATTCTTAAGAGCCACTAACCTGACCCTCTGTTCCAATTAACCCAGTCTACTCACTACCTCTGGTTCTTAAGCCAAAATGCGTTTTTAAAAAATCACCCAAGGAGGCTTTGTAATGTGATATTTACAGGCTCCATATGCAATTTGATTCTCTATCACTGGCAGGACCTGAGAATCTTCAATTTATTAGGCCCTCAGTGATTCATATATAAATGGTCACCAAATCCTGCGGGTGGGCCACTGCCTACTGCAACTCCAAAGCCAGGTAGGTAGTCTGGGATAGGATATGTCTGTCCTGTTTAGCAGCTGTGTGATCTTGGGAGAGTTACTCAAATTATCTAAAAGTCAGTTTTCTCTTCTAGAAGAATCATGAAAATCATAATATCTCTCTTTAAGGGTTAATGTGAGGATTAAATGATTTAATGCTTGTTAAACCTGGCATAGTATATAGCACCTAGTAAATTCTAAACAAATGCCATAGGCTCTCATTATTAATATTACTGTAACTTATATTGATGATAGATCCTCTGGGAACCTACTCCCTTCTGTTTCCACCATTCCTTGTTTTTCTTTTGATTCTGTGTCCCCCCCCTTCCTAAAAATGGCCTTGCTACCTGTTATTTTTCAGTGAGTTCCTTGTAAATCTCTTTGCTCCATCTCTAAAGCGTTTATCACAGCCATATCCTCATTGAGCTCCTTCTAGAATGTAGGTTGGTGTTTTAAAAAAAGAGTTCCTTCAAGGAACCTGTTCAGAAGCAATGATTTTCGTTAGGGGCACAGACTTGTGTAATACCCTCAGAGGTATGAACCGAACAACCTTTCAGCCTCCTTCACCTGAGGCCAGGGCCGCATCCTTAACTCTAGCCAGGGATCCATTTTCATACCTCCCAAGTATCTAGCTGCTCTGCGCCAACTCCCACCCCCTGTAGTGTATGACCATGTAGTCCACAATGACTTAAATTAGTATGCAAACTGGAATACCTTAAAGACCTTAGAACAGCCCCAAATTCCAGAGCTTACTATATGTCAGCACTTTCCCATTGGATCCATGCCTGTTGGCTTCTAGGGGGACTGTTATTTCCTTCATCTTACAAAGGTGCCCAACAGCTGCTGTGGGTGGGCCCACTGTCCAGGCCTGGAGCTGGTTGGGAAGGGCACTCTCTCACCCTCCACCAGCTCCCAAGTGCATGCTGGGAGTTGATGTGGACATTCCTGCCCACACCCCCTCTCTCATTTATTTCCTCTGTCCTTTGTAGCTGGCACCTGGGCTCTTTTTTCCTCACATTGAAATGCTAACATCAATAATAGGGTTTAGCTTTTTCAGTGCAATGACCAGTCCTGTTTAGGGAAAGGGGTTTTTCCCAGAGCTCAGATGAACTCACTAGGATTCTGCACTGGGCCTGGAGGCCAAGGCTTCTGGATAGAAGTGTTGGTTCACTTTGTTCTGCACTCTGTGGTTATAAGTGGAACCCCCCCACCCTACCCTTTTCATCTTTCTACCTCTGCCTTTCACTCTATAGTCCATTATGTTTTTCATAGCCTCGTTACTATCTGAAAGTATCATGTTCATTTATTTGTGCACTTGATTACTTCCTTCCCCTCACCATGCTGTGAGCTTCTTGAGAACTTTGTCTTTTCTTGCTGATTTATTGTAGGGAACAGGACCCCCTTGAATGAATGAATGAATGAATGAATGAATGAAGCAAGAAGGCAAGCAGGATTAGGCATCTATGACTTCTCTGACTAAATGCCGTTTTTTCTTCATTATTATTCCAGTGTCCAATTTCCTACAGAGATTTCATGCAAATATCATCCCAGAATCAGCCATGAGGGTACGAGAGTTTTCCCAAGTAGATGCCCTAACTCTACCCTAATAGTGTCACTGTGTGTTCAAGGGCAGAGCAAGTGTGATTGAAGGGACACCAAGAAATAAGTTTGGCCCTCAGAATAATCTCCCAACCTTTCTGGAAAGAAAAAAACCCCTCTCAATTCAGAAATAAAGTAAACGTTATCAGGAGGAAATGTTGACTTAAATTTCCAGGGCTGTACAAGAAAGAGAGGGCAGGTTTGATAGTTGCGTGTCTTGCAGAGCCAGATTTTCAGAGCTCATGAATGGAAGAGGAAAGGCAGTGTATTACATGGTGGAGGCTGAAAAGGAGCCCCAAAGCTGGGATGTCTCCTCAGTACTTGATATGCCACCTATATAATAGAACTGTCCCCTGTGTTAGCTTGTTGACTGAATCCACATTCCAGGCAGGCAAGAGGTTCAGGATCAGACCCTGGCTTGGATCCAGAGGCACTGTGGACACAAGATCTGCCTGTGGGAAATGGGGCAAAGGAGAATCTTGGACATTGGCCCAGAAAACCCAAGAGATGTTTCTGGGATAACTTCTAATGGTGGGCAAGAGCAGAGGAACAAGTCAGGGTACTAAAGGGTCAACCATGGAGGTGTTGGGTAAGCTGAGAAATGGAGCCCATGGGTTGACGAGGGCAGGGAGGAGGTGTTTCGGAGGCCTTGGATGGAAGGGTCAGTTTATGGGGCGCCTGTGGCTTTGCCTGTAGGTGGAGAGGGAGGTGTTAAAGGCAATGAGCTGATCTGGGCAAAGAAAGATTTCTTTCTGAGGCTCCTTGTATGTTCTTCCTCCCCAGTGAGACTACCACCCCCATGCAAACCTTCTCCTCCTTGTTCCATGATCCCCAGTGCGTGGCTCTGAGTACAGAGAGTGCTTGGTGTTGAGGTGGGCACCCCATGGCTTCTGTAGCCTTCCTTTCCAGATTTCTCCTCAGCCCCAGGGTCCACCCCAGGACACTTTTCCAGGCAGTGAGATGAGTCAACTTAAAACATTGAGCTGAGCACAGTGGTTGGGTAAAAGTCCAAGGTAGTTTAAGTGTTTGGAGTGAGACACATTTGCTAGTGTATGCAGCCCCAAGATCCATGTTTTACAAGATAGCTTGGCATTGCCTCCATGTTTTTCATATTTGGCCTCTCCCACACTCGAGGCCTGGTGGGCGGCTTTCACTTTAAAGTTAGAAAACTTTCCAGCCCTTGCCCGTTAGTGTGACTCCTGATATGCATCATAAACTATCCATAAAACAAAACGATTCCAGCCCGAGTTTCTTTGCCTTCTTCCTCCTCCTCCAGGTACGCTTTCCCCAGCTCTGTTCTGCCCCCTCCACCTTCCTGATTAACCCTTGGGGGTGCCACTTAACGAAGCATTGTGCCTGATATGGATAATACAGACACAGCTCCACAATCTTTGCATGAGTCCTTGGGCCTCCACTCCACCTCAGTCTCCTCCTCTTGTGATGTTTGTCCTTCCATATAACTTCTGACTGCTTCCTTCCCCTCCTGTGTTTCAGTACCAAGGGGCATTGGGAACCCTTTCAGCAATATTGCCACTCCTCCACCTCTTCAATCGAAGCCTGGGAAGGCTTCAGGAGGTACTTGGCTGTGTTGTTCCAGGTTCCTCCTCTGCTTGCAGACACAGGATATGACTTTTAGGGAAAGGCCATGGGTAGTGACTCAAGAGACCAGAAATGAGGACCACAACTGGTGCCTTCCCCCTTAAACCAACTATATGCTTGCTGAGCAGGAGGCCTGGTTCCACCACTTTCTTGCTGGATAGCCTCCCTAAGTCTTAGTTTCCCATTCATCCATACACTCATCCATCCATCCATCCATCCATCCAATAATTAATGAACATCTACTATGTGCCAGGTCCCGAGAACTTAGAGGTGAACAAGTATAATAGTTTCTGCCCTCATGCAGCTGGCACTCCAATGAACTAGGAATAAGAGAACCTACCTCACAAACTGCTGTAAGGATTAAAAGATAAAACGTGTAAAGCATCTGATGGGTTGAGCCATATCAAATTGCTATTTTTGTGGGTCAAAACAGATTGAGTATCAACTACTTCATATGAATCAATCCAACAATAAGGTGCCCAGCACATAGTGGATCTTCACTGAAGGGGCAGGAGATTAACATCTTCTATACAAGGGGCTTATGTACTCCTAAGCAAGAAGGAAACTCTTCCAAATGTCTAGTTCATTTGATGAAAAATGCAGGTACTATTTACAGCTCATGTTTTTTTATTAAGTGTTGTGAACCTATGAAGGCCTGAGAAGCAGCCGACAGGAAGTAGCTTGTTGAGTTTTACTCTGTGTTTTAATGCTCCCGTCTGCCAGACCGTTTGACCAATATTTCAAAATATTCTGATCCTTTTCTTGAGTAAATCAGCAAAGCTTAAAACAGACTTTGCATTATTCAGAACATCCGTGGAGAGAGGGTGGGTGAGTAGGAAGACCTTGTGTTAAACATTTATGTCTCACTGCTGAATCTCAAACGTAACCTATCTTTACTAAAACCTTTCCAAATAGTTGAAATAAATTCCATACAATGAGTCTATTTTTCCCCCTCCAGAATATATACAAAAGCAGGTGTCTAGACTTCCTGGTGTGTGAAAAAATAGTTTTTAATGTTTACTTGTTTTCAGGTGCAGTTAGGGTTGTTAAGAAAACACTGACACAGATTCCCAGGGATTCACATGGCTGCAGTGTTTGGCTTCCCCAGTGCTTCAAGGTGGTCGCCAACCACTGCTTATGTGACTTGGCCAGATGACCTGGCTTTGAATCTTGACTCTCTCACTTTCTAGGAGAGTGGTTGGGCATGTTCTTTTTATCTCTGAGCCCTGATTTCTTCATTTGTTAATGAAACATAATGATAATACCGACTGCTGGGGTTGTTCTGAAGAGCAAGTGAGAGAGTGTAAAGTACTTTTTAAAGTGTTGGTCACATGTTAAGGAATAAGTTACTGTCATTGTTATTAATGGTATTGTGATCAGTGACACTAATATTATTTGGGGGACATTTTTAGCATCCATATCTCCCATCAATACTCAAAAGTTAGATAATTCCTCTGTGATAATCATTCTCCTTTTGTCCTGCCGAAGTTCATTTTCTGTCTTTCTCTATTCAGCTCATACCCCAGTAGACTTCATGACTCAAATTTCCCTGCCTTCTGGTCTCCAGTTTTTGGCTAATGAGATGCACCATTGTATGGGATGTAAGTTTGAAAGATCCAGAAAGCATTTCTATTTGGAACTAAATTTGGTTAGAAAAACATCTTGCACTTCAGACTCCTATCACGTAGCTCAGAAGGTACTTTAGATATAATTCCTTTCGTGTATGTATATGGGGAGCACACAAAGAGGAGAAACCACTTAATATCATTAAAATGCAAATTCAGCCTCTACCTGCCTTCCTGAGAGGTGGCCATTGCTTACTATTGGGCATTACAAAAAAGGTAATTTCTTTTTTAAGCAGTTATTTAAATATATATTGAGCATCTATTGCATGTTGGGTCATCACTTTGGTGACCAAACCTTGGACTCATCTCAGAATCAACAGAAATGGAAAGGACTTTCTAGAAAATTAATAACATTTTATTGGTCAGGAAAAATGGGTTCTAGATATGTTGATGCACTTCAGAGTTCCCTTTCTCTTGTGTGGCACAAATTAGGGATTGAGGAGTTTATGTGGCCCTTTGCCCAGCTCTGAGGTTGAGGATTCCATCTTAGAAACTTGAGTCTTCATCTCTCCTTCCATTTCAGCCTCTCCCCCCACTATATTCTTGATGTCTCCATTGCTACCACACATCAAAGAGTCATCTGATTTGAGTTTCCCATCACTAGAAAAGATCAAGTGGATGCCTCTCTGCGAATCTCGATTTCTGTTTGTATTTGGGCTGTCTTTGCAAACTTACCCTGCTAGGTCCATATACTGCGTGGGCCTCCTGGACCCAACCAGAAGCTGGCAGCATCTTAGGGCCTGTTTGTAGGTAAAGAAAAACACATATGGTTGGTATAAGTGGACTTCCGGGTTTACCTTGGATGTTTCTAAAAAGTCCCTTTTTATCCACTGGTCAACAGAAGTGCTGAATCTTGGGAGTTCAGACCATTGTGGCCAGGAGAGTTTTGTCCTCTAGATGGAATGTTTCTTGATAATAGTTTATGGTATTTATGAAAGTTGGCGACATCTGAGGTCATTCACTCCTTTGGGTCTGAAGGCTCTGCTTACCTGATTTAGAGAAATTCCCAAGAGAGTCAGAAACATTTATTCCTTTATCACAAAAATATTTATTAATCACATTCTCCTGCAGTGGATATAGGATAATGAACAAGGTGCATACAGCTCTGCTTTTAAAGAGTTTAGACATTAAAGCTGTGCTGTTCAGCATGGTAGCCACTAGCCATAGGTGACTATTTACATTTAAATTAATCAAAATTAAATACAATTAAAAATCCAAGTCCTTATCAAGAGCTCAATAACTACATGTAGTTAGTGGCTACCATTTTGGACAATGCAGTTAGTTCCATTGGGCAGTGCTGGTCAGGAGGGATATACAGATAAGTTAAAACCAATTACAAAAGTGTGTTAAGTGCTACAATGAGGGAAATACAGGAAGCTGTGGGAGCCCATGGAGGCACTATTCTATTTAGACTCTTGTGGTAGTTTGAAGCTTTTATGGATCCCAGAAAAGATCATGTCCTTGGGGCTAATCCATTCCTGTGGTGTAAACCTGGGGTAGGTGGAACCTTCCTTTGATTAGATTACTTCAGTAGCATGTGACCCAGGGTGGGTCTGAATCCTCTTACTGGAGTCCTTTATAAATGGAATAAATACGGAGAGAGGGAGCCACAAAGACAGAAAGAAACCCACAGAAGCTGAGAAAAGAAGCCACGGAAACCAAGAAGCTGAAAGTGATGAGACCCAGGGGAGAAGGAAGAGGCTGCCATGTGCCTTCCCATTTGACAGAGGAGTCCAGGATCGCCAGCAGCCAGTCTTCAGAGACAGAGTGTTGCCCAATGCCTTGATTTGGTCATTTTTCTCAGCCTTGGATCTATAAACTTCTAAGTTAATATGTCTCCACTGTAAAATCCAACCCATTTCTGGTATATTAGCAAATTTTGGAAACTAAAACAGACTCCCTTGGTTGCCAGTGATAGAACACCAACTCTCAGTTATCTACTGACATAATGTTGCAACAAACCACCCCAAAATTCAATGGCTTAAAACAAAAAGTACTTACTTATCTCATGAGTCTGTGGGTTGGAAATTATACCAGGCTTGGCTAGATGGTTCTTCTTGTCTTGGCTAGGTTCATTTACATGTCTTGTGGTCAGTTGGCTATTGGCTAGGGCCACATTGGGATCTAGACTATGTGTGTCTCATCCTACAGCAGGCTAGCTCAGACATGTTCTCATGGCAGTAGCAGAGGTGTAAGAATGCAAGTTTGTCATGTAAACACTTTTAAAGCCTCTCCTTGTGCCATCTAACATCCCATTGGCCATAGCAAGTCACAAGACCAGCCCAGATTTACAGGGTAGGGAAATAGACTCTGATTCATTAGTTAGACATGACAAATGCACATGGCAAAGAGCATGGATGTAGGAAAGGATGTAGAATTACAAATATTATTGGATTAATCTATATCAACTCAAACTGGTTTAGTTTTAGAAGGTTTTAGTTGACTTATATAATTCAGAAAGCCAAGAATAGTCTAACTTAGCTATGTCTGGTCACTTAGCCATTACAAAGTGGTTAGTAATTTGTTATAATTCCTCAGCTCAGCGTATCACTGTATTGACTTCTTTCTCAAGACAACAGATACCAGGTGATGGCAAAGATGACTCCAAACAGTTCTAGACTGATCCCACCAGCTCTATAACTCCACAGAAAATGTCCTGGGATAGATCTCATTGGCCTGGATTGAGCTATGTGCCCTATCAATGAGCCAATCACTGCAGCCTGGGGGGTGGGATGCTGTTACTGGCTCCATATCTGTGTAGATCCATGGAGCCTGAGAAGGGGGGGAAATGAAGAGCAGAGAAGAAATGGTGCTCCCAAGGAGAACTGGCATGCTCTTCCCAGAAAAGGGGTGATGGATGTCAGAAATAGAACTGACCAATTTCTACTACAGGTAGACATTAGAAGCGGTTATATGTGTGCTCCATGCCAAGGTGCTACAAGTGAGGAAATATAGAGATGGGAGCAGGCATAGGAGCCTGGAAGATCTGAAAGAAGTTTAGTGTGCAGTAAAGAGTAGTAGACTCATGGTAAAGCTAGAGTGAAAAAGGAAAAGGAACGAGGGAAAAGGAAGAAAGGGCAGATAAGAAATGAGATGAGAGAATAAGGGTGAAGAGAAAAATAGTGGAGAGAGAAGACAGATGAGAGGATAAAGAGAAGCAGATATAGAGAGGGAGACTAGATTGTGAATTGCTTGCCATAATAGTTTAGTTCCTGGTATTCTGGTATCTCCAGTTTAGGACAGTAGCTTGACTCTTGAAAATCTCCCAGTCAGTTTTCTCAACTCCATGATAGACACTACACCTGTCTTATCTCATGATCAAGTGAGCTAAGATATATGAATGCCTTTATAAACATTATACAAGCATGAGGTTCATGATTGTTACTGGAGGAGAGAAAGCTCCCAAAAAAAGACCCCACGGACAACACTACCCCCAGTCCATGAGAGCCCTTTACTACTTATAAAGGGATTGACTTTTAGAAGACATGAAAATAGGTTTTAAGATATCATCATCCTTATTTCCCCCCACTTTAGTCATAGATGGGTCATGAGTCACTGGAGTCATGATCTTGGAGGTATAGCTCAATGAATTTTTTGGATATATGTTTTAATTTCTCAGCCTTGGTTATGACCCCATCTCTGTAGCCAAGGAGGACACTGGGAAGGTTGACGTATAGCCATAAGTGGAGTTTAAAAGAAAGAGAAGCCCAGTCTAGTCGTGCAAACAGTAAATTACTCCACTTGTTTTTAGCTGATCAGGAACTTAGGTTTCTGACCAGAGTCTTTGATTTCCCTTAGATGGCCAGCTCATCCATCTATTCATCCATTCATTCATCCAGTTATATTCTGACTGGTTCTTTAAATTATTTGTGGTTTAGGACATAAATACATACAAAGAAATAATGATAAAATAGTAAAAATAGGGAATCAGTTCTAGAAAAAATATGAAGAGACATATAATGATGATGACTAAGAGTATACAAGAACTACTCAATGACAAGGATTGGTGTCTTTTTTGTATTAATTCCCAGGCAATGACTGGTGCCATATGGGAATTGAGAATTTATTTCTGAATGAAAAAATGAAAGCTAACTACAATCTGTCAAATGCCTTCTACATCCCAGGTCTTTTGTGTATATCATTTTTCTTAATATTTTTCCAAACATTTACTTAGGAAAATTTTCCAATGTACAGCAATATTGAAAACATAGTACACTGATCATCTTCACCTCATTGTCAAGATTCAACAACCACTAACAGTGGTAAATTTACTTTATTGTTTATGTTATATGTATATTTTAAATCCGTACTGTAATCTGTGAGAGGAAGAAACTATTATTCCCATTTTACAAATGGAGAAATAAAGGCTCAGCAAGGAGAAATTCACACTGCTGTAAGTTGCATAAAGGGGATGTGAACCCAGTGTCTTTGACTCTCTGAACCATGCACTCTCCATTTATGGGATATGCCTTTGGCTGAGTGAGCAAACCTTAGCAAGTGGTCCTTCTGCTACAACCATCACCTTGCTCAAATCCTGCCTTCCTTTTCCTCCCCACACTTTGTGCTCTTCTTTTCAAAAGAGAGTTCTGCACCCTGGAATGTCAAGAAAAGGGTCTAGAAAATGCCACTTTTTATCATGCTACTCATTTTCAGCAGCATCCTATTGCAGAAGAACTGCAAGCTGGTGGAACTTAAGGCAATTTCTGTCTGTCTTCCCTGGTGCTCGGTACATTGCAGATCCCTGTAAATATTTGTATATGAGAATGAATAAATTTGGCCACAGAATGGACCACTGAGGGAGGTGAGCTGGACACTCTGAATTTGAATATCCAATACATGTTTGTTTGTAACTCAGGCACCACGATATGTGCCCCATCATCTGAATCTTCATTCAGGTCTTAGTTCAAATGGCACCTTCTTGAATAGCCCCCACTTCACCATCATCACTCAACTTTTTCATCTCTCCTTCTTTTTGTCACAATGTGAAATATGTAATATTTCTATTGTTTATTTTATTACTCCCTCCCCCACCCCCATATACACTCTGTCAGGAAAGTGGCACAGGAGCAGAAATTCATGTTTTGGTTCACCCTCTATCCTGAATGCCTAGAATAGTACCCAAACATAATAGAGGCTCAATAAATATTTACTGAATGATTGAATGGATTACTTAGGTTTTCTCTAAACCTGTAATGTGGGGCTTTTAATATATAAGCATTTATTATATGCTAGGTACTATGCATTTGCTATATGCTAGATATTAAATTAATTTAGATACATTTGGTTATCTGGTTTAATCTTTATAATAGCTGTGTGAACGTAGGAATTATTTACATTTTATAGCTGAGGAAAACGAGGCACAAGGAGGATAAGTAATCTATTCAAAGTCATACAGTTAGTTAATAGCAGAGCTGGGGCTTAAAACCAGGTCTGTCTGATTCCACAGTTAAAGTGTCCTATGGCTCCTGCCCTGGAAAGCTCGGGGGTTGGGCAAGCCAAATATGGGCAGTTGAATACAAAGGAGAGTTTCTGTTGCATGGTTTGTGGGCTGCCATCTTTCCTGATGTAAAGGGAGAACAAGGGTTAAAAGAGGAGTTTCTGTTTGTGATCCTTTAGGATTTCTCTGAGAGAGGCCCAACCCATAGGACAGAAAATGGAGAACAAAGGAAAGGACCTTAAGAAGCTAATGGCAGGGCTTTGGGGAGGTTCCCAGGTACCACCTGAAGAATGATCTTGGGAGGAGCTAGATAGCTTGGTCTTGACTCCACCATTCTCTTCCTTCCCACATCTAAGCTTCAGTTTTCTCTCTATAAAATGAAGTTTTAATCACTTCTGGCCCTTTATAATCACTCAATATCAGTACTTCTTTTCAATGTTAATATATTATTTTAGCTATTGACACTAGTAATATTATAGCTACTAATATTAATAAGGAGCATTGGGGAAAGAGGCAAAATTTGATTCTCATCTTGGCTCTGGGACTCTGCAAATAATCTCTCTAAGCTGCAGAGGCTTCATCTGAAAACTGGCCTCCTGGCACCTGCTGTGTATGCCAACCTTGGAAGGCTTATTGATGGAAGGAGCTGACAGTGTTTCAGTGAAGGCAGAGGGTGACACACATGGAAAAGTTCATCATTTTGACTGCAGTTGGTGTGCAAGATGGGAATACGGCAACGGAGGGCAGGGGCTAGATTTCTGCCACAGCAGAGATGTCCCTGCTTGCACGGAGAAGTTGTGGTTGAAAGACCGTGGGTAATGGTCCTGTGTTAGAGGGCATCATGTGCAGGGAGTGGCTTTAATTTTGTGATCACCAGTGGAACCAGCCCGTTCTGAGAGGCTGCCTGCTGGACAATGATAAGGCAGAGGACACAAGAGCCTTTAGACAAACTCTAAAAGAACTTCTCATTGGAAAGATGCCATAGAGTTCAGCTAGCACCAATGGCACTGAACTTTTCTTTAATGTCCAGTGTACCTCGTGCTCAAAATAGTGATTTAAATATATGCAGTTCATTCTACTCGCATATGTTTGTAATCAAGGTACAACTCTAGTAGATGAGAGGCAAAAAGCTATAATTTGCTGCTTAGCATCATAGCTGTTGTACATTCATTTAAATAGCTTTATTTATCTTCTTCTCCATAAAGAACCTTCCATATTGCAAATTTATTGAACGGTTAATGGACGAAAAGTATGGGGTTCATTACAGAGTGATGTATTTATTGCAGTGTTAATTAAATAAAAGCATTGTAATCTTTCCAAATTGAACAATTATGTTCATTTAAACATTTTAAACAGAAAAATCTTTTATATACTAATTGAGTTGCATAATGAAAAGCATGTGTAATGGAAATTTAAATCAAAACAAATACTGAAATAATTTGAACAATTTTTTTAACAGTATAAAATGTCTATCTCCATCTTTATTGGAGATAGTCTGATGGCTAGCTTGCATTCGGAACCCACGACCTCTGAGCAGGGTGTGTGGTTTCAGAGCCAATCGGCCACCCTCACGTACCAGTTGGCCAACGCTGAGACATCAAAGTTCTGGTTGGCCACCAGCCGCAGCCCCTGACACCCTGGCTGCTCGCCTGGATCCTGACAGACTGGCTCGGGGCCTGCAGGCCGAGCTGACAGACTTTGCTGCAGTGTCTGATGAATGGTTTCTGGCAATGGATGGCTGCATTCTGACTGCATATGAGTGCAGTACCCATCTAAAAAATGTACACTGTCTCTTCCAGCTTTCCTGGGGTGGGACGTCATAAGTGTCTGGTACCAATGATTTTTTACACCTACGGGTTGTTATTTGCTCTTGGAATTCCCACTCCGCATCTCTGTCAGGCTGTGAGGGGTTGGTGACAAAAATGATGCCATCGTCAGCATCAAAGGGATTTGCTTTATTGGTGTATTCCAGTAAAGATTTTTCACTGCCTATATTTTGTGGCTCTATCCCATGCTCCAGTTATTTAGGGCTAAATCTTAATGTTACATTGAGATGGTAGGAAGGGGTGTGGAGACAGAAAAAAAGTCACATTCTTTTCAAATAGATGCTCATTTCCTGGTTCCACAGAAGGATTCATGTGGGATCTGGTTTGCCCAAGTCTTACTCTCTTGTTTTGAAATGATCTTTAGGTTAGCTGGACTCCATTAGTGCTGTCTTGGATACATGGCAAAATGAAGGAGGTTGCCTTCCATTTTCCAGCACCCAGATTTTCCTGGGATTATCAAGAGGCTTAAGGATAAATCACTGTACTAAAACCTTCAATAATTAAAAGGTAGCAACAGTAAGTTGCTTTGGAAACAAATTCCTGCTTGCCTTATACTTAGGACAAAGTTTTAGAAACAAGGATATCTAATAATAATCCCCATACTGACTAAATATATTAATAAAAAAGGCTTATGGTAGCATAAATGGAAAAAAAAAACAAACAAAAAAAAACCATATACTCTGATTAGACATGTAATTCAGGTACATTTTTCCTCTATCCCATTCATGAAAACTTGTCTGGAGTGTCATTCAAGCAGAAGGGCTTTAAATGGATCCCAGAAAAATGAGAATAGATTCATAAGGTAAACCCACTATGCTCAGAGTTTCAGTGATGAGGTTGCTCAAAGGAAGATGGATACCCAACAACATGGAAAGTACTGGATATCCCTGTCTTAACCAAAACTTGAACAAGAATTGGGGAGTCAGACTCAAGGCTGGATTCTGTTCCTTAGAGAGTCTAGTCACTGGCTTTAAATTTATCTACAGATAGACAGAAAGGAAGCCATGCAAAGAAGAGCCATGTTAGCTGCCACATCATCCTCCCTTCTCAAATAAAGCTCAGCCAGGTTTTAACATCCAGTGAAATCCTGGGGGGTTGTGTGGAGTCTTTGCTATTGATTGGTGGGTCATCAGCACTTTAATAAAAGCTTCTACCCTTTGACTATCTTCTCTATGCATCTCACACACTAACTGCTTGATGTTTCAAGCCCATTTTGCACTTAACTGCTTTTGATATATTTTGTTCATAGACTTAAAAAAACCATTGAAAGGTGCCAGTTTGCAGAACATGATAGAAACCAACTCCAGGTTGAGACTGATTTAGAAAGAAGGTCTTGAAATATTTACCATGATTCTGCTCCATCTCACCCCCCCCCTCCCAATAACATCCTTATTTAAGCTATGGGATCATGTCTGGAATTTGCAGAGAAAGCTCTCGAGGGCTTGAGGGATTTCTGAGGAGTAAAATCATTAATAACAACAATAACAACTTTCCTAAGGTCAGATAGCTAGTAAATGGCAGAGCTTTAGCTTGGATTTGTACCTGGGCAGCTTAGCTCCAGAGTTGACACTCTTAATACTATTCTAAATTAGTTCTGTATCCTGCTAGTTCTTTGAACAGTAGCCCTGTTCTGACTTTATCATTATTACCAATGCTGCTGCTGCTAAAGCACAGCTCCTTGTAACCTACAGTGCTTTCCACTCTACAAAATGCTGACCCACAAGCTCATAGTGGTCTCAAAACAACCCAGGGAGCTTGGTATTTGTGTCTCCATTTAACAGATGGAAACAATGAGGCACAAGGAAATCTCTGTACTTGCTCCCAGATCTTATGACCAATAAATGGTAGATTCAAGCCTGGTCCTGTGAAGTTCTAGTATTCTGTAATTTCCCTCTACCATCCCCACCTTCTCTCTTCACCTTCAAAGGGGAGGATTGGCTAATAGTGAAAATGAAACCCCCACTGGGAAAGTTCATTGGTCACAGACACACAAGAGTAGACCTCCTTAAACGGAATGGGGATGTGGACCATTTGCATTCAAGATTTCCAGGGGCTGACTATCCCCCGCTTTGGCGTAAATGATTGGAATGTAACCGTAGTTGTGAGATAGTATGCAGTAACTAGCTCATCATGACTGTGGTTATGTTCAGTGTGGATGGCACAATTCATCCAGCTCTGGGACAGAGTCAAAAGCACTGCGATCTGATGGGGATAGCCGTTCACTGATACAGTTATTCACTCAGCACATGTGTTGCGTGTTTACTAAGTACCAAGCACTGTCTGAGGTGCTGCTGATACCATGGCGAACAAGAGAGGGAAAAGCCCTGACAGCTCACCTCTTGGTGCTCACATTTCAGCAGGGGAGACACACTCTACACCAACTAATGTGGGTAAGGGTCATAAAGAAAACGAAAGCAAAAGGAATAATTACTCAAACCCAGTGAGGCCACTCCAGCCTGGATGCATTTCTTCCCTTTCACCCTCACTGTTCCCACCTCGAAAGTGGGAATAGTAATCCCTGCTTAATTTCAGTGTTGTGTGTTTTCTTTGTTCTACACAATGTGCTAAATGCTAGAGATAAAACAATGAAAAAGACAAAATTCCCACATACGTGGACTTACATGCTTGAGTGGAAATAATAGTAAATGAGTAATAAATAATTATAGAATGTGTTAAAGGTATGAAATAGGAATCAGCAAACTTTTTCTGTGAGGGACCAGGCAGTAATAGTTTCAGCTTTGCAGCCCATATAATCTCTGTCAACTACTCACTTCTGCCAATATAATGAGCAAACAGCCATAAACAATGTGTAAAGCAATGGGTGTGGCTGTGTGCTAATAAGACTTTATTTATCAAAGCATGTGCCTGATAAATTTGGCCATCGGGTCATAGCTTGTGGACTTCTGCTCTAGGAGATAACAAAAATCAAGAGTCTTGACTCCAAGGGATTCTTCTCTTTGGAGATTAACATTTCAGTGGAGATCTAAGAGAAGAGGAATTGGTCACGGGAAAGAGTATTCCAGGCAGTGGGCACTGCAAACACAAAAACCCTGAGGTGGGAAGGAGGATAAGGTGTCAGTCTAGGAAGTGGTAGAAGGTCAAGTGACAGGTGTACAAGAGGCGTAAGAAGGAAAGAGGTATAAGCTGGGCTAAAGAGGTAGACAGGGCCCCTAGCATAGGGAGATTTGTCAGCCCTACATCAAAGACAGAGGCCTCTCATCTGTCTCCTTATATTGGCAGATGGTCTATGGGTGAGTTCTTCTAGAGCAAGCGTCCCACTTGACCCAAAGAAGCCAATCTGCTGATCTGTGGTTGGAGGGGGTATTTCCCTCACTTTGACGGGGTGATTGTTCACCGGGGATCAACTTCAGGAAGGTGATTTCACCCAAAAATCCTTGTAAAACCAAAGTCAATGGTTTGGCCCAGTTTCCTTTCAATGACGACTTGTTATTTAAAGCTGATAATTGTGTTTAGTTATTATTATCCAGGATGGGGAAACTTCAGCGGTTCACAAGTTCAGCTCAGATAAGCAGTTTAATGTTTGGTTGCTTAACCTTCCTTCATGAGCCAATATAATACTCCTACCTTCTCATCTTCCCTAGAGGCTAAATCCTGGGCTGTAAATCTCTCTGCCTCTGGAAATTTGTGTGGCAATTCTAGTTCCACTGCTTAGCTGCAGTATGTTTTCCACTAAATTTCTTACCTGGGTGTTTCCCTAAGACCCCACATGGCCTGGTCCTCCCCGCATCTTGGCTCTTCTGCAGATAGCCTATGTACTGTGGGAAAATATTTCTAATCACTGGGACGGAAGCTTCCAGAGCAACAGAAAAGGTTTTGAACCCTCTGAGATCTTCATTCTGGGAACCACTAAGATCTTGCTTTCCTGCCCTTTATGAGATTTCAGGGGATAATGAAAATGTACCCAGCAAACATTTTCCAACCTCACACGTCCCATGTTCGTGACATCTGTCTTCTGTTGCCTGGGCATATTTTTGCTGGATTGGATGAAATTCTAAGCAAAGATTCCTGCTTTTATTTCCGGAAATTTTGTGCGTCACTGTAAATCATATGTAATTATGTGTGTAAGAACCAAAAAAGAAATATTTGGGTTGGAACTCTGAAGCTTTGATTTGGCTACTTTAACCAGTTAGATCCAATTGAATGGAGTAATTTTAAATATCCCCCAAAAGATAGTTAAGTAATAATAATGGAACTTTCCCAGGGGATTGCGTGAGAGAGTAAGGTTCATTAAAGCAATAAGTTAATTATCTTGAATGAATGACTGGTTCATGACAACAGGATGCAAAGTCCTTCTCATCTTTGATAAAACAGCAGAAGTAGTTGTTGTGTGTGTGTGTGTGGGAGGAATGTTTTTATTTGAGTCAGCTTTTAAACTGTTTGCAAAGATATACACCACAAAACAGGCAGCCAATGGGAGGAGCACCTAGATTCAGGCTGGCAAAAGGGTGTGTTTCCCTCAAAGGCACAACCCCTCAACCCACAGAAATTGGCTTTTTACTAGGGACTAGACTAGTTACTAGCTAAATGCTCTTGCCTGAGGTAGTCGAAATGATCCCAGTGTTTTTGTAATTAGAGGATGTAAAGCATATCTTCCTCAGATATGTGTGCATGCCCCTCAGACACGTTGGTTGCTGGCAAAATAAAATTGGTTTTGACTAATTGAAGACTTCGAGAATTTATTAGGGGGCTTTTTAAAAATTTTTTTATTTTTAAAGAAGCTTTAGATTACATAAATGTTACGTCAAAATATATGGGATTCCCACATATTTCACCCCCTCCCCCTCCCACACCTTTCTTTCCTCACCAACATCTTTCATTAGTGTGGTACATTTGTTACAAGATGAACATATATTGAAGCATTGCTACTAACTATAGTCCATAGTTTACACTTTGTACTGCACAATTTTATAGGTTTTGACAAAATGTATAATGTCCTGTATCCGTCATTGCAGTGTCATGCGGGACAATTCCAATGTCCCAATATGCCCCATTTTTCACCCACTTTTCCCTCTCCCTCCCCTCAGAACTTTTGGTGACCACTGCCTTTATATCATTGTTACAAGTTCTTCCGTTACTAGAATAATAAGTCTACTTTTGTCCACAATTGCTTTCCCCCCTTATGTTTGTTCATTCCTCAATCTTGAGGATTTGGGATGGTGATGTCTACTCTGCTTCCAATTGAGAGGGGGCTTAGATCCTGTAGGGCATATAGATGGAACTGTCTTGCTTACAGTTATAGATGCTTTCTGTTTTAGGGGATGGGCGTTGTCCATCATCATCCTTTTGTTAGTTGCCTTGGGGAGTCCGATGAACTGGAGATTAGGTGTTGGCTGCAACTACGAGGCTCTTGAGGAACTCACAGAGAGAGGAGTGGGAGGCTGGAAAGGTAGATGCCAAAGGCTGGTCTGAGGGCCAGGAGGATGGGAGCAGGAAGAGAAGCATAGTCCACGGCTAAGTCAGCCTGGCCAGTGCAGAGTTGCCACTGCTCTGGGAGCTGATTTCTTGCTCTTGAGTTCTGAGCCCAAGGTTAAAGGTCTCAAAGGACAGCCCTGACCTGTCTGTGCTGGGTCTGTGAGAAGTAGGTCTTTGACTCCCATAGTTGAAGGTGGTATAGGAATTATATTCGCACCAAGGGTACCTACAATGTTATCATTGCAAGAGATTGCTTCCTGTTAGGATATTAGAGTAATTTGGAAATAATTAAACTGGCAAATTAGGGAGGGAATGGATGGTAAGCAAGATGGGGGAGAGAGAAAAAGAGAGGTGGGGGGAGGGAAGGGCAGAAGAAGGGAAGGAGGGAGAATTCTCCAGAGTGTTGGGTTAAGAAAAAGTCAGGTAGATCCCATCTTGATTCAATACTTTAGATCTCTACCAGGACTGATTGATTTCAAGTTCAAAGTTTCATAATTCCTTTGTCATTTAGTATTTTTTCCTTTCTTCCTTTCTGATGGTGGTGGTTGGGATTAGGGGGTTTAAGAAGACTGGGGGCATGGAGGAAAATGGTTCAGTCACATTAAACACTACACTCAAAAGTTAAAGCATTCTGTGCTAATATAATTAGTATTTTCACAATTTATTGTTTTCCCATGGCTCTCTGATCCACACAAATGAGTGAAAGAACTGACTCACTCCTTCATTTTAAAAATTTTCTATGAAACATTTATTAGGCACTGACTTTGAAAAAGAGTCCATGACAGCTCATCTCCTAGACAAGATGTTAGTTCTCCAGCCACCATTAATAAAAGGCATCATATAAGAAATGGCAAAATGACAGAAGTCAGAGGAGGAGATCATGCCCAGGTGGAGAGAAGCATGGAAGGCTGCCCAGAGGAGATAGCATTTGAGCCAAGCTTTGGAGGATAAATAAATGTACTCTTAAAGCTAGGAAGTCCCAGACATACTGTCAATGCTGCAGTGATAAAGATCAGATATGTGTGCATGTATAGGTCCATGTGTGCTTTCAGAGAGGGCACAGCAAGGCATCTTAGGCAATGACCAATTATAACCATCATGGGCTTGTCCAGCATACCAATTACAGGCTAAACACCAGCCCACTTTAAACAGGTTTTTTTTTTTGCATGTTTGGGTTGTGCATCTCAAAAATGGTTAAGAATCACTTTTATGAAAAACTGTGTGAATTTAAGGCAATGCTTTCTTTTAAGACATGCTTTTATACCATAGTGACTAGAATTCTTTGTATTTGTTTTTAAATTGCAAAATAACCTTGGACTCTTCCCACCAGGCAGTGGAATTTTAATCAAAGCTTTAGCTAAAAAATAATACAAAGAAAAATGTATGTATTTTAGAAATTAAATGGAGCACCACCCAATATTATTCCTGCTATAATAGACCACTCTTCAATCTGAGTACGAGATAGCATGTTTTTCTGGCATAGAAGAAAAATGTGTCATTTCCTGTGTTGCAGTTTCTTCTGGAATTCAACTTTAAAAGGCAAACATTTATCTTATTAAACTATTAACACCTTTTACTTCCAGTTTATAAAATTTCTTCCTTTATCTATTTCCCTTCAATCTCCATAGTCATCACCTCCACAGACACATGCTTGTCTCCAGCTGAACTGCTAAATAAACCTATACAAAAATGTCTGGGAGTTATGGGGTAATTTATCTGAAAGCGTTCCCCATTGTTTATATATGTTTTTTATATTTCATGGTCATTTTAAAAGACAGATCACTAGAATTGTAGTAAATGCTTACATAAGAAAAGATCAGAAATCATTAGGAGGTTTCAAATTTTATTTGTATCCATATAATTGAGTAAAGTCATACAAAAACAGGGACTAATTGCATGTCTCTACCCCTTAGTGAGAGCGTAGTTCTGGTTTCCAAATAGGAGATTCTTGCTTCACGGATCAGTCAATGGTGTGATAAATATTTGATTCAGAAGCTCCCTTGGAACCTCAAGGGGATTGCGTGTAAGAATCATTGTGATTTCTCCAATGTGCCTCAAGGCCATATGAGGGACAAGTAGTGTCTTACCCAGGACAGGCTGACCACCAGGCTTTCCAAGTGCAGCTCTCATTTCCCTTGGTGAAAAGTCTGTCTTGATTGTGTTTTCCAAATAGTATTCCCTTTCTGAAATGCAAATTCTTTTCACTCATTTCAAATCCAGGTGAGTACTTGGCACATCGAATTGCTTGTTTCAAGGCCGGCCATAGAGTAGCGACCTATCAAGTGATGACATTTTTTAGATGTATTGGGTCCTGAAAAGGTGTTTGAAACAAGAATCAAATTAAAAAATGAGTGGTTACATATGTGTAACTGACTCTGTTGCAAGCCATTAAAATGGAATGTGTTGAGGCCGCCATTTACCTCAATTCCAGAGACCCTTTCTCTGTGAATATGCACAGAGGCCAGGCCATTTTCTTGGCTGTTTGGGCATGGTATTGCCCGATCTGTTTGGATTGGGGGTGGGACTCACCTGGGGATCCCACTCTAGTGTTCCCATTTGTGAGAAACATGATTGCAGAGGTAATTATTTGACTGCTGAAATATTGCTTTTCCAACATGAGCCGGCCCCCCCTTAAAAAAAAAAAAAAAAAGGTCTGTATCTTTTTTATCTAAACCAGCAGTAGTCATAACAGCCATCTCTCTTCTAAGGGAGAAACGAGCTATCAGTTTTTCTCAGGCTTGAGAATTCTCCCACCTGTCCTCAATTTAATGCACAAATGAAAGCACATAAATCTTTGTGACATTTTGGCATAAAGCACCTACTTCAGATGACTCCTTTAGGAAACTCTGAACCCAGGTGTTTGGTTTTTGCATAAACTTTGCAAAATGAGAATTTTAACGCGACTGTGTGTACACACACATACATAGTTGTGCACCTCCCCCAAAAGGTGGTTGCATTTGAAATGTGGAGAGCTGAAGGGATGTGGGTGGGGGTAAGGGAATAACATATGTGCAAACTTAATATATCTTTTCCTCACCTTAGGTTGGACCCAGACAGTTAAATTATAATTACAGCCCCATCTGGAGGGGGAGAAAGTACGGTACTGGATGGCTCCAAGCCTTTCAGCCATGGGTACTTTGTTAGGTAAAATAAACACACATCCCGTTTTCAACCTGGGGTCAACTTCAACAAAAGCCATGAAAGATGGGACAGTCATCAAGATCCAGATTGTGAAATGGTCAGAATGACAGCAACAACAGGAAGAAGAAATAAAATGGTTAGTTACTTTTCTCAAGCCAGATGGCTCTGGAAGGCTGCGTAGGGACTACCTTAAAGGGATATAAATCTTCAGCAGAACTCACGATGGCTCTTCAGCAAAACTCATGAAGGACTGGTGCTGCCACATCTGGTGGGTGGAATGGGAAGGAGTCAACTTTGTCCTTCTGGACTTGATGCCATCATGGAGCATCCTGCTGGGCAGCATTCCCATCTGAGGGCTGGATGCCACAGGCATTAAATGAAAGAATAGAAGCCACCTCATCTATAACCTGAGTATTCTACTGTGCGCACATGCACACAAGAGTTTTGAATGTTGAAGTCTCCATGGGCATCTGTTCGACCATCCCCATCGCCAAGTAAACAAAGACCCGGTGGAAGGTAAAGAAGCAAAGCAGTCATGCAAGTAAAAAGAATGTTGGCTATTTTTACTCCTCTGATCACATGGCACCAAATCCTCATGACATCTACGAAGGTTTCCAGAAACATTTTTGGAGAAGGGATTTTTCAAACTGGAATCTTGCACTAAAATGTAGGTGGCAGTAGCTCACCTGATACCCCCAAAGAGTATGTTTGTGCCCCAGAACAGAATGAATCATAATCCCTCTTTTGGGATCAAATCTATCTCTTGGTCTGTTTACAAAGGAAGTAATTCAAATTAGGAGAGTAAAATGACATCAGCCATCTCCCCACCACTTATCTGCATGACAAACATCTGCTAACATGACAATGGTAAATATTAAAGCATTCCTTACCTGTGAGAAACTGCCAGTGAGATCAAGCACACAGTCACCTATCAGGACATAAACATAGGTTAAAAAAAAAAAAACTTTTGTAAAGTGTTACCCTCTGATGACTTGGCATCAGATCATAGTGAAGTGGAGCCGTGATTTTGTCAGACAATAAACAGCAACACAGTGCCTCAAGTTCATTTTGTATAATAAACTATTAAATAAAAAGATTGTAGTTTTGCATTTTCTTATAAAAATTCTTCATGTACCATTTCATTAATCTCAGTATCCTATTAAAATTTCCACCAGATTTGGACATTTTGGAACACAGTGCAGTTAAGCTAAACTATCAGCTGGTATACCTAAAACAATCAAATTGGCTTGTTTATTTTATAGAATTTACCAGGTGCTTAATTGGCTGTTTCCATGATTCCACCATTTGTGTTGAAAGGCTTCAGGTGCATTTTTCCCTTATGGTGCCATTGGGGACCTGTAGACACTATAACTGGCACTGTGGTATTTAAGTGGAGGGGGTTAATACCAGGTTGATCCCCAAATTCTTGCTACCAAATTCTTCTGAGAACAAAGAAGTCATTAATTCGGGGACATTAGTGGATGATAACTGGAGAGTTGCCTAATCCTTCATAGAACCATCAATGACCTTTATCCTGACCCTTCCAGGACAATAGCACCAATGACAGCTGGTTTCTATAACAACCTTGACATGGACACGGGAACATGTTCTTGAATCACTCGTGCAACAGGCCTTCCAAGCCCACCCTAAGATTTAAACCATCCCTGAGCTCAAATTATTGTCTATATTCTACCCCATGCAGGAGCCACACCCCGAATCTCTAAACATCTAACACCTAATATTCTCCCTTCCTGCCAAATGACTCAATATTTCCAATCCATTAGCCACACCTTATTTATCTACAAAGAAATTTTCATTTCAACTGCACTTCAGGATCTCACCCTTGGGCTGAGTATCATATTAGATGCTGGGAATAGAAAGTTAAAAAACCCAAACCCTGAAAGTGAGGAAGTCATAGTCTAGTATGAGAGACAGCCATGTAAACAAACAACCACAATGTAATAAAGCTATTTTTAAGGTTTAAAGGTCTTATTTCCTGAAGCATTCTACTGTAACTGCCTCTGCACTAACTTTTTTGAAACCCATTATAAACTTTAGGTAATCACACAATTTGGCTATCTCGTGATACTTCTCTAGATTTTAATCTAGGAATTACCCCTCTAGATTTTAAGCTTTTTGTGTGTGTGAACAGTGGACCTGTTTCTAACTCCCTGTTATCTCCTACAGCTTCTGGTTATATTGCATTATCTTACCCTCTGCAACTTTTATTCATTACTGTATTTGGAGCACCTGTTGTAGGCTACAGCCCTCACATACATCAACCTTGACAACAGCTACAAGGCAGATATGATCATTACCCCAATTTTGCAGTTTAGGAAAATAATTGTGCAGACTCTGAAGCGGAGTTTCCTGGCAAATCCTGACTCCCATCTATCCCCCTGTGTGGGACCTAAAGCAAGTTACATAAGCTCTCTGTGCCTCAGTTGCCTCAACAGTAAAATGGGAATAACGATAGTTCTTACTAAGGAGGGTCCTCGGGACCCTGCAGCTTAAAACAGTGTGCAGCACACAATGAGCACTTCCTCATTATCTTATGAGCGAGGAAGCAGAGGCTCAGAGACATTCATAGTTATGAGGTGGCACAGCTGGCTCTGAATTCAAGGCCAAAGTTCTTTGCAATAAGCAATGCTTCCTTCTCCAAATAGTTGACTCAAACAATGACCAAATGATTGAGTTGGATCTGCTTTGTCTGTGCTTGCACAATTTCCTTCAGGAGAAAGAAATTCCTCACCCTACAGTCTGAGGCAAGAACAAGTATGATGAAGCCATCTTGTGGAATTGGAGGGGGTGTGATAAATGATGATTCACTGATGTGGACTTTCTTTAGAGGGTTAATGGCTGAGCTTGAAAGAGACTTTCTGAAAAGAAGTTTCATAAGGTTTCCCCCCCAATTAACATGTCTTTATTCCTCCAGGAGATAGCTAAATACTTCTTTGAAGAAGAGAAAAAGGTAGCCATGGTAATAAGAACAAATATGTCTCTTAGCATTTTATGTTTCAATGGCAATATCTGTTTTCAAGATGATTCTCAAGATTTTCTGGACCAGCAGTTGCCAGTCATGGTGTCATGACTCACCTGTATCTCGTGTTGGATAAGAAGGCATCTCAGTTATTAATGTTAGTATGGGACCCACCTGAGTGAGTTCTGTGAGCTCGCTCACTCTTGCCTTTTATAAGGGTAAAATTTGCTAAGGTGAAATCACCTTAGCAAATCCAGAATGCCTACATATTTTATTTCTGCAATGTTTCTCCACTGTAAGATACAGCAGAAATGAAAGAGTAGTTTAAAGATAACCATTTGGTGTTAGGTGAACTGGACCCATCTTCTACCTGGACGGAAGTAGCAAACATCACCTGGCAGGTGAGTTTATGCCAGGGTGTAATACCAAATACTACCTTTGGTGGCAAGCACAGCAGGATCCACCTAATGTTCTCTGAAGGTCCCATTATTGTTGGTACAGGGCAAAATGCTCATAAATTGTAGCCTCAAATCAGCTGAATTTTGAAAGGCCCCCCTAATCATTTCTCACTCTGCTTTCGGGTCTTCAACAGTGGTGCTGTTGTTGGATGTTGATGTTGGCCTTTAGCAGTTGTGAACTTTCAATGGTATAGACAGCATCCAAGCCCCCAAATTAAATTTGAGGAACATGTCATGATTTGGGGAGGCTTCAAATAGTACATTCCTAATGACAATTACAGTAGAAATAGATTATTTTTGTGTCCTGTGTACCCCTCACTCCTGGGAACAGTGCCCTCCTTCTTTGGGGCACTCACCATCCCTCTCCTCTCTCTTTAACCTGGATCAGAGACTTTTTTTCCCCAAGAAGGGCAATGACCCAAGCTGGGCCTAAGTTCATTCCCTTGAGTGTTTTGTTTGGATCTTCTCTGGTAACAAAGCAGTGAGGCTGTAAAACTAGAAACAACTGATGGCTGAGTTCCCGGCCCTGTGAAAGCAGCAGGTCAGTCATCTAAGAGAATGAAGGTGATGCAGAGAGGAACAGAGACGAGATGCACTGAGAGAAGGTACTGGTTGTATTTAAGTCCCTGTTTGCAGTCATTCCTGAAGCCAACCCCATTCTACCATTTCCACGATTTGGTTACACAGACCAGCAAATTCTCCCGTTTTGCCTAATCTAGCTCTGGGTTTTTTAATACTTCCTATGAAAATGGCTCAATATGATGCATCAATTATAAATTGAAATTTATGAATGGATTACTTTTGTTTGCTCTAATAGTATCACTGCTAATAATAATAATTACTAATATTTATTGAGGACTTACTAAGTACCAAGCCCTACCCTGAGGACTTTATATATATTCTTTTATTTAATACTCACAACCCCACAAGGTAGGAACAATTATTCTTGTTTTACTAATGAGGAAATTGAGGCACATAAAGTTTAAGAGACTTGCCCGAGGTCTCCCAGCTCTGAAGTGGAGGAGATGGACTTTAAACCCATGCTCCAGAGCTGTTTCTTAACCACCCCCTATTCTGTATGCAAATCATGATGGAGTACAGTAACATCAACCTACTGGCAATTCTGACAAGCTTTCTTATCAGGTGGGAAAGGAGTGGAGGAAAGCTAAATCCATGCCTAAATCCATAAACAATTTTATCTAAGCCACAGTTACAACTGACTGGCAATTACTGAAGTGCTATCAATAGTTTCATAGATTTCAAATTATTGTAACCTTTGATTTCCCTGTATTTTTTTTTCCTTCTGGTTCCTTGAAAACTGTCTTAGAGGAAGGTATTATATCTGTGTTGCAAGAGCATTAAAAAATAAACATTTATAACCATTAGGTTCTCTAAGTGGTCCTCAGACTTGAGTAGGCATCAAACCACCTGGAGGGCTTGTTATAGCATAGATTGCCACGTTCCTGGTAGGTTTTCTGATTCAGTTGGCCTGAGGTTTTGCATTTCTAACAATTTCCCAGGAGACGCTGATGCTGCTTGTCTGGGGCTGGCTCTTTGAGAACTGTTGCCTTATGCTGACTCTGGCTGATTGGTTTGTAAGCACATAAAAAACATTCAATCAATTCAATAAAATCAGCCAATTTGCCTGTTTTAGGTATATTGACTGATAGTTTTGCCTTAATTGCTCTGTGTTTCAAAATGGCCAAATCAGGTAGGCATATTTCAGGGGTTACTAAGAGTAATGAAAGTACATGAAGAATTTTTATAAGAAAGAAAATGTTAAGCTCCAATCTTTTTATTTTATAGTTTAATATATGAAAATACCTTGAGGTGATAAGGAAAAGTCACTGCAGCCCTACCCCTCCCCTTTTTCCTGACAAGAATCTCCTGCCTTAGAACTGGAACCTGCGCCTCTGGCTCTGTAACCCTGCCTGCTTGATTTCCTAACCTGCAAATTCTGCTTCTGTAACCATGCTTGCTTAGTTGCCTAAGGTAATGGAAAATTCCACCTGCCAACTCGCTAGCCAATGAACAGGAGCCTGCAGACCCCAATAAAAACTACAGAAACCTGGGGCTGGAGGCCCAGAATTTGGAAACCGAACTTTCCTCTGGGTCCATGCGTGTAATAAAGCCTGGTTCCTCCGCTCCCTCCGAGTGCCGTTTTTGGGTTTCCCCTCACGACAGCCGCAACATTTGGTTTCCTGACCGGGAAACCCAACCGAGCTGGCCCATTGTGCCTCTGGGTTGGGACTGAAGGGCGCGGCCAACAGCGATCTAACAAGGTAGGCGCCTCCTGTCGTCTTGACGGGACCTCCTTCCGAGGCGGACCCCTGCAGGCTGCGTCCCCACGTCCCAGTCAGACTCAAGGGAGAGAGACAGACTGAACGATATCAGAAGACTTCGGAAAGGTAAGCACCTGGGTGCCAAGCCCCAGTCAGGCCTGTCTCCGGACGGAAGAGGAGACTGATCACCTCCTAAGGTCTCACGTGACAAGACTCCAATATTGGCAATTCCTGTGGGAATTGGGAGGGATTGTTTAACCTCTGAGTGATTGTGTGCATGAATGTGGACGGTAGGGGCTTGCGCCTATCATACCAGTTTGTGGTCCCTCAGCCTGTGCTACGGGATCAGTGTGGGCTCCAACCTGATTCCGTGGCTACGTCATCTGGCATAATGGCGCACCCAGAAAATTGTCTGGACGCCTTAGCTAAGACGAGCCTAAGTTCCTGCGAGGGACGCGGCCAGGCAGGCATCTGAGTGGCCTTGAAAGAGGCACCCCACCTTCGTCTGTCTTGCGCCACTGACACAGGGTATGGGCTCATCATAGTCAAAACCCACCGTCTTGAACTGCATGCTTAAGAACTTCAGGAAGGGCTTTTCCAGAGATTATGGTATCCGGATGAACCCCGGCACCCTCCGAACTCTACGTGAGTCGGAGTGGCCCACTTTTAACATTGACTGGCCCTCGGAAGGTACCCTAGACATAGCCAAGGTCCGTGAGGTATGGGTAGTAGACACCAGATCAGTTCCCCTATATTGACTCCTGGTTAGAAATAGCCCGGACTCTGCCCCCTTGGGTTCGCTTGTGCGTTGGAAAGAAGGGACAGAGCAGGGTCTTAGTTGCACAAGAAGCGAGGTATCAGAAACCAGTCATACATCAGGGGTGCTTGGAAGAAGACCCACCGCTGCCCCCACTGCCATATGTGCCAACCGCCCCAGCCCTTCCTCCTGGCTCAAGACCACTGGCGGGTCTCCCAGAGATGGCTCCTCCTTCAGTCTCCCCTCCTGGCCTGGAGATACAGGCAAATCATGCGGCGACACCACTCCCGGCCCTTGCAGAACCAATGACCCCACCAGAGGGGAGTCCTGCAACCCCATTGGCAAGGAGACTCCGGTTGGTACAGCCTCCATTGCAGATGCCCCTCCGTGAGACGCAGGGCCCACCCCAGCTAGGCAAAGATGGGACCATTCAACCAGAAGGGCCCATTTTGTGCTACCAGCCCTTCACAACTACAGACTTCTTAAACTGGAAACATCACACCCCTTCCTATTTGGAGAAGCCTCAGGCCCTTATTGATCTCATGAGATCCATCTTCCAGACCCACCGTCCCACCTGGGATAATTGCCGCCAACTCCTCCTGACTCTTTTTAATACTGAGGAGAGACGCGAATCCTGGCGAAAGCACGAAAGTGCCTACAAGAGCAAGCCCCTACTGGTGTCCTAGACCTGGAGGATTGGGCACGGGTGGTGGCACTGGAAACTAAGCCTAACTGGGACTTTAACACTGGACAGGGACTGGCTGCACTCCAACTATATCAGGAAGCGCTCCTCCGAGGGGTCCAACAAGGGGCTAAGTGACCCACAAACATGACAAAAACAACCTCAGTTATTAAAAAACCCCATGAGTCTCCGGGGGATTTCTATGAATGGCTTTGCAAGGCCTTCAGGATTTACACACCCTTCGACCCAGAAGCTTCAGAAAACCAGAGGATGGTAAACGTGGCTTTCGTGGCGCAAGCGGCGGCAGACATCAAAAGAAAACTCCAAAAGTTGGAAGGATTCGCGGGCATGAACATCTCTCAACTGCTAGAGGTCGCCAACAGAGTGTTTGTCAATCGGGACGAAGTCACCGAGCGAGAAGCCAAGAAATGAATGAAGCACCAAACCTCTCTACTAGCGACAGCCCTGGGAAATGCCGACCCCACCAGGCACAATGGACCGCCTTGCAAAAGGCGGGGAAGCACCAGGAGGACGCTGCTGGCCAGAGACCAATGCGCTTACTGCAAAGAGAGCGGGCACTGGAAAAATGAGTGCCCCCAGAAGTCTCAGACACCAAGAGGAGGCACCCTTAAAGGAAAATATTGACCAGAGCCCCAAGACCACCTGATCGGGCTGGCAGGACTCAACTCTGAATAGGGGCGACCGGGCTTACTGGAACTTGGCCCCCATGAGCCCATGGTCAAATTACAAGTTGGGGGCCAGACAATGACTTTCATGGTTGACACTGGTGCTGAACATTCTGTAGTCACAACCCCTGTCGCCCCCTTTAGCGGAAAGACCGCTAATATCATAGGGGCGACCAGAGACCAGTCAAACCAACGGCCTTTTTGCCAGTCAAGAACTTGCCAGCTCGGTGGCCACAAAGTAACTCATGAATTCCTGTACTTGCCTGAGTGCCCGGTTCCCCTGCTTGGCAGAGACCTCTTAACCAAACTTGAGGCCCAGATTACCTTCAAACTTGAAGGCTCAGCAAGTTTAAGCCTCGGAACCAGTCTCACTCTCCTCGTCATCGTGCCCCGAAGCAAAGAATGGAGACTTCACGTGGAAGAAAGTTCAGGTCAGAATCCAGAGGAACTGCTGGAACTTTTTCCCCCAAGTTTGGGCAGAAAATAACTCACCGGGAATGGTGCGGAACCATGCACCCAACATCATTGACTTAAAGCCTGGAGCGATCCCGGTCCCACAGAGGCAGTATCCCATCCCCCGTGAAGCACAATTGGGCATAGCCGAGCACATAGATCGCCTGAAGGGAGAAGGAATCCTAATCGAATGCCAGTCACCCTGGAACACCCTGTTATTACCAGTGAAGAAGCCAGATGGAACAGGATACCGACCAATACAGGATCTACGGGCCATAAATGATGCTACTCTTACCTTACATCAAGTTGTTCCTAACCCGTACACTTTATTGGGACAGTTGCCACCCGAAGCTGCCTGGTTCACCTGCCTGGATCTAAGAGATGCCTTTTTCTGCCTATGGCTGGCCCCCACTAGCCAGCCCCTGTTCACCTTTGAATGGGAGGACCCCAAAACCCGGAAAAGGACTCAATTAACCTGGACACGGCTCCCATAGGGCTTCAAGAACTCCCCAACCCTTTTCAGGGAAGCCTTGGCAGCAGATCTGGCCACCTACCCCCGGGAAGACTGCAGGTGCACTCTCTTGCAATATGTGGATGATCTCCTGCTCCAACTTTTAAAATGGACTGGGTACAAAGTATCGTGGAGAAAGGCTCAGATCTGTAGACAGCGGGTCAAATACCTAGGGTTCAACATCTCGCGAGGGCTCTGGACTCTAGGACCCGAGCGGAAAAGGGTGATCTGCTCCATCCCCACAGCCACCACGAAGACAGCTCCTTGAGTTTCTCAGAGCGGTGGGGTTCTGCCGCATCTGGATCCCTGGGTTTGCAGCAACAGCCAGACCCCTTTACGAAACTCTGGTGGGGCTGGAAAAGGAATCTCTTGCCTGGGGAGAAGTCCAACAGGGGACTTTTCAAAACATCAAGAAACAACTCAGCCAAGCCTCCGCCTTGGGCCTTCCAGATGTGACTGGAGACTTTAACTTGTTTGTACATGAAAAAAAACAAAGTAGCCTTAGGGGTCCTCATGCAAACAGTCGGCCCCGGGCAAAGACCCATTGCTTACCTCTCTAAACAACTAGACTGTGTGGATGCAGGATGGCCACCCTGCCTAAGAGCTCTGGCGGCCACCGTGATCCTCGTCAAAGAGGCAGACAAATTAACTCTTGGACAGGCCATCCACGTCGTGGTGCCACACACCGTTACTGCCTTAATGAACTCCTATGGGCATCGATGGATATCAAATCCCTGGCTTGCACATTATCAGGGACTACTCTGTGAAAACCCCAGAGTGACTATAGAAATGGTGCGCAGTTTGAACCCTGCCACCTTTTTGCCTGAGGAAGAAGGGACCACAGATCACGACTGCATGGAAGTGACGGAAGAGGTCTACACCAGCAGCCCCAACTTCCAGGATAAGCCGCTCTCCACACCAGATCTGACGCTATTCATGGATGGGAGCAATTTTGTTAAGAACGGGGAAAAGCTTGCTAGATATGCAGTCACCACCACCAAGTGGGTAGTGGAAGCAGCGTCTTTACCAAAAGGATGGTCTGCACAAAGGGCAGAGCTCTGCGCGCTGGTCCGAGCCCTGCAGCTAGCCACCGGACAAGCAGTCAACATTTACACTGACTCTAAGTACGTGTTTGCTACCGTTCATATCCACGGGGCAATCTATAAAGAAAGAGGTCTCCTAACCGCTGGGGGAAGAGAGATCAAAAACAAGGAGGAAATTCAACTATTAGAAGCAGTGTGGGAACTGAATAAGGTCGCCATCATCCACTGTTGGGGCCATCAAAAAGGAATGGACATGGTCTCACAAGGGAACAGACTTGCTGACAAAGCACGACAGGCGGCTGAAGAAAACTACAAAGTACAAGTTCCGGAATTAACACCGCAGCTGTCCCTCTTGGGACAAAGGATTGATCAACTAAACTATACCCGAGAAGAGCAGGAGTGGACTGAAAAGGAAGAGGGAAGCCGAAGCCCCCAAGGGGCTTGGCTGCTCCCAGATAACCAGACTTTTGTGCCAAAAGGAGCCACACAGGCCCTTGTCCAGCAATACCACCAGCTCACCCACCTAGGGTTTTGCACTGGAAGCCTTGCTTGGGAGATATTATTACATAGCCCAGCTGACTTCTCTCTGCATCACCGTCAGCAGCCAATGCCAAGTTTGCACCAAGAACAACCCATTGCAAGGCCCCTGTGCTCCAGGAGGTGTCCAGCACACGGGAACGGTCTCCTTTGAGGATATCGTAGTGGACTTTACAGAAGTAAAACTGTGTCGAGGGTACAAATACCTGACGGTGATGATATGTACCTTTTCAGGTTGGGTCGAGGCCTTCCCCACTCACACAGAAAAGGCAAGAGAAGTGACTAAGGCTCTGCTTAGAGAAGTCATTCCATGACACGGGCTGCCACTGTCTATTGGAAGTGACAATGGCCCGGCCTTCATGGCTGCCACAGTCCAAGAACTGACAAAAACGCTGAAAATTAAGTGGAAGCTCCATACTGCTGCAGGCCTCAGAGTTCAGGGAAAGTTGAGAGCATGAATCGAACCCTCAAAGCCACCCTAGCAAAGTTCTACCAGGAAACTGGTCTCCCCTGGGTGGATTTACTCCCTTTGGCCCTTCTCCGAGTTAGGTGCACCCCAGGACCCACAGGCTACTCTCCCTTTGAAATTCTGTTTGGGCGGCCACCCCTAATCATCCGGGTGTTTAGAGGAAGTCTCAGGCTTCTGGGGGAGGCCAACCTAGATTCCATTCTCCAGCAGCTTGGAAGGACTCTAGCTGAAATACATAAAACTGTCCTGTCCCGAAACCTCATCCCCTTGGGACACCCGGTGCACCCTCATCAGCCAGGGGATCATGTCTGGGTCAAAGACTGGAGGAAAGAACCCCTTCAGCCTACCTGGACAGGTCCATATACTGTAATCCTTGGAACTCCCACTGCTCTTAAAGTTACAGGCATCACCCTCTGGATTCATCATTCCAGAGTCAAGAAGGCCCATCACGATAAGGAGCAGAACAGCTGGGCAGCCCAACCCGTACCCGACCACCCCCTGAGAGTGCAAATCACCCGAGATCCTCGAGTACCAACCCTGCCGAGCACCAGCTAAATGGACCCCTGCTCCTGGTGGGGCCCGTGTTTATGCGGCCTGATCGCCTAGGTGTTTGGAATGGACTCGCTGCTGTGGCCACCAAGGACTGGACTATTGTGAATAGAACCCTAATTGCTATAGCATACTGGTGCATAGTAGGATGTTTCTGTGCCTTAGGCTGCTTTTCCTATTCACCTTCAGGGCTGACGCCAGTTCCCAGCCCTGTTCCAGCTGTTACAAGACTGCCCCTCTCTCAGCAATGGATAGGTTGAAACAGCTTGCAGGGAAATACCAACCCTCCTCTTCCTTTACCTACTGTACCTATATGCCAGCAGAATGTTATAAGTTATCCGAAGCTTCAGTTTGTGAGGAAAGGGGACAAAAGTTCTGGATGGCCCGAATAAAATCTATGGCGAGCTGCAGAGCTTACGGTACCCCAGGAGAGGTCAGTTGATGGACTTATTATACACATGCAGGCATGTCAGATGGGGGTGGGGTACAGGATAGAGCCCGGAAAGAAAACTTGGAACAAGTCAGAGCCGACCTCACCTGACTAGCTAAGGGCCCCGAGTACAAGCGAGCAAATATGACAGGACTTTACCATCTCACATGGTTCACAGCCTCTGTTCAGCAACAAGTGAGGCGTATGATTAATGCCACTTATGTTTCCCTCCACGAGATCAACCCCGGGACCAGCCACTGTTGGTTATGCTTGTTCTTAGGGAGGAGAGCCTACTCGGGCACCCTGGCTCCCTTTGACTGGTACTTAAATCAAACGCAGACAGAAACTGGTAATCAAACTGCCCGTGTTGGCTCTGTAGCCCTCCACGTCCGTTTAAACACCATAAAAGGTAATTTAACCTGTCTTAGGAGCAGCCCGCCCAGTGGGGATGCCCCTGAAACATGGTGCGCTTCCTACCAAATTCTGTCAACTAATCAGACTCAGTGCTCCCCCTGGGGACTGTTTTACCTATGTGGGAGCACCGCTTACAGGTGCTTAGAGGGCAACTGGACAAGAAGTTGCATTCCAGTGTTCTTGGCACCTGAAGTGTCAATCTACAATGACATGGAACTGGAAATGGCACTAAGTCCCCATCAGAAAAGGGCTAAGAGGGCCGTGCTTACCTCCATCCTCATAGGGGCAGGAGTGGCCGCAGGGGTTGGAACAGGGGTAGCAGGTCTGGGCTCCTCTATTGGGTTCTGTTATAAGCTCTCACAAGAACTAAACGAAGACCTAGAGTGAGTAGCAGATTCCTTGGTTTCCCTCCAAAACCAAATTAACTCACTAGCTGGAGTAGTCCTCCAAAACAGGAGAGCCCTTGACTTGCTAACTGCTGGAAAAGGGGGGACATGTATCTTCCTGGGGGAAGAGTGCTGTTATTATGTTAATGAGACAGGAATAGTCATTACCAAAGTGAAAGAACTTAGGGATCGAATCCAAAAGAGGAAGGACCACTTAAACGAGTTATGGGGCTGGAACCTCAGACAATGGACCTCTTGGCTTCTGCCCCTGGCCGGACCCTTATTCATCTTGCTCATAGAGGCCATTTTTGGCCCACGCCTGATAAAGGCACTCATCAGGTTCATTGAAACAATGATATCACGCATAACTACCGCCAAGATTCTAGCCCTAAAGGGGATACAGTCCCCTGAGTACAGATGATGCCCTATAGGAATTATAAGGGCATCAAAGGGGGGGAAATGATAAGGAAAAGTCACTGCAGCCCTACCCCTCCCCTTTTTCCTGACAAGAATCTCCCGCCTTAGAACTGGAACCTGTGCCTCTGGCTCTGTAACCCTGCCGGCTTGATTTCCTAACCTGCAAGTTCTGCTTCTGTAACCATGCTTGCTTTGTTGCCTAAGGTAATGGAAAATTCCACCCGCCAACTCATTAGCCAATGAATGGGAGCCTGCAGACCCCAATAAAAACTCCAAAAAAAAAAAAAAAAACTGGGGCTGGGGACCCAAAATTTGGAAACTGAACTTTCCTCTGGGTCCCCGCGTAATAAAGCCTAGTTCCTCCACTCCGCGTGCCGTTTTTGGGTTTCCCATTGTGACAGCCGCCAACAGAGGCACTGTATTATTATTTATTTATTTATTTATTTATTTATTTATTATTATGGGTAAAAATCAAAATTCTCACAATACAAACATTTGCAAAATGATATATAAATATTGTATTATTATTTATTGTCTGACAAAATCACAGGTCTTCCTATGATTTGATGCCAAATGATCAGAGGGTAAAACTTCACAAAAGATTTTTTTATGAATATGTATGTCCCAGTATGTGATTGCTTGCTTGCTCTCAACCTGCAACTCCTCACAGGCGTACACTAAGAATGCTTCAATATTTACCATTGTCATGTTAGCGGATATTTGTCATGCAAATAAGTTGGATGGGGGTGCTGGGCTCATGTCATTTTAGTTTCCTAATTTGAATTATTTTCTTTCAGTGGACCAAGAGATGGGTTTGATCCCAAAAGAGGAATTATGATTAATTTTGTTCTGGGAGCACAAACTTATTCTTTGGTGCATCAAGTGAGCTATCAGCAAGATTTCGGTTTGAAAAATCCTTTCTTCCAAAATGTTTCTGAGCCTTCATCGGTATCTCAAATTTACTGACAAGTTAGTCTGACTAACTGAACAAAATAGACTGAAGCAAAGGAATATCTTAAGAAAAATTTGCTTTTTTCAAGAAATAATTTTTCTGTTTATGAGAGAGAATGGCTTGTAGTTTTCTCTTCTTGTAATGGAATAAAATGAATTATAAAGTACTCCCTTTCTCTAAACTCTTAAATGTTTGGAAAACTTCACTCATGAAACCATCTGGGCCTGGAGTTTTCTTTGTGGGAAGGTTTTTCATGAAAGATCTAATTTCTTTTACAGATATTCTATTTTTTCTTGTGTTAATTTTGCTAACTTATGTTTTTCTAGGGAGTCATCCATTTCACCTAAGTTGTTGGATTTATTGGCACAAAGTTGTTCAAAGTACCCCATTATTATTTTTCAATGTCTACGTGATCTATAGTGATATGGCCTTTGTACTTCCTGATATTGGTAATTTCTGTTTTTCTTTCATTCTTTCTTTTTTTCTTGGACAGTCTAGCTTGGAGTTTGTTGCTTTATTAACTTTGTCAAAGAGCTGACTTGTGGCTTTTTTGATTTTCCTTATCACTTGTCTGTTTTCTACTTTTTTTTCCTTTTTGCTCTAATCTATATTACTTCCTTCCCTTCACTTTCTTTGAATTTGGTTTGCTAATTTATTTCTAGCTTATTGAGATGGACACTTGGGCAACTTATTTTTACCCTTTCTTCTTTATAGCATATTTATTTAAAGCTATCCAGTTGCCTCTAAACACTGTTTGTGCTGTTTCCCACACATTTTGATATATCAAATTTTCATTATTCAGTTCAAACTATTTTTTAAGTTCCATTTTAATTACTTCTTAAACTCATAGATTATATAGAAGTGTGTTGCTCAATTACCAAGTATTTGGAAAATTTCCAGTTATCTTTCTATTATTGACTTTGAATTTAATTCCAGTGACTTGAAACACATACTCTTTTGAAATTTCTTGAGATGTGCTTTGTGCTCCAGCATAGGGTCAATTTTGGTAAACGTTCTGCATCTACTTAAATAAGAATGTGTCTTCAGTAATTATTACGTGTAGAATTCTAGATACGTTCAATTAGTCAAATTGGTATGAAATTACTTCTTCAGATTAAGAAATACAATATTTCCCAAAGTTTAAGGGGTAAGAAAATCACATTTACCATTTGATGTTGAACTCCTCAGCAACAAATCATTGACATGTCTCACTTCCATCTATTGCTCAGTATCTCTCTGAAGGTGTAATGAGAATTTCAAATTAGCGAGCCCAAGGAAGAACTCCTTATCTCCCCTTCTAAATCTGCTCCTTCCCAGGTCTCCGCATCTCAGCAAAAGGCCCCAAATACTCAGGCTGAAGGCATGAGAAGCCCCTAATTTCCTCTTTCCCTCATACCTCCGTCTACTCTACCAGGACGTCCTGTTCTCTCTACTTTAAAGTATCTGACTGCTTCTTACAACCTCCTTAACTACTGCCCTGGGTCAAGCCACTGACATTTCTTTCAGCCGCGGTAATTTCCTATTGGGTCTCTCAGTTTCTTTTCTTTTCTTGCTTCTCCATCCCCAGACCCTACTATCTCCTGCAGCCAGGCATAAAGATTCCATTTTCCCATAACAATTCTGCTGGAATACATAATTGTCTCTCATTTTATGTAGAGTATGAAAAAAATTCAATAAGTATTATTTATGAGTTAGGAGTAAGGACTTCTTGCTAACATGTACTCAGGTCTCACATAGTAACTTATGCATAGTTTTTTATTATGAGATCAGGCATGCATAGATATTACTTACTTATATGCCCTATGATGCCTTCTTTTCTAAGTACCTCGCTACATTTCTGCCAGCCTAATGAAAGAAATAAGATGTTTCCACTTATTTTCAGTGCTCAAGTGTGGCTGTGCAATGAATATTCTTGTCTGATCATTTTTATGTCGTTGTGTGATGCTGCTTCAGACCACCAAGCCCTTTGGGGTTTTTTTCAGATGTCAGTGGACCCAATTATCACCTGATGTGAGTTTAATTCAAGTATTTGTTCAAAAGTCCCCTCTCCATAAAAGCCTTCCTGAACACCTTATCGTCAGCCCCTTCCCTTCTTTGCCCATCCCCTTACTTTATTTTTCTTCATGGCTCCTAACTCACCTTATATTATACTTCTTTTATAAAACTTCCATTCTTTTCCACAGAATGAAATAATCTCCATGAGGTTGGTGACTTGGCCTTATTCATTACTGTCCTCCCAGAGCTCAGGAGAGTACTCATAGAAGACTGGCGCACAGAAGACCTAAGTGACAATTTTTTTCAAATGAATGACTGATACCACCTCCCTGCCCCAGCTCAAGGCTACATCAGATCCCATGTGGAAGTTGAGATAGGACAGTCCTGTTGAGGGCTCACTTCATGGAGTGAGGAATCACTTCATGGAGTGCCTTCTATTCTATGGTCATTAATTGCCACTAGTTGGTCAAGCTGAGGATGGTATCTCCTAACCTGACTTGTATTCTAGCCAGAAGAACTCAGCAGTGTCAGGATAGGTTAGGCTGATGATTCTCAAACCCTGTTTATACCAATTGCTGGTGTTCAATGAGGTGAACCTAAGAAATGTCCACCTCTAAAGTTGTTTAGTGTTGGTCTTTTCCCAATTTTAAGGAAGAAATGATATTGCTGAATAGCATTTTATTAACTGCTGAGTATTCCCCTACTTATGATTTCCTTTATAAAAATCTGTGGTGCTGCCTACATCCCTAACAGTTTCAGTAGCAGCAAATGAATTTGCTTGAAGAACTCTAAAATGACCAGGCACACACATAAAATTTTGACAGCATGCTGCTTCTGAGAACACTTGCTCAAACTCTGGGAAAGCAGTAGTGAATAATACCCAGTCTCTGATCACATGAAAATGATTTAATTCTTGTAGGAGAAAAAGATACTTGAAAAAAAAAAAAGTGTAATGTTTAGGGTTGAATTGTTAAATGACCTACCCATAACATAGTCACAGTTTTAGCTAGAAAAATTGTTCCTAGGTCATGTGCTGGAAGAAAAAATGCTATTAGTGTTTCCTGGGGTTCTCCGGAGGGAATGTAACTTGCAGGTGTTCTGCCCGTAAGTGTGCAGGGGAGTCCTCAGATCAGAAGAGGGCCCTGGGCTCTGGTCTGAGCCTGGTGGTAGGGATCTCTGCTTTCTATTCCACTTGAAGTATCTTAGCTACAAATTCCACCAAGCTCCTGTTGCATATATTTCTTTTTTCAGTCTGTAATAAATAGCTTCAAATACAGGCGTCCCAGCTTAGCACACGTAGTCCCAGCCTTTAGAAGATTTTCCAGCAAAGCCCCGGGATTGCGTGTGTGTTTTGGGGTAATCATCTCTAGGCAACACTGGTGGGTCCTAGAAGTTGTCATTGCTGTGATCTTCCTGTGAAATTCTTCATCCTGTGAATGCTCATAAATGGGCATTTTCATGCAGAGTACATAATTTTGAATTGAATTTCAATAACTCCTCCCGTGGCCGCCTGCCAGCCTCAAAACGACCGGCCTTGTGGACCCTGTTTGGGTCTGTTTGGAAGCATGCTGGCTTTGGCTTTAGCAACAAACTAGGCTGAGTCCAGAATATTTTGTGATATTTATTTTCATAGCATGAATGAGCAAAACACTCAAGAAAGTGCCGATGGGGGTCTAATTCTCAAAATAAACTCAGGCGTAGAAAATAGAAATTCAGATTCTCTATTCCAACCCCACTTCTCCATCCCTTTCTCCCCCGCTTTTTTTCCTAGTGAGGATTGGTCTTTGCCAGCTTCGTCAGAAGCGGGGATGTGTTGAAATGCTGTAAATTACAGTTAATGTGATATGGTTCTGTTTATCCTTGTCCAACACTGTCGGACCTACCAATTTTTCCCTTCTTGGCTTCCCATGAATTAAGGCAACCAGAGAATAGCCAGTTGGAAGACTGGACTTTTTTTTTTTTTTTTTCTTTCAGTCAAAGCAAAAGACAAGCATAAATGATGAATGCTGGCCCTAAAGAAAAGGTTTTTGCTTTTGAAGACATTCAGAAAAAGCCCAAGACACTGCCTTATTTACTTCTGAAGAAAAAGGATTATGCTCTGGGATGTAAGGAATTGAAAGCACAATTTAATTTCCTATATGAGAATCACACCAATGAAATTTAAATGGAAAATGTTGATGATTTCATAACTAAGAGCTGAATGAAAGAAGCAGCTGCCATCATTGAGTTACTCACTTGGAACCGCAATGATGGCCCCACACAGAACCTCAATGAGCAGGTCTTGCCGTTCTCTCCCCGACTCATTAAGGAGCTGCTGGGCCTGCATAGGCAAGCCTCTTGAGCACCAGTGACCCAGGCACCCTGGTTGTCATGGTGCTAAATGACCTGTGTGACTAAATTGTTCAAATGCCAACCACTGGGTATGTGGAGAAGATGCGGCAGTTGTCAGATTTGTATTAGAAGTAAGAGAATTGACTGGGTTTTGTTCTCATGTGTATTGAGATTTTAGAGAAGAGGCTGTATTAGGGTTGTGGAGTTCTTTTGGGAGAAGGTAAGAAAAAAGTCCACATCTGTGGTCAGAACTGGTAATCATAAATAATTGGGAAAAAAGGCCTAGATTGCACATTTTTAGATCTGATAAGCTTCGAATATTATACAAACCAATTTAGGTTTGATTAGATTTGCACGCAAGAATAGCAATGGCTTTATGGCTTTAAAGAACAAGAGAAAGCAATTTAAGACAAATTCATTGTATCCTACAGATAATAATTGGTTTTTAAAATGGGTAAGGGGAGGTTAATAAAATGTGATGTGAACTCATGAAAGGAGGTGGATGATGAACACCTCGGGGATTTCAAAAACAGCTCCAGATGATGCCCTGTGCTTGTATAGAGAGAAATGACTACACCCCAACTCCTCCCCTTCCCTACATGCAACTCTTCTATGATGGGCCTGATAGTACAGATTCCTTCTGTTTGTCTGGTACATTGTGTGTTTGTATATATTTCTTGAACAGAGAACTTAGGATTTGCCCGGCATTGTTCTAAGCACTTTGAAAATATCAACCCAGTTAAACCCCCAGACAAGCCCATGAATTAGTGGAAATGGAAGTGCATAGAGGCTGGATAACTTCATTGGCTCATTTAATCATTTGTGGATCCAAGACATACTCACTGAACCATGAATGAGCGTAGATACTCTACCTAATGCTGGATGTGTGAGAGGAGTGTAACTTAGTGTCTGCCTTCAAGGCATTTTGGGGATGATGGAGAAAATAGACATCTAAGTAAGATCTCACAAGAGAAAGTGGTAAGTGGCATGGTAAAACTATGTATACCCCCCCGTACACACACACAGCATCTCCTTAATTAACCATTACCATCAAGTCCTTTTACATACTTTTTACTGTGCCACAGCCTTACCATGCTATGCATTATCTCATTTCATTCTGACACCAACCCTATGGGGTTGTTTCTTCCAACTAATTAGTACTTTCAACTCATTAGTACTTTCAACTAATACTGTTAACCATTGTTGAGGCAGTGTCTGCTCTTATGACATTAGATTCTGGTCAGGAAGAATAGATAGGAATAGATAATGAATATCTATTCAGTGATAGTGACATTCATTGAAACTATCACAGAATATAAATCATATCACAATATGGTAAGTGCTACCAAAAAGTGGTGCATTGCTGGGGGAGTGCTTTGTGGGATGCCAGGGACTGAGGGAGTTGACTTCAGTGGGGAAGTCAGCATCAGCTTCTCTGAGGATGTAACCATATGAAGAAACCAGATGAGTTAAGCAGATAAGTTGGGGGAAAGTATTCCAGCAAAAGAGAGTAGGAGAGAATGTGGAAAATTGGAGAAAATCACAGAAAGTAAGTCAGAAGAATGTAGTATGAATGAGCCAGAGAAGGCAGACCAAGAGGGGGCTCACAAGCCATGGTGGGAAGGGAGGCTGTCCTTACCCTAGCACGGAGGCGCCATCGAAATGCATAGCAGCTGAAGGGTTGTGGTGCTGACTGGCATTTTTAAAGGCAACTTTGGCTGCCTTTTAAGGAATGCGTTTTAATGGGCCCAAAGGTAAAATCTGAGCAGCCAGAACTCCAGGAGAGAGAGAGAGAGAGAGATGGGTGGCATAGACTAGAGGGGTAGCTATGTAGGTTTATAGAAGGGCAAATATCTAAGAGATTCTTTGGGGGTTAAGTGGGTAGGATTGTATGTGTTGAAAATGAGATTGGGTTGAGGGTTACCCATTTTACAGATGGGAAAACAAGGACAGAGAGAGGTTGTTTAACTCTCCCAAGAACTAGTAAGAAAATCAATCTTCATTAAATCCCTTTAACTATAGAGAAAACACTTTTATCCTCAGTTCTATAAGAGCATTGACAAGGGCACCATGGATCTTGGCTGAGGAAGTTGAACAAAATCCTAAAGTAGGAATATTCAATTTAGATTTTGCAGAATGGATGGGGCCAGGGAAGAAAGTCATTTGGGATGGAAAAATTAGTACATATAAAAGCAAGCAATGGAAACGGATGTGGCTCAGGAGGTTTGGCGTCCGTCTACCATATGGAGAGACCGGGGTTCGATCCCCGGTACCTCCTGGTAAAAAAAAAAAAAAAAAAAAGCAAGCAAAATAAGGGAGCTTTGGGGAGTGGTGGTGAAGGAAACATTCTATATCTTGATTGTGGTGGTAGTTATACAACTTCATACATTCATCATAAATCACCAAACTATGTTCTTAAAATGGGTCCATCTTTTTCAGCTCACTTGGTACTCAGATCTTAGTTTCTAATACCTTTGACCACCAAAAGTTACCTGGTTCCTTAGAGAAAAGGTTGACTCAAGGACTGGGAAATGGTGGGTACCAGGAGAGTCTGGAACATTTTGTTGTGGCAGAAAGTATGGAAGTGATAAATGCAAAACCAAAAAACAATGGGGCTTAGTAGCAGGAAACAACAGCCAACTTTTTGGGACTCCCACTGGCCAAATCTGGGGAAATTGGGGTACCAAATTGAACTAAGGGCAGTAATGAATTATACTGAGGGGGGAAAAACCAGAAAACTGTGAGTCTATACTGATAATAAATAAGCTCTCCCCTTCCCTCATTTATTTATCTACCAAAGAAGGATTAATGACACCTGGTAAATGTGGAGGGGGTGCTGGAGTTATAAAATCATCATTTTGCACCCACCACAATAAAGTTTGGTTCAGGCAAGTGTCATCAAAGTATGCTAAATCCAGGTGGATTTTTTGATGAGGAGCAAGATATTTGTGTGATCTAAAAGCATCTTCCCATAATGACTTATTTGTTGCAAAGGGAAAATGACTATACAGTATAGAAATTGGATAACACTTTGGGTGATCATCACCAATATCACCAGTGGGGAAGAGAGCTATCCTGTGCCCCCAGATGTGACATTCATATCCATATTCCAGTTGCTGAATTAAAATAGGATTAAAGCAAAGGATATCAAGAGACAAGTCTCAGGAGAAGAGAAAAATCATGGCTAATGGATTTATTTAAAAGATGGTCACTCTGACTTGTAATCGGGAAAAAGCCATTTAAAGAAAAGAAGATAATGATTTTTTTCAGACTATTATTTCAGTGATCAATGATACTTCATTTGGCAAGGGCACAGAAGGAAGTAGGAACTTTCATACTGTTTGCATGAGTGTAATGTAAATATTTTTAGAAGGTAGTCTGGTGCTGTTATCTATGCTAAATATCCTTACTCTAGACCAGGGATTCTTAACAAGGGGTGCATGAGTTTGAATTGAAATTCAAAAAATCATTATCCTTGTGGGGACATGTTGGTGCAGGTGTGATATATTTATTAAATTATATACAGTATAGTGTGGACTTAGTAAGGGGTCTGTGGTTTTAACCTAACTGGCAAAAGGGTCCATGGAATAAAAAAGATTAAGAAGTCCTGCTCTAGACTATATAACCTCAGGCCTAAGAATTGATCCTATGAATTCTTCAGTAATCACAAACACAAGGACATAAGTTCCAGCATTTGTGTGATAGAAAGTAACTAACAACTATACCACTTATCTATTGCTGCATATCAAATTACCACAAACTTAGCAGATTAAAACAAAATGTATTTATGATCTCAATTTCTTGTCAAGAATTCGGTCATCACTTAGCTAGTTGTATCAGGGTCTCTTACAAGGCTGCAATGAGGTATTGACCAGGGCTGGGGACTCATGTAAGACTCGCCAGGGGAATGATCCCCTTTCTTTTTTTTTTATTTAATTAAAATTTTTAAAGGTATTTCGATAACATAAATGTTACATAAAAATATAGGGGATTCCCATATGCCCAGCTTCCTACACTGCCCACATTTTCCCACATTAACAACATCTTCCATTAGTGTGGTAATTCATTACAATTGAAAACATTTTGGAGCATTGCCGCTAAGCATGGATTATAGTTTACATTGTAGTTTACACTCTTTCCTGCACAATTTTGTAGGTTATGGCAAGATGTGTAATGGCCTGTACCTGTCATTCTAATGTCATTCAGGAAAATACCCAAGTCCCCAAAATGCCCCCATATTTCACCTGTATTTCCCACTCCCTGCCCTCAGAACCTCCAGTGGCCACTTCCTCCACATGAATGATATAATTTCTTCCATTGCTAGAATCACAATAAGTCTATAGTAGAATACCAGTAAGTATTCACAGGATACTCATAGTCCATAGTTCATTCCCCAATCCTGATGTTTCTGGGATAGTGATGCCCAGTCCACCTCTAATTAAGAGGGAGCTGCGATTCCATGGGGCACGATCCACTTTCAAACGCAGCAGCATTTGGTTCCTTGGAGGATGTTGGTTAGAGGCTGCTCTCCGTTCCTTGCCACAGGGGTCTTTCTATACACCAGCAAGAGAGGTCCTGTTAAAAAGATGAAAGTTATGATTTCTTGTAATCTTTGCTTTATTCTGTTTATTAGAAGCAAGGCATTAGGCCATCCCCCACTCAAGGGGAGGGGGTTACACAGGGACATGAATGTCAGGAGCCAGGGGTCATTAAGGGCATCTTAGTCTTCCCACCACATCAAGAAGAACACAAGTAAATACATTATGGTACCTCCACACCATGGGAAACACTGCAGTAGTTAATAAAGAATGATGTCAATTTATGTATGCACAAACTTGGGGAGATTTCCCAACCTACTGTTAAGTGAATAAAGTAAGAAAAGCTACTTAGCAAACAATGCATACATTGTGACATCACTTGTGTGGAATAGTTAAAATGAAACATGTATATGTCACCAAGCATATATGCATTTAAATACATATATTTTTGTTTACATATAAAGGAAAAAGCTTAAGAGAAGACACACACAAACCATTGATAATGGTTACCATTGGAAGGAGATGTGCATTACTGTCCTTAGCTCATTTTGGTGCCCAAATTTGTCATATCTATTTACTGTTTTTTTAAGTGGGAAGTTGTTTGTGTATTGTATATTTTCTCTTAAAATAAGAAGGTAAACTGGGAAGCTGGGGCTTTGGTCCAACAGTGCTAATTTTTGAAAGTGTAACACGCCATCCATAAATGAGGCTTTTCATTGTGCACATTCTAAAGGTTTGCTTAGTTTTCCATCTCAACTTTATCTCAGGTGTTTCTGACCATGTTTGGAACAAGGGGGCTATTTAGGGCTCCATTGCCCCAGACCCAGGAGCTGCTCTTGGAGTATACGAGTAAGGCTGCAGTGAGCTTGCCCCTGAGCTGGCAGCTGGATCCTATTGAGCACCCTGCTTTGCCAGATACAAAAGAAGAACCACATTAGCCACCGAGAGTAGAGTCTGGTGCTTCAGGGCACTTGTGTGAGGCCACAGGAAGGGATCTGGGGCAAATAGTCCCTTTTGTGGTGTGTCTTGTTGTGAGTTTCATGACCTATTTTATCATCAGGAGAGGAGCCCAGGCTCCCATAGTGGAGGCCAAGTTCAAGAGCCACCACTTACTGGCGACCTTGGGTGAGCTGCTTCAACACTCTGTACTCCAATGTTCTCATCTGTAAAATAGTGATGACAGTTGTGTTGTTTTGCTGTGAGAATTAAATGGGCTGATACATCTGAAGTGCCTGACTTAGTGCCCTCACATACTAAGCATTCTGGGAAGGTTAGCAACTGCTGCTCTTTTGATGTTGTTATTTATTGTTCCCAATAAAAACTAGCATTGACTGAACCTTTACCATGTTCCCTACTCTGTGATAAGTGCTTATGCATGATTTTGTTGAATCTACCAAGTCTTCCCAGTTCATAGACAGGAACTCTGAGGCTCAGAGAAGTTAAATTGCCTCTCCAAGTTTATACAGCTTGGAAGTGATGGTGCTGAGATTTGAATCCAGGTCTGGGTGTCTCCAAAGCTTCTGCTTTGTAATTATAAATGCCAGTGAAATTATATATTTTTTTGGTCTGTAACTCCACATTTTTACTTCTTACAGGTTCTAAAATGCAAATGCATGAAAAATAATGACAAATCTATGGTTTTGTACATACAATGCATAAAGATGTAGTTTGTAACAGGTACAACAAAAAAGGGGAGGGCAGGCAGAAGGGTATAAGGAACTAAGAACAATTTTTGTGTATGCTATCGAAGTTAAGTTGGTAACAACTCAAACGTGTTTATATATATATATATATGTATATGTGTGTGTGTATGTATGTATAATATTAAATTTAAGCCCCATGGAAATCATAAAGAAAATATCATAAAAATATATATGGGAGGAAATGAGTAGGGATTCAAATTGGTACACTACAAATAATCAAATAAATGTGAAATAGGCATTAATGAAAGAATTAAGGGACAAAAAAGGTATAAGACTTACAAAGACAAAATGACAAAATGGCAGAAGAAAGTCCTGCATTCTCAGTAGCTACTTTAAATGCAAATGGATTAAACTCTCCAGTCAAAAGGCAGCAATTGGCTGAGTGAATAAAAAAACATGACCCAGCTATATGCTGATGACAAGAGAATGACCTTATATTCAAAGACAAAAGTAGGTGGAAAGTGAAAGGACAGAAAAAAACATATAGACCATGCATATAGTAATCAATAGAGCTGGGTTAACTATACTAATGTCAGATAAAATATACTATAAGTCAAAAACTGTTACAAGGGATAAAGAAGGTATGTAGTGACAAAGGAGTCTATTCAACAAGAAAACATAATTAAAACATTTATACACCTAATGGTAGAGCCACAAGATATATGAAGTGAATATTGACAGATTTGAAGAGAAAGATAGACAGTTCTACATTAATAGTAGGAAACTTAAATACACCACTTTAAATAATGGATCTAGATAGAAAAGCAATAAGGAATTAAAAGATTTGAGTGATACTTTAAACCAACTAGGCCTAACAGATGTATATAGAACTTCACTCAATAGCAACAGTATACACATTCTTCTCTAATGCACATGGGTCATTCTTTAGGATAGAGCATATATTAGGTCACAAAACAAGTCTCAATAAATTTTAAAATATGGAAATCTTACAATGTATCTTCCCTGGCCACAATGAAATGAAGTTAGAAATTAATAACAGAGAACAGGAAATTTTATGAATATGTGGAAACTAAACCACACACTCTTAAACAATCAAGGGGTGAAAGAAGAAATCACAAGTGAAATTAAGAAATATCTTGAGGTGAATGAAACCAAAAACAAAAAATACCAAAATTTGTGGGATACAGCAAATGTAGTATTGAGAAGAAAATTTGTAGTTCTAAATTCTTACATTATAAAAAGAAGCAAGATCTCAAATCAGAGACCTAACCTCACAACTGAAGGATCTGGAAAAAGAAGAGAAAACTAAACCCAAAGTGAGTGGAAGGAAGGAAATAGCAGAGGTTAGAAGGGGAGATAAATGAAATAAAGAATTAAGTAAATAAATAAAAAGAATAACAAAATGACAAGTTGGTTCTTTGAAAAGACCAATAAAATCAACAAACATTTAGCTAGACTGACAAAGAATAAGAGAGTATGCAAAAAGGGGAGTGGATGTGGCTTAAGCAGTTGAGCACCTGCCTCTCACATGGGAGATCCTGGGTTCAGTTCCTGGTGCCTACTAAAGAAAATAAACAGACAACAAGCAAAAATAATGAGCAAACAATAGCAAAAAAAGAAAAAAAAAAAAGCGAGCAGACAATGAGCAAAAAATACTAGCAAATATTGAATTGTACACTTTAAAAATGTGTGAATTATAAGGTTTGTGAACTGTATATCAATAAAATTATTTTTTAAAAAGAGTATGAAAATAACTATAATCAGAAATTAAAGGGGAAGCATTACTACTGACCCCACAGAAATAAAAAGAATATACTATAAACAACTGTACACCAGAAATTAGAAAACATGGGAGAAATGGACAAATTCCTTGAGCACGCAAACTACCCACACTTGCTTGTGAAGAAATAGAGTAGAGGCATACCTCATTTTACTGCACTTCACTTTTGTGTGTGTATGTGTGTGTGTTCCATAGGTATTATGTTTTTTTACAAATTGAAGGTTTGTGGCAATCCTGTTTTCATCAAGTATATGGGTGTCATTTTTCTAAATAGTATGACCTCACTTCGTGTGTCTGAGTTACATTTTGGTAATTCTTTTAATTTTTTAATTTTTCAAACTTTTTCATTATTATTATCTTTGTTGTGTTGATCGGTGACCTTTGATGTTACTATTGTAATTGTTTTGGGCCACCATGAGACATGCCCATATAAGATGGCAAACTTAATAAATGTGTGTGTTCTGACTGCTCCACCACATGGCTGTTCCCCATCTCTCTCCTTGTGTCTGCCTATTTCCTGAGATACAGCAATGTTGAAATTAGGTCAATTAGTAACCCTACAATGGCAACATCATATGTGTTATAGAAGTTAAGTGCAACATCATATGTGTTATACCAGTTTGATATTATTTATGAATTTCAAAAAGAAGGATTATGTTTATAAACTGGTCAGTTCCTCTGGGTGTGATACCCTTTGATTGTATTAAATTCAAAGGTTTTACGTTTACTTAATTAAATCAAGATTAGGGTTTTGATTCGACCATGTCAGTAGGGTGTAATTTAGGGTTGAGTACCCACCCTCTTGGCAGGCTATATAAATGGACACTCACAGAAGAAGATACAGAGGAAAGAAGAGAGAGCTCCATAGACATGATAGAGGAGAGAACTTTGATCCTGGGGTCCCGGAGAGAGCTAAGCCATTCACCTAATAGTTTACAACTGTCCTTGTGAAGAGACCAGAGCAGCTGAACCTGGAAAGAAACAAACTCTATGCCAGCCTGTAGCTGAAAGAGAGGAAGGTTGAACCCTCACAAAGATTGGCAACCATCTTGCTTCAACATGTGGCAACTGACTTTGGTGAGAAAAGACAACCTTGTGTTGGACTCTTTAGGGCCTTGTAACTATAAGCTTTTACTCCAAATAAATAGCCTTTATAAAAGCCAACAGATTTCTGGTACTTTGCATCAGAATGCCTCTTAGCTGACTAATACAGAATTTGGTACTGGGATTGGGGTCATGATTTTGCAATTACCAAAAATGGTGGAATAGTTTTATAAATGGGTAAGGGGTATTTTTTGGAGGAATTGTAAGATGCTTGATAGAAAAGGCCTAGATTGCTTTGAAGAGTCTTTTGGTAGGAATATGGAGCCTAAAGTTATTTCCTATAAGGTCTTAGAAGGAAATGTTGAAACTATTATTGGAAACTGGAGGAGAGGCGATCCATGTTTTAAAGTTGCAGAGAACTTAGCAAGACACCCCATTGCTCTGTGAGGGGTGGGCCTGTCCCTCATAGATTAGGGAAAGCCAGGTCACCAACTCACTGTTCTGAGAGGGTTGGGCTTGTATGCCAGAGATTAGGAAGGGTGTTACTACTACCTCACTGTATTAAGGGGGTTGAGACTGTACCCCAGAGTTTGGGGGAAGAGTGGTCATAACCTCGGTGTTCTTGGAGGATGAGGTCTGGAGCTTAGGCACCACCCAGATGCTTGATGAGGGTGGAACCAAGAACATGGCCATTGGACAAACCTGTGGAAAGGGTGGGCCCCCATGAGGCCTCAAGGGTGAGAAGAAGCCATCATCTTAAGAATGACTCTCAGACTTTGAAATCTAATATAGTATGCCCTGCAGGTTTTCAGAATTGTAGGGGACCAGTGACTCATGTTTCCCTCCCAAATTCTCCTTATGGTAATGCAAATGTTTATTCTATGTCTGTCCCTATGTATATTGGAAGCAGATAAATTGTTTTATAAGTTTCACAGGTCTACAGCCAGAGGGATCTTTGTCCCAAGACAAACTGTAATTCTATAACTGATTCATTGTGATATGATTTTGTTTTTAGCATTATTACTGATTTAAGGTGTTTTTTTTTTTAAATATTGTAATATCTTTTTAGAATTCAGAGGGTGGAGTGTAGCAGTTTGATATTACTTATGAATTCCAAAAAGAAAGATTATGTTTATAAACTGGTCACTTCCTCTGGGTGTGAAACCCTCTGATTGTATTAAATTCAAAGGTTTTACATTTACCTGTGTCATGGGAGTTCTAGAAGGAGAAGAGAAGGGAAAAGGGACAGAAAGAGTATTTGAGGAAATATTGACTAAAAAATTTCCCACCTTTCATGAAAGAAATTGTAAGAAAATTAGTAAATATCTTGAGATGAGTGAAAATGAGAACACAACTTATCAAAACTTATGGGATACGGTAAAAGTAGTGCTGAGAGGGAAATTTATAGCCCTAACACCTATATTAAAAAAGAAAAGGGAGCTAAAATCAAAGACTTAGCTGAACACCTGGAGGAACTAGAAAAAGAACAGCAAACCAATCCTAAAGCAAGTAGACGGAAAGAAATAATAGAGATTGGAGCAGACATAAATGAAAGAACAACAACAACAACAACATAAACAATAGAGAATATCAACAAAACCAAAAGCTGGGTATTTGAGAAGATCAATAAAATTGACAAATCCTTAGTTAGACTACCAAAGAAAAAAGAGAGAAGATGCAAATAAATAAAATCAGAAATGAAAGGGGAGACCTTATGACTGGCCCCACAGAAATAAAAAGCATCATACGAAGATATTATGAGAAACTTTATGCCAATAAATTAGACAACCTAGATGAAACGGATAAATTCCTAGAAACACACAAACAACCTACATTGACTCCACATGAAATACAGGAATGCAGCAAACCAATCATATTTAAAGTCAACAGAAATCTCCCACCAAAGAAAAGTCCAGGACCAGATGGCTTCACAGATGAATTCTACCAAGCATTTCGAAAATAATTAACACCAATCCTGTTTAAACTTTTCCAAAAAATTGAAGAGGAGGGAAAATTACCCAACACATTTTATGAAGCCAACATCACCCTAATACCAAAGCCAGATAAAGATTCTACAAGAAAAGAAAATTACAGGCAAATCTCTCTAATGAATATAGATGCAAAAATTCTCAACAAAATACTTGCAAATAGAATCCAATAGCATATCAAAAGACTTATACACCACGACCAAGTGGGATTTATTACTGGTGTGCAAAGGTGGTTCAACACAAGAAACTCAATTAATGTAAAATACCATATTTACAAATTGCAAGGACAAAACAACACGATCATCTCAAGCAATGCACAAAAGACATTTGACAAAATCCAGCATCCTTTCTTAAAAACACTTGAAAAGATATAAATAGAAGGAAAGTTCTTCAATATAAGGGGCATATATGAAAAACCCACAGCCTACATTGTACTCAAAAGGGAAAGGTTGAAACCTTTCCCTCTAAGATTGGGAACAAGGCATGGATGCCCATTGTCATTGCTGTTATTCAACATTGTACAAGAAGTTCTAGCTAGAGTAATTAGACAAGGAAAAAAGGGCATCCGAATAGGAAAAGAGGAAGTAAAACTCTCAATATTCACAGATAACATGGTCCTATATTTAGAAAATCCCTAAATGTCTATGACTAAGCTACTTGAGCTAATAAATGAGTTCAGCAAAGTGGCAGGATACAAGATTACCATGCAAAAATCAGAAATGTTTCTGTACACTAGTATTGAAAAATCTGAGGAGGAAATCAGGGGAAAAATTCATTTATGATGGCAATGAAAAGACTCAAATACTTAGGAATCAATTTAACCAAAGATGTAAAGGACCTATTCAGAAAACTACAAAACATTGCTAAAAAAAATCAAAGAATGCCTAAACAAATGAAAAGACAGTCCATTTCCATCATTTGGAAGACTAAGTATAGTGAAAATGTCAATCCTACCCAAACTGATTTATAGATTCAATGCAATTACAATAAAAATTCCAATAGCCTACTTTACAGAAATAGAAAAGGCAATTACCAAATTTATTTGGAAGGGAAAGGACACCCGAATAGCCAAAGACATCCCAAAAAGAGCAATGTAGGAGGAATCTCACTGCCTGAACTTGAGACATATTACAAAGCTATAGTGGTCAAAACAGTATGGTATTGGCATAAGGACAGAAACATTGATCAATGGAGTAGAATTAAGAGTCCAGAAATTGACCCTCACTTCTATGGCCAACTGATTTTTGACAAACCTACCAAGTCCATTGTACTGGGACAAAACAGTCTCTTCAACAAATGGTGTTGGGAGAACTGGATATCCCAAACCAAAAGAATGAAAGAGGACCCCTATCTCACTCCCTATACAAGAGTCAACTCAAAATGGATCAAAGACTTAAATATAAAAGCCAGCACCCTAAAACTACTAGAAAATAATGTAGGGAAACGTGTTCAAGATCTGGTGGTAGGTGGGGTCTTTTAAATCTTACACCCAAACCTCGAGCAATGAAAGAAAAATTAGGTAAATGGTACCTCTTCAAAATTAAACACGTTTGTTCCTCAAAGAACTTTGTCAACGGAGTGAAAAAGGCAGCCAACTCAGTGGGAGAAAATATTTGAAAATCATATATCCAATAAGGGTTTAATATCCATAATACATAAAGAGATTCTACAACTCAACTAAAAGGACAAATCACCCAATTAAAAAAATGGGCAAAAGACTTGAACAGATATTTGTCCAAAGAAGAAATGCAAATGGCAAAAAAAAAAAAAAAAAAAAAACATGAAAAAATGTTCAACATCACTAACAATTAGGAAAATGCAAATCAATGCTAGGTGAGATATCATTTCACAGCTATTGGAATGGCCACTATTAAAAAGACAGAAAACTACAAGTTGGAGAGGATATGGAGAGATAGGAACAGATATTCTCTGTTGGTGGGAATGTAAAATGGTACAGCCTCTGTGGAGGACTGTTTGGCAGTTCTTAAGAAGTTGAATGTAGATTTGCTACATGACCCGGCAATACCACTGCTATTTATATACCCAGAAGAACTGAGAGCAGTGACATGGACAGATAGTTGCACACCGATGTTCATAGCAGTGTTATACACAATTGCCAAAAGATGGAAACAACTCAGGTGTCCATAAACCAGTGAATGGATAAACAAATTGTGGTGTATACACATGATGGAGTATTATGCAGCAGTTAGAAGAAATGAAGTCGTGCAGCATATGACAACACAGATGAACTTGGAAGATACTATGTTGAGTGAAGCAAGCCAGTCACAAAAGGCTAAATATGATTCTGTTATCATGAACTAAATATATTGTGTAAACTCATGGAGTTAATAACTAGAATATAAGCCACCAGAAAATAGAATGAGGTTAGGGAATGGAAAATTGAGGGTTAATTTGTGCAGAATTGATAAAAAGATCGTTCATAAATCTTTGGAAATGAATAGAAATGGTGAAAGCGCATCATACTGTTTGTATGAAAGTGGTTGAAAGGGAAAATCTGAGGTCAGGTATATTACTAGAACAAAAGCTAAAACATGTGACATGGGACTGTATAGCATAGCAAAAACCTCATGTGAAATATGAGTATGGGTAACATTGCATGTATAAGACTGTTTATCTTTAAAAAAGAACAAATATACATTAATGTTACAAGATGTTAATATCAGGCAAAAATACAATCAAAGCAAATTATGGACAGCAGTGTATAGAAATATATTAAGAATCTTCCACTAAGGGTAAAAAAAGGAAATATACTAAATCAAAGAAACTAGATAAAAGGTACCACATATTGTTTGACTCCATCTATACAAAATATAAATACAAATAAATTAGAAACACAATAGCAGCTATGTATGGCAGGTGAGGGATAGAGAGATTGAGAGATGATTATTAAGTAGTAGAGTTTTTTTTAGTTTGTTTATTATTATTATTATTATTATTATTATTATTATTATTGGAGTAAAGAAAGCACTCTACTATTGATCGAGGTAATGAATGCACAACTTTGTGATTATACCAAATACCATTTATTATATAGATTGGATGGATTGTATGCTTTATGAATATGCATCAATAAAATTCATTTTTAAAAATTGGGCAAAGGACTTGAAAAGACATTTCTCCAAAGAAGCTATAGAACTGACCAATAAGCACATAAAAAGCTGCTTAACATCTTGATCATTAGGGAAATGCAAATCAAAACCCCAGTGAGATATCATTTCATACTCACTAGAATGGCTACTATTAAAAAAATGGAAAATAAGTATTGGAGTGGATGTGCAGAAATCTGAACACTTGTTCATTGTTGGTGGGAATGGAAAATGTTGCAGTCACTCTGGAAAGCAATATGATGGTTTCCTCAGAAAATTAAGTAGAGAATTATCATATGATTCATAAATCCCGCTTCTCTGTATATACTAAAAAAATTGAAAGCAGGGATTTAAACAGATATTTGCAAACCAATATTCATACTGGCATTATTCACAATTGCCAAAAGATAGAAGCAACCTAAGTGTCTATCAACCCATAAATGGATAAACAAAATGTGGCCTATTTATACAATGGAACATTATTCAGCCATGAAAAGGAGTGAAGTTCTGATAACAACAACATTGGTGAACCTTACAGACATCATGTCGATAGAAATAAGCCAGGCATAATTGGAAAAATATTGTGTAATCTCACTGATATGAAATAATTAGAATAAGCATATACATAGACTCAGAAACTAGAATACAGTTTACCAGGGTTGGGGATGGTGGTTAGGAATAAGGAGTTAATGCTTAATTGGTACAGAATTTCTGTTTGGGATGATGGACTCATTTAGTAATGGGTAGTTTTGATAGTAGTGTAACATTTTGAGTGTAATTAATACCACTGAATTATACATTTGAATGTGATTAAATGGAGAAATTTTAGGTTGTATGCATGTTACTAGAATAAAAAAAAAATTTTTAAGCATAGGACTGTAACACTCAAACAGTGAGCCTTAATGTAAACTATAGACTATAGTTAATAGTATAATTATAATAATTTTTAAAATAAATTTTAATGAAGGTACCACACTAATGCAAAATAGTAATAAGGGAAACTGAGTGTTTATAGCATATATGAGGACTCTATATTTTCTTCATGAATTTTTCTGTTGACTTACAACTTCTTTAGTAAAAAATATTTAATTAAGAAAAAGAACTTTCTCCGAGGGTAATATTGAGTGCCTGTTGTTCCTGAGAGCTCGCAGCTATGTTCATATACATGTTCCCTTTTGTTTTAATGAATAATAGGATACCCTCTGCATTTTACCTATGTGACCATCAAGGACTGAAAATAGTTGACCAAAGATGCCTGATTCACAAGCCCTGGCACTGTGATGGAAATTGCAAAGGGTTTCCCTGTTCTGAGGCATAGCAACACTTTTCTTCCCACATGTTGTCCCTGCTTAAGAGTCAGATGCTGTGAGAGTTTTATGGAAAAAGTTTCTTGAGGTAAGTTTTCCAGATACCCTTCTTTTCCTCAAACCTGTTTCCTGAAATAAAGCTTCAGACTAAGAATGCAAGCCTGATAATCAAAAAGGCAGACAATGACAAGTGTTGGCAAGGATGTGAAGAAATTGAAACCCTCATACATTGCTGGTAGGAACGTAAAATGGTACAGCCATTTTGAAAAAGTTTGGCAGTTCTTCAAAACGTTAGTCATAGAGTTAGCACATGACCCAGTAATTCCACTTCTAGGTATCTACCCAAGAGAAATGAAAACATATGTCCATGCAAAAACTTGTGCATGAATGTTCATTGAGCATTATTCATAATAGCCAAAAAGTGGAAACAACCCAAATGTCCAAAATAATAATGGATAAACAAAAGGTGATATATCCATACGATGGATGAAAAGGAATGAAATACTCATACATGCGCCAACATGGATAAATGTTGAAAATGTTATGCTAAGTGAAAGAAGCCAGACACAGAAGGCCACATCATGTACAATTCTATTTATATGAATAGTCCAGAACAGGCAAATCTATAGAAACTGAAAGTAGATTATTGGTTGCCTAGAATTTAGGGAGTGGGTAGGATGGGAGTGGCTGCTAATGTGTACTGTGTATGGAGTTTCTTTTTGGGGTAATGAAAATATTCTAAAATTAGATTATGCTGATGGTTGGGCAACTCTGAATACACTCAAAATCACTGTACTGTTCACTATAAAGGGATGAATTTTATGTTGTATGTGAATCGTATCTCAAGAAAACTTTTTAAAAAAGAATGCAAGCCTGCTTTTGAAGACTGAACAAACACCTCAAAATTGCTATTTCCCATTTGAAAATAGGTAGAACTGAGGGAGATGACTTCCAATGGTGAAGTCAGTGAAGACTGGAGAACGAAGCATTTGAAGCTGTGAAGGTTGAGTGCCTTTAAATTTGCTTAAAGAATATAAAGATTTGGGGATATGTAGGAAGAATATTCTAGATGAAGGGAATAGTGTGACTCAAGATGCAGAGGAAAAATGCTTGAGGAATGAACAGAAAACATTGGCTTACTTCATTTGAATTAAACCAATAATTCATACTTCATTTTTAACCATTCTTAAAAAAATTCATAGATTTGAATAGCTTTTAGATAACTCTGCTTCGATAATGGAAACCAAAGGAAAAAACATAGGGAAAAGAAAAAAAAACTTAAATTTCCTTTCTAAGAAATGTTGCTAGGCAGCCTTTATTCTTTCAAGAGAGATGTATCAATAATGGCTTCCATTAAGAAATTAAAAATGGATCTGGAGTTGATGGTAATAGTTTTTAAAACATTAAATGTGAAAGACAATTTAATTGTAGCACGTCCATTTTCTGTAATCATCTGGTCTAAGAGAAAAGTTTCTCTGTTAGGGTGGCTGATTCAGGGTGGACCCAGCGAAGCAGGCTCAGGTAGATAAAATGGCTTGCAGCGTTTCTTATAGCAGACATTTGCCCTCTTAGGTAGCTGGAGTGGTGACGTCTTAAAGACTTTAGTGGAAGTGATTCATTCCAAGCCCAGTGCAAACCAGAAGTCCTTTTATAGGAAGATATATTAAACAGTTTTATAGGTCCTCTTCCCTCTAGAGACATGTCTACCGTCTAGAGACATGTCTACCCTGTACTTTTTTTTCTTTCTGTTCTCTGCTCAAATCTTCTGTGGATTCTCCACCTTGATCAACAAAAGGCAGCAGTGGTGAGAATGTCTCAAGTTCTCGTTAAATCCCTACTGCATGTTGGACAGGGATAAAGCCCATTAAATAAAGATGATTCCTGATCTAGCAGAGACTGAATCAAGAGAGAGAACACAGAGATAAACAGTGGTTAAAAAGAAATTGTAGGAAACTGAAAGCTGCTGAAGGCCCTGTGCGAGCAGAGGAGCACGGGGATGTACCGGGCCGGGGGTAGTGAGGGAGTGTGGACAGCTGAGGAGGCCAAGACCGAGAACAGCAATGGTGGCATGCTATCAGCTGCTGTGGCAGCAGAGATTTGGAGTCTTCTTCCCAGCAAGGGTAGGGGTGATGGCAGCTGGTCTGAAGGCAGGTGGCAGGAAGGGGGTAGGGCTTCAAAGATGGTCTGTTTAAGAATTTTGGAAGAAAGTGTAAGATGCGATTTCTGGTCTGGCTAGGTAACCCAGCAGGCAGCCAAAGCTCTGCTTGGAGCACCCAGACAGCGGGGGATCAGCTCTTCCGCATCTCCCCCACACCCCCACCAAGAGAGACAGGGCCAGAGAAAGCGTAATTCAGTTTTTATATACATATTAAAACTTCTGAGATCAAAAACTTATATTTAAATTTTAGAATAATACAGGTTTGGGTACTATGGCTTTGCATTGTATGATCCATGTGTGTGTGGAGTGTGTCCATATTGTGAGTGGGTGCAGGTGTGGGGGAGAGCGTGGATGGGCTGTGTGTGGGTGTACGTATGTGGGGGCTGCTACTTGCATGTGGGTGTGCGTGTTTAGGAGTCATCAGAACACATACCTTTTTCGTAGAAGTTGAGACCTGGCCTTGGTATTCTGTTGCGGGTGCTGCATCTATGACCAGCATCAAAACTGGCACCACCACCACTAACAGTGATAAGTCCCATTGACGGAGGCTCCCGTGAACCAGGGGCTTCTCACACAGCATCTGTCACCCATCCATGGGGCCAACAGGTGACGTTGGCTGTACTTAGCCCATTTCACAGCTAAGCAACTTGAGGTCCATGGGACCCTCCAGTGGGGGGATGGAATTCAAACCCAGCTTTGTCAAACATCAAAGCCACACCACCCAGGGCACCATGACGCAGAGACAGAAGGGTTTACTGAGTTCATTTATGGGAGGGAAGTGAAGAGGACCTTCAGGAAGGTAAGGCCTGAAGTGGGGAATCTGCTTGAGAAACCCATGGTAAAGCAGTTTTGTCTTGTTTTGTTTCATTAATTCCATCCCGGCTTGAGGTCCATAGCTGGGCCAGTCCCTTTGAAAGTTACTTCTTCAGTAGGAGTTGAACTGCCCAGAGGGCACGTCAGGAAAAGTGGAAGAGGAAGAGGCAAGTCCTCCTCACCCTCCCAAATAAGATATATGGTTTTCTCCAACTCACGGAAGGGTTCCTGGGGCTATATGGGGATGGAGTCTCCAGACTTGTTGATCTGAAATGCTTCCAAACAGATACCTTGCTTCAAAGCCTCAGGCCCCTTTGGGGCAGAAGCTGAACCTAAATGTGGGAAGGGGGCGTGAGAGCTGCCCTCTCTGTCCCGCGGGTCCAGGAGGGTTTGTTTAACCCCTCAGGGGTCCTGTGTGCCTTCCTCCTTGGGGTGGTTTGTGGCTTAGCAAAGCGATATTTATAGAGCACTCTGTGATTCTTGGGCGAACATTCATTTTATAAATGAATGATCAAATTTATTAGCAATGAGTAACTAACCCTTCTACGTTTATTTTGTTGATAATACAAATTTACAAGGCTTTAATTGCCAGTTTTAAAACCCCAAAAACCCATACATAAATACTTGGGTAATAAAATATCTTCTCACTGTGCCCCTGACTTCTGCAGTTACTTTAGCACTTATGGGAAAGGTCTGAAGGCTGTTTTCAGATGTAATCACAAACCTGCATAAAAGGTCCCAGGGACAGAAACAGTCTCATTCAAACCTGGCAGTAGTAAGTTCATGTGTTTTAACCAAAATGTGCCTGATACTAATTGTTAATAATTTTTTTTCTAATACCTATCAGGTATTAGAATGATACTCTCCTTTAGTTCCCGTGGTTATCTCATTTAATGCCCTATGACCTTGCTCCTCTGAAAGGTGTGCCCAGACCAGCAGCAGCAGCAGCACCTGGGAGCCTGTTAGAGATGCAGAGACTCAGGCCCAGCCCCAGAACTGCTGAGTCTGAACCTGCATCATAATAAGATCCCCAGGCGATTTGTGTGCACATCAAAGTTTGCGATTTGCTATGTTTTGAGGGAGTTTTATTCTATCCTATTTCACCATCAAGAAAACTGAGCCCCAGAGAAGCCGAATATACTGTCCACAGTCCTGAGGCCAAAGCTGGATTTGAATCTGGTCTGTCGTAGCCCAAACTCTCAGCCTTGAGCCAGATGTGGCAGGTGCGTGAAGGCTACCACCAGAGTCCAGAAGCACGGACTTGTGTGGACAGTGATGACAATCCCGAGCCCCCACGTAGTGACTTCACTGGGCCGAAGTCCACGGGTTGTATACTCAGCTGTTTGTGCCTTCATCCTGTAGACCTGCAGTAGGGGAGGTTTGGATGTTCAGTCTCTGCACGATGCACCTCAGGGAGACCAAGGGACATCCTGAGATTGTGACCAAGGGTGGTCTCAGATACCAGTTTTCTTGAATGATGGAAATGACGATTGACCTCTTGCTTAAGAAAAAATAAACTATGTTAGAACAACGATCTGAGTCCCAGAAAGTCGGAGAAAGTGCGAGGCCAAAGTGAAGTGGCGAATTAAGCATATTCATTAACAGTAATTTAACAAATACTTATTGAGGACCTACTATGTGCCAGGCACTGTCCTGGATGCTCGGAATAGAGTGGGAGTACAAAACCAAACCTATTACCACAAAGAGGAAGAACGTTTAACAAGTAAGATGATTTGAGTCATCCCTATGTCTCTCCACTGGACACAAAAGGAAGTCAAATCAAATCTTTGCCTCTAATATAAAACTGGTCTATGCAAACGTCGACTGGGGCGGGTTTCATACACATTAAACCAACTACCTGAGCTAGCTATTTCCCTCTCTTATGTTGGTCTTAACCTAATCTGCTCTTACCATGAGTTCACCTACCCTACTTTATCCAAGACAAGAGGTTCCATTTGTCTGGCAGAACATTCTCACTGTTGATCAGGTTCAGTTTCTAAGTGAAGAGGAAGAAGAGGGATATTAGGGTGCATGGGGCTTGGCCTATTAGACATCTTCTATACAAGTCACTCTTCTGACATGTACTCAGCAATACCCAAACTGAGTTTGCCTACCTGCCAAGTGGGTGGCAGAAAATAAACCAGTGTTTTAGGAAGGAAATTGGCCTGGATCCCTCTACTTGTACACTTTGGGGAAACCATTCAGAATGCCTTCTGAGAACAGGACCTTCTAAATCTATGACTTGCCACGTGGAACTTTCCTCCAAGGGTAAAATTCCTCTGCAAAGAATGCCCCTCCCTCCCCCCCAATAGTGTGTCATTTTCAAAGAGGAACATGAAGGCTCTGGTACAGGGGTGGGGCTACGCAGGGGAACTGACTCTTCCAGGGGAACCACAAACCATGGGACTTACATGGGCCAGGCCAAACCTCACCTAAGGCTCTGAAAACCACCCCTGGGGACTCTCTGAGGAGGAAGGGACAGGCAAAGACCCTTCACAATGACCCTTTGTTTCTAATTTTATTAGAAATTATGAGAATGGTTGAATGAATAGACAATTAGGCATCTGGTTTCATCTCTCTGGGTGTCCCCTTATTAGATTCCTGCAGCCTAAACCAAACCCAGGTCACCCAATAAATAAGACTTGGATATCTGGCTCACTACCTGGCTCTGTGCTTTCATAGATTCAAAATATGATTGCGGAGCAGTCACAAGTCTCAGGTGCTGGATTCAATAATGGGCAAGTCCAATGGGTTGCTTTTGATAAGATAAGTAGTAGCAAGCATCAGGCTTGGGCAATGAGGATGGGCAGCATCCTGTGGTTCAAACACAGATATCTGATCTACTCTTGGATATGGGAGTCCATTCTGCATGTGCATGGATTTCCTGGGGAAGGGAGCTATTGGGATGAGGTGGATGCCACAAAAGGTATCTTTGACCATGGCTTGGATCTTTCTGCCATATAGAATGTAGTACTATTTGCTTTATGTGGTTATCTATTTCTCTCTAGATAGTCTGAAGGTGCCTTGAGTTCAAGCAGAATATTTTGTGCCCTCTCTCCTCAGTCCTTCCACAAACATATATTGAGAGGTTCTCCTGTGCATATTTTATGCACTGAGTGATAAGACAAACATTCCCCCTCCCCCAATGGAGCTTATCCCACATTAGGTAAGAGAAATGGCATAAAACCAAAACATAATATATCATTAAACAATGTGGTAAATACTAGGAAATGACCAAGACACTGTTTTCATGGCTGTTTTCTCTTCTACTGCAAGTTGCATCTTCACATGCCTAAAACTCCTGTGTACACCCTAGTATTCTAATAAAGAGTAAGGTCAGAGAATAGGGGCATGAGGTTAACAGACAAGAGAGTGGTTGAGTGAGTGTCCAGGAAGGCCTCTCTGAGGAGGTGGTAGTTAAGTTGTGACCTGAAGAATGAGGACTCAGCCATGGAGGGACATGGGCAGCATAGGTAGAAAACAAAACATGTGGAGAGCCCTGAGTGGGGTCAAGAGCTGGATGTTTTCCAAGAACTGAAAGAAGGTCCATGCAGCTATCATTGCAGTGCAGTGGTGGAGAGGAGAGTTAGCTGAGCTGATGTGGGAAAGGAGGGGAAGAGAGAGATTCACGCAGGTTGTATAGTCTATCAGTGGGCCATTGACATGATCTGTTTTAATAAGAGCCCTTTGGCAGCTATATGGGAAACACAGTTTAGGGGGTCGACATGGAAGCAGAGCTGCAAATAAGCAGTTGTGTCCCGGCCCGCGGGACATCAACGAGGACCCGAAACCTGCCGAGAAAGAATGGTGGGACAAGAGACGCAAAGAATGACAGCAAGACAGTATTCTGATCAAGCTGCAAATTTTATTGAGGGAGCAGGGCTTATATGCTGTTTGGAGAGAGGAAGTGAGTCGGGGCCGGGTGGCGCTTCGGGATTGGAGGGTGTTATCGCTGGAGTAGTGGGCAGATCTTACTTTCGCGCCCTGCGCCTGCGTACTGTTGCATTCACCTGGGCAGTGGCGGGAACCAGAGAACAAAGGAGCAAGGAGGAAGAAGAACAAGGAAGTGACAAAGCAGATTTTGTGTCTGCGCCATGTTGCGCCATGTGACCACAGGTTGCTATTGCTTAGGTTGTTGGCACCTCTCTTGGCAGACTCCAGTGACGGCTCCCAACACAGTTGAAATAGTATAGACCAAAGATGGCCTACATGGTAATGGTGGAGTTGATGAGAAGCAGTTCTGGATTTATGTGGGGCATTAGAGTTCCTGGAATGTGTTGATTAGATGTTGGAGGATTAGTCAAAGCTGCTGTCAGGTTTTTAGATTGAGGTCCTGAGTGGATATGTGGATCAGTTAACTAAGATTAGCAAGAGTGGGGATGGACCTGGTTTGGAGAAGAGACAAAGGGTTAGCAGAGGGGCCATCATCTTGGAGGTCTGACTGCAGAGATGTTCCAGAAGTCACCATTGCTGGGCTTTGGCTGGTCAGGAAATAATGTGGGATTGTTGATGTCTGCTGTGAACACAGGGTGGAGGCATCATGGCATTTTGTTGGATGTTTGCCATCCCTGCCCTATAAGATATAGGCAATGCCTTGCATGTAGGACTAGTTCAGTTATCAAATCTGTGTTAAAGTCTTTCTCTTGGCAGGCACTGCACTAGACACTGCTAGAAAATATTGAAAGATTAGTTGATGAGAACCAAAGTTTTTCTTAAGGTTTTAATACAAGCACCATCGAATAAAGAAGCATTTCATTTATTTTAGAGTGGGAAGTATGTGCTAGACTCAGGTGGAACATGGGGGGTGACGAAACCTTACAATTTCTCTGAAGACTAGGCTTACTCTGGAATCAGGAGTTTTACGCACGAGGCAGTTGCAACTTTCACGAGAATGGGACAACCATAAAAACATGCAATCACAGGATAAATATTCTGTCCACAAACCTCCCTCACCTTTTAAATAATTGACTAAAGGGTGTCTTGATTTTTGCACCGTGAAGGCCCCAGCTTTGGACTGCTAAAGGTGACACTCTTGTGATGGGGACAGGACCTCAATTCCTGTGCCATTCTAAATAGCACTGGTCCAAGGCCAAGTGCCTCATGTCATTGGCCGGTCATACCATATTGAAAATGCCCGTTACAAGCAGGTCTTGATTGAATTTTATCTCTTTAAAATAGCAACCCTTTTTGGCAGCTTGAGCTGCCTTCTCTGGATCCAGTTAGTGGCTGTAAAGGAGGCTCAAGTTTCTGGCAGTCAATCAGAACACAGGTGGAGCCAGCCTGTGGACCCCAACAGCCTCCTGGCCTAGGCTAAACGGGGATTTAGTGACCCTCCTTGGGATTTGTCAGGGAAAAAAATCACGTTTCGAGTGGGAAGAAAGTAAATCCAGAATCCAGGAAGGGAGAGGCAGCTTATAATAATAGTCTCTTACCTCTGTACTGGGCTTTACATTTCACAAAATATATACATTATTCTCTGTGGTTACCTCCCTAAAGCAAGCCTGTGAATTATATATTGTTATCTTCGTTTTACCGATGTGGAAACCAAAGCTCACAGAGAGGAAGTGACTTGACCAAAGCCAGAGACTAATCAATGGCACTTAAATCCAAGTCTGACTTCAGGTCTAGCCTTCAAGGTCAAGGGAAAGGAACTAAATGGATTACACTTACCTTATGCAGTGTAGAGGAGAAGAATTCAGCACTGTCTTCCATTTCATTTGTAGTATCTGAGAGGGCATGGTGTTAAAACAAATAAATAGGCAACTGTAAACCAATGTTGAAGGAGGGATTGAAATTGATACAGAAATTTACATATTCAGTGAAAATGGAGAATGATTTAGCATAGGGGTCAGCAAACCACAGCCCATGGCCCCTGCCTGTTTTTGTAAATAACAGCTTACTGGAGCAGTCAGGCCCAGTTGCTTGTGTATTGCCTGTGGCTGCTTTTCCACTCTCCTGGCAGGACTGAGCAGGTGTGACAGGGACCGTACACCTGCAAAGCCAAACATTTAATACCTTGCCCTTAACAGAAAATCTTTGCTGACCTCTGATTTAGAAAACTTTTCTCATCTTGACTTGAATCATGGGCTCATTCTTGAAGGCCTTTTTATAAAGGAATTGTGGTAAAGGGTAGATTACTGTTCCCTCTGAATATAAATTTACTAGTTAAGGTTCTTGGACTAAGATTTCTGAATGTGAAGTTAGGGATGCCTGAAGCATAGCGTAAACGTTGGAGATAATGTAAGAGAGAATTTATCCTCCAAGTATCTAGTAGTGTCACCCAGCAAGGATGGGACTATGGGGTGAATGAGTGTGTTATTCGGGCCAGTTTACTGTGTAAAAACAGCTCCATATCTCAGTCTTAACTTTCTTGCCCATGGCTCAGTGCAGTGGTGGTGGTGGGTGCTAACACCACATAGGTGGGCAGGAGCCCAGGCTCCTTCATGGTGTGGCTCTACCATCTTCCAGGCTTCTGAACCCTCCACTGGATTCTTTGCATCTACCTGGCAGGTGAGGGAGGAACAAGCCTGAGGAACCGACCAGGAGATTTTAGGGGCCATAACTGGAAATGGCACCTCCCTTCTGCTTCGTTTCTGTGGGGGAATAACTAGTCACATGCCTTCACTTACATCCCAGGGAGCTGGGAAATGCAATTTAGCACATATCAAAGATGAAGGAAACATGGACGTTGGTGAACAACTGGCCAGACTCTGCCTCAAGGGTCTGTAGATCTGACCAGATGAAAGGGTCTTGTGTTTTCATGCCCCTTGAATGGGGAGTCTCCTCCCTCCTCCCTCCCTCCCTCCCTCCTCCCCTTCCTTCCTTCCTTCCTTCTTCCTCTCTCCTTTCCTCCCTCCATTCTTTCTTCCTTTCTTCTTCATTTGTTTATAGTCTATAGATACAGTCTGATCCTTGGTCATGATGACTACAAAAGAAATGTTAAGAACTAGACCCTGTCCTGTGATTTGTGTTTCTAATTTCACCTAATTTAATAAAGGAAAATAAAAGAAAGAATAGAGAAAATACAAAAATCATCTTTGCACCACAGCAATCATGCTGAGGGGGAGCTTAGGCGCCACACTCTACATGGAAATGCATTGGGAACATTTGGCTTATGCATGTGTGAGCTTAAAGTGGTATTTAATTAAAAAGTTGCAAGCTCATGAAACAAAGGTTTTTGTTTGGCTCTCCCTTGTACAGTCGCAGTTTCTAGGAAACAATAACTTATGATTTATGGGTTCCCTTTTCACAGAAGTATGGAAGTTATATGCAGCTCATGTTCAAATGGAAAAAAAAAATCCCTTATGGTAACTCATTATCTGTCTGGCTAACAGAGGACAAAGGACAAATCCTGGAACATCTTTCTTTGCCATTTCATATTTATGATACATCCTGTTGGTAAAAAGTTATTCTCAAAGCAAGCTCTGGATTTTATTATTTTTTGTCTTCTCATTCTTCATGACTGCATCATTTTTTAAAAATGCCGAGCCAGATGGAAGCTTTCTTCCTTTTGGGTCAGGGATGGGAAAAAAAGACTGTGTGAAACCATGGATGGTGAATCCTAGAGCCCATGACCCACTTTTAAGAGGAAGAAGGTCATGTCCCTTTGCAGTTCATGGGTTTTGCCTGGCCTTGGAGTTTATTCTAAGGAATGTGCCGGTTGGAAACAGTGAGAGGCACCCTGAGCCTCTCTAAAGGTCACTTCTTCCTCCTTCATGGGCCTGTCACCCTTAAAATTATTGTAGTGGTGTTTGGTGGTGTGTGGTCTGTCTGTCTCCCTCAACAGGCTTGTGAGCTCTGGGAGGGCTGAAAGCTTTTGTGCCTTATTCACTGAGGTGTCCCCAGTGCCTAAAACAGGGCTCAGAACACAGTAAGTGCTCTGTAAATATTAGGGGAGAGGGAATATGAATAAATGTGTCACTGAGTGAATTGTGGTAGGGGATAGATGGCAGGTGCCTCCTAAGTTCCATACTGATACCTTGTGCTTCCTCTTTCCCAAGGACAGTCACCTTCCATCATTGATCAGAGTCCATGGGTTTGTCTTCATCGATCATGATGGAAAAATCCCTCCAGAATGTCAGTGACAAAATGGTGTTACACTGACTGAAAAGCTGATGAGAGGAAGCACCAATAAATTTTTAATTTGTCCTTCAAGGAGAAAGTACAGTTCCTTAGTTACTGCAATCCAGCTCTAACCCAAGGCATCGGTTCACTTGCTTAGAGGACCGCGGGGAAGGAAATATTTTCAGAATACTAGTTGCTCTTCCAGATTTCAGTTATGAGAGTCCCTTCTTAATTGGAACCAACTCAATAAGATGCCTGAGTAATATGTTTTCCTTCCCTCTTGACTGCTTCTGAGGCTATTCATCCATCCTGGCTCTGATCAGGACCCTGGGAATCCAGGCATGGAATCAAAATCTCTGCTGGTTCCTATGAAGGGATAGCCCTGCTCGGCCTCCCTGTGCTCATGCCTAGAGGCAGTGAGATTCGGGGTTACCAGCAGAGGCCGTGGTGGGAGCCCTGCGGGGAGCAGTCTCAGCCTCACCACCTACCAGCTGTAGAAACTTGGGCAGGATTCTTAATATCTGAGGTCAGTTTTCTCTTCCAGAAAATGAAGGTCATGAGAGCATCTTCACTCCAGCTCCATAAGGTGTCTTGAGGACAGCTGCAAATTTTGTAGAATTATGTACAAGAATCTTATAGAAAAAGTTTTATCTAGTATCATCTAGTAGATTGAACTAGATAAATGAGTCTATCTCCAAGGCAGTCTCTATACCTCTTTGATTTCCTGTCCTGCTTCAGACAGGATTTTGCTGAAAATTAGGCAGTAAAAAATTCCTTTCCCTAGCAAGTCTGCACAGCCACGGCCTATTGTTCCCAGCATGCTTAATAATATTGCCGTCACCCTCAGTGCTTTTGCCACCGTGTCTACGGCAGACAGCACTTGGGCATGGCATCTGATGACCCATTGCTAATCCACCAGAGCACCCACTCTCTGAGCATAGCACTCCTTCAGTTGATTAACGGCACTTAATTCCTTCCTAACTGAAGGAGGCCATGAGAAAAGCAAGCTCTGTTTCTGACTGAACAACTAGCCAGCTGTATGGCATGCCGCTTTGTTTTTGATATTATAAAACTTATGTTTTATTAAAGCTCAAATAAACATTGCTTTGTCCTCACAAGCACATTGGGAGACAGACATGAGAATTAAAATTTTATAGCAACTTAACTCACATGAAAGCACCCTTTAAGTTCTAGAAAGAATTGGCTCAAAATTCCAGTTTTTGAACCTGCGGCACATCTGTTCCTCAAGACCCCCAAGATTTTTGTGACTTCTTCCAGGACCTTTTGTTCTCTTAGTCAACTTAGCTCAAACTACTGTCTCTGCTTCATGAGTTTTCAGATCATGTTGTTATCCCACACACACTGTCCCTGTGGGGTACATTGACCTGGCTAAGGGCCCTTCTTACCTTTTCTTCCTAGATTTATATCTCCACAACCCCTAAACACACACACACACACACACACACATACACACACTCTGCAGGGTCATTGTGAATGTGGTAAGTTTGAGCAGAGCAATCCTTGTTCTACAAATCCATTTAGCTATTCTACCTGTTGTGTATTTTGTTTTTCTTTCTTTTTTTCTTTCCTTTCTCCTTCTTTTTTTCTTTTTCTAAAACTCATTGCACCACTTCTCAGAGTACTCTGGCCCCTTTGTGTCTGTTAGTGTTTTTCTTCCCTTATTTTCGTCCCACTTCTTTCTTGAGTACAACAAAACTCAGATTCTTCCCATTTTAAATGCAGCCCTCGTTTGGATCTGCTCTCTTTCTGCAGTTCCTGATCTGGGGCCTTTTCACAGTTATGTGGTAGATTATGGCATCTAAGTAATTAATGACAGACAGACTTGTCCCTAAAAATAATTTTGGTAATACTTTTAAAAGTATGTATATGGGTGCTTGTGTGCTAGTTGCATCCTAATATTCACTCTCCCATTTTTCCTTATTAATAAGGAGCCTGATTTTTAGCTGGCACATTACCACTTCATTAAAAAAAAATTGCAGGGAGTAGATATGGCTTAGTGGTTGAGCACCTGCTTCCCATGTACAAGGTCCTGGGTTCAATCTCCGGTACCTTATAAAATAAATAAATAAATAAAAATAAAATAGATATTTAAAAAAATTCCTTAACCTAGCCTATCTTGTGGTAAGATGCACCAAGGAGTTAAACTGGTATTTAGACAAAAATGTTTAGACATCTCCTGAAGAGAATAAAGGTCAAATTCTGTTTCTTCCTTCAATCTGTGGTCTGGGATGCTGATGAGATGGGTAGAACTCCAGCAGCCATTTTGTGCCATGAAGACAAGAGCCCACCCTACGGCTGTTGGAACAGTGTAGCCAATGACTTCTCAAGCTGCCCAGACTCTATCTTCTCATTTCTTATCTGTTTGAAAATAAAATTTCTATCTTGTTTAAGCTCCTTTTCCCAAAATTAACTATTAGAGAAGAATCCAACTAGTTATTTTCAAAGCTTGGATCCTTATGCCTCCCACAAATTTTACTCCAAACCAACTATGAGATGCACACCTACGCTCTTTTTTATTTCTAAGGTTGAATGGGAGAAGCTCTATCCTGAATCTTAACAGACAAGCAGGTTGAATGTGTGTTCTTTGTGTTCAAATGGTAAAAATAGAGGTGTTCTGATGAGATCAGCAACGTGGGTGCTGCTGAGAATCTCCTGCCCTGAGCCAAACCTCTGACCCAGGCCAAGAAGTTTCAAATGGCTTCCAGGAGACAGCAGCAGACTGGGCATTCCAACACTAAAGTCAGCTTTATTAAGAAAACAAACAATTGTGATGCTGAGGAGTCCATAAACCCCATTACTCATGTGATGGGTTCCTGGGGAAGTCACAGACAGTTTTGCAGTTCAGATGACAGACATCATCCAAAAGTTGAAGGGTTCACATCCATTGAAGCACACATTTAAGAATGGTTGAAACCTAAAACAAATGTCAATATCAAGATACTGAGTGTGTATTCCCAAAATTAAAGTCAAACATGAAAAAGAAGTTGAACTGAAGCATGCATTTTTTCTTTATCAAACATTTTACTGTTTTTCAAGTGGGAAGAGGCTGGGAAAACCTTCTAAGAAATTGTCAGTATTGTGGTGTAGTCACCAGTCATACATGGGAGGTTGCTTTTGGTTCATTCATCTCAGTTGGAGAAACCGGCCATTTAATGTCTCCTGAGAACTGCAGTTAACTGATTTTTTAATTCATCATTGGATGATAAGGTCTCAGAAGATTTCTGGATTTGCTGAATCTAGACATGAAATTTGCATGAGAGTCATTGTGTGCTGGTATGAAAAGGCATGTTGCTCTTGTTTTATATTTTATTAATAATGATAACATATTTATAATGGAAAATATCCATTCCAGTTAAGTGCTACCCTTATTTCCAGGCACCACTGAAATGCTAACTTCATCATACCCTCAAATGTAAATGATTGCTACTTCTCTCAGAAAATAACTTTTTTTTCTGATTGCAGTCATCATGTGTGTAATTTTAAAACTTTCAAATAATATAAAGAATAAAAAAGAAATTAGAAATTACCCCCAAATCCTATTATATACAGATAACTACTGTTCACACGTTGCTACCCTTTTCCTCAGACACGCCTAACTTGATAGTATTGACTTAGGCCTTTGTCCTAATCTGTATGAGAACAGGAACATTTTCTGATTGTTTGCTGCTGCTTCCCAAAATGCCTAGATGGGTGTCTGGTACAGAGTTGGGAATTCAAATATTTGTTTTTGAATTTATAATTTCACATTTTGCATGCTTCTTTTTTGCTTAATATATTATAGGCATTTTTTTTTCAGGTCAACTAATGTAAATCTACAACACTATTTAAAATGGCAGCCATTTCACTGACTTTACTACCTTTTGCAGTTTGCACCACGCATGCGTGGGACTGCTTATCTTCTTAGAACATGTATGAGTAGTGTTATTTGGTTAAAGGCTACACACATTTAAAAGTTTGACAAATATTACCCAACTGCCCTCCAGAAAGTATGTACCAATTTTCACTCCTACCAAGAGTCTGAGAGAGGGTCCATTGCCCCCAACTCTCGCTAAACTGGATTGTGACATTATCTTTGTGAATCTCACAGCAAGAAATGTTATCTTAGTGTTGGTTTTATTTGCATTAATGTAAATTTTGTGAGTTTAAACTTCTTTTTCATATATTTATTGGGTTTTGATCATCTAAATTTGTATTTAATTCTTCTTTCTCATTCCTAATTTTGAGTATTGAGACGAGTATTGAGCTGTCTCTCTTTTGGTCATTGATTAGACTAGCTTCTGAGTTATCTCCTTTATTGGGTTTTCAAATAGCTAGCTCTGGGATTTATCATGTCTCATTTTTTTTCAGTTTTCTATTTTATCAATTTTTATCTTTCATTTTATTTTATTTTTTATTTTACTTTATGTATGCATGTATGTAGTAGCTAGGTATGCACTGGGGCTGGGCATTGAACTGGGACCTCGTATGTGGGAAGCCGGCACTCAACCACCGAGCTACATTAGCACCACTGAGCCAATTAGCACCCCTGAGTTGTTTTTTTTTTTTTTTTTTTCTGTTTGTTTGCTTGTTTTTGTATTTTTTTTAGGAGGCACTGGGAACTGAACCCGGGACCTCCCATATGGGAAGCAAACACTCAACCACTTGAGCCACATCTGCTGCCATCTTAATTTTATTAATTCCTCCCTTTGCTTCCTTATTTATGTTGTAGCATTTCTCTATATTTTGGAGAGAATGCTCACGTCACTATTTCTACATTTTCATTTTAATAGCAAATGTATGTAAGGATGAATTTTTAGCTTACTTTCAGTATATACTACAGAATTTTGCATGAAATGTTCTCATTTTGTTTTCTATGTACTTTGCATTTGTGGTTTTGACATTCCCTTCAACATTAGAGGCAGTGTAGCTATATATTTTTAAATTTCCATTAGCTGGGCAGGGGGTTTGTTGGTAACATTTGTTCTTTTTATGTTTTGCATTTTGTTGAATGGGATTAAGGGATGCGGCCTATATTATTTTTAATTTTTGGAATTTTTTTGAAGTAATTTGGAACATTCTTATAAATTGTCCTTGAATTCTCTAATGTATTCTTGGTTGTGGGGCAAAAAATTGATATAGATCTGGTAGGTAAATCTTACTGATTGTACTTTTAAATTGACTTCTGCCTTATTGATTTGCTTGCTGCTTGACTGACAAGGACTAGAAAGATACATTAAAGTCACCTTCCCTATTATGTTTCTTGAAGTTTCTCCTAGTACTCCCAGCAATGCTTATTTGTATATTTGAATGCCTTGGTGATGATTTCTTCGGCTTTCTATATTTGATAGATGGTTTGTCTTGACCCTTTTCATGACCTCTCTGAAATTGAAAAATATGCCATGGTTAAAATTATGTTAGAGTTATCCTTCCTTACACATGAAGAAACTAAGAATCAGAGAGTTCAAGTAACTGGTACCAGTGCAAGATCACATAGTAAGAATGTGGGCAAGCCAGGTCTGTCTGTCTTCAAAGCCCATGGGCTTAAACTGCTGCTATCATAATTTTCTGGTATCTAAAATAGGTGACTTGCCCTTTCTACATAGATGCTTGTAGAATTCTTCCTTAAGACGTTCAATAATTTCACTGAAATTTTTCTTCGTAGTAGCTAATATTTATCAGATTTTCCAGGATTTGTGAGCCCTTTCCGTGTGTAGACTCAACTCTCTTCTTTTTGAATGTTTGTTCTATTCTGTTAAAATTATTAATTCATTTGTGATCATCCATTATTCATTTGTCAGGTATATACATATATGTGTAAAATAAATTGTTATAAGATGTATGTAATATGTAGACTATATATGTGCATATGAGTGTGTGTGTGTATATATATATATATATATAGCCTTTCCCTTCATATCTGCCAGTTTTCCTTTTAAATTTTTAAATTCATTTGTCCTTATATGTTGCATTTCATGTATATTTCTGAAGCTTGTTTCCTCTTGTAATAGTCCTGCTCCTTTCTTTGCTTGATGCCGTTTTAAGTCCTCTAAAAGCATTATTTTGCTCCTTGGTTTCTTTCCTAAAATCTGCAAAATCCCTATTTTCTGTATCATTAAGTTTTCTTGTCACATTTAAAATTACTTACTTCATCCATGTGCTTTAAATTTTCTTTGAGTACTGAATAAAGTTGCCACATTCTTGTTCAATTGAAAATCTTCTAAAATTATCTTTCTCCCTGCCCCCCATCCCTCTCTCCCTGTCTCTCTCTCTCTCTCTCTCTCATTCCCCAACTACTCTCTCCCTGTTCATGCTATATTCCCTTCTTTTATTTTTGATAGGGGGAGCTGGGTGTAGAATTTTTATTTAGGACACATGCCAATTTTTCTTTTTTCCTTCCTTTTTTCCCTTTTATTTTTCTCTTGTTCATCTTTTAAAAGTTGGGTAGTCTGTCTGCCTATTTGCCAGATAAAGAATGTTTATCTCAAATATGTGAACTCTTCTTTCAGAACATGAGATTTGGAGTTAGATGTTGATAGTCTCCCAGCTTCCCAAGAAAGGTGGTTGTTTCCACGGGTAACCTATGGCTCTGTTTTATTAACCTCTGGTATTGTGGAAGGTCCTGCACCAGAAGCTACCTCACTGAAGAGGAAGTAGATTCTGCCCAAAAGCGTAGGTAACCCTTGGATTTCAGTTTTTCTTGTCTGTGCTGTGAGCATACTCCTTGATGAAGTTTGAGTTTCAGAGAAAGTCTGTAGCTAGCAAACATTTGATCTGCTGTGGTCACAGGCACCGTCCTCTTTTTTGTCTCCCTCTTTTGCTTCCAAGCCTTGGTTGAAACATTTGCTGCTAGATGTTATTTAATTGGCTTCCACCATCTGCTAGACTAGAGAAAACTTGTTACTGAGTTTATCTACTCCTCCAGCTCCACCTCTCTGGTCTCAGAATATTGTTTATAGGGTGAAGAAATGTGGCTCTAGGAGACTCAATGAGAACTTACCCTGGAGACCTCCCATATGCCCAGCCCCCATCCCTTTATAGTGTGAGATTTTAGGGTATTTTTGAGAATTTTCCTGCTTGTTTGCAACCACTCCATTAATTTATTTCAGAAGGGAACTGTGTTTTTACTCCTAGAATCTTTAAATCGGGTCCTATTAGTTTCATACCTGAATGACAATTCTGGATATTTATAGGTCACACTGTGACCATTTTTACATTAGTGCAAACAATTATTTGTTATTTTACTCCTTTGGGTTTATTTTTTTTTCATCTTTGTATTTTCTGTACCTTCACATCCATCTTTCTCAGAATCTTCCTCTCCCTCCATAATATTGAACTTTTTCAGCTTTTCTTACCTGCCTTGTATTTTAGTCATTTGTGTATCTTCTCAAAATGTCTATGGTTAAGGACAAAGTGCTTTTTGGTTTCCAATCCATTGTAGGGCCTTGCTTTTATCAAATAAAAATGAAATCGTAGAAAATAAAAAGATAGAAAGTACAAGCCTGAATTTTTATTAGATTCAATAGATGTAACATTACTTGCTATAAAAGTTTCTAAAAGCGTACTTTCAGTTTTTGTTCTTATCTCATTGTGGATGGATCACACAATTCATGGACCAATCACAGTCCATGGTGCCCCCTTGACTAGCTTCACTGTGAGCCTGTCAAGGAAAGGATCAAGGACTTGTTAACCTGTGTGTCCTCCACACTGCCTACCTAGCACAATGCCCCACAAAGAGCATCTACTAAAAAATAACTGTTGACTATATGAGTAAGGCAATAATACCCCAAGTAGCAAGTGCCTTTTGAGGTCGAAACTCTTAAGTTTATTCATGACCTTCACAACTTCTTTTTACAATGGAAAGATGCAGGTGCTGTGATTTGGATTTACAGCCAAGGCCCAGAGAAGAATGGGTCCACACACATGAGGCCTTTTATCCATGCTGTTTTATTTGACCTGAGGCATTTTCCCTCATCTGCTGTTTCATGTCTCTATAGGGAGTACAAAGCATGGTGTGAAAGACAAGGCAGGATATTAACCGGACCAGGGCTGGGGCCAGGTGTGAGCATTCTGTCTTCTGCTCATCACTTTATTTATCATCGTTCTCCCGAGAACCTCTTGAGATCCCTCCGATTCCTGGTCACATAAACATGGACTCTTTGCTTGAGGAGCATGCTGTGATGAAACGCTTTTTGGGGATAATCCTGTCCCTGAACAGAGAAATAATGAACAAGCCTATGCATTCTGGCTTATTCCTTCCCAGGGCATTGGTTTACCAATTTAGAGAGAGTGACGGAGGAGATAGCTGAGCTGAAGCCAGGCATCACCGCTGGGGAAATCGCCATAATGAATGGGACAAAAGGAAGGTACCTCACCTTCTGGTCAAAAGAAGTCCAGTTCCAGTGCCGAGTGTCAGCAGCATGCAGAGCACTAAACTACCCCTGAGGACATACAGAGGTGGCTAAGTGAGAACCCCTGCTCTTGACTGGTGAGGAAGAAAAGACACAAAGAAAACTCAGGACAAGGTAAGAGCATTGTAAAGGCTGCAGTGGACTTAACACCTAAAGTGCTAGGATGATGCACAAGAAGGAGAGAGTAATTTTTAATAGCAAGGGGTCATGTCCCAGATTAATGAAATGCATAGAATTCTAAATTGTAGGTATGCATTCAAAATATTTTATCTGTTGGCCTCCCTTGACTATTTAATGTCTTCCTCTGTCATCCCAGCTGATGATCTCACTTTGCATGCATTTTGTTCTTATATTGCTCATGATTGCATGAACAAGTCCTGCTTGTGTGAGGTGGTCTGATGATTCTTTTGATCAGAGTTATCATGAGTGTATGTGAGAAGGTTGAAAAAGTATCTGGCAAACAGTAGGCATTTAATCACTATTTCCCCACTTGTTCCTGGCTTTCCGGATCCAGCTACCTGGGGATAGGCTGTCAGTTAAGATAACTGCAGAGCATCAGGTTGAGCCCTGTTAACACAGAAGTGACAAAATGAAACCCTACAAAGAAGGAGGGATGACCTGGGCCAAGGAGGAAAAATGGCCAAATTCTCAGAAACAGTGCAGAAGAGCCAATTTGTTGGTCTCTTGATATTGATATATTGATATGGTTTTTCCTTTCTTTGAGACAGAAAAGGGACTTTACCTCATGAGAAGCTTCGGGTAGAACTGTAGCCTGATAGATTGTTTGATAAATATTTGTTGATTTAATGAATGAACCTAAAGACACCCTTCACGTGTGTCAACATTGCCCTCATGTGAGACTTTGGGTTTCTTGGGCCCAATGGGCCTGAGTATTTTAGAATGATTTGGTAGTCTGAAGCTAGGCTTAGGGAAAAGAATAACGGGTCTAAAGTGTTTTTAAAGGACAGCTAGATTGGGAACATCAGAGAAGCTCAAACTATTTTGGGAGAGCTTTCAGCTCTAGGTTTCATTTCAGCTCTTGACATGAGAAATACTACTCTCTAGACCAGTGGTTCTTGACTGGGGCTGATCTCCCCCCACCCCCCAGGGGACATATGGCAATATCTAAAGACGTTTTTGATTATCAAAACTAGGGAGAGGTGCTACCGGAATCTAGGGAAGCTGCTAAACATCCCACAATGCACAGGACAGCCCCCCACAGCTAAGAATCACTTGGCTCCAAATGTCAGTAGGGTAGAGGTTGAGAAACCTTTCTCAAGACAGATTTCCTAATTTAAGGGACAACAATAGAGAATTCATTCCTAAAGGCTTTCCTCTAAGAAATAATTTGACAATTTTCAGCTCAAAGGTCCTCTGGACTTTCTTTCCTATGTGGTCAAATAGCCCCAGACCTTCAAAATACATCTATGTCACTATGGTTGCAGATTTGCAAGTCCCAGATCACAAGCTTCTCCCCGACATACTAATAGGCTCAGGCCAAGTTCTTTATCTCCTTTGCCCTAAGGCTGCTAACCATTTAGATGTGGTCACGCCTAGGAAACTGTCACAAGATAAAGGGCTTGAGACTGGTGCAGTAATGAGGACAGTGACCTAATCTGTCCTTACCTGGAGGCCATGGGGGTAAGTAGACAGTGAGAGAGCCCCTCCCTTTGCCCTTCTCAGGGCCTTCTGACATGTGAGTATCTCACAAAGATTCTGTTATCCTACAGCTCCCGGCCACTTGACTTTGGCTTTCACTAACTTGCAGGGAGTCCCTAGCAGAGCAGTTGGACAAGAGCCCTTGGAGCTAGAAGATGACATTCATTAAAATGACTTGGTGCTCGTCACAGCCATCTCGGAGGGCTCTGGATTTCACTGCTTCTCAATACAGCTAGCCTAAGAAGGCATTTCATAGTCACTTGTAGCTGTTATAAGCAATGACAACGATGACACCAAGACATATTTCAGAGAGTTTGCTTGTGTCAGTTGTATGGAACTTGAGTGATGCAGGGCTATCCCAACCCAAGGAGGTATATACTTTTCAATTTATACCTTGGATCTGTATGAGGTACAGACCATTTCAGCAGACACTGATGGGGTTTCCACCATGTGAATTCATAGATACAGCCTAGTGGGGAGGGGAATGGAAGCACAGGCTGGGAAGTATTAGACAGAGAAAGGCAGAATATCCAGGAGGACAATGCAGCTCAGCCTGAGAAAACAGGAGAGGCTGCAGGAGGCAAGGGGCCTGAAAAGAGCCTGAGTGGAGACTCCAGGCTGATCAGGATGGAAAAAACCTCTAATAGTAGAAAACCCAAGACATTTCATATGAGAAGTTATTTGTTTCCTGACAGTGAAGAGTGAAAAGCCCTCCTTTACTCCATTCTTCCCTTTAGGTTCTTGGATATTTGCCTGCCGCCCTCCTTCCCTGCCTCTTTTCTCTCCTTTGCTTGTGCTTTCCCTTCCCATCTCCCTTCATGTTGGCTCCCACTTCACATGATTATCAGAGATGTCAGCCTCTAGCATGCCCCCTGCCTGCTCTTTTCTAATTCTCAGTTATGAAACTTCTGTGAACTTAAATCCTTGGTAATCAAACTTAGAGGCAGTGCCTGTAATATAACAAAACCAAATCCATTGAAATAATGTATTATTTATTGTACAAGACAGCTGCTACATTGGAGAACCTTAGAGCTGAATAGAGGAGAGAGCCGTGTACATGAAGTCTATTATTAATCACAACAACAAGTGCCCATCATGGGCCAAGCCCTGAAGGAAACATTTTGGGGACAGCATCTTCAACTGTCACACCACTCTTCAAAGCAGGGATAATTATTCTCATTAAAAAAAAAACAAACTTTATTTCAACTTCAAAAGATAAAATAACAGATAAAAGGCAACTTACCAAATTATGGAAGCATTACTCTAAAGAGTTCTATCCAGGCACATTTATCTCATTTAATCCTAAAAACAAATTCATTCACTGTATAACATAGTGATTTGGGTGGTAGATGAGGAATGTAGTTAATAATATAAATACAAGAATGTTCTTCTACTACAAGGTGTTAAGAATATGCTGATACATGGGAAAAATACAACTAATGTAATTTATAGACTATAGTTAATAGTAATATTGTGATATTTTGGTAGCATGGCAAAGAAGGTACTATAACAATGCTTAAGATAAAAAAAATATGGAGCTCAGTGTTATGAGATATGACTATGATCAAGCATTTTTTTCTTCATTTTCTTCATTAACAAGGAGACCTTGGTCATGTCATATAAGCAATCTGTGCTCATTTATGTATCTTTCTGAGTACTAGAGAAACAATTATTTCCTTTTTTTTTCTTTAACATGAAACACAGTGTTTCCTTTATTGCTGTCCCAGGGGGATCTATAGTTAGATCTATAGTTGGGTCTGGGCTGGGCAAATTTGCCTCCTTGGTAACAGTGCATTAGGCCACTCAGGTGCTCAGTGGATGCAGACTATGGCTGGGAGCACCTGCCTCCTTTCTGGTACCCAGACCTCAGCCTGTGTGGAAGCTAGGCGGGTTGGGCTTCCTGCCTGCATGCATCTCAGCAGTTATTTTCATTTTAAAAATGAACTAACTGTGGCTAAGAGATGAGGGGTAGGAAAAAATTAAATAGTTATTGACCCTGAAATATCTAGAAGGGAATATTTGATTGGAAATAGAAAACTTTTTTAAGATAAAAAGTTTAATACATTTATTTGAAGTTTTGAGGGTTACTGTCATAAAGAAAGAGAACATTTTGATAATAATTAAGCTATAATCACAACCCCATAAAGCACATATTTTGCCTGTAAAAACTTGCTATATCTCATTCATCTCATTGCTTAAAAAACTATATTACAGTCCATAAGGAAAAGGAGACAGTAGATAAGAAAGAGTCATTTTAAAAAGTATCCAAAGATTGCAGTGGCTATGGTAGACATGTGAATTTCTTCCCATGGAATTTCCAATATAATCAAGTGATATTGGGTTCCATTGCCAGTGTCTGCCCTTGAAATTAGGCTTGGTGGGGTTGGAAATGCATTATGGCTTCTCCTTTAGTCATTTCTACTGTAATTCATTTCCTTCTTATTAATTAGTATTACCTATGTGATTTTAGGGACAACACTTAACTTTCTGAGCCTTATTTCCTTATTTTAAAAAATAAAGATTAAAATAATAACTGCTTCATAGATTTGTTGTGAAGACTGGATGTGAATGTACATAAAAATGCTTAGTACAGTGCCTATCATATAGTAAGCTCTCAATAAACTATAACTTTTATTATTGAAATTGGCCTATTTATAGCTTGTCCAAGCCAAGAGTAATACCTCTTCTCTCTCCTGTATTTCCATGCAGTGGACTTTCACTTCTTCCAGAAAGGCAAAAGCTATAAAAATCCAAGTTATATTTAGCTATAGATTTGGAAATGTCTCCTGACTCCCTCTTCCCCAGTGAATTCAAATAGATTCCTTGTATTTTACAAATGCCATTATTCAGCTAATTAATATCAGTCTGGCTTTCTACATCCCTCCCTCTTGCACCCACTTGTCATGTCTCTTCTCTAACATTTTCCTACACCCCGCCAATCCCACAGATTTGCTGAGATTTTCTGAATATTCAAGTCTAAAAGTATTTGTTGTCATTGTTTATTTGTTTGTTTTGATGGTGTGAAATAATTTGTCCAAAAAAAAAAAAAAAATCTTCTGCAGAGAACAATATGTAAGATAGACCAATGAAGATCTACTCTCTGAAAAAGGGAGGGTTTCCTGCTTCCACCATCTCCCCATTTTGATATATTCCTGTGGCAGTTTGATATTATTTATGAGTTCCAAAAAGAGATATAGATTATGTTTGTAAATTGGTCTGTTCCTCTGGGCATGATACCCTTTGATTGATTTAAATTCAAAGGCTTTATGTTTACTTGATTAAATCAAGATTAGGGCTTTGATTCAACCACATCATTAGGGTGTGCAGGGTTGAGTCCCCGCCCCCTTGGTGGGCTATACAAATGGACAGTCACTCAAGGAGAACACAGAAGTAGATACACAGACGCAGATAGGCGAGAAGAGAGGAAGGGAGCTCCATAGACATGGAAGAGGATCCTGCAGCCCAGGGAAGATAGATGAGCCATTTGCCTGATAGTTTGCAGCTGACCTTGTGAAGACACCAGAGTAGCTAAGCCTTGGAAGAAACGAGCCTTGGGGAGAGAGACGAGCCTTATGTCAGCCTGCAGCTGAGATTAAAAGGAGCTGGGACCATGGAGACTTAAGAGAGAGGGGAAGGCTGAACCCTCGCAGACATCACCTGCTATCTTGCTTCAACATATGGCAACAGACTTTGGGTGGTACTTTGCGTTGGACTCTTTAGGGTCTTGTAACTGTAAGCTTTTACCCCAAATAAATACCCTTTATAAAAACCAACAGATTTCTGTTACTCTGCATCAGCACCCCTTTTGGCTGACTAATATAATTCCCCTCTGCATTCTAGGGGAACCCTGAGATGTTTCCAAAGGAACTTTAGGTTTGCATTTAGTATGTCTTAAGGACTGCTGGTCTACATGAATGAGATAATTGTATCAGTGTTCCCCTTCTGAAGAGGTTTGTAGACACAATCCTGGCTTAGCTGGAGGTGGAGTACAGGGGAGTGAACTTCCAAATGGTCTCGGCAGTACCCACAGTAAATGCATGAGATAAAGCTCCCTGGCCTGGATCTGGCTGTTCAGGACTACACATCTATATGGAACCAGAGCATGCAGCTCAGTCACCCATATGTCTCCAAGTATTTTGATACTTTGGTATTTTGCCATCACCTCAATGGTCCAGCCATACGCAGAACGCATTTTCCATCACCATCCTCTATGCTCACGCTTTCCTCCTCATGGAATAATGCCAGTCTTCCCATTTCTGCCTGGGTCTCTGACTCATCCACCCTCCAAGGCCTTCTCCATGAGCTCCTCTCCAGTTCCTGGGGCCAGAATTATCTTTTGTGCTTTTGCTCATTTTTGCCTCCTCCGCATTCTCCTACCTCCCTCACATTCCTGTCCTGCCTGGGGCAGTGTCTTGTACAGAACAGACAGAGGAAATGCTGACTGAATCCAATTGAATTGAGTCTGTGTCAATTGAGTTTTGGGACAGCTGCCTGCATTTTTCACTTGGCATGGCTTCAATAGTCGATGGTGCTCCTTGCTAAGTCAAACCAGGAAAGTATCATTTCCAAAGAAAACCCAAATCTTTTTGGTCTAACTTGCTTCTCTTTGGGTGTTAAATGGATGCTGGACAAAATATGATCACTCAGTTTACTTCTACAGCAGCCCTATTTTTCATCTTGTTCCCAAACTTCAAATAGTTTGTAAAATTTCTTTTTTGAGTAAGACAATGTTCATCTTGGTTCTTGGTGATTATAACTAACCAGTGACCACCTATTTGTTCCTTGAAATCAAGTTATCAGTATTGGGTGACTCTTATCTATTCAGGTCCCAGCAGATATTCTTAAACCCAATCTTTCCTGTGCTGGTACTATTTTGGATATTTTAGCACTTCTTGCCTGAGTAATAGCAGAACTGATGTAGAACTGTTGTTTTAATCAAGAGCAGTGTCCATAGAAATTATCTTAGTGGACAAATTACATCTACAAATGTTTATTGGGAACTGTACTAGGTTAAGACAAACACAAAGATAAATGCAGTGTTCTGATGAGTGAGACAGAGTCGTCAAGTAGCTAATCAAGTACAAGGGAAGAAATGCTGATACATGACTAATTGAAACATTCCATTGTTACTTGTATCCAGCTTTTTGTTAAGAATTTATGGCATCTGGCAAAGAAACACACAATACAGAAAGAAAAAAAAAATACTTGGAAATAAGTAAGAAAGATCAGGCAAAGGTAAAAACAAAGACATCTAGAGACCTGAGGACAGTTCAAAAACGATACCGTGAGAAACTGCAGGGAAGCAGGGGCCTTCCCTCTGTGGGCGAAGATATCCCCAGTGCATGGCACAGTCCTGGGCATGTCGTAGACACAATAAACCAAGGATGAAGTGGGTGCTTCTCCCATTTTAGGCTTTTGTGGCAACACTATTCACTATATAAAAGTCACATTTGGAGAATCCAAAATTTGAGGCCAGCTTCTCTGGACCAGACGGCATTAAGATGTTGGAAGCTGGAACCCTGGTGCCGTATCTGTCAATCTGGGATTTCATGTGTTTTGTTTAAGAAAGGGAATGGCAGAGTATGTATTAAAGCCTTGTACTAGTCTGTAACTGTTCTAAAAGTATTTCTCATGAATTGCATCATTTATTGCACTTTACTTTGATAGGCAGAGTTTTTCTCCCCGTGATTAAGGTGCTCATCTTTCTAACTGAAGGCACGTAGAGAGCATAAACCAGATACTCTTCGTCTTTCTGACCTTTCCCTGCTCCTGGAGCATCTGCAATAGTACCTTGGACGTGGTAGGCATGCAATGACCTTTAAAAATTTTATTTGACATCAACCAGCGCAGGCTCAGTTTGAGAGAGGACTGTATTCTGCAATGATGATGGGCTGCAAAGCCTGATTTACACGTCAATGGTTAGTAGGATTCAAAAAGCCAGAATGAAGATAAGATACGTCAGTGTTTACGTGTGTATCTGTCTTATCCTACCAGCCCGACCACTGAACTTCATTCTTTGGTAATCCAGTTTCTAGACTTTTGTGATACCAGGTTGGGAATATGGATAGAGGAACTTAGGATAAGTGGGTCAGGAGGAAAAGGGGTGTGGCATAAAAGACCAGGACTCCATGGGATGGGACATTGGAGGGAATTTTTGATGTGGACTGGAGACTATGAATGGAAAGAGAAAGAAGCTTTCAAGAAGCTATAGGGTAAAAAGGAATAGAAGAGGCAGGGTGATTTTTTTAAAGTAATAGCATGGATTATAAATTAGATCTTTAAAAAATGTTCTTTAAGAGAGACAAGTAAAGTTAGAGGTATGTTTTAAAATTGTTATTAATTTTGGCTTCAGTTAGATGTCTGAATGAGAAACCACAGCAGGATTAGTTTACATATGATCCTAGGGTTACAACAAGTGATATATTTTTTACTTCAAAACTCACACACTTGGTTACACCAGTCATAACTACTCACTTAGTGAATTAGTAAATCATAGAGTCAAGGAGAAGTTGAGCAGAGCAAAACTACTCATGCATTACTTTAATTTGAAAATAATGTAATTTGAAAGTCTAAAAAGCAAAGAATTTCATTGGCCAATTTGAAGAGCAGTGAAATAGTAATTTCATCTAGAAAATTAGCAACTATTTTGAAAAGGATTGGCATGGATAAAGTGAATTCTGTTACAAATATTTTACACAACTCATGTTTTTAAACACATGTATTGCAAATGGGATTATAAATTGCATCAGAGTTTCTAGGAATTAATTTGGCAATGTGCATCAAGAGCCTTAAAAATATTTGTACACCTTTGGAGGAATAATTATCCTAAAGTCATAATCAAATGTGGAGACAGAGTATGGAATAGTATGTAGCCATTAAAATTAAATATTAGTGAAAAGAATATGCATATGTATAAAATGTAGATTTAAAATAATATGCATATGTATAAAATATGACTTCAATTTTGTAAAAAAATATGCATACTCTTATACTGTATGCACATAGACAAAAGCTGGAAGGAAATGCTCCAAATTCCAGGTTTTATTGGAATATTGGAATTATGGGCCACTTTTAGTTTTTCATTATTTTTCTGCTTTTTTCCCTAAAATTTACATGGGCAAATTTAGCTTTAATAAATGAGACAAAGATAAATATTTTTTTTGGAGGGGGAGACTAGTTTATAACCTAAGCCAGCTTGTTCAAAGGACTCTGCTAAATTTTCCACCAAGGGAAAAAAAAAAACAAAGCTTAACGTGCAGACCTATCAAATAGATTTGTCACTGTCTCTTCAAAGGAGGAAATTCTGTTTTAAATTCATCCTTAGCCCAAAGCAGCTAATTTGATTTTATCAGTCATCAGCAAAGGCCTTACATTAAATAATTTATGCATTTTTTAGCTCGAACCCTACAGGGCAATATTCAGTACTTAATGGAAACCATCACACATTAGATTCCTAGAGCTCACCAAACATGTTGGCTTTAAGGAGCCTCAAGCTGAAGTATTGAGTGGTCACCTAGAGCACGTTCATTTGATTTGACAGCACCAGAGAGGAATGCAGAGGTTGAATGAAGACATGTGGAAATCATGATGTGCATGTATGATCTCTGGGACAGGAGGCCTGGAGAAAAAAAAAAACCTGAGGACACAGTTGGCAAAAGCAGGTGCAAAGATTATTCTGCAGTGGATTTCCACGGATGGGATATATATATATATATATATATATAATTTAATTAAAAAAGTAACCAATTGTCAGCACCGACTGCTGCAATTGGCTGCAGCAAGACATTCCTGGACCAGCCTCCTTCTCTAGAAAAGCCCTTTAGTATCTGTTTCTCATCAACTGTCTAACTCATCTCCAGCCTTATCTAAAATCCTACCTGTGCTTGCTCTTCTGCACCTCTGTACTCTGCTCTCCTTCTGTTGCTGGCATTAGAACTGGATTTAATTTGTTCATCTTTAAAGGCCTTTTCATCACTGGATTTCTTGGGAAGTTCTGACACTTGGTGTTTATTCCCCTGACAAGTGGGTTTTGAGGATGAATTGAATGTGACACGTCAGGTGCTTTGAAAACAAATCACCTAGCAACGAGGATGTTGTAATTAATGGTGTTTCTGGCTCTGTTTCAGAACCCATTGTGATTCTGAGAAAAGGAGTGCAAACAAGACGACTTTTCTTTTCAGAAATAGCATTCGTTCTGAGTTTCATGTCTGTTGGCAAGAGTAATAACAGTAAACACGCTGCAGGGAGGCTTTTAAAATAGAAGGACTACAGGGATTCGGGTAATGGTCTGTATTAAAAGAGATTTGTGAGATGCTGGGATAAAATACCTTTCTACTGAGATGGTAGAATGGAAAAGGTCTGCTGGATTCCACAGAGCGTCATCTGGGGTTCATCTGCAACCTCCTCTTTGCCTTTTCTCCTGGAAATATCAGAATGAGGACGGTAAAGTCTGGCATTCTGTGGCCTTGATCTAGCTAGGGGAAACAGATAGGGTGGCCATAGCCTCATCAGAGGCCCACCTTGTACCCAGAGTCATGCTGTATGCAGGGTAATCTGAATTTTAAAACACTCTCAGCATGTAGGGGGAGAAAAGGATAGATCATCATATATTTCCAAAATCCTCACATGTCAGGAAGCTTTCAGGTGTTTCTCAAATTCACCATCCACCAGACTTCCTTTGGGCATGCAACTGGTGATGGGACATGCTTTTTGGACAGTTTTTAGGTTCTAGCCATAGAAGCTCAGGAAAACCGGTGTTATGTTCACCTCAACTCACTCCTGTTTCCTCCAGGGAGACCAGGCCCTGGAGCCCATGTGGTCAGCTTATGTAGTGTCCAGTTCCTTCCTTCCTTCATCAATTTAGTGGAGGAGTGAAGGGTTGGGATTCCTGCTCTTCTTTTGACTTCACCTGTACGATGGACTTGGGCCAAGTAAATATATGATCTGGGTACCCCAATAAGCCGACCTTCCTGACGGTGCCCCTCAAACATACGCAGTTCCTATGACCATCCCCGTGCCTAAGGAGCAGCCCCTCCTTAAATATCACCACACAGTCCTTCTCCAGCTTGAACGTGCACCTAAGTCAATGGCGGCTAGCTATTAAATAAAAATGATCTGGGGTGGGGCCCAGGGATTTGAATTTTACCAAGATCGTCAGCTGATCTTGATGCAGTCTCATTCATTCACTCTGCAGAACCTTGGCACGGTGGTTAGGAAAATCGTTTTTAAATCAAAGACAAGGGGATTAATTTTCCACTATCCTTACTGTTCTTAATCTGAGAGCATTTTTCATATTCATTTCTTCAGTGTTTTGTTCTATTCATCCTTCAGGGGCACTTTTCTTCAATTACCATGTACCCCAACTCCCAGAAATAACTTACTGCCTTTCCTCCTATCTACACGAGGCCATTTCTTAACCTGGAGACTACCCTGCATATCCCTTCTATTATCACCACACCACTTGACATTTCTTATGTGAAGTGTGAGAAAACTAGAGGCAGAGTCTTGAATTCAGAACCCGGATATGCTGCTTTCCCGCCACATGACATGGGCAAGTTACTTCACCTCTGTCAGCCTCCTCATCTGTGAAATGGGGTTAGCAATATCCCCATAGGGTTTACCAATACCTCATAGGGTTGTGGTGAGACTTAGATGAATTACTGCATGCTAATAATGGTTGAATGAATAAAAGCCTAGCACCATGCTTAACAAAGAGAAGACTCACTGTGTTTTCTAATTATTTTCAATATAAGTGTTGTTTAATTCAGTAAGTGCTTACTCAACTTTTACTCTGCTTATTATTGCTTTTGAATCACCCATTGGGGGAATTTTTCATTTTCTTCCCAGAGAGAAGTGTTTTTAGCTCACATTAACATTTCCTCTTTGCCTTAATCTCTCCCTTTGGATCATTTTAAGTTGTTTCCATCTTCTCTTATAGCTTTTCCTTTAAGCTATTCTGCTAACATTTTTGCTTTTTTTCCCCCTTCCATTTCAGCACATCCCAATTCTTGCCACAGGTGCTGTAAAGAGAATAGCAACTTTCAGCAAACAAGTGACTGTGACGTGTGCAAGATACATACCTGCTTTCCTTTCAATTAAAAGGCACTCAGCTAGGGTCTCCTTTTAATAAGGAGGTAATTAGCCACATTTCTGGGGGAGACACAAATAGTTCCACTGACATTTTAGTTGAATTTTCTCTCCCCCAGTTTCATAAGTGTTGTCTGCCACTTTCTCTTTTCTGTTTTCTTGTGCTTATGTGATTCCCCCCCCCTTTTTTCACCTTTACCTTCTCTATTGATTTAAATTAAGCTTGGTTGGTGTTTCTTTGAAAAGAAAACACAAGCTTGCTGGGTTGGGAGGTTTTTCCAAGGCCTCTCTGCTCTAGTAAAATCTTGTATACATAGATCCTGCAAAGCAACATTATTTTTGCTGTAAAAACACCACGTGCATGTTCTAGACATGAGCCCTCTGTGTAAGATCCTTTCACACATGCAAAAACAGCTGACATTTCAGCACTTCCATTGCATGAAAAACAAAAGGATCCTGGTTTAGAAAGGTCAGGACTGGTACATGGCTTACCTTGACCTTCACCCCAGCATGAGCAATATGATGGGTAGTATACCAGCTTTATACCTTCTGATTCATAATATGCCTCTAAGGATGTGGCTAAAATTTTGGATTCCCCCAATGGAACAATGCATTCATTTTCTATTGTTATATAATGATATTACCATAAACCCAGTAGCTTATAAGACACAGTTATTATCTTACAATTTCTATGGGTCAGAAGTCCAGGCATGGTTTAGTTGGATCCTTTGCTTAGGGGCACAAGACTTTAATCAAGGATTTGCTGGGGCTGTGGTATCATCTGAGGCTTGATTGGGGAAGGATACACTTTTAAGGTCACTTAGGTTGTTGCAGAATTCAGTTCTTGTGGTTGTAGGACCAAAGGCTTCAGTTTCTTGTTGGTTGTTAGCTGGAAGGCATCCTCAGCTCCAGGAAGCCACCTGCATTTCCTTGCCACTTAGGTTCCCCAACACTAGCAAAGGGAGAGGGAGAGAGACTCCAGCAAAACAAGCACTGTAATCTTAAGGAACATAATCATGTAATTACATACACATACTGATGTGCATTCTGCCATTTTTGCCAAATTCTATTGGTGAGAAGCAGGTCACGGGTCCTGATAACACAGGGGTATGAGCACAAGGAGGCAAGGGTCGTGAGGGACCACTATAAGCATGTGTTATTAATATAAACAAAAATATATGTTTCTTCTTTCATTGTTTCTCACTATCATTGATAAAGAGAGATGGAGAAAATTTTCACCATGTACTTGAACTTTTCTAGATCTGACCCAAGGATTTTGATGATATATTGAAATATTGGGTGTTGTTGGCTGCTTCTCTCTGCTAACATAGAGCACAAAATCTTTCTCAAAATGTTAATTTATCCTTGACTTTAATAAACAGAATAAAAACATTGATGTTTATGTCTCTGACTACACAATCAAGATAATAATTCTATACCACATGCTTAAGGTCATTTCAAAACTACTGAGCCTCAGACCTAGAGTTGTTTCCGAAGGAATGGGCTTGGTAGGTTTCCGGTTGAGTTCTCATGAGTTTATACCAATGAGAGCAGCACCTGATGCATCGCCCTAGGACTTCAGCTATCTCTGGATTTTGTACCTTCATGAGGGACTTGATACTTAATTTCTTTCACCGTAATTTCTTTCATGTAGTCGGTCAATAAACATTGCTGAGCACAAATTAGAAGCGTAGCACTCTGCTGAGTGTGTTGAAACTGTATCAAGAAATAGAATGCATGTTTATTGCTTTCATAGAGCTGACATGAGTTGTGAGATAAAACGTCACTAGCGTATGGAGCTGTAAATTGTAGTAGGCTCTGTAATCAGACCACCTGGATTAAAAATGTGGTTCTATTGCCGGTTTTACAATCTGTTATATAACCTTGGGCAATTTACTCAAGTTTGTCTTTAAACCATGTCTCAGTTTCTCTTTAAAATGGGGACACTAATAGTATCTAAATTCTGGGTTGCTATAAGGATTGCCTGAAATGATCCATGTAAAATGCTTAATGGAGAGCTGGAGAGTACTGTCATGTGGCAAAGGATCATTCACATACAATAGAGTGTGAGTGGTGCCCCCTGGAGTTACACAACAGGGCCTGCTGTTAAAATTATTACATGTGAAATAGCAAACACATATTTAACAGGACAGCATGTGATTAATTTACATCTGAATTATGTATAATCATTGTCACTACTTTTTTTTCCGGTCACTTGAACCCATAAGCTCCTTTCTGCTCCACAGCATTTGTGCTCCCTATTTCTGTATTGCATTACCCACCCCTCCACCCTCTCCTCCATCTTCTCATGGCTGGCTCCTTCACATCCTTAGGTCTCTGCTCAAATGGACCTTCCTCAAAAGCCTTCCCTGACCATGCTAATGTTGTCCTGCTTCCCAATGGTCACCTTTGAGCACATCACCCTAGTTCATTTTCTTCATTGCACTTATCACTTTATTTATATTTCTATCTGTTTTATTTTCTGCTTCCTCCAGCTGAAATGCAAGCTACATGAAAGCAAGGATTTTGTCTGTCTTGGTCATGCAGTATTCTCATCCTTTAGCACTGGGTCTGGAACATAATAAGCACCCACGAGTGGGTGAGTGAGTGAATGAGTGAGTGAATGGAGATCCATTTGGTTTATGTCTTCAGAGGGGGACTTGTGGAGGAGGCAAGATTTGTCTGGACAAAATGAAAAAGAAAAGAGATCTGTATGGTAACAGAAAAGAGCAGGCACTTAGAGAACAAAAGCAGTGCCATTTTCTCAGACTTCTACACAAAAGAAGGAATATTTTAAATTACATGTGGATATAACAATTCATAATCATTCTCTTTGTAAAATATTCAAATATTCTAGAGAAAGTTGCAGTTGTCTTGATGATCACCTTCAGTCCCAGCTCTTTTGTAGAAGTAAACACTGTTGTCAGTAAGGTGTGTTTTTCATGACTTTTAAGATGTTGTACTTTTATTTGCAGATTATTATAGATGCACTTAAGAAATATTTTCAAAGCTGGCATAAAAACTAAACTAGATTAGTCCCTGGATATATTTTCTCATGCTTAATTTTAAAGGCTAAGTTAATTAATTAAATTAATTAGCCCTTTAGATTAGTCTTAGGCTGTATAATACTTTAAGCTAATATAGCATCATTGGACCATTAATAAAATTCTAATTTAAGAATGCCTGTGAGCTTCTGGGAGTCTATCCTAAGGTAATAATCATGCAGTCAGCAACAATTTATGTAAAAATGTCTATCAAGGCATTGTTTATAATGATGAAAGATTGGAACAAAGCAGTGTCCAACAAAGAAATTGGTCACTGAGTAATCAGACACCCACACTGGAATCTTATAAAGCTACCCAAACTGATATTTACAAAATTTGTTTTAATTTATGGGGTTGTGTCCATTATATAATGTTTAAAGGAGCTTATAAAACTTAAATACTGTGATCTTATCCAAGTATGTTTAAATAAAAAGAAAATATGACTGGAGGACATATGGTTGAGTAATAACTGTGATTATATCTGGGTGGTAGATTATGAGTGATCTTTTGTTTTCTTCTTTTTATATATTTTTTATTTTCCAAATGTTTCCAATGAACATGTAATAGCTTTGTAATTTAGTTTAGTTTTTATCAAAGTAATATGTTCATATAGTTTAGAAAGTCAAATAGTACTACAGGCTTTAACATAAAGTAGCCATCTTCTGAAGATTCCCGTCCTCATCCCTGAGTAACACTTCTCAGATAAACCATTTTACTTATCTGTTACTTCTGATGTTCTAAATAATATAAATTTGTGACTATTCCTTAATTTTTTAAGTTTTAGGTATTATCAATTGACTTTCTAAAATAGAAGATGAAATTTAGTTAGCCTTCCCTCTTCACCCCATACAATGCACATATCTCTCTTCTCTCCAACTTTCTAGTATAGTAATATAACATTGGTTAAATAAATTTTTATTGTTATAACTATAAGTACTGTTTATTGATAACATATATGTGTACTATAATTATATGCTTTTCTTTATAACTTTTTGGTTTTCCTGGAATTGATAATTGCCTTCTTTTTTCCTGTCTTTTCTTTTTTATCTACCTAGCAATAATTTATCCCCAAACTCTCCAACAAAACTATTTGTCTCATCTCAATATGGTCATGTAATTCAGGTGATCAGGTGATCTCTCCAGTCTTTTTTTTTTTGAAGACATTCCTGCTCTGTCCTTCTGCTTTAGTCCATACTGGATGCTCTCTGAACCTGCACAGCTGGTACCCTAAAATTTCCCTTTATCATCATCCTAGGAATTACCTTCACTGCACTGCTATACTGAAGCCTAATTCCTAAATCCCAAGCCATCTTTCTTGTTTTACTCCCTCATTTTGGTAGGATACATCCACTAATAGCTTCCAAAGAAACAGTTTGTGTGAAGTAAATATTTTGAAGCCTTCCATATCCAAAAATGCCTTAAGTCTGTTCACAGTTGTCTGAGCAATATAAAATTTTAGGATGAAAATCATATTCTATTGGAATTTTAAGAGCAATGCGGCATTGTTGTCTAGCTCTTCGCTGCTGCTCTAGAAGTTCAATACCATTTTGAATGCTGGTCCTTTATACACTACTTGTTTTCCTCTCCATCAGCGTTTAGGATGTTTTCCTTATTTTGGTATTTTGAAACTTCAAGTGTAGCTAGTTGTATGTCTTTTTGTAATCATTTGGCTGAACACTTGATATCTCTTTGAATCTGAAAACTCATAGCCTGCAAATCTAGGAAATTTTTCTTATTATTTCTTTGAAATTCTCTTCCTCTTTATTTTCTCTGATCTCTGCTTCTGGAACTCCTGTCATTTGAATTTTGCACTTTCTGGATTGATTCTCAATTTTAAAAAATATTTTATTTTCCACTTTCCATCTTTGTCTTTTCATTCTACTTTCTGACTTCCTCAACTTTACCTTTGATTTTTTTCTATTGAAATTTTATATTTTATTCTTCATTTCTAAGTGTTCTTCCTTATTTCCTGAATAATCCCCACTGCTTTTAAACATAGCGGGTTATTCTTATGAAGTATAATCTCTTATCTTTCTAAGCATACTATTATTACTTTGTGAGCTATTTTCTGCTTCTTCCATTAGCTCTGTTTCTTTTTATTTCATTCACTTGTTTGGTTTCTGTTTTTCACTTTCTTCAAATATGTAGTGGTCCTTGGCTCTTCCAATTCAAAGGTGAGGAACCGAAAAGCTGATTAGAGGCAATATGTGAAAAGTCATGGCTTGTAAACTGATGGATCTTAAAGTAGTGTGTTAGAGACTTCACTGATCTTAATGGGGACCCCCCAAATGTCAGTACCAGTAGGCCTTTATTTGTGAGGTCAATTTGCTTAGAGAGGAATCCTCCTTTCTGGTTGTCAGTAGAAGGACAATAACAGGGAGGAGAAGAAAATGCCTGCCATGGATCTGGAAGTCAAACTGGATGTCTCACAGTTCAAGGTGAGCTTAATCTCTCTTTTTCAAAATGGCTTTCCCCCTGCTCTCAGCCATGCTTAGTGTCCTGAGTCCCATGTTTCTCTTCTTTTTTCCATTTTTCTGGAGGTGAAAGGGGTCTTCAGAGGGATGAGAAGAGGCAGCTCCAATGATGAAGGCTTGGCAGGGGGTGGGTGTACTGTGGGGAGGGGGACAAGTGTAGTCCAACTGCTCCTCATTCATACTTCCAATTCATCCTCTTTTTTTTTTTAAGATTTTATTTATTTATTCATTTATCCCCCCCTTGCTGCTTGTGCTCGCTGGGTCAGCTAACCACGCCGTGCGGGCGGGCTTTGCCTTCACCAGGAGACCCCGGGAACCGAACCTGGGGCCTCCCATATGGTAAACGGGAGCCCTACTGATTGAGCCACAGCCGCTTCCCCCAATTCATCCTCTTAAGTCAGACCTAGCTAAAGTCCCTACCTTCAGAAGTAACTTGTGCTTTCAATACCTGGAGGTTTTTTTGTTTTTGTTTTGTTTTGTTGTGTTGTTTTTAAATTCTGTGGTAGAAATCAACTTGCTTTGGGAACTTTCATGTACATCCCATGATACATGTTTTAGCTTTCTCCAAGCTCTAAGTCTATTATCACTTAATCATCTCCTTTCCACGTACTGAAATTTATCTTGTTTGCCATCAATTCTTCTCTCATTCTTTTTTACCTTATGAGTGTATGCCATTTTCCCCCAATTTGTATTGCTTTACTGGCTGTTCAGTGGGTTCAAGAAGCAGCCAAGAAAAATGCATATTTTTAATCCTCCATATTCAAAAGCAATCCAAATTGTTCCCACATACCATATATACATATATGTATCCATAGAAATATGTACACTTTTTTCTGTATTAGAGAAGTTGTGGGTTTACAGAACAATCACACATAAAATACAGGATTCCCATATACCATCCTATTATTAACACTTTGCACTGGTGTGAAATATTTGTTACTATTGATGATAGCACATTTTTATTATTATACTATTAGCTATAGTCCATTGTTTAACTTAAGGTTCACTGTTTGTGTTGTGTAGTTCCATGAACTTAAAAAAATTTATTCTGTTACCACATAACAATCGAACCTTTGAACACATTCAGATATATAGTTCAGTGTTGTTAATTAGAGTCACAAAATTGTGCTACTATCACTACCATCCATTACCAAAATATTTCCATTATTCTAAATAGGAGCTCTGTGCATTTCTGTACATTTTAAGTCTTAACTCCCTACTCCCTCTCTCTACCCTGTCCTCTGGTAACCTATATTCTAGATTCTGACTCTATGGGTTTGCTTATTCTAATTATTTCATATCAGTGAGATCATACAATATTTCTTCTTTTGTGTCTGGCTTATTTCACACAACATAATATCTTCAAGATTCATCCATGTTGTGGCATGTATCAGGACTTCATTCCTTTTTACAGCTGAATAATATTCTATTGTATCTATGTACCACATTATATTTATCCATTGCTTGTTTGGTGGACACTTGGGTTGCTTCTATCTTTTGGCAATTGTGAATATGCCACTGTGAATAACGGTGTGAAAATATCTTTTTTGAGACCCCATTTTCAATTTTTTGGGGTATATGCCTAATAACGAGATTGCCAGGTCATATGGTAGTTCCATACCTAGCTTTCTGAGGAACCACCAAACGGTCTTTCACAGCAGCTCCACCAATTTACTTTGTCAACAGCAATGAATGAGTGTTCCTATTTCTACACATCCTCTCCAACACTTATTTTCCATTTTTTAAAATAAAATAGCAGCCATCCTAATTGGTATGAAATTGTATCTCATTGTGGTTTTGATTTGCATTTTCTTGATAGCTATTGATAATGAGCATCTTTTCATGTACTTTATGGCCATGTGTATGTCTTCTCTTGAAAGATGTCTAGTTAAGATTTTTGTCCATTTTGTAATTGGGTTGTTTGTCTTTTTGTTGTTAGTTGAAGGATTTTTTTATGTATTCTGTAATTAAGCCTTTATCAGATATGTGGTTTCCAAATATTTTATCCCATTGTGTAAGTTGTCATTTTACTTTCATGATAAAGTACTTTGATCCACAAAAGTGTTTAATTTTGATGATGTCCCATTTATCTTTTTATTTTATTTTTTTTGCTTATGCTTTGGGTATAAAGTCTAAGAAACCATTGCCTAACACAATGTCCTGAATGTGTTTCCCTACATTTTCTCCTAGGAGTTTGATTTTTCTAGCTCTCTTTTAAATTGAAGTCTTTGGTCCATTTTGTGTTGATTTTATGTATAAGGTATGAGATAGGGGTCCTTCTTCTATTTTTTAGCAAATGGAGATCCAGTTTTCCCAGCACCATTTGTTGAAGAGACTATTCTTTCATGATTGAGTGGTCTCTACACCCTTGTCAAAAATCAGTTGGCCATAAATGTGAGGATCGATTTCTGAGTTCTCGATTCAATTCCATTGGTCTATATATCTGTCCTTGTGCCATACCATGCTGTTTTTTACTACTGTAGCTATGTCATAAGTTTTAAAATCAGGAACTGTGTGTCCTCCAACTTCATTCTTCTTTTTCAAGATGGCTTTAGCTATTCAGCTCCCCTTACCCTTCCATATAAATTTGATGATTGGCTTTTCCATTTCTGCAAAGAAGGCTATTGGAATTTTGATTGGGATTGAATTGAATTTGTAAATTGCTTTGGGTAGGATTGACATCTTAACATATTTAGTCTTCCAATCAATGGACATGGAATGTTCTTCCATTTATTTAGGTCTTCTTTGGTTTCTTTTAGCAATGTTTTGTAGTTGTCTGTGTAGAAGTCCTTTACATCCTGGTCAGATTTATTCCTAGATATTTGATTCTTTTAGTTGGTATTGTGAATGGAATTTTTGTTTGATTTCTTGTTTTGCTTGTTCATTGTTTGTGCATAAAAACACTGCTGATTATTTTGCATTGATCTCATATCCCATCAGCTTGCTGTATTTATTTATTAGCTCTAGGAGCTTTGTTGTAGATTTTTTAAAGGATTTTCTGTATATAGTACATATCATCTACAAATAGTGAACATTTTATTTCTTCCTTTCCAATTTGGATGTGTTTTATTTCTTTTTCTTGCCTAATTGCTCTGGCAAAAAGTTCCAGTATAATGTTGAATAACAATGGTGACAGAGGGCATCCTTGTCTTGTTCCTGAATTTAGAGGGAAAGCTTTTAATCTTTCACCATTAAGTAGGATGTTAGCTGTGGCCTTTTCCTTTATGGCCTTTATCATAGTCAGGAAGTTTCTTTCTATTTCTAATGTTCTAATTGTTTTTATCAAGAAGGTATGCTGGATTTTGTCAAATGCCTTTTCTGCATCAATGGGAATGATTAAATGTTTTTTTTTCCTTCATTGTGTTAATGTGGTATATTACATTAATTGATTTTCTTATGTTGAACCAAACTTTCCTAACAGAGATAAATCCCACTTTATCATGGTGTATAATTATTTTAATATGCTGTGGGATTTGGTTTGCTGTTTTTTTGTTTTGTTTTGTTTTTTTAGGACTTTTGCATCTATATTCATAAGAGATACTGGTCTGTAGTTTTCTTTTCTTGTGGTATCTTTATTTGGGTTTGGTATAAGGGTAATGTTGGCCTCATAGAATGCATAAGGCAGTGTTCCCTCCTTTTCATTTTTTGGGAAGAGTTTGAGCAGAATTGGAGTTAAGTTTTTCTTTGAGTATTTGATAGAATTCCCCTGTGAAAATATATTGTCCTGGGCTTTTCTTTGTTGGGAGGTTTTTATTATTGATTTGATATCTATACTAGTAATTGTTTTATGGAGATATTTTTTCTTGAATCAATGTAGGTGGTTTGTGTGTTTCTAAGAATTTGTCCATTTCATCTAAGTTATCTAATTTATCGATGTACAATTGTTCATAGTATCCTCTTTTAGTCCTTTTACTTTCAGTGGGGTCGCTAATAATATCCCCCTTTTCGTTTCTGGTTTTAGTTATTTGTATCCTCTTTTTTCTTTGTCAATCTAGCTAAAGATTTGTCAAATTTATCGATATTTTCAAAGAACCAACTTTTGGTTAGTTGATTTTCTCTCTTTTTAAAATATATATATTACATTTATCTCTCCTCTAATCTTCGTTATTTCCTTCCTTCTGCTCACCTTGGGTTTAGTTTGCTCCTCTTTTCTTAGTTCTTCTGGTTTTGTGGTTAGGTCTCTGATTTGAAGACTCTTTTTTTTTTTATCAGAGTTTTAGTTTTTAAATATGATTGTCACATTGAGAAAATGAAAATAAACATAGTAAAATAAACAGTACAAAGGCAAAGTAGAAAAACAAAAAATATTTTACTAAAACATAAGTTTATGAGAAGTTTCCAGACATGCCATACAAAATAGTCCCAAACTTTTTTTTTGAAGGGAGGCTTCTACACTTGACAGCAAAGGCACAATGTTATGAGTGATGGCCATGATGTTTGTTTAATGTTCCCATTTTGGTTCAATCAAGCTTGTCCATCTACGGTGTCTAAAGTTAGACTTGGCTAGAGGGTATATTCTAAAGAACAACTGGTTAGCTGCTTTTAACCAATGCATTTAATTAGCTTACCATAAAAGTGGAGGTGGGGGGAGCTCATAAAATTAAAATAAAACTACCTCCTCCCTCAAAAATAAAAATAAAATAAAAACACCCACATCCCTACGGCTAACCCTGACAACTATCTTCATTCACAGTGCTTTATACTTAAACCATGATGGGGGAAATGAATAAAAGCAGGAGAGGGGCCACTGCTGTTAAACATTTTGCCACAATCCATATGATCTAGACTCTGCTCATGCGTTATAACAGGGAATCAGGACAAGACATAGATTTGCTAATGTGCATGTAATCACCTAAGGACTGAAGATGTCTGGGCTTTTATTCTTTAATGTTTCTAAGACTGTGTTCATTACATGGAAACAAAAAAGGAAGAAGTCTTGGGAGAACAGGAGATGTACACTTGATGATCAGATCGATTTAAATATTCATCGCATAGAGCCTCGACCATGCTCTAGCTGTGTCTATGGCTTGGGCTTCGTTGGTCTTCCAGTGTTCTACTACATCGTTTGCTAATGGATCATCTGGACTGGGAGCACCAGGCAATATGGAGTGCTGGGGACCACTTATTTTAGGGGCTGCCATTGGGTATACTTCTGGACGGAATAGTTCAAGTTTAAAAGTCCCTCCTTCAAAGGGGGATTCTTGGGGCCAGCAATGACACATGAAAATAACAGGGCATTGCTCTCATCTGGTTCTGCCTTAATACTGGGAACTGGTTCTACCAACAAATGCGGGGCTCCCTACAAACAGAAAAACAAATGCATCTTGATAATCCTGCGGGGCAGCTCAGCCATCTTGTCAGATCCCGAGTTCAGCCTCTGGTCTCGTCTCCAGCTCCACTTGCCTCACCTCTTTCTTCTTTTTTAATGTAAACATTTAGAGTTATAAATTTCCCTCTCAGCACTGCCTTCACTGGATCCCATAAGTTTTGATATGTTGTATTTTTATTTTCATTCACCTCAAGATATTTCCTAATTTTGCTTCTGATATACTTTTTAACCCATGTTTAAGAGTATGTTGTTTAATTTCAACATATTTGTGAATTTTCCATTTCCCCCCGTTATTGATTTCTAGCTTCATTCTGTTGTGGTCAGAGAATATAGGTTATATGATTAAAATATGTTTTATTTATCATGTCTTGATTTGTGGCCTAAAATATGGCCTATCCTAGAGAACAATCCATGTGCACTTGAGAAGAATATATATTTTGTTTTTATTGGGTGAATTGTTCTATGTATGTCTGTTAAGTCTAGTTGGCTTAGACTATCATTCAAGTCTTTTTTCTTTATTGATCTTCTAACTAGTTGTCCTATCCATTATTGAAAGTAGTGTATTAAATTCTCCTACTATTAATATAGAACCATCAATTCCTCCCTTTAAATTTGTCAATATTTGCTTCATATACTTTGGGGCTCTGCTGTTATGTGTATATATATTTGTAACTGTTACATCTTCTTGTTGAATTGTCCCCTTTAACAGTATATAATGATTGTCTTTGACCCTCATAACTGTCTTTTTACTTAAAGTCTATTTTACTGATATTAAAGCTAGCCCTGCTTTCTTTTGGTTACTACTTGCATGGTATATATATTTTTCCATCCTTTTAGTTTCAATCTACTTGTGTCTTTGAATTTAAGGTGAGTCTCTTGCAGAAGAATATAGTTGATTCATGCACTTTAAAAAATCCATTCTGCCAATCTCTGCCTTTTAACTGGAGAATCTGATCCTTTTATATTTAAAGTCACTACTGATAATATAGGACTCTTCTCCGCTATTAGTCCTTTGCAAGTAGTATACTTTTTTCCCCTTCATTTCTGTCAATGCCTACTTTTATATTTATTTGATTTTTTGTGTGTTGTACTATATTGAATGCCTTCTCATTTCTCTCTGGATATGTTTTTCATCTGTTTTCCTTGTGGTTGCCAGGAGGTTAAAATTTAACATCCTAAATACATAACAGTCATATTTGGTTTGATATCAACTTATTTTTCCTATAATACTCTGTTTCCCCACTTTTTTGGTAATCATTACCACTTTCACATCTTTGTACATTGTGTGTCCAAAATAATAGAATGATCATTAATTTTTATGCATTTGCATTTTAGCACCTAGGAACTAACCAGTGGAGCTACATACCAAAAAATACACTACAATAAAAGTGGCATTTATTATTACACAAATGGTTACCTTTACTTCAGGTCTTTATTTCTTTATACTTCTTTGAACCACTTTCTAGTATCCTTTCATTTCAGTCTGAAGAAGTCCCTTTAGAATTGCTAGTAGGGTAGGTCTAGTGGTGATGTTCTCCTTTAGTTTCTGTTTATCTGAGAATGCTTAATTTCTTCCTCGTTTTTGAATGAAAGTCTCGCTGGATATAAAATTTTACTTGGCAGTTATTTTATTTCAGCACTTTAAGTATCTCAACCCACTGCCTTCTTGACTCCTTGGTTTCTCTTGAGAAATTGGAACTCAATCTAATTGGGATTCCACTATACGTAACATGGTACTTTTCTGTTGCAGCTTTCAGAAATCTCTCCTTGTCCTTTGTATTTGTTAGTGTTATCAGTATATGATGGAGCATAATTTTCTTCATGTTTATCCTGTTTGCTGTTCTCTGAGCTCCTTGGATGTGCATATTTATGTCTTCTGCTAAGTTTGGGACGTTCTTGTCATTATTTCTTGAATATGCCTTCTGCACCTTTCTCTTTTTCTTCTCCTTATGGGAACCTCCAATTGCCTATAATGGTACGCTTCATGGTGTCCCAGAGGTATCTTATACTATTTTCACTTTTAATATTTCTGTTTTCTTTCTGTTACTCAACCTGACTCATTTCAAATGTCTTATCTTCAAGTTCAAGATTCTTACATCTGCCAGTTCCAATCTACTCTTTTATTTTCATTTTAAAAACAATTTATTGAAGTATATCATTCATACATGAGCATACATAAACAATAAGTGTTTAGTAAACATTGTGAACTTACAAAACAAGCATGCATAGCATCATACAGGGCTCCCACACATCTCCTCACCACAAATATTTTGCGTTGTTGTGAAACATTTGTTAACAAATTATGAAAGAGCATCTTCAAAGCATTACTACTAACTATAGTCCATATCTTACTCCCCTTTACTTTTTTTTTAAAGATTTATTTATTTATTTATTTATTTACTTTTATCCATTTTTACCCCCTCCCCATTTTTGCTGTTTTTGTGTTCATTTGTTGGGCAAGTCTCTGTGTCTGTTTCCTGCTCTCTCTTCTCATCCTTCTCCTCCTGTCTTCACCAGGATTCTATCCTCGGAACCTCCGATGTGGGAAAGAAGCGTCCTACCACCTGTGCCACTTTAGTTCCTGGTTTTTCAGTGCTTCTAGTGTTGGCTCTCCCTTGTATCACTCTCCTGTTATGTCATCATCTTGCTGCATGGCTCGGTGGGGCCTGACAGCGCACCTGTGTGCGGGGCCTAGGGGGCTTACCCGCTCGCAGGGCCTTGCGGCACACATGCACACAGGGCCTGGCGACGCATCCACGCGCGGGGCCTTGGGGGCTCACCTGCGCACGGGACCTGACGGTGCACCCACGCATGGGGCCTGGTGGCCCGCGTGCCTTCTATATTTTTCTTTTTTTAAATTTTTACCAGGAGGTCCCGGGGATCGAACCCAGGTCCCTCCATGTGGGAGATGGACGCCCAACCATTTGAGCCACATCTGTCCCCCTGCTATGTCTCTTAAGGTTGACCAAAAATACCTAGAGTTACAGTCATTTCCCATACAGGATGGTCATATAATAAATCAGGCTTAGTTTATCACCAGCCTTCTAAAAACCAGACCTAGGGAGAAAAACTAGGTCTGGGGACACATGCATGGTTTTTAATATAGCCAATGTTTAGCTTACCCTGATTATCACAAAATCAGGACAGCGGGAATATTTGCACCCAATCTACTCTTGAAACTCTCCTGGGAATTTTCATTTCAGGTATTGTGGTCTTCAATTCCAGTAGTTCTCTTTGGTTCCTTTTTAAAATTTCAGTCTCTTTACTAAGATTCCCATATTACTAATTCATTGTTTCCTGATATCCTTTTGTTCTTTCACTGTATTTTCCTTCATCTCCTTAAGCATTTTTAAGACCTTTTTTTTTTTTTTTTAATGAAGGCTTTGTTCGTTATGTTCACATTCTGATCTTCTTTGTTGCTGTTTTCTGGATTTTTATCCTCTTCCTTTGGCTGGGTCGTTAATTCCTGTTTCTTTGACTGTCTTGCACTCTTTTATTGCACACTTTACATTTTAATATTTTAAAATGTAAACTCTGGGATTTATTTCCTTAGATGTCTACTTCTTGATTTTGTAACCACCTCGTGATAAGACAGATTTTCTTGAGCTTCGGCCCTCCATCAGGACAGTCTGCCCAAGGCAAATGCAGTGTGCAGGGTTTTCCCTGTTTTTCTGGGCCTCTCTCTTGTCTTTTTTCTCTTTTGCTTGTTAGTTGTTTTGGAGTTGCCCTGATTATAGGAGTTTGGTTGACCCCTCTTTCGCAGGAGATAAACCTCCCTCTCCCAGGTGTTTGGAGCCCACAGGCCTTTGCCCCAGACTGTCTGCCTCTATAGTTTCTTACACTCCTTTCGTTGTCTCAAGTTGTTTTTGTCTGGAGGGCAAATTCTGGAAGGAGGGGCGTGCCACAGAAGACTTTCCCAAATCTCTCTTTTCCAGCTGAAACAGGGTCCTAGGGTCTCAGGAAGAGGGCTCCAAAGTGCACTGAAACTGGGATCTACAATGATTCTGAGCAGACCCATCTCTAAATGTGGAAATCCAGATATTCCCCAGAAATCAGCTAGGACCCACTCCCAACCTCCTCCCGAGGAACAAGGCCTGGACAAGCCCCTTGAGAATGGACATTGCACTTTGCTCGCCCTGGCCCCCTCCTGTCAGGTAGAAGGCTTGGGATATTTCCCTTCCTACCCTGCTGGAGCACTATATAAAACAGATCCAGAGTAGCAGCCCATGGTAAGGGAAGACAGCTTCTATCCCACCATTCCCTTCCCTGTCTCATTACCCACTGAACCTTTATGAAATCTCATGGTATAAAGCAACAATTAACTAATATAAAATATTGATTATTGCTGTTTGATTGCATCACAGGAGAAGTATTCCTTATCTCAGGGAATAGTTATTTATTGAACATGTGTGATTTTGAAAGTACTAAGACAGACCCTCAGGGGGACATATCTCAGTAAGAAATGGTCATTGCCTTCAAAGAGTTTACAGCAGCAAAATGATAAGAACTAGGCCCATAACAAAGAACCCAAACTATTAGGTCATAAGTCTAAGTGCCTAAGAAATGTGTGAGGCAGTGAGAGATGTTAGGAGTGCAGATGGGGGGAAGAACATGGGAGAGAAGGAATGATTATCTTGGTGAGGATGAATGGATTATAGAACCTTCTGCAGGGATGACACAGAGCAATGAGAGAGCCTGGCTTTGGTTCCAGGTAGACACACATTTGAACCCGACTCCTCTTGGATGCCCTGGGACTCCAGGTGTGGTTTCCATTTCCTCACCTATCTGGAGTGGGGTAACTATACCTCCCTGACAGTGGAGTGTGTGGACATACAGCAGGTTCCACGCAGATGTTTTACTGGTAGCCTAGCTTGGTAAAGGTACTTATTTTTACTTTCCCTTCCCTTCTTTCTCTCTTTCCCCTTTTTATGAAATTGAATGGCTTACTGATTTAACTGTATGGCCTTCTAAAAATCAACCCTTGCTTTGCCTCTAGCTCTCTGTCCCACAGACCTGGCAGGGAGCAAAGTAGAGGGAGTATATGGTGGCTTCATGACTCTGTCTACTGCTCAGGTCTCTGTTTCTGTCCCTTGTCCTTGCCTGTGAAGCCACCCCAGAATGTTCAATGGGGTCTGGCAAAGAAGCCAGGACCCCTTACCCTGAGTCACAACTTCCATTGGTGACTATTCCTTATTCTCTTACACTGAGGGGGTCCCCTCTGACATAAACAGGCCAAACCATGACAATTCCTGAAGGAGTTCTAGGCAAGGTCACAGGTCAGGACACAAGGTGACAAGGGTTGTGAGGTGACAATCTAGAATTACCTTGGATCATATCCTGTGTTCCAGAACCTTTGGCTGCTTATTTGTATTTCTTGGCTTAACAAGCCTAATAGGATAACCTCACTCTTTCTATGGGGTATTTCAGAAAGTAGTTGAAAAACAACTTGGTAAATGGAGCAGAGCCCCAACTTAACGCACTGAAAGACCTGGTCTACATGATTCACCACTTGGGAAAATTTTATTGAGCACCTACAATGTGCTGGGCACTGCATGTTGTGTGGGAGACCCTTGTCCATGGAGCACACCCCTTCTGACTCCTTTTCTCATATCCCACAATCATGCCTATTTCCACTGCAGTGACAAAGATTTAAGCTCTAGTTTTTAAAATAATAAGTAATCAGTTATTGAGCATTTATTCCAGACACTGTGCTAAATGCTTTACCTACTTAACATGCATTATCTCATTTGACCCTCATTTAAAACCCACAAGGTCGATAATGCTGTATTCTCATTCTGATAGATGTGGAAACTGAGGCATAGAGCGATTAAGTAACTTGCTCACAGCCACATAGGAAGTGGTGTTGCCAGGATGAGACCCAGAAAATACTCTCCAGCCTGAGCCAGTGATGGCCACGTGACTCCTGTCTCACCAACACCATCAGGACCCCACTTCTCGTCAACACTGAAATCCTAAGTATTCTACTTTCAGCTCAAGGATGCTCATCTTTTTCCTGGTTCCACTTGACATGCATTTCTTTCAGGATCCCAGTTTACCTCTTTCTGGTTGCATCCAGCTTTGCTTAGGCTGCCTCTCCTGTCCCACCTGCTGTCTGTCCAGGCCCATCTCTCATTTCCCCGAAGTAAAGCTAAGACCAGACCATGTGACTTAATAGACATGACTAAAGCATTTGGAAAACAGAAGGAAATTAAAGTGCCCACAGCAGAACTGCTCCATAGACCTGCCACTATGTGGAAGGGGCCAGCTCACTTCAGCTCCTGGGGGGCCTCCAACAGGCTCCTCTACCCCAGGCTCAGGTTCCTGATCTGCTAAAAGCTGCACCAGACAAACCAACCACAAAATGTTTTCCTAAAAGGAAGCATAACCTGCATCTGTGACTCCATCCCCAAAGAAAGTTTTACATTATTATGCAGAGCCCTGTGGCACCTTGTGGTCTCCAAACATTCCTGGCCAAAAAAAGGCCCATTTTCTTTTTGCAGAATCCAAATACCCTTTAAAAATTTGTCCCACTCCACCCCCAAAAAACAAAGATGAAGTTAAGCCTGCTACTTTTAGAACTACAGAAATCAAGCTTGAAGCTTTAAAAAGGCCATTTTCCCTATTTGTACCCATCAAACTTTGAAGAAATAACAAAACTCCATCTCAATCAGGATGCCCAGTTTTGTGTTGTGTATAGTGTTTCTCTGTCTTAAAAACCATTTCCTATGTGTTTTCCCCTTTTGCCTGAGACATCAGTGGTGATGCCTGGGGAGAAGCTTCATAACCCTCTTGTGCCCACATCATATCGATACCAAGCTCAGATAAGGCCTCCACGTGGCAGTGCTTGTCTGTTTTCCTGGACCTTTTCCCATCCTTGACTTGTTTCTCCTCCAAACCATCTTTTCACTAATGAAGGATGTTAGACTGGGTTTTGGTAACTCAAGGGGAATCTCATTCTTAACAGAAACCATAAGGTTCTTTACACAAGGCTTTCCAGGAACTGGTCAGCATTCTTTTGCTAATAAACTACTTGACCACAACTGGTTCTTTGCAGGTGTATATTTTTAAACAATGAGCCGGCAGTTCAAAACAGGCTTAGGGAAACGGATGTGGCTCAAGAGGTTCGGCGTCCGTCTACCATATGGAGAGACCAGGGTTCGATCCCCGGGACCTCCCGGTAAAAAAAAAAAAAACAGGCTTAAACCCAGTGCCACACAAAGCAAGAATTTTACACACCGAGATCATTCTGTTGTTTGTCCTCTGTGCCAGGCATAGAGGGAAAGGAATTTCAGAGCCTCGACTTAGTGTATTTCTGTAAATACCTTCACACAAAATGATGAGAATTAAAACTCACTCTAGTTCCTCTTGGTCCTTTACCTTGCTTTCAAGGTAAAGAGGGGGAGAAGAGGGAAGGAAATAAATCATTATTGTTTCATTAATCTGTTTCAAGATATGCATACAGAAAGGCGAGGCTTGTCTGGTTGTTATGCAGGGGGCATAATGAAATCTGAAGGGTAGTCTTCAAATCTGATAAAACACTGTTTGTGATCCTGTTCTCCATTCATGAGGGAAAACTGCATCCATCTTAGATAGCACCCAGAAGGTACATAAATTCTCTTATGCCCTTGGATGTGGAGTGGACATCACTATCTCAGACACGTCGGGATTGGGGCAAGAGCTATGGACTAGAGTGGACTTACTGGTATTCTGTTAAAGACATATTGTGATTCATGCAATGGAAGAAATTATAACATTGATGTGGAGCCAGTGGCCACCAGACCCTTTGGGGGCAGGGAGAGGGAAAAGCAGTTGTAATACAGGGGCTTTTTCGGGACTTGGGAATTATCCTGAGTGACATTGCAATGATAGATATAGGCCATTTTATATCATCATATACCATGCAGAACTGTGTAGGAGAGAGTGTGGTCTACAATGTGAACTATGGTCCATGCTCAGTGGCAAAGCCCCAGGATGTGTTTACCCATTGCAGGTGATGAGCCACACTAATGAAGGATGTTTATGTGGGAGATTATGGGAGGTGTGGGAGGTGGGGAACATGGGAATCCCTACAATTTTTGTGTAACATTTATGTAATATAAGTATCTTTTTAAAAATAAAATAAAAAAAAAATTCTCTCATGCCAAAAGTAACAGAAAATATTTTTTAAAATCTCTCTCTCTCTCTTTCTCGTACATGCACCTAACCAAGTAAACCGACCCAGTGATATTTCACCTGATGGTCCTGGCTCCATTTATCTGTTGGAAAGTTTGCAGATGAGAGAAAGTTTTACCTGCCTGGTTATTTACATATAGGCCACTGTATTTATACTGAATTTATTAACTTCATTATGAATCCTATTTTAATGCATTTGTCCATGAGCACAGAGCCCGTGTCACTCTGTTTAAGAGCCGTTCATGGTCCCAGGTCCCAAGGCACCTTATTTCTAACCTTGTATTACACCATGTGGCATAGGAAGGACATGTGTAGTCTTTTGGGAATTAGCAGCATAATAGAGCTTCCAAAGGATGTGAGTGAATATGTACATGTATATGAAAATGATTCTTTCCATCCAATCGCATAACATCTTGGTTTAATGTTACCCATGTAGGGAAACAGGAAAGAAATTAATGGATGAATTTATTATCACAGTTATTATCAAAGAACCGCAAGCCTGGGTCTCATTTCATGACCAGCACTAAATCTACATTTGGCAGGGTTTCATCACCAATGGGAAATCTGACTAGCAGGCAAAAAAACCAATAAGATTTGAAAATGTTTTTTTAATTACCCTTCCAATATTCAAAAATCAGTTTATCTAAAACATAGCAAATCTTATCTTTTGTGCAAACTTGGGCTCATGACTTTTTAGCAAAGCACGCTGGAAATTCACTGACCTTTAATAAATGTAAATTCTCCAGGGGGATAGGAACCAGCTCTCCTTTTCAGATCCACTCCTGGATTTCTTCTGGCCTGGAATCCAAACTGGATGCCTCTCACATTTACATGCCATTGTATGTGAGGGCCCCTAATCAAGAAAATAAATCAAAGAAGGAAGTCTTATATCTGAGAGAGCCTCGAATTAGCATAATGCTTTACCGGTTAGAAAAGGAAAACACATCTTTCCTTATTTTCCTCTTCTTTCATTATATTTTTTCCAAGCAAAGTCTGGCTAAAAGATCTCCTTACATGTTAAGTGAATCCAGTGGGGAATTAGTCTGGCTGGAATGCTTGCTGGAGTTTTGATAATGAGACCACTGCTGGGGCTGCATTTTGTGTGTTTCATGTTGGGTCTTCAAACTTACAACAAACTTAAGTCATCTAATGAAATAGCCCCAGTGCTAGTTAAGTGCAATAATGAAAGAGCCCCGAAAGGTCTCAGAGCTTGGAATTTGCAGGTTGTATTTGTATTAGTTGTTTGAGTTTTATGTCAGTTTTCTGATGTAGATGCAACAGGGATTGTTCTTCTCTGTTTTATGAGGAAGAATACTAGCTGAGAGAGGGTGAGTGGCTTGCTCCAAAGTCTCTCATCACGGAGGTTTCAAACGCACAGGGGAGGTCCTTGGAATCCGGCAAGAAAGAACAATCATCTGCTTAATTCATTCTCGTATCCCCAACTTCTAGTCTGAAATAAGTGCTCAGAAAACAGTTGCTAAACAAATGAAAGTGTCAGCAAATTGCAAAAAGGAGAATAAAACAGTTATGGCCTGGTGAGCCACATTCTCAGATCTCTCCTCCATCTACAGCAGTCTGACCCAAGATCACACACACAGCCAATTTAAGGAAAGCATGGCCAGCCTGGTGTGTTGTGGTCTTTGTCATAAGACACAGGCCTGAAGTTTCTAAACTTTTTCCCACTGAGGCCAATTCTCAGGCTTCAGGTGCCTGCTCATTCATGTGCATGATATGATGGACAAAACTGGAAGCTGTAATGCTCATTAACAGTTACTTCCACAGCATTTGCATTCAGCCAGACAGAAGTGCTAAAACACATTTTCACCTAAGTGACTATAGGCCCATCAGTTAAATGTCAACAGGAAGTATCAGACAGGGATTAACTTATTACTAACCTTAAACAAAAAAATCACTCAAATTTCATGGGGTTTCAAGATGGGAGAGACAATAACTCTTCCCTATTCATAATCTATTGCTTAGTTATTTCTTGACATGACAACAGGCCAAGCACTCTTGGAATTGAACCATGAGCAATAGATGCTATATTTAACTGGAATTTTCATTGTTGGTAATTTTGTGTGGCAGGATGGAAGTTTGAAGGTCTTCACCTGATGCTGGTTCCATTTTCATTAGTGTATAGCCAACCCCATTACCTAAGGGTAATGCTATTAGGTAATGAGCCATAAGTTAAAGGTGGGTTGTAATAAAGAAAGGTATCCTGGGATGAACTGTTTCAACATTTAAGTACAAACTGAAACAATCCATTCCTTTTTTTAACTTATAGACCATAGTCAAATGTTGGTTTTAGTTTTTTTTTTTTTTTAAGTGACTTCTAACAGATTATTTTAAATAGACATGTCATTGTTCAATAGTTTAAAGCTTTGGCTGTGCCACCCGTGCGTGGCTATGCCCCCAATTCTGCGCGTGAGCTAAGAATATCATAACACACACAAACCTCTCCCTTGCCCACCATTAGAATTTTAAGTCCCAGGCTAAGAGTAGGTCTGTAGTTGAGTACAAATTTCAGTGGGATTTGGAAAAATCCTTTAAATAGATTTTTATTGGTTTTTAAGAACAGGGCTATTTTGTGTTAATAATGGGCATACATTAGGCTTTAGATAATTGCTTCATGTAACTTAGAGTTTTGGCTTTCAGCTAAATAAACACTCTCTGTGTTCACAGGTGTATTGTCCTCAAGGGCACTTGCTTTTAAGGGTGGCAGCTGTTGCCAAGGTGTTGCTGATACAGTTCTGTGTATAATTTATTGGAAACAGGTGCTGGCTCATGATGAAGATAGACAGGAAACTAAAGCAGACAACATGTTTAACCACCATTTAAAAAAGTTCAGGTTCAGAGAGACAATGTGTCTGAGATGTTTGGGGGATGTTTCCAGCATCCCAGTGCAAGTTTAAAAGCTCCTGCAAATCACCATAAGGAAGAAATTGTACATGAATTTCAAGCAGCCTCGCCTAATGAGTGCCTGATGCTACGCTGCCAGATTTAATTGATTACATGAAAAATTTTTTAGTTTGTGTAAGGCTAGCAAAAATTATAAAATACTTTCCTAAGCTAATTGTTAAAAATTACTTTCAAATGAGGTAATAACTGTTAGTTCTCAATGATCTGGACAGTGGATTAGGCTATAATGTGTTTTCTCTATGTTCAAAATATTTGTGCCGGATTCTGTCTAGGCTGGGAAGAGGCCAGGCTTAGGGTCCGCAGTGAGCTGGTGCAGGGTAGGGCAAGGAAGCCGGGCCCAGGATCTCGGGAGGCCTGGATGCTCGCCCTTTCCCTCTGGCTGTTGCCCGGCTTGAAGCTCGGCAGGCTGGGGATGGAGAGTGAGCTCTGACCCTGGGGCCCCGCAGAGTGGGAAGGGGCTGGAGTGTTCTCACTCACTGCACTCTCAGGACCTGCTTCGCCTCAGTCCTACCCCTGTATTCCCCAGTAAAAACGAGGAGACTGATCAAACTCTTCGAGACATTCCCCCAGTGAACAGGCATTTGTATATTTTCCCAAATAATCTCGAGTCTAATCGGCGTGCTACATAATACACATGTGCAATAAATATGCATACTAAATATACAGCTGAAAAAGAAGTTGTTAAAAGTGCGTGCAGTTTTTCAACCCCAAAAACCTAAATATCTTGGCCATTTGCATGTTTAAAAAATACCCAAAGGCATTAGACCACAGTATGGACTAATGGCCTGCCAAATTTCATTTTTGGGAAGAGAATCCACGTTCGAGTTGCAACACACGAGTGTAAAAAAAGCAACTGAAACAACAAAATTTGGTTAAAAACATTTTTTGACCCCCAGGCTCAGACCCTGTGTGCCAAGAATGTTGACAAAACTTTATACCAACACCAGCGGGCATGCACAGTTTAATATCTACTTTATGTGAAAAATCATTGACAATTTAATGCTTGCATTAATTTGAAAGAATTTTATGCAGTAGGTAGAAACTTTTACATTAACATTCCTAATCTCTACCAGCCGTCTTGTTCCCTTCTCAAAGGGAAAGTGACTGACAGGGCTGAAAAAAAGGAATCTGCTGAAGGGCCCACGCAGCTGCCTTTATCACCCTTCCAAAGGCCCCATCCCAGCCTGAGATGCAGGAATTTGGTTTGCATGCTGCTCAGAGCCTTCAGCAGAGGTTTAGCATAGGAAAGCAAATAGCTGATGTAAAAATAAACCTTTTATTTAAAAAAAATCTTTATAAGGCCCCTTTATTTAGAGGGAGACTCACTCAAATAAATACACCGTTAACAAACTTATATAATGAATAATAATATATACTGTAGCAAGTGATGAAATGCAATCCCACAAAACAAGTGCTGAAATCCGATGATTGATTATCAAACCTATAGAATAAATAAACCTTCTCCAATTAATAGCAAGTCTTGGGGATGAGTTTCTATAGATAGGCTCCAGAAGGAAAAGAACCAATTGCAGAGGTCCAAGGAGTGTCAAGTTCTGAATTTAGCGGGACTGGCCTTAACCACAGCACTGTTTCCAGTGTGATTATGAGCTTGGAGATCATAGTGAAATGAGCCCAACTTACTGATGGAGAAATATGCTTTCTCCATCTGAGTTAATGAATTATCTGGGCCATTTGGGACTCACATGTCTAAGTATCAGAAGAAGCTATTTTTAATTTATTAAAAAGGGAATTGAGAACCAACCTGGTTTCCTTGAATGTGTTTCTTGCCAACAAACCAATGAAAGCAACCCATTCAGAGGATTTTATTTTCTAGCTTTGGTTTGCATCCTTATTCTTCTCTCTGAGTTGATGCAGATAGCCGGGTCGAAAGCTCCTTATTGATTTTGGAAGGCAGCTGACTTCCCATTTGTAGCCAGCCATGCTCTGATGTCTTGGCGGCAGAGTTATGGGGATAATGACCAACATGAAATCCCAGAAGGCCAGCTGCATGCCTACAACTCTCCTTCCACATCATTTAGCAGCGTCTTCGTTTTAAAGCAAAAGAAGAAATATCTATCCAGGAGTCCCATGAATGCCGCTTTGTGACTGTGCTTTATCCCTAATCTTGAAATGGGGAAGTTTTCCCTGAAACAATCATACTTGTTAGACTTGTACTGTGGACGTCAGGGAGAATAATTCTTGTATATTTGTTGGTCCATCTGACCATCCATCCATCCACCCATCCATCCTTCCCAACAGGGTCCTGTCTGCTCAGTTTCTTCTTATAAGGGCACCCCTAATTCTACTCTTTCTTTGAGGGTGGAATAAATATACCTCCCTTCAGACTCTCAAAGCAATTTGATATTCCTGGCTATGCCACATGCATAATGAATGGTTTTGGCTAAGCCACTTCACCCTGCTGAGGCTCAGTTTCCCTTTCCATCAACATAGACAATTCCCATTTTGATGGATTGTTATAAAGGTCACATGGGTCCACATATATAAAAACCCAAGCATATGGTAGGAACAGAGTTGAATTTTGTATCATTCCCTTAAGTATCTTGTCCTTTCTCACTCGAGTTTTATAAACCCCAACAATTTTCCTGTACATAATCCCCATCAAGTCTGTGGGTACCCCCAGGGAGTCCTATTTTCATGCTTAGTCTGAGTAATAGGGTAAGGGTTGAGAGCATAAATTAGAGTCCCTAAGATTTCTTAGGGAGAATCCTGGCTGCACCCCTCACTGGCTGGGTGATCATAGGAAAGTTACTATTCTTCTCTGTGCCTTGGCTTCCTGACCTGTAAAATGTGGAGAATTCCTTATTTCATATGGTTATTGTGAAGAACAAGGGGATAACACACACAGTGCCTAGAAAACACTGGGTGTTCTATAAGTGTGAGTAGGAACAGGAGTAGACACGGGTCATTGTGGTGCCCCAGGTAGAAGCACTAGCAGACTTCCTGCGGGCTCACTTCCTGTGGGCTCACTTCCCGCAGGCTCACTTCCCGTGGGCTCACTTCCTGTGGGCTCACTTCCCGCGGGCTCACTTCCTGCGGGCTCACTGATGTTCTCGTGACTGTCAATCTCAAGGCACCATCCTAATGCCCTCCTGCTGTTGCCAAGAGACCATTTCTCTGGCCACCTGCTTTCTAGAGAACGGGGCAGCTGGATAAACTAGAGTACTCTTGACCTACACATGGCCCACCTATTAGCTAAATTTCAAACAAGAACTGAAATATTACGTGTTTATAGAATTTTAAATGAAAAAAAATTTTACAGATGAATGAATGAGATTTTTTAAAACCAGTTCCAAATCCTGTAGGTTTATAAAGTGACTACACTGGAACATCTGAATAGGTTGCATACAACCCAGTATTTTATTTTACTTAACTTCAACTGGAGCTACTTTGTACCACAAAACTTAAGTGTCCTGCCATTCAACTAGAGGTTTCAATGGAAACCCATGCACAAATGGATTCAGAGTTCACTAAGGGAAACTGCATGTAAACAGGGTTAAGGCAAGATAAGTAACTAGAGGTGAGTGATATAGTCGTTGCACTCTGTTTCTGAAACTCACAAATATTGGGGATACACAGGACTTTTACAACATCATCACATCAATGACATAGTTATGAGAGCTGATAGTCTTCTCTATTGTCCAATACTTAGTTCTTTTTCCCATCAAGAAACTTTCTCCTGACAGATACTTTCAAAGTATGATGGAGAAATAATGATGCCTAGTTCTCCTGAGTACTTTGAATAATAACCAACAAATACATTATTTAAATGTGTAAATGCTGATGTAGCAGGAAGTATGTGGACTTTGGAGTCAGTCTGATCTATATTTGAATTTAACCTCTAGTACTTATGCAAGATATTTACCTTCTCTGAGTCTGTTTGCTCATCAATAGGATGAGAATAACAGACAAGCTGTGTGCGGTTATAAACACTGGCTATATAACAACAGCAACAATGGCAGTATATTTATGGAGCATTGCCACGTTCCAGGCACTGCATTGATTCAGTTTAACCCATGAAACAACCCTGTAACCTAGTTATTGTCATCAGAGCTTATAGATGAAGATATCAAGGCACAGAGAAGTAAAATAATGGATGGAGCCAGGATTTGAACCAGGATGCCTGGTCTGAAGCCTGCATCCTTAACCTGCATTATATGATCTCCCAGGAATATCTCTGCCAAGTGGCCAAGGCTCCCAGATACTGTGGGGTCTCTGGGAAAAGGAGTGTTAAGACCTCTCTCCCTGTCTCACCTCTTCCTCTTCATCTCACTACCCGCTACCCACCCTCACTGCCAAGACCCTTCTGTCACCAGCTCATATCTCTGAAAATGCAATTTTTCCTCTATGCCAAATTCAGTCTTCAGTAGCGGGTAGAAATGGGGGAGTCCAAAAGGCCAGGGAGGGGGCCGAGGCTGCTTGGAGAAGGGGCCCAGGGAAACTTGGAAGCAAGACCGGAATAAGTCAATCAGTCAGCAAGTATTTATTTAGTGCTAGGCAGCTTGGGGGATACAGAGAAATTATAAGACGCCATCCAGTCCCTGGCTGGATTTCTGGCTAGGCTCCCCTAGAGAGAACCAGCCCCGGAGCTGGGGTCTGCCCAGCCTGTGGAAGGCTGCCATGGTTTGGAGACTGGCTGCCCCACCTTCCTGAGGACCAGCAGGGACTGGGGGGAAGAGCGGGAGCTGAGGAACCCAGGGGTGGAGCTCATGTCCCAGCTCTGCCACACGCCATGAGGGGTCATCACTAAAGAGGAACCTCAGCCTCCCCAAATGTCAAATGGGAATAACATGGACAGCGTCTAGCCCAGTGCCTGGCACACAGTCTACTCAACAAACATGGGTTCTTATTGAGAGGCCTGGGTCACATTAAACAGCAAAGAGGTAGGTTCCAGAAGCCCCCTTGTGTCCTGCCCCACTTCCTCTCTTTTCACTCCAGTCATAGCTGTGGCAGCCTACTCTGCATGGGTGTGCCTGAAGGTGCCTTGACGACGTGGACCTCAGAGGAAGAGAGGGTTAACACTCGTGGGCAGCCCTGGAACAGCCAGGTACAAATTGGTGACTAAATACTCCCCTCTTTGATCCTTCAGACCAACAATTCTGAGGTACATTAAACACAAACTCCTGAGAAGGTCCTGGTGAATTGGCTTCGAGCCCACTGTGGACACCATCTCAGCAAGGAAGCTATCTCAAACCCGTCCCTGTGTTGGCTTTTGCTGCATCCTTGTTGTACAATCCCCACTTCTTCATCCTGATTCCTGGGACCGCTCCCCCAAATGACTCACCTTGCCTCAGGCTCTGCTTTTGGGGGGGGTTCTGTGAGGACTCAAGCCATGCCAAGCTATAACAGAATGGCCAAGATTTGGGACAGTGTTGGGTAGAAACTCTAGCTCTCTCAGTCACTGTCTGTGTGAAGAAAATATTATAAATCTCTCTGAGCCTATGTTTTGACTGTAAATTGGGGTTAGTTTGTGGTGCTGGACTCCTAGGATTGTTTTGAAGTGTGAGGGACACAATGGATAGAAGTGTTTAGCCAGTGCCCGGGGCACAGAACGCTCAATCCACTGTAGGCGTAAGTGTGTCTCCAGTTGGGTTCTCCAGAAGCAGAACCTGAGACGAGGATTCATGTGAAAGTGATTTATTGGGAGCTGTTTCAGAAGGAAAGGAAGGAAGCTAAGGAAGGACATGAAGCAAAATTCCATGCAGGTTAACTTTGGCTCAGTTCCCTGGGGGAACTCTGGAGACAGTGCGTCTTGCCTCAGGGGGAGCTGGCACCTTTATACGTGCACACTCATTAGTGGCTGGCTAAGGACTGACCCTGGGCGTGTAAATCCCCAGACACTTTGGCTCTTGGTGCATTCAGGCAAAGGAGGCCCCAGCAGCCTGCCGGCAGCCCACTGCCACAGAGACTTGGGTATGGCTGTTGAGATGGAAAGGACACTAGGATCTGTGTGCAAGAAGATGATAGAGGGAGTTAAAGGGGCTCCGAGGAAGTACAGGCAGGGCACTGACCACCTATGCCACAGAATATTAGGGTTGAGCATTGTTGTTACAGTTGTTATACTTTTGTAAAAAAAAAAAAAAAAATTCAGAATAGTAGAAAAATCAGGCTTTAGAATATTTAAATCACCAGTCTGCCCAAGTCCCTCGGGCCTTTCTTTTCTAGATTTCATCTCCGCTAAAGTTCAGTTTGATGGCCTCTCCTCTGAAGCACCAGCCCCCTGATGTGGGCCTCGTGCCATCCGTGAATATCCAGCTCAAGGATTTCCCAGCTGGAGGACTAGGAATGCTGCCCTGAGGTTGGAGGCAATAATGCTTTCTCGCTCTGAAGCTTCACACACCCAAGCTTCTCTCCAGGTCCTCAGGTAGAGACAAGACTGGAGGTGTGGGAGCAGGAAGTCCAGCAGGAGGTGGCTGGAGTCTTCCCCATGAGATGATGGCAGAGGTGGGGGGAAGAGAGTGAAGTGGGAGCATGGCCCTTCTTGGATCTCCTGGCAAAGCGAGCTCAGGGGATGAAGCTGTTCCCCTCATCTTTAGCCTGTACCTCTTCTAATCCTCTCTGCTCCATGCCTTGTCTGAGCAGTCACATTTCTCTCAAGGGCAACACATTCCAGGACAAGCTCCAGCTTTCAGAAGCTCTGGAACCTGAAGTAGAGCCATCACAGGGACTGTAGAGGCACAGCTGCCCTGTGGGGTCTCTCCACATGTTTTTCAGCTGTTACTCTGCCCCTTTCTCGCATCCTGGGGAGGAACACGTAGGTCCTGGATTAGCAGCCTGGGGACTTCTCGTGCTTTGAGACAGGGCCTTTGAGAAAGTCTCAGAGATGGATGTTGGCCCGGCTCTTCCCACTTAGGTATCTGCCCCAGACTTGACCTGTCTCTAGGATAAGGACACTTTTGGCCTTAAAGGCGTAATGGACTCCCAGAGGGGGGTGTGGCCACCCCTCCTGCTCATCAGAGCCAGGCTGACGCAGGAGGGTCTTGGAGAGCAAGGCTGGGTCCACTCAGAGGACATGGGAGCGTGACACCTTATCCAGGCTTGGGGATCAGTAACACCCTCCTAAAGGAAGTGATGTCACATCCGAGTCTTGAAAAGCTGAGTAGGGTTACCCAGATACAGAGAGGCCAGGGGACGAAAACCCTTCTGGGCAGAAGGAATTGCACAAATGAGGCCCAGAGGAGAGAGGGGACCTGGCCCTTTCAGAGGCTTCCATTGCCTGGAGCATGGAGTTCACAAAGAAGAGAGGCAGGTGGTGTCCGAGGAAGTTCAGCCAGAGCCAGGTCATGCAAAGTTATTAAAGCCGAGATGCTGTGGAGGGGTGCATTCTAGGAAGGCAGAGGTGCAGACCTTGAAGGGCTTTGTTCTCAAGGGAATGATCTGATCATATTTGAACTTTCAAAAGGTAGTTGATGGCTAAAGGGTAGAGAATGTGTTGAGCAGGGGAACTTTTGGAAACAGGGCCATTGGGGAGGAGGCTGTTACTGATATTCAGGTGACAGATGAGTGTGGTCTCACCAGAGTAGTAGATGGGGATGAAGAGAAGTAAATGGATTTCAAAGGCAATCAGAGGATAGAAGAGATTGACGTAAGTGACTGAATACATATGAGCAGTGTGTCTGAGGCAGGAGTCAAGGATGACGCCAAGAGTCCTGATGGGGACAACTGGGTGGATGGTGGGACCATTCACTGAAATAAGGAGAGGAGCAGGTGGGAGCAGAGGTGATGACCTTGATTTTCTATGTACTGAGTTAGACTTGGGATACACAAGCATGGTTAAGACCAATTGTCACTCAGATAAATGGGTCTGCACTATGCATGAAGACCTGGGCTTGTGAATCTTAAAACCCACCCATTCTCCCCCAGCCTCAACACTTTAAGACACAGGGGTCCAACTTCCAGTTGCTGGCATTTGTATTCCTTTGCCTGAGGCTTTTCTCTTGCTGGAGAATGAACATATTCCTGGAACAACCCTTCACTAATGACTGAAGGTAGCTGGCACATAAATACCCCAACTCTGTTGCCCCTCTGGAAGGATCATCATCCTGAGGTGTGTGCTCCCACTTGCTCCCAGAGATCCCCAGCAGGTTTAAGTGCTACTCACCCACAGGGATAATTGGCTTATGATACTCCCTTCCCTTCCTGTCTTGCTTCTCCATGCTCTTCACTTCCCAATCAGGGTGTGCTTTGGAGGGAATCCAAACCAAGACATCAGCACATGAATGAACAACTGTGAGACAAAAAGGGGTTGTCAGGGGAAGTGTACAGAGAAGGAGAAAAGCTCTTAAACAGGACCCAGGAGAAGCTTATGTTTAAGGGACAGGTTGAAAAAGAAAACTTTGAAAGGAGGCTTAGAAGGTACAGTCAAGGAAGTGGGAAGAGGTAGTCTCAGGAATCAGGGGTAGGCACGTTGTCAGATTCTACCACGCCAAGTAGTCAAAAGAGATAAGAATGGAACTGCCTCCACTGAGTTGGGCATTGTTGAAGTCACTGATGAACTTGACATGAGCAATGTTGAGTAGAGTGACAAGGAAGGAATCTGAGCTGCAGTAAGTTGAAGGAAGTAAAAAAATATAGAAGTCCACCTTATTTTCTCTTCCTCTCACCACTCAGCAAATCCTTCCACAGCTTGACCCCCAAGAGAGCAGCTAACTCTCTTCATATCCCTCCTGCTACCCAAGTTATTTGTGCCCTTCCACCACAGGACCTTTGCATGTTCTTGTCTTTTTTCTGGAATAGGTTCTTCCTCCCTTTCAAACTCCTTCACAAAGTTCATTACTTCATATTATATAGAATCCTCCTGACTCCAAAGACCTGGTTAGCTTCTTTTATTACTCTCTTAGAGCTCTATTATTTTCCTTAAAATTATCTCAGTTTGTAATTATACTTTCCTTCATCCCATTATTTGATCAACTTGCCCACTAAATAGTATGCTCTTCTTTGATTTGCCATTATATCCCCAGTGCCTTGCCTGGTACTTTCTGACATAATAGAAATTATATAAATAATTATTGAATGAATAAGCCCTCCTCCTAATTCCTTCCTCCCTCTTGATAATTTAAGGATCAAACTGAAAATAAAATTCTCCATTATACACATCACACTTCATTATTCTTCTAATTAAAATCATTCCAAAGCCCTAGTACTTTTCTCTCCAGTTTCTCTGGTCTACGTGTCATAGCTTTCTTGGTCTTCCAGTGTGTTTGGAGTTTCCTGTTGGATAGTTTTAAGGGCTACCTCTTCTCAGGAGTGATGCCTGGAGAGCTGTCAATGAGGGGTTTCTCAGTGGCTTCAGATATGCATAGTTGAGGCCAATCCACTGCTCAGCTGTCAGAGTGTGAGGAAATTTTTAATTACAGAAAACATGGACATCACAGAAGACATTTCTAAGCTTTTCAAACTGTAGGTCCCATCTGGAAAATTTCAAAAAGATTGGCCATGTGGTCTATTCCACGTTACATAACACTCCTGCTCATGTTCCCAGACGCTCTACAAAAATTTTTGGGACATTTTCTTCCAAAATATCTGGAGCCCTTATGGCAGACCATATCAAAATGTTCATGTTTATGTCCAGATTCCAAAACGAGAACCTCTTTCTTTGCTTTCCTCTTTGAATGCTCACGTGGGAATAGCATCTTATACTCTCTGAAAATTCCTTTAAGTCCTCTGCCTGCCCTTATGTCAGGTGGTAATTGCCACTTTAAAACTTTGAAATTAGTGCAGTAAAAAAGATTTATGAATATTAATTCTTTTTATAGCAGGTCATAATGTGAGCTGGAGAATAAACAGTGTACCGTTTCATTCCAGTGCTTTACTGCAAACAAGAATGGGGTTGCATTTTGTGGAAAATATTAGTTGGAGATGCTGGTTTGAAACCAATTTGTTTAGAAGGCGTTGGCCATAACTACCCAGACATCCTAAATTGTGGAGAGTATGTTCTGGAAAGTAAGGATCATGAATTTTATAGTTGTCCTGTTGTCCATAATCAGCAGCATTGTCCAAAGAATTTTTAAAGTATGTTCTTAAAATGCAAACCACAAAACAGTAAAGTGGCTGATACTAAGAAGGACAAGTCCATTTCAAACTTTCTAGAGCTGTGGTGAAATAGGTTGAGGGTGCCCCAGCAGCCCCAACATGGGACAGGAAGCAAGATTGGAGGTCATAGGCTCATTGTGGTGCTGGAAGGGGCCAGTCTGCAGACTGTCAAGTTAGGGAAGACCTGTGAGCTATTCAACATAGACAAGTGCAAGCCTGCATTGTTGAAGAACGGATGGGACCTGGGGGAAGTGAGAGCAGACATGGACCACCAGAGTTTCCTGCTGCTGATGGACAGTCCCTGGACTTAGCTGGCTTGCTACAGCTTTACATTTACATGTAGAAGAATGTGCAGATTGAAGAGAACCCCCAGATTCAAATTCCCAGAAGTTTGATCCATTCTGTGGCCTCCTGTGTCAGCTTTTATACAAACTTACCACCCACTGTAAGGTCAACATGAGCATATAGAGAAGACAATGTCCATCGGCAGCTACCCCCTTCCTGCTGCCCTCACCTGTGCAAAACTTAACCATAGCCTTTAGAAGGGTGGGGCTCACTGGACAATAGTGATCATTGTTCCAAAACACAGGCTTTTCACATTGTGCCCCTTGACTCTGCTCAGATCCAGCTCTGAGCTGACTGCTGGAAGATAACCTTCGTGCACTGAGACTGGAGTTTGGAGAAGCCAAAGCTATAAATGTACTATTTGTTTATCCTATAAATACTGTTCTTGCAGAGGCAAAAAAAAAAAAAAAAAAAAGCTTGAGCTGTCTCCCTGGCTGGTCCCTTCCCCAGCAGTCTGCTGTGGCTTCTACTTTATAGCCCTTCCTGACTTCCTGATACAGTGCTTCCAGAAGCCACTGGGCTCTCCTCGATGCAAATTCATTGCACACGCCTTGTAATGGTGTCTGTAATCATGATCATAATGCTTGCAGCATTCGGCATCTCTGACCCTTTCTTCCCTTGGCTTCGGCAAGGAAAACCCTCAAAAGCTGTATAACCACGATTAAGAGGACAGACTCTCGATTCAGCTAAGTTGTCAGGGTTCAAATCCCAGCTCCACCCCCTACCAGCTGTTTGAGTTTGGGCTGGTTAACCTCTTTGTGCCTGTGTCCTCATCTGTAAAGTGGGGATGACGCTAATACTCACCTCACAGGGTGGTTGTGAAGACTGAATGAGTTAATGTATATCAATTACTTGGAACAGTGCCTGCTCTGCAGTACAGTACCTGCTCCATTAACACTCTTCTTGTTTTATTAATAACATGGTGGTGGCATGGGGAAGGCTGTCCCCTGCCTTTTAACTTTGTCTGTGTGTACTTCTGCAGGGAAATCTTTAATTTGAAAGCCAGAACCATGGGTTTATCTCTTTAAGGTTTATGTTTTGGAGACTTGATCCTAACTTCATGAAGATATTTTCTACTTTTTTGTCTTTAATTCTATACTTTTACCTTTCACATTTAGTGTTTTTCTAAAAGATTTATTTTATTTATTTCTCTCCTCACCCACCCCCCGCTTTTGTTTGCACTCGCTGTCTGCTCTCTATGTCTGCTCATCTTCTTTCTAGGAGGCATCGGGAACCAAACCTCGGACCTCCCATGTGGGAGGGATGCGCCCAGTCGCTTAAGCTACCTCCGCTCCCTGCTTGTTGTGTCTCTCATTTTGTTTCCTCGTTGTGTCTCCTCATTGCATCATCTTGTTACATCATCTTGTTGTGTCAGCTCGCCGTCATGCTCAACTTCTTTAGGAGGCACTGAGAACCAAACCCGGGACTTCCTGTGTGGTAGGTGGGTGCCCAACTGTTTGAGCCATATCTGCTTCCCCACATTTAGTTTTTATTCCATGTAAGGTTTATTTTTGTATTTGATGTGGGGTAGCAATTTAGTTTTAATTTTCCAGAGAATGAGACTATTTTCTTCATGCTATTTAGCAGATAATCTGTCCTTTATCCCACTGATTTGTGATGCTAATTCTCTAATATGCCATTTCCAGAAGCACCCAGGCCTCTATGTGGGTGCTTTAATCTGCTGCCTTGGTCTACTGTTATGCTCCCATGCTGTTTTAATTATTATTGTTTTGAAATATGCCTTAATACCTAGCAAGATGAATCTTCCTGCTGTCTTCTTTCAAAATATTCACTTTTTTCTATGGGCCTTTATTCATCCATGTATATTTTAGAATTCATTTCCAGAAAAATATGCTTGAACTTTTGTTGGAATTGCACTAATTTACAACTTAATTTGGATCATATTGGTATCATTTCCATGTTAAAGTACCCTAGACTTGGGCATGATATTTATATATGTCTTCTTTCATGACTTAGGCTAAATTATTTAAAACTTTTCCATAAAAATCCTGTGCATTCTTTATTAAGTTAACTAATAGAAAATTGATAGTTGCTATTATAAATTTTCTTATTTTCTTACCATACTTTCTAATAGGAATTCGCTTTAGTGGGTGCACACTATTATTTTTAATAAAAATCTTGTTTTCAGTGGTGTTCTACTGAGCCTCATGGATTTCTATGTAATAAATATTTTGTCTTTTGCTTTCCAATCCAATATTTTCATTATTTATTTTTATTTTCTTGTTATTTCTACAAGTATTTTGAATAGTAGTTGTGATACTGGTAATTCTTGTCTTGTTCCTGACATAAAAAGAAATGTTTCTAAAATTTCTCATTATGGTATATTTTCAGTAGATTTTGGTAGATAAACTTTATCAGATTAAGGAAATTCTCTTATTATTCCTAGTTTTCTAAGTTTTTTCCCCCCAGAAATGAATGTTCAACTTTATCATATGCTTCTTATGTCTCTATTCAACTTTTAGTCTATTAAAAAAATGGTGAATTATAGTGATAGGTTTTCTGATATTGACCCACCCTTGATTCATGGTCATTTTAATATGCTTTTGGAAATAATTAGCTAATATTTTATTTAGGATTTTGAAAACTAAGTTTATAAGTAAAATTGGCCTATACTATTATTTTTGTCTTTTACTTTTTTTTTTTTATCTGGTTTGGCTATTAAAATTATACTAGCCTTATAAAACAAGCTGGCCAGACTTCTTTCAGTTTCTACTTTCTAGAACAACATATATAAGATATGAATTGTATATTACTTGCCTCACCTGTAAAACCCTCTATGTCTGTCATGTATGGAGAAGGGGGTTGTTGATTATCATTTTGAGTTCTTTAACAATTACAGGTTTGTGCACATTTTAATGTTCCTTTACATTTTTCTATACATTTGTCCAGTTTTCTACATTTTCAAATATATTGGCATATGTTTTTTTATAACATTCTTTAAATTTTATTTTCATTTTATTTCATCTTCCCCTTTTTTCCCCTTCTCTTATTTTTTTTTAAAAGATTGCCAGCTCTTAAAAAAAAAAAAAAATCTGCTGTTTGTTTTTTTAAGCATCTTTGTTATTCTTCTCCATTTTATTGATACTATGCCTTTATCATCCTATTGCTATTGTTCTTGTGTCTTTGGGTTTGTCCTGCTGATAATTATCTACCAGATTTAGATGACCACTTAGCTTATCTCTTTCTCAGTCTTTTTTTTTTTTTTTTTTTAATTTTTGGATTACATTCGAAGCTATAAATGGCCTCTAGGAACTGTGTTGTCTGTGCCAACAAATGCTGCCATACACTGCTTTTGTTGTTTTTCAGCTGTAAGTATCTTGTAATTTCCCCCTTTCATTTTTTATATACCCAAGTTCTACCTGGTAGTATATTTTTAAACTTTTTTTGTTGGTTTCAGACACATGGGTTGTTTTATTGTTTGTTTGTTTTTGCTAAGGTAACACAACTATGTAAATTTTAAATTTTATAGCATTTCAGTCAGAGAACATGATCTGATTTTGAGCTTCAGGAATTTATTCAGGCTGCCTTTGTGTTCCTAGTACATGATCTGTTTTTGTGACTGATGTATTTATTTTAAAAATGTATATTCTATGTTTGGGTGCAAAATTTTATATAAATTTATTTGCATAATTTCCTAATTATTTTATTAACATCTCCTATATTTTAGTTTGTTTGTTGAATTTAGTCTGTCAGTTTCTGAGAACAGTGTATTAAAATCTCCAATGATAACTTTTTACTTCTCTCTTTCTCTCTAACACATTTCTGTCATCTGTTGGATATAGTTTCAAATCAATAATCTAAGCTCCTACCTCAAGCACCTAGAAAACAGAAGAGCAAAATCAGCCCAAATCAAGGAGGAAAAAGAAATTATACTGATAAAAGATAGAATCAATGAAATTGGAAATAGGAAAATAGAGAAAACCAATGGAACAAAAAGCTGGTTCTTTGAAAAGATCAACAAAATTGACAAACCTCTAGTAAGAATGATAATGAAAAAAAGAAAGAAAACACGAACTGCCAATATCAGAAATGAAATGGGACATCACTATAGATAGTGTTGATATCAAAAGGTGAATAAGGAAATACTATGAACAATTCTTCACACATAAATTTGAAAACTTAGATGAAATTGACCAATTTCTCAAAAAAGCACAAACTACTACAACTTACCCAATATGAAATAGATCATTTGAAAATCCCTGTAACTGTTAAGGAAACTGAATTTATAATTAGTCTCACTCACACACACAAAGAAATTTCTGGACTCAGATGATTTCACTGGAGGATGCAGCCAAAAAATTAAAGAATAATTAACACTAATTCTACATAATCTTTCTAGAAAATAGAAGTGGAGTGAGAACTTCCTGATTCATTTTATAAAGCTAGTATTAAGCTGATATCAGAACAAGACAAATGAGTATTAAGCTGATAACAGAACAAGACAAATGCAGTATAAAAAAGAAAATAGGGAAGCAGATGTGGCTCAAGTGATTGGGCTCCCATCTACCACATAGGAGGTCCAGGGTTTAATTCCTGGGACTTCCTGGTGAAGGCAAGCTGGCTCGAGTGGTGAACCGGCCCACACAGAGTGCTGGCCCAAGCAGAGAGCTGGCACAGCAAGATGTACAACAAAAGGAGACACAGAGGAGAGACTTATAAGAGACACAGCAGACCAGAGAGCTGAGGTGGCACAAGAGATTGAACGCTTATTTCCCACTCTGGAAGTTCCCAGGATCGGTTCCCATTGCTGCCTAAAGAGAAGACAAGCAGGCACAGAAGAACACACAGTGAATGGACACAGCAGAGAGTGAATGCAAAAACAATGGGGGGGGGAGGGGAGGAATAAATAAATAAATAAATAAATCTTTAAAATAAAAGAAGATAGACCAATTTTACTCACAGTTATAGGTGTAAATATACTTAAAATATTATCAAATGGAACTCATCAGTTTATTTTCTTAAATTATGCACTGTAATACAATGGGTTATTTTCTAGGAATGCAAGACTGGTTCCATATTAAAAAAAATAAATCAATATAATCCACCACATTAACAGATTAAAGAAAAAAAGCATATGATTATATCAATTGATGCAGAAAAAGCATTTGACAAAGTCTAACACCCATATTTGACTTGAAAAAAAAAACTTTCAGGAAAAAAAGGAATAGAGAGGAACTTCTTGAACTTGAGAAAAGCATTTGCAAAAAACCTATAGCTAACATTATACTTAATGATGATAGTCCAAATGCTTTTTCTCTAAGTCTGTGAACAAAGCTAGGATGTCTACTCTCACCATTCTTACTCAATGTATTTCTGGAAGTTAGAGCCAGTGCAATAAAGAAAGAAAAGGAAATAAAAAGCATACAGATAAGAAAGGAAGAAATAAAACTGTTCCTATTAGCAGATGATATGCTTGTCTAGAAAGATGTACATCATTAGCCATCAGGGAAATACAAATTAATACCACAATGAAATGTTACACACATCTATCAGAATTAGTAAAATGAAAAACAGTGACAAAGTAAAATGCTAGTGAAGTTTTGGAGAAACTGGATTGTTCATATATTGCTGGTGGGAATGTAAAATGGTAGAGTCACTCTGGAAAACAGTTTATTGGTTTCTTAAAAAACTACATGTGCAACTAGCATATGACCAAGCAACTGCACTCCTGGGTTTTTAATCCAAATAAATAAAAACTAATGTTCATGCAACAGTCTGTATATGAATGTTAATAGCAGCTTTATTCATAATAGCCCAAAATAAGAAATAACCTGGTTTTCCTTCAGGGGATTAAACAAACTGTGGTACATCCATACCATGGAATAGTATTCAGCAATGAAAAGGAATGGGATATTGATACACAACAACTTGGATGAATCTTCAAGGATTAGGCTGAGTGAAAAGGAACCAATCTCTAAAGATTACATAATATGCTGTATGATTCCATTAGTGTAACATTCTTAAAATGACACAGTTATAGAAATGGAGAGCAGATTAGTGGCTGCCAGGGGTTGTAGTCAGGAGAGGGGGCATAAAGAAGTGGGTGTGGCTGGGAAAGGGCAACATGAGGGAACATGGAAATGGTCTGCATTTTGCGTGCATCAACGTTAATATTCTGATGATGATGTTGTACTATGTTTTTGCAAGATGCTGAAATTTGGGTAAACTGAGTAAGGGGGATAGGATCTCTCTGTATTATTTTTTATAACTGTATGTGAATCTATAATTTCCCCAAAATAAAAAGTTAAAAACAACAACAAAAGAAACATCAGTCATTCAGATCAAAGTAGAATTTAAGTTTTGTTTTGCTTTGCTTTACTAAATTAGCTTTATTAAATAATTTGCCTGAATGAATTTTTAAGACATCTGGTCTTGTCCAAATTTGCTGTGTTTTCCTCCTGAGAGCTTTTGGGAAAGAACTGAGCACCCTCACCCCTTTCCTGCCCATTCGGCATTATTAGACTTCCGGATTCGGTTCTTAGAGCCTTATTTCTTTAGTCGTTCAGCACTGGGGTCATTCCATGTGAGACCACTTCTCCACTATGACTCAGTCTTACCCAGTTAAATGAAGGGAACTAAGGGCATCAGACACAATCTAATTTCAGCAATTTGAAATGGTGAAACAGTATTACTGTCCTCCAGAGAGATAAAATATATGAAATAGTTTTGTTGATAAAACAAAAACAAAACCAAAAATCCCAAGGAAATGAAAGACCAGTAAAATTAAAGATAAATATAAGAATTGTAAAACCATCTAAAACTGTGGTTTGATTAAATATTGGTGTCTGGGACTCACTATTAGAGTGGAGAACTTTTAAGAACATCTACAAAAACAGCCAATTGTGGCTAGAAAACGTAGTCTGCATAAAATGTGCAGCTTCTTCCTTGAGTCCCTAACCTGCCCTCCTACTGTAGGTAGTCCTGCCACAGAGCCATGCACCTTATACCACTTTTGATTGTTTCAAACTCGTTTTGCTATGTTATAAATGTGAGACCTATTTTATACAGGGTTTTTATTGAATCTTGCCCCTGGGCGATTGGCCATTTATGGGTTGCCAGCTTCCCTGAGTTTCCTGCCTTTTACTTATATGATCACACAGGACCTCTGACCTAATAACAGTTAACTATGAGGTCTGGTGGGCAGATTTCCTTAACCAAAGCATGAAGATTTTAGATATATTAAACTAAAATTAGCTTTGAAGGGCTGGGAAGATCAATCCAAAAGAGTTTTGACATATTCATATCTTGCTATTTATAATCAATATTTTGTTTGTAAAAATTAATACTTTCCCAAAAGCATCTATCTTTTGATCCTGCTCCATTATTAAAAGGTTTAGTCACTGAATTTGTCTAAAGTTTGATATTCAGTTATAAAGAATAATTTATTGGTATTTTTAAAATACTAATGGGATACCTATTGACAATGATTCAAAATACACAAATTATCTTATTTACTGAACCAATATTTGTATTTTCTTTCAAAGCCAAACTGAGATATAACTACAATAAATGTCATACCTTGACCTTGTTATCATTATAATTTGTCTTTATTGTTAGAAAAATCTATATATCACTTGCCACGTGTAAGGAGGGGTCGGGGGAAGAAGCTGATTTAAATGTCCTCCAACAAATGAGCCTTCCTTGGAGGCCCCTTGAACTCTGCAGCCCACATGTTATCCATCTCTCTGTCTGCCAAGCATTGGGTCACCAGTGTGGGTGGAGTCTACACTCCAGCTTTGCTTTGATTAATGAAGATTTGGCTAATGTTTGACCTGGCTGAGGTGAGCCCTCAGGTTTCTGAAGCTGTAGAGACACAATGAGAGTGTTGGTGGGTCCAGAGTGAAAGAAGTGTCCATCAGTTCCAAGAAATTTTCTGTCTTGAGAGCTGGAAATGGTAATTCACGTTCAGCAGATTGTGTTTTCTAGAAGAAGCAGATTAATGGATATGGGGATTTTCCTTGAATGTTGCTGAGTTTTTGGAGTAGCTTTTTAGGAAATAAGAATGAATTGGAGGCCCAGGTAGCAAGGAGCCGGGGAGAATCCATTCTTCTCACTGACGCCAGAAGCCAGCTCCACTGGGTCTCCATAGGCAATGATGACAGAAGGGGGGTAGCATCTCTCAGCTGGACTGTGGTGACTTTGTAAGGGGTACAGTCAGCAATGGCAATGAAGGAGAGGAAAATATGGCAGACACAGCTTTATGGAGGCTACCACCTGGAAACAGTCTCAGTCAGACCATTTTGTGAACAAAATGGGAGGCAGCAATTAGGGACACCTAGAAGAAAATTCAGAGTACTTTGGAGGAGCATGGCTGAGACCCATAGGTCACACTACTTTGAGTTAGAATCATGGTAATTTGGAAATTAAACACAAATCTGATTCCATTTGATCCTCTCAGGCTGGTAAGTCTTACTAATTTTGTACATAGCTACATCTGCATTTATCACTTTTTAGTAACTATGATATTTTCAGAACCTTATAAGCAGTATCTATAATCTTTTCAACAATCTTACAGGACAGATATTGTCCCCACTTTCATAGAGGAAAATTGAGGCACAGAGTGTTTAAGTGGTTTGTACCTGGTCACTCAACTAGTTAAGTGGTATGTCTGTCTGTCCTCAAAGCCTGGGCTTGATTTTATCACTAGCTCTAGACAAGATTTCCCATCCCAGCCTTGATTCCCAAAGAGCATGGGAATCCTGGGATTCATTGACATGCCAAACCTTGGATTCTGTTTGGAACTTCACCAGGCTGTGCCAATCATGGTACCTCATCCTGTACGGATAGGGGAGGACCACATGGATAGAGTGAGGGAGGAGGAGCAGCTTCCTAAAAGAAGGGCGGTGATGCTCTGGGTGGACATATCCATCCCCGTCCACTATATCTTCCTAGTTGAGGGGAAGTGACATGTAAGTTCAGGATAGGGGACCAAATGAGTGAGGAAGAGCACACTGCACCCAAGCAGAAGCTTCTGCAGGCTTGCATTGCAAGTAATTTACTGCAGTGATCTCCAGAGCCTGAACCACAGAGATGGAGGTCACCATCTTCTCGACGGGAAGAGATAAACTCGTTTCTCCCCAGACCTGACACCTGAGACCAATCGCAAACTGCCTGCTCTTTCCTTCCCTTGATGGATGACAGGATTCCCAATGCTACGGGTACTGAATCTAATCTGTCTTGTCAGGTCAACCCATACTGGTTTCTTTCTGAAAGAGTTGCTTAGAAAATTGATTTCTTCAAACAATTATATAGCAAACATTTGCCATTCCCTTAAAAGAATAAAATAATAACAGAAAAGAAATTAAAGAATGGGGTTCTATATAATTTGTTCACTCCTTATTGCAGGCAGAAAGAGATAAAGATTAGGCTGGGGTGACATGTAGTGTGTATCGCCTACATGGAAGTGGCAAAATTCATTTAGCTTGAAATAAACGGTTACCATTTATAATTAAACTTTCAAAGGGTTGTCCACTGATTGAAAAACATTATCCCCTGCTCTTGTTTCCAGCTGTATTTGGAGCTGATTGGCTAATTTAGGAGCAATATGCCTTTGATATTTGAGTCTGTCGTTCACTTTAACTTTAAACAGACATGCTGGGAAGAGGAAGTTGGACTGGTGATGTGCTAATTCTTGTTTGTGATTTACCCCCGAGGAACTAAAAGAAATCTGCAACTTATTGTACGTTAAGAACTGAAATTGGAGATGGCCACATCTGGTTAGTTGGTTGGTCCCCCTTCCCCTTTTAAAAAATAAAACAGCAACCAAAAATGCTTAGACTAGTTTGGTGATAATGGTTAATTTATCAGGGATAAAAAGTTGGAGGCTAAAGTGTTCCAGAGAGAGAAGGTGAGGGGTTTTGAAAGAGAGATTTCAAATACTGGTAAGTAAAAGGAAAATTTTTAAAACGTATAATATGCATGAGGTTCAGTGACCTCATATATAAAAGGAGGGCCCAAATGATTGCACCTACTCCATGGGGTTGTAAAGATGAAATGAGATGATGACTACAAGGCATGTGGCCCAGAACCTGGCACAAAGTAAGAGCACAAACCATCTGTGCTCTATTGTTATTAATATTTCCACCAACTCATGTATTACTCGATTTGTTACAGTGAACTTGGCTTGTGCGACAGGGAGAAATAGCAATAAAGTTCTTTTCAATCATTCCACCACCCCCAACAATTGAAATCCATAAGTGGTAAGCAAAGGCAGTGGGGCAGATTCGAAAGACCATGGTCTTTGGAATCAGAAATGATTTAGTCTTGGCTCTGCAGTTTGCCAGTGTGTGTTCTTAGAAGAGACAGATAACATCTCTAGCTTTAGTGACCCATTTGGAAATTAAGGGGAGTACCAGTGCCTTTGGAAAGAGCTGGTGGAAAATTAGTTCATTTCATCTTGCTGGGTTTAGCAAATCCAGCTTTCTCTCCCTTCTCCCTGCTCTCCCCTTTCTTCTCTTTCTCTTTCTCTCTCCCTCCCCTCCCCTTCAATCCCCTCTGCTTCCCTTTCTTTTCTTTTCCTCATTTTTGGTTTTGTCTTTCCATGTAATATTCTCCATACACTGTTATCCCAGCCACTCAGATGTCTTCCCTACTCTGTTTTTTTCCCTTGCCTTTGAGATGTTCCTTTGACCTTAATTAAACTCAAGAGGCTGGAAAACTTAAATCCCTCCCATAAAAAATAAAAATATAATTTCCAGGCCACTTTTTCTTTTTCATCTCCTAAAACTATAACTTCTTATTTCTTAAAACACTTTCTTTTCCCTTCCTGTAGTCAATCAAATTGGCTTCAAGTCAATTAAAGATAGAATTTTTAAAAAATTCTGTGTGTAAAGAGGCTGAACAGAATGAAAAGGAACCAATGGCAATAGAAACGAATGACCCCACATTTATAGCCCTTCTGAAAAGGATTTTTCATTTTAGAGATGCTTTTGACTCTAGTCCAGGACATAACAAAGCATGGTCAAAATTTCCTGAGAATCACAGTACAGTGAAGCCTGGGATTTATCGAGAAAATCTTTCATGATGAGATTTCCAGTTTATATTTCCAGGTGTGGAAAATGGTTTCCCAGAAGTTTAATGAGAGAGCCAACAGGTAGGTGCTTGTCTGATTTAAACAGGTATATAGATTTGTGGTCTCCCATCACACGTGGATATTATTGATTCTATCCTGGTTAGTAACATGGGATTAAGAAGATGTTGAAATGAACTCACCATGCACGAGGTCCTAGAGAGGAAATACGTGCCTCATATGGATGAGTCTTGGTGTGTGCGCATGGCTACAGGGTTGTATATCTCCTGGGAGCTTCAGAACTTGGAAAAGAAGCTGTTTCAAAGAATAGGGTACAAAACCATTTATGAAAATCCCAGCCATGATTAAGGAGTGCATGAGAATATGATGAGGAAGTAATGAGAAACCAAATGTAATTATGAAGGAAAGAGGTTAACATTTTCTGAGCTTCCACTGTCTCCGACAGCATCTCATTTTATCCTCTCAAGAAATACAGCCAGATGGTATTCTTTCTGCACTATCCCCACCCTAACAATCACCCACTTTATATATGAGGAAACTAAGGTTCAATGGTGGAACAACTGGTCCAAGTTCCATACAGTTGGGTAGATGGTGATGACAGGATTTGGGACCTGGGTCTGCCTGAATTTAATATGTATGCCTTTCTAACTTCTAGAGCTATACTTATTGAAGAGATTTTTTTTTTTTTTTTTTTACTTAATCAGAGATTTTGTTAAAGCTGCCATAAATAAAATCAAGAAAAATGTGAAATTATAATTCTATAAAATATTTTCATTCTCTTCTGGGTAGAAGTCTGTCATAATGGTTAAAAGAAGATGATGTAAAGGAACATTAACTTTTGCTCAATTCCTGGCTGTGCTAACTTATGAGCTTGTGACCTTGGGCAAGACGAATGACCTTCATAAAGCTCAGTTTCCTCATACATGAAGAGAAGGTGTTGATAATACTGACCTCACAGGCAATATGTGGCTGTACCTCATGATGGTCAAGAGCACAGATTTTGGGGAGAGAGTGGTGGGTGTTAATTCTGAGTGGTCTTGTGCAACTCAAACTCTCTACCCCTTAAATTTTCTGTTAAGTAAAATGCAGGTAATAATACAATGCCCTAAGGATCCTTGTAAAGATTACATAAAATATATTAAATGATGAGCCCAGTTCCTGGCATATAGTAAGCCCTCAGTAAATGGATACTAATTGCATTCTTATTTGAAATAAAGATTGCTTGTGTAAGAGGCCTAAATCCTACGACATGGTTAGCAGATACTGGTGTTTAGCTGAATTTTCAGTGATTCTGGGAGAAGGAGGGACTTGGTGATAAGGCATAGAGACTAGCTGAAAATCACATTTTGTGAGAAAGCTTTTCTTCTACAATCCTTTTGGCCTTTCTTCCAGCTCCTCTACATGGAAACTTAAGAGTAGAAGTCATTATATTAGAGCTCCCAGAAAATTAATGTCTTTATTTAAAAGAGAAATATAAGCATTTTGCTGGATGCTCCAAGTCTCCTATGGGACTCCAGGGTCAGCAGCCAGGGGGTGGGTAAAGAGCAAGCCCACCCCCAGGAGCTCAGCTACCACCCTTCTGAGCTCAGTGTTATAGCTGCCACTGCCCAGACCTCCAAGGCAACTTCCCATCATAAAGGTGGTATTCCCACATACCTCTCCTTAAATGAAAATAAACAGGGGAAATTATGAAATATTACAATATCACATTGGCTGTGTCTAATTTAGAATTCACAATAGACTAAAATCACTGTTTACAAAAATACCGTCTGGGTGCCAGATACTTTCAATGAGATTTCCTATGTACGGGAAAGCACAATAAACAGAGCGGTTACCTTATTAAAAATCCCAGTTCCTTTGTTTATATAAATGCCAGGTGTTTATAAAATATCGTAGTTCATGAATATTGCTTCCCAGTTGGCCTTGGGTCTTCAACGTGGTGGTGTGAAGCATGTCAAAACTTGCGAAACCAAACTGAATGTGAGAATAAAGTGTGGGTATTGAAAAAATAAACTTACAAACCCTAAGAACAATGTAGACAGGCCAAAGAAATGGATGGGTCATTTTAGGACCTTCCAAGAAGGAGAAAACATTTCTCCAGAGAGAGAGTGGTTCCAAATGGAATGAGAGTTTAATTGCTTTGCAGGGAGTCAAGCCAGGCCTGGAGGACAAATGGGAGGCAGCATCTTTGAGTTGGAGCATCTGTGCCAAAGACCCTCAAGATGTGTGGGCTGGTGTGATGCTCTCCCCTCCTGGAATGGGTTCCCGCTTCCTTCCCCAACCCCCACCCTCTTAATACACCTGTTTGGAAGGGCTCTCTTTCAGAGCCAAGCTTTGCTTCCAAGGAGGACATTGCATAAGAATAAGGTCATTCTGAGCTTGTCTCACTAACAGCCTGCAGATCAAGCCTGATCACGCTGACCAGAGTGGAGGGGCATTTGGGCATACTTTGAACACCAAGCAAGTTCAGTGTTTCTCAAAGTACCGTCCCCAGATCATCAGCTTTGACATCATCTGAGAGTTTGTTAAAAATGAAAAATTCTCAGACCGTCCTTAGACCTACAGAATCAGAAACTCTGGGGTGGGGCCCAGCAACCTGCATTGAAACAAGCTTTCCTGGTGATGCTGATGCATGCTGAAGTTTGACTCCTAGCCTGGTTCATTGGGTAGTGATAACTCCCAGGCCTGCCCCTTCCTGCTCTGATGCAGGAGACCAGTCATAAATATAGCTCCTATTTATGGAATGCATACTACCCTTGATGTACAATATTTCATTTAATCCTTTCTGCAACCTTTAATTATAGATACTATTGTTATTCCCATTTTACAGGTGAGGAAATGGACATTCAGAGAAGTTAAAGAGGCTGTCAAGATTACTCTGCTAGCAAGTAGGAGAGTTAGGGTTTAAATCCACATCTATCTGAAGATAATACTCTTTGCATGCATTATGAGCCTCAACTTTAGAACTCCTGTCCCATCAGAAATATCTGTCTCATTAAAGAGAACTGCAGGAAGAATATCAGATTGTATAGTTGGAAGGAATTTACTTAGAAACCACCCTTGAATTTATAAATTCGCTAGAGCAGTGTCCCCCCCAATTTTTCAATGGGCTACTAATTTCACAGGATATTAATCGGCAGTTACACAGAAATAGAATTCCATGGCCAGATAAGTTTAGAAAATGCTGGTTTAAATTTTACTTAATCAGTTTCTTAGGTGAGAACTTCTCACCTTCTAATAAATAGTTCTTAATAAATACAGGTACGAGGCAACTCTTCAAGGGTACGGCATATATGGCATACCTACACTTAGTTTTCTCACAGAACTTTTCTCACATCTAAAAGTCCCCAGAAAAAAGATTTTGTAAGTCCTACCATATGATATGCTTTGGAAGTCATCATGCATGCTGAGTGTAAGTCTGTAATCTTAGCACACTCCCTGCTCCCCTAGGTAGCCTGAGCTGTGGATAGAGACACTCTGTGTTGAGTGGAAACCTCCCCTCAACAGATGTCTGCCATTTCTTCTCATTCGTTCTGTGGCATGTAGAGATGTGAAAACAGATACGACATTCCCTGCTCTGACTCGTTTCTCCAAGGTTCAACTCCTCAGCCCTTCCAGCCATTCCTCATTGGTTCTATTGCCATCCTCTTTCATCTGAACTATTGCGTTAGCCTCATAACTGGCTTTTCCTCTTCTGCTCTTGTGGCTTCTCCAGGCCCCACAGCAGCCAGGGCAGACTCTTGAAAATACAAAATAGATCCTATGTTGTACTTGTTTAAAACCCTTTAAAGGTTCTTCATTGAACTTGGGTTGAAATCCAGCTCCCTAAAATGGCCTAAGTCCCAAGGCATCTCCTCCTCCCAATATGAAACGTTAACAATGCCTTTCCTTCATAAGGCTCAAACTACACTCACCTCTCATTTCCTCGAATGGCCATTTCCCACCTCTGGGCTTTTGTACTTGCTGTTCCCTCTGCCTGGAGAGCTTATCTCCCACTGATCTCTTGGGTCTCGGTTTAAATGTCATCTTCTCAGAGGCTTCTCAGATGAACCAGTCTAACTTAGGGGCTCTGTTATGATGCTCTCCCTAGCACTCTGTCCTTTCCCCTCAGCTTAATACTTTTATGTCTGTGTGATCATTGGTTTAATGTCTGCATCCCTCACTCAAAAGTATAATCTGTATATCAATAAATACCATTGTGCCTAGCATAAAGTAGGCTTTCAGAATTTTTGGGTAGATGGAAAATTGTCAGTTTCCAGATCAATTACATTCTTTACCTTCACCTCCTCTGATGCTCATGCCCAGAACTAACTCACACAGTGGGTGTGTCCTGGCTGGGGCAGGTTAAATGGAATCATCACCTCCCATGTCCTGAATACTATGCCTCAGTTAATATGACCAAAGACCAAATTAGCTTTCCTAGTGACCATCCTTACTTTGGGCTTACTTTAGACTTACATTGTCTTCAAACATACTTACTTCTTCCCACATGCTTCCCTGAGGTGTGACTTGCCCTGGCTAAACATGCACCAAAAGTTCCCAGGTCTTAGCCCAGATCTTCCATATCACCATCCACCATCCACTTCTCTTTCTTTGAACATGAATCATATCTTGCTCTTATCAGAGTTGCTGATCACTTGCAGAGATACTAGATTGAGGGATGGGGACTAATGTCCCGTGCTCAGAACCTCAGAGGCTTCCCACTAAATTAGCATGAACCTTTGGTGATATTTTCTCCTTGAGTTGAAGGGCTAATGATGGTATTGTAGGCACTGTGTCAATGGCTGAGAGGACAGTCATGTGGGCAAGGCTATCCACCAGGACTGACACCACAGGTATCTCAGTTTGCACATAGAACTAGCATCCCTCCATTTGTACCCATTTTGGATCCCATGTCTCCTTTCCTTCTACTCCATGTTCTAGAATTTGCTGAGCTAAAGGAATGTCTTTTCCTACTCTTCTCCATAGGCACTTTTCCATTTAAAGTTCTCTCTCTGCATTCACCTTTAGATTTATCATAGGAATTGAAATAAGCTTAAGAGGAGGAATATAGAGATATGGTTAATGATTAATGATTAAAATCATGGTCTTTGGATTCAGACAGAATTCATCACTCACTAGAGATGTGACCTCAGAAAAGTTGTTTAACCTCCTCTGAGACTCAGGATCCTCAAACACCAAATGGACATTACAAATTCATCTTTCAGAATTGTGGTGAGGATTAAATTGACACTGTGCTTGGCACATAGAAAGTCCAGGGTCAAAGGGGCCTGGAGCTATTGTGGTTTCTTCTTGTTAGCATTGTTCAGTCTCTGCCATATCTTTCTTCCATAGCTAGTTGCTTTAGGGCAGGGGTCAGCAAATTTTTTCCACGGAGGTCTGGAAAGTAAATATTTTAGGTTTTACGGGCTATTCAGTCTCTGTTGCAACTATACAACTCTGATGTAGCATGAAGGCATCATAGACAATATGTAAAAAAAATGGGCACATGTGTGTTCCAATAAAACTTTGTTTGCAATACAGGCCATAGGCTGGATTTGGTCCATGGGCTGTAGTTTGCTGACCTCTGTGCTAGGGCTTCAGTTTTGTCTATTTGATTGCTTTGAGAAGTTTGCACAGTCACTGTCTTCCATTTCAATTGATTTTCGGCCTGGACGGAGGCAGGAATCCTTGCCACTGTAATCATGTAAGCTCATTTTTGCCAGATGAGCCTCTGTGCCATGGGTGGGAAACTCTGCTGATAGTCTAGGAGGAATGATCCCAGTCAGGCCAGAAAAGATGCCTTCTTGGGAAATGTCTCGGTGGTGACAAAACCGGTGTGTGGAAGGAGGACAGGAAAGTTGTCCAGTCAGTTGATATGATAAAGATAACCTCCTGCAGCAAATGCCAGATTGGAAGAGGTTCTGGCAAGTATCAGATGGTAAAGAGGAAGGGATCTAGTGTAGCTTGTTGGTTTTCCTGGCTGGAAAAGTAAATCCTCTCTATTAATTAGGATTGTGTCTGTCCTCTTATAGCTGAAATCTGACTACAGGGTCGAATCAAATAGAAATGCAATATTGCTAACCTAATGGGAAGTTGGAGGACGCAGCCCATGGGGGCGTAGATGGTCAAGGTTTCAAAGACCCAGGCCCCAACTTGCTTCCTGTCCTGCGATCCTTAGAGTGTGGTTCTTGATGTAGTCATCACAAGATGGCTGCTCTACCTGCAGGAATCAGGTGCAAACTCCAGGTTAGAATAAGGAAGAAAAGGCAAAGAGCAAAGGCTGAGCCAGAGAGGTCAGTTCCAGGAGCCTTACACAGTGGATTTGTGCTAGAAAGTGTCATGTGGCTACACTTAGCTACAAGGGAGACTGGGAAGTGAGTGTTTTCAACTGGACACTTTGATACCCCAAACAAAATTAGGGTTCTACTAGTTATGGGAAAAAAGAGAATGGACTTAGAAGCAGCAATAACAAGTTTGCCCCGTTCTCCAAAATGGCAAGCCTATGACTCAGACAACTCAGACAAATTTCCTCCTTTCTAGATGGGGATGGATCATAGTACCCCTCTCATACAGTTATTAGAATTAGCTAAAATAATCCATGTAAAGTGCCAGATTTTATTCTACATCGTTGTTATTATTTTTGACTTCTGCTATCCCATCCTACCCCCATTGAAAGTGCATTTTTCGATGAAGTAAATTGATTATGCATCAGCCCACTTGTAAACTTGCCCAAGAAAGAGCCAATGCTGGCCCCACCTAACCTTTTAGCTGTCATTACTTCCAATAAAACAACAATAGAGCATACTGTGGAAGCAATGAATAAGTCTATTTGAAGGAGTCCCAAGGGAAGATTTGAGATAGGTTCTGAAAAACCTATTTTCTGGAGTTTGTCAGGCAGAATAGATACTCAGAAAGGACATTCGAGGTAAAAGGAATAGTGTATGAAAGGCAAGGTGTCAAGAAGGAGCCCTGTGCCTCGATATACCACATTGTGGTAACTGCTTCCAACTGCAGAGATATCAGCGGAATGTTTCCAAGGGTCCCAGAGGTGCGGCTATGGGGTTGTTAGGCAACTGCAGCATCTCTGCTATAAAAGATGAGCTCTTTGTGAAACATTTATGCTGGACAAACAGACTAGAAATTTGGGACTACCTATTCAGAATCTTTTTCACTACAATTTATTCTGTACTTGCTGTTATTCCTGTCCTAGAGTCAATACTTTATATTTACCATCCCATCTCCCCATTGTAGTAACTTTATGAAGTAACTGTTACAATCCCCATTTCATGTGGGAGCAAACTGAAGGCCAGACAGGCTAAACTGGTGCCCAAGTCCACCCAAGTGAGAGCAACTGGACCACTGTGCATTACCCTAGCCAGCCTGTCATTTCTCCAGGCAGCCACCTCCCTCTGCCATCATCTTCATGTTATGTAGGAGATGGCAGCAAGACTTGACTTGTAATTTTAGGGCTAAAAGAGCTTCGAGCTGTTCTGTCCATTGTGCTGGCCACTAGGCACACGTGACCCAGGGCCTGAAATGTGCTTGTATGGCTGGTGGACCTGAGGAGCCGAATTTTTAGTTTCATTTAATTTTAATTAATTTTAGTTTAAAAACAGATACTCACTTCAGATACTGGAAAAGTTTTTAGTAGGTTCAGAATAACTTGGCTTCGGGAATTTGCTTTTGACCTGCAAACTTTATGAAATCTAAATACAGATCAAATATGTCCAGTGAAAATTTAGTGTCAAATTGAGATGTGCCATGGGAGGTTCCAGGTTCGGTTCCTGGTGCCAAATAGAAAAAAACAGCCAGACAACTATAGAAAAAAAAAAAAAAAAAAAAAAAATTGAGATGTACCATAAAAGTAAGAAATCCTTAAGGTTCGAAGACTTAGTACAAAATAAATGATATCTCATTCATAAAATTTTTGTATGATCCTATGTTTAAAGGATAATATTTTGGATATATTAGGTTAAATAGAACATATTATTAAAATTAATTTCACTTCTTTGTACTATTTTTAATGTGGCTATAGAAAAATCTAAAGTTACTTAGGTGACTCATATTTTGATTGAATAGCACTGCTGTAAAGGGCACATCTCACTTTTCAGTGAGGAAATCTGTCTTTTCTCTGACTCACAGAGAACTTGACCACTGGACAGGAGCAGATTCCATTCACACCTTTGAGTCCAAAGGCATGACCTTGGTCAAGTCACCATGCTTCCATGGACCCTGTTCTGGAAAAATGGGAATAATTCTTTCATACTCCAAATTTTCATGAGCCCATGAATAGATCTTTAAAGTCTTCAGATTTTCAAATATATCAATCATCATAGGTTCATATCAAGAGGAAAATCAGCTTTAGATGATATTTAGAAAACTGTTTGGCAATGAGTTATGCTGATTTAATCCTATTACAAACTTATTCAAAAGCTAAATAAATCAATACTTAACCTTATTGAATAAGCTATAAATATGTTATATACATGTACATAACATATATTTATAACTCAAAGAACAGTCTGCTCAAAGTCTAGGTCAGCCAATTATCTGCATGGATTGAGGCTAAAAGGAGAGGATCGGGGTATTTTCAACTTTATAGATATATAAAGGTATTATTATTATTTCTATATTTCAGATAGGACTGATTCAATAACTTGCCCAAAGTTACTTAGTTAGTAAGCGGTAGAGCCGGGGCTCAGGTTGTCATCTGTTTGACACTCATACCCACTCCTCTATAATGTCAGTACCCCGAGATCTGACTTAGAGCCTTTCACAGTACTGTGTTCTCTCAATACTGGACTGTGTACTGATAGACCACAGCTGGGTCTATGCTGAACCAGGAAGGAATTCACTAAATCTTTGAGATGGGAGGTTATGAATTAGCCTCCCAGACCAAAGGCAGTGATGCTCATTTGTTAATTTGATTTTGTTTAGGTTACTGAGCCATGATTCATCCTTAATTGCATTGTATGGTATGACTAAATAGCCTAAATATTAACAGACTGCTCAATGGTCGCCCAGCCTCAATTTAACTAGGGCATCTTCAGTTTAGAAGTCATTAACATCAAAATGCTGTGGAGCTTCCACAGGGTTCTGGGCAATCTGCATACCAAATGATGGTCTCAGTGCCTGGGGCCATGGAGCTCCAGTGAATGGGGACTATGCCCTTCTGTTGCCATTCCCTGGGTGGGACTTGGGCCTTTCAACCCATTTGGTTGAAAATTCTCATAGATGGAAAACCAGAGGACAAACTAGTCTAATTCAACAGATAGACCTTCCTTCTGACCATGGACCTTTGTAATGTGCTCCACCAGAAATGTTCTAGAATATGTTAAAGCATAGCCAGACTTCCAGATTAAAAGCATCTTTCCCAGAACATATTCTACTGAACCTCAGATTCCTTTTCTATCAAATGGAAGTAATAATATCAGCTCTGCCATCTAATCCGCTAAGTATTTGAGCTGAGAAAATGAGATGATATCTTATGGGCTTCAGAAATATTTTTCAAAACACTTTAGCAAACTGTAAAAAATTGCTGGTTGATCGTTAGTCTTTCCCAGAATATTTGTGGGTGTCATTAGTCTTTGAATATGGAATGTATCTATTCTTAACTCCATATCATATTTTGACCCTATGTTTACAACTAATGACTCTAGAGTAACTCATCCACCAGTGAATGACTTTGAGGAACTGAGAAAACATGTGAACTTGTGCACCATTCATGGTTGAAGGTGAAAGAGGTTACCATGGGAATGACTGTACCAGGCCAGTGGGTGGTGTGGTTTTCACCGCAGTCTGAGGATGTGGCACACCCCACATCTAGACGGATGCCTCTCAGACTTTGGCAAGCATTAAAAACCACCTGAAGAACTTGTTAAATTTGTTAAAGCACAGATTCCCGGGCCCCATGTTACCAGATTTTGTCTAGGTTCTTGACTATGCTGCAGAAATGAATTTCAAGAGCATGTCGGGTTAGTTAGGCCAGTAATTTGTTATGGTAGGGAGGGAAGATAAATGGGAGAAAATAACAGATCATGGGTCCCAGGTAGAGAGAAAGGGGCTGAAGCGTGATAAAGAGGACCAGTTTACAGACTACAATTTCCCATTATAGATTATAAATGCCCAGGTTTTACTTGCATGTTGATCTATGTGAGGGGGGCATGGCAAGAGCAGGGCACAGATAACAAGAGACAGCAACAGAGGGAGAGGCTTTTGCACTTGCTTTTTAAACCATTAATTATTCCGCCCCTTTGCTAATGGCATTGGAGGAGTTCCAGCTGTTTGCTGTTTTGATTGATTACCCCACCCATCAATCTCCCAGGAGGGCCCAATTATAAGGCCCCTGGAGAATATCTGGGGCTTCTCCTGGCTTCCAGAGGAAGTCTCATTCATGAGGGTCTTCCAGCAACCATCTTGGGGGTATCGATGTCCATGCAGACTTCTTGCCAGGTTCCAGATCCATCTATTCATTCCCTATCTGACTAGCCTGCTTCACCCATACCCAGAGACTCCAATTCGTGGGTCATGGATGGGACCTAGAAAGTGTGTTTCTAACACACTCCTGGGTGATGCTGACTCTGCCTGTCCACAGCCCACCCTTAGGCAGAACTGTCCCAGGTGAATCCTGCGCAGCATCCCAGGCACTAGGATCATCTAACCAGCCTCAGATCCTTTATCTACTTGGACAGTTGGGTGGTGGCCCCAGGGAACCACCTCATCCCAGAAATAGCCAAGCCTAAGGGAGTGAAATGGCTCTTTAAGTAATCTCTAAATGCTCTTAAGACCACACATGAATTTTCTTAAAAAGTAGCCCCAGGTGCAAACATGCAAGAATCCACTTAACACAAAGACTGACAGATTTCAGAATAATTGTCTTGTACTACAAAAACTCCTACCCCAGTGAATTAGAAAGGAAAGCCTGGGTGGAGAGTCACATATGTGAGGGAGAAAGGGAGAAGGGCTCCCACACTCTCTTCCCCCTCACAATCCTTCGCCTGCTTATTGTGACAGGGGCAGTGACTGGCAGATCTGTGAAAGGAGCCCTTTTGACTCCTACATACAGAGCTCCTGAACTGGGCTGGTGTGCTGCAGACACAGGGATATTCTTTAAGGTACAACATCCGGAAAGCGCAAGAAAGGGCTCGACCGCATGGCCTGATGGCCTGCTGCAGCAGGCTTGAAGGAATGATGTCGTTCCTTCTGAACCATCAGAGTCATCTGAGTAGGCTGCAAAGCGTGTTTACTTTTAAATCTTAAAAACATAAGTAAAATGTTCGTGATTTAAGTCAACTTGAAGACCTGCCGCCGAGGACCTGCGGCAATTATAATTCATGAGGAGGATGGGATCTAGGAAGAGGCATTTACAGGAAATTGCAACCATGTTAGGAACTTCAGCTCTTGGTTGGGAGAGCATTTGGCCATGGGTTGTATTAATCCAACTGAATACTAATATGCATATCTAAGTTCATTCACTCTCTGGATTAGGGCAGTATCGTATTAGCCTAATATAGCATTAGCCTAATTTAATACAGAAAATAATTACTCAGGGGATCCCTTTCATGAAAGGGTATTATTTCTAAAGCAATTCCGTATGTTATTGGTCTGAGACGATGCAGTGCCAATTTGCTTCCCTTCCAAAAATGCATCATACTGAAGGTGGGCTTCTTTGTTCTAGCTGTTAGGGCAGCCATAGTGTGGACAAGGAAGAAATTCTTGTTCCCGGCAGATCAGATGTCTACATCACCCTGGGGAACTCCTTGCTCTGACTGATGCTCACCTTTCTCTCTTGCCCAAGAGGAGTCAAGATGGGGTGTTTAAGGTCCTTCCCAACTCCCAGACTCTGGGTTTGAAAACAGAGCCATAAGGTACCTGCAGTTTCAAACATGGGAGGCAAACTCATCCTTCTGGACTCTCTGGAATCCCCATGGAACCGGGCTTGTATCTTGGTTAGGTGGAGAAGTGCAACCTTGGCCGAAAAGGAAAATCTGAGTTGGTGTCAAGTCAGTGTCAAGATCCTAGAAAACGCTGAAGGTCAGCACCCATCCCTGCAGGGGGTCCCTTGCTTTGTCCCCCTGCACCCCTGACCCTACCTAGGCCAGGCCTGAGACTGAGAGAGAGGCCATGCTAGCCTTGATCATGAGAGATGATTGCTGATGCAGTTCCTGTCTCCTCTGTCAGCTGTACCTCCTGCAGGGGCTCCTGCAGTCTCCTCTTCCAGGGCCCTGGGCCTGAGCTTGTTCTAGCCCTCATTAACTCTTGCCTGGACTGCCACAGGGCCCTTCTAATTGAGTTTCTTTGCCTCCTGTATTTCTCCTTCCACTCCAGCTTCCATTCTGTTGCATAATAATCATTTAATACTACAGTTTTGAATAAGATACTCCTCTGCTCCAGAGCTTCCCTTGGCTCCCACTGCCTTGAGAACCAGTCTAAATCCATGTGGTGTTTAAAGCCCTGGATACATTTCCACCCTCCTTCTCCACCTTCTCTCTTCTTCCAGGACTCATGTATTTTCTTCTACTGCTTCAGCAAACCTGGCCCATTTTCAGGGGTTTTAAAATATAATATGGCTTTTCCCATCTCTGGACCTTTGTTCATTTTGGCTCCTCCTGCCCTGAATGCTGTCTCCTGTGCCTTTTGAACCACTATTCAATCTTTAAAGCTGAGTTCAGATTCCTGCTTTTCCAGAACACTTTCCCCATGCCGACCATTTAGAATCTGTCACTTTGGGGTACTTACTTGTTCTTCTATCTTCTTTATTTATGTGCCTGTCTGACTGCCCTAGTGGACTCCGAAATCTTAAGGAAAGGGCCCTGTCTGGGTCATTTCTATGTTGCTAGCAGTGAATCTGGATCATAAAATGCTCAGAGTAAACCTATGGGGTCAGGAAGCCCTGTACCTGCTCTATTTAAAGCATCTGCATATGCTGCCCATTCTCTGCACAGATCTCAATTGCTTCCCATGTTCTGCTGGATATCATCAGTGTTGACTATTGAAGTCATTAAAGCAGTCCTGATAGCTGTTTTTAGGTATTCAACCATCATTGGGCAGTGTCTCTAAAACTATGAAAGGAAAATTCCTCTGGATAACTTCTATGTAGCTTGAGAATGCCTTTGCTACCACACTGTATTATTTATCATCAAAATCTTGGCCTTTCCTCTCTCTAAGCCAAACTCAGCATATAAATGCATTACCTTCCCTCCAGTGTGGGACATGACTCCCAAGGATGAGCCTCTCTGGCACCGAGGAATTATTACCAAGCACCAACAGCAATGCAACTGGAAAAAGACCTGGAATAACAGGGGGAAAAGGTAAAGACAAATGAGTTTATATGGCTAAGGGACTTCAAAATGAGTTGGGAGGTCATCCCAGAAGTAACGCTCCTGCATATTTCAGCGGGATCTCAGAGACTGCCAAAGTAGCTACTACACAAAATAGTGGGGCTCCTGAGGGCTCTGGAGACACCAGGTCCTAAGGTCAGAGCAGATAGCTCTGGAGTTTGGTGTGTTGCCAGTGGGCCCTACTTTGGAGTTTGTGCTCCTGAGTGTGACAGAGTTAGACTCAGTTGTGACTTCTCTACACACTCCCTCTTCTGTTCCTTCTATTTGAACCTGTAGTTGGTGCTAGAGTTGGTAGGTGTACGTCCAAGAGACTTGAATCTTTGGGCTGTCCATGTGCCAGCTGGGCCCTGAGCTGCAGTGGAGTTGCAACACCTACTCTCCAGTTCATTGGACTCACCCAGGACAACTAACAAGGAGGTGAGGATGGACAACCACCATACCAAGGAAATGAGAGAGTCTACAACTGCAAGCAAGAGAGTGTCATCCATCAGCCATATGGGATCGAAGCCCCCTCTCAATTAGAGGTGGAGTGGGCATCACCATCCCAGAATCTTCAGGATTGGGGAATAAAATATGGACTAGAGTAGACTTACTGGTATTCTACTATAGACTTATTGTGATTCTAGCAACGGAAGAAATTATATCGTTGATGTGGAGACAGTGGCCACTGGAGGTGCTGAAGGCAAGGAGAGGGAAAAAGAGGTGTAATATGGGGGCATTTTTGGGACTTGGGAATCACCCTGAGTGACATTGCAATGAGAGATACAGGCCATTATATATCCTGCCATAACCTACAGAAAATTGAGTGGGAGAGAGTGTAAACTACAATGTAAACTATAATCCATGCTTAGTGGCAGTGCTCCAAAATGTGTTCATCAATTGCAATGAATGTACCACACTAATTAAAGGAGTTAATGTGGGAAAAAGTGGGAGCTGTGGGGAGTGTGGCATATGGGAATCCCTTACATTTCTTTATGTAACATTTTATGTAATCTAAGTATCTTTTAGAAAAAATAAAAAATATATTAAAAAAAAAATCTTGGCCTTAAACGCTGGCAGTGTGGTATTGTGGTGAATGCTCTAAATCTGGTTAAGACTCAACCAGACTGCTTCAGTTTGAATCACTGCTCTGCCACTGCTTTCTAGCTGTGTGACCTTGGCTTATTTACATTACCTCTATGAGCCTCTGTTTTCTCAGCTCTAAAATGGGACTATAACAGCACTTCACTCAAGGGTTTCTCTGAGAATGAAATGACATAATCCATATGTAAAATACTACAGAGCACTTGCCACCTAATTGATGCCCAATAAATGTTAGCTGTTATTATTATTATGACCATCATCACTATTAATATTTTCTCCTCACTCCAAAACACTGCTCCTTATATGTGTGACTGTCTTAATATGGAGATTTATAACACTCAATTATTAATTCTTCAAATAAATGATCCCTGAATGTCTCCATACTGGCTATATTGCTAACTATAATGCCACTTAGTTTATTTATGGTCTATCATACCACTTAATTCATCTATAGTCTTTTATAGCATTGAAAAATTGTAAATTGTTTTCAGATAAAATATTTTGCCTATACAGATTCACAGAAACTTTGAGCTATAAGGGATATTAAGAATGGCAAATAATTGCATCTGGACCTACATCCCTCTCTGTGCCTAAGGCAGACATTATTAATCAATCGTGGTGCTCTTTCCAGCGATCCCAGATGAAAATTCCCAATCCTTTCAATCCTGTACCCCAAGCAGCCACCACTAACCAGTCAGAGTTGACATTCATTTGCTACCCCCAATTTAATCCTAAACCCTCATTTTCTAGTTTCCTTCCTCCTCTTCTTTATGTTGGTATTGCACAAAACATGTCCTTGAGGAATGTCCATTCAATAAAAGTTGATGTTTTTTTGCTGTTCTTTGGAAGTCTTCAGTGGCTAGAGGCTGCCAGTCTTGTGTTGGAATGATTCATCCTGGATCTCCTTTAACCTAAAGAAAAGTCTGCTCAAAGTCTAGGTCAGGCAATTATCTACATCAATTGAGGCTAAAAGGAGAGGATCAGAGGTCATTTTCTACTTTACCAGAGAGAATATATAAGTATCATCTTAACTCTTGAAACACTGGAGCTGGCACAGTAAGTTTCTTCCTTGACAGGGAACTGCCAGATTTCTAAGAACGAAAGGAACCATAGTTTGAAGAGTGTAACAAAAACTTTCCTTATGTTTTCCAAAAATTCTTTCTCTATGTGTGGAAAAACACAATGATATTAAGGAGCCACTGATAGCTCTACAGGTGTGTTCACTCTCCTAAGCCAGGGCCACTGGGAGGGCTGTGGCCTCTGAGATTCTCCATAAAGCCAAGGTCAGGTACCATGGCATGAAATGACATCACATGACATGGTCAAGGCCAAAAAAAAAAGACAGTCCCCCTAATGGGGTTTATAATCAATTCCTGTGGTACAAGGAATAGAAGACCCTAGAGAATTGTTTCCCTTTACTTTGGCAAACTTACCTGCAATTAATTAAATCTAAAGGGAATCACATTTTGACTTTATTCTGTGGATAAGCTCTGGCATTTATTTACTGACAACCACTCTGAGCCAGACACTGTTGTATGTTCTGGAGAAACAGCAAAATGATTAAACCTGGAGAAATCCCTGTCAGTGGAGAACTTGCATCCAATGTGAATGTTAAGCTGCAAGTGACATTCATATTCAGGATTTCCAGAAAAGGATAAAGCCTGTGCAAGTGAACAAAATTGTACCACTGCTTGAATATCATTTTCCACTGATGTAAATTTTAGATTTCCTCTGCACACACACTGGCCTGACTCCTCCTGGCCTCTCTTTCCCTTGCTAATTTCTGCTCATCTCTAAGAGTTATTGCGCATGTTACCTTCCCTCTCTTAACTCCTGCCTCCCAAACCAGGGAACACTTCCTCTTCATCTGGGTCCCTCCCCCTTATTCCAGATTCTCCTGCTATACTGTGCTCTCCTTAAAACAAGCCTGTGTCCTATTGATTGTTGTAACTCATCACCAGCACTGTCATTATTCAATAATATATATTGAATGAATGCATTCGAATGGTTTAGAGAAAACTTTTCTTTATGGAAAAAAAAAATTGGCTGAGCTGAAAAGCCCTGAAATATCACATGACTCCATCCATTTCCCTGCGAAAGAAGAGAGAACACGATATATAAAACAAAATAAAAATACTTCATGTGAAATTCCTCTGGAAATTTACAGTATGACTCTTATTCGATCTCCCTTAGTCAGAATTATTCCTTAATTTTATGCAGTTTGTCTATTCTTTTCTACCAGTCTATATGTTCCCCAAAGTTAGAGACTGGGTATTTTGTGTCAACCACAGCATCTGAAGTATTATCTCCATATATCTTGCTACAGAGTTTTTGTCCCTCTCTCTTTCTGCACGTGGGTCTCAGTACAAAAGCAAATAAAACGTGAGCCTTCAGTCCTTTAGCTGGGTCCATTCACTATGCAGTGCCAAGGAAATGGCTTGGTGGTTTTTTAGTTTAGTTTTGTTTTTTTGTTCTCTGAATTTAGCATTATGTGAAGACAGCATAGCCTAAAGGTGTAGTAAAATGTCCTTGTTTCTGAGCTTACTCAGACGGGCAACAGAAAATGGCACCCTCGATAATTAATGCCCTTAAAAACTTCAGCTCGGGCTAGCGACTGTAAACAATAAGTTATTAGTCAGGGAAGCTGCTTGCAACAGGAGCATGGAAATTCCCATGGATCTTCAGAGGGCAGGAAAGGGGAGAGTCAAAATGCTCTGGATAATTTCGTTACCATATTTGCTTGATTGTTTTATACATAAGCAAACTGTTCATCATCATCATCCCAACCTCTTCTGCTAGCTTGAATTCCTCTTAATTCATTTATAAAACAAAACTGGAGTGTTGACTGCAACCTGTAAAATAAGCCGACATCTTTCATTAATTATAGAGTCTATATAAACTATTTTAACATTACTCAGGGTATATAAAGAAGGAATAAAAAGATGATTATTTTACTGCTAAAAATGCCAACTAAAAACAAAAAAACAATTTTTGAAATGTACATTTATATCATGGGAAGAGACTGGGTTAACTGTAGAAAGAAAAAGCCAAAACTGGTTGAACGTTAAGATGTGAATGGTTGAAATATGGCCTAATTTTTTTTTCCCGTCTAACTCTTTTATCCCCCTTGGAAACTGATAAAAGATTTTGTATTTTCTTAAGAAATTGACCTCATTTTTAGTTTATTTTCTAAAAGTAAAGATGTCTTTACATGTGTTTGAAAATATGTCTGTCAAACCTATGGAGAACTTTTCAGAGTGAAGAAACCGACAATGCATATCTTACCAAATTGTTTGGGGATTTTCCACTTTTATGTATTTTGGGCATTTTTCCCTCTTAAACATCAAAATTTAATAATCATGGCAGAAGGTTAAATATTTTCCATACTTTGTTTCTGAAATTTGTTCTTTACAAAGAGCATATGGGGGAAAGAAATTTACACACCCAACCTATTACCAATGGTTACCTCTGGGATGAGGGAGTAGGATGTGGGAGTGGGGGAGAGCAAGGGGGGGACGTTCACTTCTTTCTCCATTTTATTTACAATGAAAACGTGCTCATGTGCCACTTTAAAATTTTACAACCATTACTAAAGAAGAAAACAGATCATGTTTAGAGAAAAAAATATCTATTTGGATATCTCTGCTTTGAGCACTGGATTCCAACGGGGAAGGGGAAGGGAGGAATCACTACTCCACTGGTAGCATCCGCCCTCTAAAGCTGTTCTGTAGAGATATATTAAAAAGCAGAATAGAACAGAAAGGCATAATGAAGACGCTGATATCCGCAGTGGAAAGTTTATACTGGGAAAAGATTTAGAAATTAACACTTTGATTAGTTATATCAAGATCATTTTGACTTCATTTTCCCTAATGCAGGTTTCTTTAACTCAATATCCTTTAAAAAGAAACCAACCAACAAAAAAACTATGGCCTTGTGACATTATCAGACCATGCATCATTTCTTAGGGCTTTAAAATTGAAACTTAAAAGTTTACTAAATTCAAGAGAGCATCTTACTTAAATTCCTGAATCTCTTAGGGCCTAGGAATGAAATGTAATGCTAATTTAATAACTTGTTCTCTCTCTCCACCAAAACGCACAATTATTGTTTGTGAAAGCTCCCCTCTCCCCTCCCGCCCGCCTTTCTTTTTCCATCGGGCTGGGACAGAATTAAAAGCCGATTGGAAGAGCAAAGCCCTGTTGCATCCCGGATCCTGGCCTCCAAACATGCAGTGCCATGGAGTTTCTCACGAGCCAGGCATTTCCATCATCTTTTTTTTCCACATGTGCGATGTGGGGGTTGAATGGGGTGGGGCTTTTTATTCTTCCAGGATTTAAAACTATGTATATATATAAAGCAAGCGGCTGGCACAAGTTCTCTGTAAATGTGTGTGTGCACGCATGCCTGTGTGTGTCTCGTGGAGAAAGAGTTGGCTCAAATGAGTGGTTTCCTGTTCAGAGTGGGACGTAAGTTTTGTTCCATGAAAGGAAATATAATTGATTCCACTTCCATCAGCACATCAAGAGGATGGTCTGTAACTCACTTCCTACAGGCCAGACTCGGGGGATGGCAGGGCCCATGGGAAATGCCTCTTCCCTCCACCCCCCATGAGGCCTGGTCAGAGAGAACTCACACCCCTTTGCCTCTTGTGGGCCCCTGGAGTCTGTCAACATTTGAGTTCTGTCCTGTTTCCACTCTTGGGGGGACACACAATGTCCCTCCAGGTCCTGCAATCTGGGTTTGATTAAATAATTATAAACTCCCAGCAGCAGATCTATCATTTATGTCCTGAAACATGCCAGTACATGCCTTTTGTGGCCACGCCAACCAATAGACAGGCCACTGTCATTGTTGTCACTGAGAACACAGCGGTTCAATGTTTGTGCTTGCTCCTGGATTTGGGCGATAGGATGGTGCCCAGCAGTTTGCTGCTGGTGCCAACATCAGTGCAGAGCTTCCTAGTAACTCCTTATTTATTCAGCCCCCCACTCTGACCCTGACATTGCATTTTATGAGCTTATGATCAGAGGCTCCCATTTTCCACTTCTGCCGTTAAGTGGTTATATATTCCAACAGAAAAGACGCCGAGGCCTGTTGCCTGAGCACGCAGCACAGCGCATTGACTGCAGCTGGTTTGGGGACCCTGTGAGACTAGAAATATGCAAATGCTGATCTTTCAGGCCACACGGAGGAAGCACAGAGACGATCCATTTGGTTAAAGTGTTTAAAATTTCCCACTTCCTTCACAGCTAAGGTGCAAAATAAAGTTGTCAAAATAAAGCAGTCGTATTTCATAGTAATAGGTGATTTTTTACAAAACTGCCAGGGAAGATGGAGTAGGTGGGGCTTACCACCTAATCAAATTCAAGGAACATTCAAGTAGATGTTTTGATTATTGTTTTAACTGAGCCACGGACAATCTCTGAATTATCCTCATTTAACATGTACAATGTCACCCATAACATGGAAAATAACCAAAATACCTATTTGACGAGTCTCTTTCCAGTTTTTGTGTATGTGAACAATCTGTCAACAATAATTTGCATGACCAAAGTGACCTTCCGGTAGTGATCAAATAAGAGTATTTTAGAAATTATAATGTATAAAACTTCATCAAGAAAAAAATTTAAAAAACCGTTATCGATGCAATGTATGAGAAAGATGTATATTCTTATTTTGTACATTTCTGTACAAAAGAGTTCAGAAAATATGAATACATGTGCTTTGCCTATGTGTGTGGTAGAAAACGGATCAAAGCTACTCATCTATAAAAAGGAATGCAATGAAATAAGATAACAAAGAGTAGAGAGAAGAGACTCTATAAACTAATGGAAGAGTACTAGAACCACAAAATGAAATTCATCAGTTGCTTATTTTTTGTTACTGTCTTTCATTTGCATTTATATTGACTAAAATGCTGTGGAGTTATTTTAGTATGTGGGTGATATGTGAACAAAAAGAATTCTTGAAAGAAAATTTACTTTATTCAAAGTTAGAGTCCATTGAGGACTATCTATTTTATTTTTATTTTTATTTATTCCCTTAAAATGATCATTAAAATATTTCCATTTAATGCAGAAAACTCAATATTTTATCATCACAGGAAGGGCTTCAAATATTATATTTTATCCTTAAGAATGTGTGGTTTTAGAGGAAGAAAGATTAATGAAAGATATTTAAACTATAAAAATTGTCATCATTTTTCAAAATGAAAGAGTCCTATTTTCAAAGAAATATATATTGAGTTATTGCTGTTTTGTTTTTAAGATTTGAGAAATAACTTCTTTCAACATTATAATTCCTGTTGACATCACACTCACCTCAACACAACTCAAATAATGTTTTAATATTTTTGAAAATGAAGTTGGTCTTTTAAATAAAATACACATATACTTCAGAGACAAATCATTTCCAACTATGTCAACTTAAAATGATGGTACTATTTTACAAAGGCAAACTCAAGTTGGAGAAAAATTAGTAATAAAGACATTATAGCATGAAAGATGTAATCATATACAATGGCAGGTTCTTTGTGGGAATGTTGCTGGGGCAAAAATGGTTAGGAAAATTTAAAAACTTAGAACAGAAAATAATTTGTGACCAAATGAATATAACAGTAATTATCATTATTATCATGTTTATACAAAATTAAAATAAATTCAAAACAGGAGTTAAAAAAATAGACCACATCATCAAGAAGCGAGATATCTACCATTTTGTTCTCCCTTAGTTACTTATGTTTGTAAAAATTAATGACAAAGAATTCTTAAAAGAGAACAAATATTTCAAACAAAGAACTTTTAACTCTTTGGGAGAAAAGCTGATTTTTAAAAAAATGGGTTTGACAAATAGAGCTGTTCTTACAGATTGTGGATGTGCCAGCCACCAAGAGAAGTAGTTGGCACCGGCCACCAGAGGGCTTTCCAGTTGGTCCATTCTTATAAATGACAAGGGAAATTATTAATAGAACAAGCTGCAAAAATATACACCAATATTTTCCACGATACACATAGAAATAACTGGTTGGTAAGTGACAAAATCCTATCATCTGGTTATTCAGATAGCATGAAATGACTGAATTTTCCCTTTTATTGAACAGAGTTTTCTTTTTAATCAACTGCTGTTTTTGTTTTGGGTGGCTTTTTTTTTTTTTTTTTTTTTTTTATAGCTCTAATAATGGTTATTTTATCTGGTTGTTACATAGTCTTCTTTAGTTTTATTGATTTGCCCCAGAGCTAGAAATAGATAATTTAATCCAACCAGTGTGTCATTTCAGTTTGGAGGAAAAACCTGCATCAGTTTAATGAGATTAACCTAACCAGATATGCTTGTCCATCAAAGCCCATCTTCATCTCTTTCAACAACACTCCAAACTGTGCTGGTGCTGAGAGCTGGTGGTGCCATGATGTAATAATCTTCCTTCAGCAAGCCTTTGTTGAGCACTCATCGATGCCAGGTGCTGGGCTGGGTGCTGGGGCTGCAGCTGGAAAACAACACCATGTGGCAGCCCTCACAGAGACCCTTAGACACACATAAGCCCTTAAAAACAGGAAACACTCAGAGGTAGAGAAAAGTGCTTTGAAGAACAGTAAAGTAGGATAAGAGGAGAGCAGGGACCCAGTGTGCTGGGCAGTGGACAGCTTTGAAGTTTTTTACATTGGACAGGAACCTGAGTGGTACAACCAAGGGAGCTGTGGAAAACTGGGAGTCCCGTAGATGGGATACGAGATTTATAATCAAGAGACCTGGGTTCGAATCCTACCTACTCACCCACTGAACATGGGCTTCATGAATCCATGGACACTCGCTGACTTTGCTGTCTCACTTATAAAATGGGAGTGTTAATAATGCCAGCTCCTCCTCCCTCACCAGATTTGGGGAAGATATGATGAAGTTTATTTGAGACTACTTCATTAAGGGACATTCAAAAGTTGTTCTGTGATTGCTCAAAATAGCCAAGAGTTTTTGAGTGATTTCTTGACTAGAGTATTTTGATGGACAGGAGGCATTCTCATCTGGAGTTTAAAAATAGTTAATGATTCATTAACACGATAAATGTTTCAATACATTAAATTAAAGGAATCTTTTGGTAATATGTATACTTATATGCATAAGAGGGTCACCAAAGGTATACTCTAAGGTAGATATCATTGGTTAAATTATGAGTATTTCATTTTTTTTTTTTTTTACATTTTGCTCTTTTTACTTTCTAATTTTCTACAATGATAATGGAATGCTTTGCAATAAAACAAATGATTTTTAAAATTAAATTAATAGAGAAAATGGGATATTGATAGGGGTAAGTGCAAAAATTCTATTTTCACTGAAGGTATAATTTCTCCTTGTGATGTTTTGTTAAACACTCTTGAAGGGAGACTTCAAGCAAAAGTCTTTAGATAATTTCCAATCCCCACAAAAATCATTAATATCTGATTTTTAAAAGATTTAAATTTAATTTTCCTTTTGTGACCTAAATATTTCTTTCACTTGAATAGTCAACAAAAAATGGAAATTTACAAAAATAATGAAAGTTGTTTTCTATGTAAATATCTATGTATTGACTTCCATAAAAACATGCTCCTTTAAGATTTGATTTTAAAATGGGTAGCCTCTCCGAATGGCTCTGCTTCCGCATTTGCTACACATAGGGGTGATTTCCACTCATTTGTATCTCCATCTACATTACATTTGAACAAAATGATGCAGCTGAAGATCGCTCCCAACATTCCTCTTTCCACATCACTCTGATTTTGTTTTAAGGGCATTTCATTTGAAAGTACCACACTAACCTAAGGTGTTAATAATAGGTGGGTGGGGGGAGGCTGGATAAATGGGAACTCTGTATTTTCTGCATGATTTTCCTGTAAACCCACAACTTCTCTAATTTAAATATATATATATTAAAAATACCACCATACTTTAAGCATTTTTGTTCATTTTTACCTTGCTTTCCTAAGCTGTGCAACTTTGATCTACCTACTGACTTTGTCTGAATTCCCTGAGGAACTTGAAATACATTTGATCTATTTTTTTTTTTTTTTTTTAATTTTTTATTTTACTGGGAGGTCCCGGGGATCGAACCCAGGTCCCTCCAATTTGATCTATTTTTAAATTTATTTTTAAGAACATGATTACTAAGTTCACAAATCGTGGTTGTTAAAAATACAAACATTTCAGCCACAGTTCCCATCCTTGTAGCCCTCTTCCTAGAGGTCATGGCGGTTCTAGGCCTTAGTTAGCCTTCCTGATTTTCTTCTTTACCCATTCATTTGCATCCAGAAATCTATACCTAGAGAAATAAATATGTTGGGGTTGCCTTATCTTTTAAGCAATACAAGTGGCATCATATTATAAGTATTATTCCATAACTTTCTTTTCCTCAAGATTGAGTCTTGGAGATCTATGTCAGGACACATAGATCTACATCATTTTAAAATATTCTTCTCTTCTAAAGATTAATTCCTTAGCTCTCTTTGGGTAGCTTGGGTTGGCAAGGAACTTAATTATTTATCTACTGTGAGCAGTGATCAAAACGAGTAATTTCAAATCTGTTTGGAATACGTCAGATATTCTGTGCTAGGTATTGCAATCCATAGATTAGGCATTATCCCTGCCCTTCAGGGGAAAACAGGATATTTCTTAAAAGGAATAAGGAAGTAGTCAATCCAATGACCATTAACTAATACATTTAATATTAGAGAAATAAGTGATTCCACTTAAGAACAAAATAATTTAAACTCTATCCTCAAAGAACCAGAAGCTAAAGGAATCTCAGGAAGTCATCTGGATCTATCTTCTCCCTTCAGATATTTAATTTAGGATGGAAAATTGAATCTCAGAGAGGATAAACACCCAATTACAACCGTCTACACACCCTGAAGGCTTCAAATATGTAACCACAGAATTTGTTCTTCTGTTGCTACAATTTCTTTCCTCTGCCTGAGTTTGGTGCTAGAGTTTCCTGCATCAGGTGAGTAAGGAGGAATCTTCCCCTCGTGTTTTCACATAAAAGGCTTGGTCGGTTTCACAAGCTGTAACAGGGAGGTGAATAGCAAGTTTGTGGAAATACCTGTTCAGAGGCAGAAGCTACCGCTCCCTGGCTGAGATTCAGGCAGGGCGAATGTTCGCCCAGCTCTGAGCCCTGCCTCGCCAGTGCCACAGCTTTCGGGAGTGGGAGGGGCAGCTCACGCTGATACCTCCAGCTGAGTCTTCTCTACATCCAGGTGCTCACATTTCTCAGAACACATGGACTAGGGTTTCTAAGGAGAACTGACAAAAATGATCAAACCCTGGGGGGTGTTAGATGTTTTCTAAATTGGTTTACTTGGAATAGGAAATAGGACGCATGTTTTGCTCCAGGTGAGGCAGAAAATTGAGAGGAGAACTAAACTCCCTCAAGGCAGCTTCATCAGCATGTAAGAAATGGGCAGCCTACCGTGTTAGGGCTCTATATCCCAGAAGACAGACAGGTGACTCTGCCTCAGGGAACAGCAGGGAGGAGCTTTCAAAAGTCCTTATCCTGTCTCCTAACATACACTGAGCTTGAAAAGAATGATTGTTGGAATGTAAACCCCTCTTTCCCCACTGTAAGGGGGAAGGCAGAATTTTCTCCCTGAGACAATGAAGGCATTTTTTAATAGATTAAACTACCAAAGATATGAAGAAATAGTATTCGATGATGCCTAAAGTACACAGCTTGAGAAGGCCTTCTATTTTTTAATAAGCTTATTTTAGATTCCAGAAGATGACTTTTTAAAAACCTGGATACATCAGGAACTGATAAATCACATCACAAAAAGATCTCCTACTGGTGCCCTTTCTTTTTATATACTTTTAAAAAGTTTGCACACCTCTTATTTTTTTCATGAAGAAAAGTGTATTTAAGATTCTTGAGTCACAAAATATTAACTCCTTATGTTCATGTAGTTGGTTATGTCACAAGAATATAGCAGGACAGCTTACTAGTGTAAGATCTAACTAGTGTCTGGCAATTTCAGATACTTTGTTAAAACATTTCACCTAAGAAAACAGGGTAGACTTATCTCTGACTGAGAACATTGTTAATTCATTTTTGTTTTGTTTTAATTTGGGCTTTTCTATAAACTAGTAATATTTTAAGTCATTGCAATACAATTTGGATCAGATTTCTGTTATTTTCCTTGTATGCTGAAGACTTAGGAAGTACTAATAAAAACCATGCTTTGCTAAGTGCAGAAGTTATATAGATCTACAGCCTGCCCTGGGCTCTTTTATTCACACAAACACTCTCCCTTCCCTCTATCCCCTTCCTCTTTCCCCAATAACCTTTGCTTTCTATCTCTGTGAATTTGCTATTTTTAGTCATCTATTATAAGTGATATCATACAATTTTTGCCTTATGTGTTTTACTAATTTCACTGAGCATAAGGTGTTCACAGTTCTTCCATTTTGCAGCATGTCTCATAATTTCACTTTTCTTATGGCCGAATAACATTCCATTGTATGTACCACATTTTGTTTATTCATTCATTTGCTGATGGTCATTTGGGTTGTTTCAAGCTTTGGTCTATTGTGAATAATGCTGCTAAAAACATTGACCTACAAGTGTATGCTTATGACCCTGTTTTCACTCTCTTGGGGGTATATATCTAGAGGTGGGATTGCAAGGTCAAGTGGCAATTCTATATTTAAGTTTTTGCTTTTCAAGGTGGCTGTACCATTTTACATTCCTATTAACCAGGCACTAGAATTCCAATTTCTCTGCATCCCTTTACAACACTTATTTTCCATTCTTTAATTAATAGCCATTCTTGTGTGTTAAGTTATATTTCATTGTGGTTTTAATTTGCATTTCCCTAATGGCTAATGATGTTGAGTATCTTTTCATGTGTTCATTGGTCATTTGTATATCTTCTTTGGAGAGATGTCTATTAAACTCCTTTGCCCATTTTTATTTGGGTTGTTTGCATTTTTGGTGTTGAGTTTTGAATGATTTCTTTATATATTCTTGATATTAAGCCCTTATCTAATATATGATATGAAATTATTTTCTCCCATTCTGTACCTTGTCTTTTCACTATCTTTTTAATTTCTTTTGATGCACGAAAGTTTTTAATTTTCATGAAATCAAAGTTATCTATTATTTATTTTGTTGCTTTTGCTTTCGGTGTCATGTCTAATAATCCATTGCCAAGTCCCAGCTCATGAAGATTTGCTCCTAAGTATCTTCTAGGAGTTTTAAGGTTTTAGCTCTTACATGTAGGTCCTTAATCTATTTTAAGTTCCTTTTTATACATGGTGTGAGGTAGGGTTCTAAATTCATTCTTCTATGTATGGATATCCAGTTTTCCCAACACCATTTGTTAAAGAGACTATTTTCCCCCACTGCATGTACTTAATGCCCTTGTCACAAATCAATAGACCATAGATGTGTGAGTCCATTTCTGACCTTTCAATTCAGTTCCACTGATCTATTTGTCTATCTTTATGCCTGGATCACACTATTTTGATTATTGTTGCTTTGTTATACAATTTAAAGTCAGAAAGTATGAGTTGTCTAACCCTGTTCTTCTTTTTCAAAATTGTTTTGGCTATTTGGTGCCCCTTGCAGTTCCAGGTAAGTTTGACAATTAGTTTTTCCATCTCTGCAAGAAAAGCCTGCTGGAATTTTAATAGGGAATGGATTGAATTTATATATTGCTTTGGGGAATAACGACATATTAACAATGTTAACTTCTCCAATCCATGAATATGGGATGTCTCACCATTTATTTGGATCATCTTTAATTTCTTTCAGCAGTGTTTTAAAGTTCTTGGTATGTAAGTCTTTTATATTCTTAGTTAAAGTTATCCCTAGATATTTTATTCTTTTAGATGTGGTTGTAAATGGAATTGTTTTCTTAATTTCTTCTTCAGAATGTTCACTGCTAGTGTATAGGATCACAATTTGTGTATGTGTGTGTGTGTGTGTATCTTATACTTTGCCACTTTGTTGAATTCCTTTATTAGCTCTAATAAGTTTCTCGTGGATTTCTTTGGGCTTTATATATATATAAAATCATGTTGTCTGCAAATAGAGATAGTTTACTTCTTCCTTTCGAATTTGGATACCTTTTATTTCTTTTTCTTGCCTAATTAGTCTGGCAAGAACTTCTAGTACAATATTAATAGCTGTGGTGAAAGCAAACATCCTTATCTTGTTCCTTCACTTAGGGGGAAAACTTTAAGTCTTTCACCATTGAGTCTGATGTTAGGTGTGGCCTTTTGATAAATGGCCTTTATCATGTTGAGATAGTTCTCTTCTATTCCTACTTTTCTGAGTGTTTTTATTAAGGAAGGGTGCTGAATTTTGTCAAATGCCTTTACTGCATCTATTAAGATAAGCATGTATTTTATTCCTTCATTCTATTTGTATAGTTTATTACATTAATTGATTTTCTTTTTTTTAATCTTAGAAAAATTGTCTTTTAGTATATATCATTCACTGTTATGTATTAGACATGCTTCTTTTTTGTTGTTTTTTTTTAAAACTACTGGCATTTTTATTTATATTTCATTAGATTGAGTAGGTGGTTAGGTAAGAATTAATATATATATATATATATATTTATTTATTTATGTTTTAAAAGATGCTTAGATTACATAAATGTTATACAAAAATTACAGGGATTCCCATGTTCCCCACCTCCCACACCTCTTACAACCTCCCACATAAACATCTTTCATTAGTGTGGCACATCACCTGCAATGGATATACACATCCAGGGGCTTTGCCACTAAGCATGGACCATAGTTCACATTGTAGACCACACTCTCTCCCACACAGTTCTGCATGCTATATGCTGATGTAAAATGGCCTATATCCATTGCCACAACGTCACTCAGGACAACCCCCAAGTTCTGAAAAAGCCCCTGTATTCCAACTGCTTTTCCTTCCCTGTCCCGAAAGCGTCCAGTGGCCACTGGCTCCACCTCACTGTTATAATTTCTTCCATTGCTTGAATCACAATATGTCTACAACAGAATACCAGTAAGTCCACTCTAGTCCATAGCTCTTCCCCCAATCCTGAGGAGTCTGGGATGGTGATGTCCACTCCACCTCCAAGTGAGAGTGGGCTTATATCCCACGGATACAGTGGATGGGATTATCCTGCCTGCAGCTGCAGACTCTCTCCATTCCCTGGGATGGCAGTTGTCCATCATCGTCTCCTCACCAGGTGACTTGGGTGAGTCCATTGAGCTGTAGAGTAGGAGTTGCAGCTCCACCAAGATTCCAGGCACAGCTGGCACATGGGCAGGCCAGGGGCTCCAGTCTCTGGAAGTACACCTACAAACTCCAGCATCACATATAGGTTTGAATGGAACGGACTGATGGACCATGTGCAGGGAGGACTTATTTGAGTCTAACTCTGTCACTCTCAGGAGCACAGATTTCAAAGTGTAGCCCACTGATAAGGCATCAATCTCTGGAGCTTTCCCCCTTATATAGGACCTGGGTGTCTCCAGAGCCCTCAGGAGCCCCTCTGTGTGGGGTGATATCCACTTTGGTGTTCTATGAGATCCTACTGAGGTGTGTGTAAGCGTTACCTCTGGGATGACCTCCCGACTCTCTTTGAAGTCTCTTAGCCACATGAACTCATTTGTCTTTACCTTTTCCCCCTTTTATTCAAGGTCTTTTTCCAGTCGTATTGCCAGTTGGCACTTGGTAGTAATCCCTCATTGCCAGGGAGGCTCATCCCTGGGAGTCATGTCCCACATGTTGAACCATTCTTGCATTCCAGGAATAAATCACACTTGGTTATGGTGTATAAGCTTTTTAATACATTATTGGATTTTTTTTGCTATTATTTTGTTAAGGATATTTGCATTTATATTCATAAGGGAAATTGGTTTCTAATATTCTTTTCTTGTGATATCTTTACCAGGCTTTGTTATCAGAGTAATGGTGACCTCATAGAATGAATTAGGAAATGTTTCTTCCTCTTGAATTCTTTGGAAGAGTTTGAGAAGGATTGGTGTTAGCTCTTTTTTAAGTGTCTGGTAGGATTCAGCAGTGAAGCCATCTGGTCCTTAGCTTTTCTTTGGTGGAAGACTTTTTATTATTGATTTAATCTCTGTATTTGTTATACATTTGTTGATGTTTTCTATTTCTTCTTAAGTCAATTTGGGTAATTGATATATTTCTATGAATCTTTCCATTTCTTACAGATTTTCTAGTTTATTGGTATACCATTGCTCATAAGAGTCTCTTGTAACCCCTTTTATTTCTATAAGGCCAGTAGTGATATCACCATTTTCTTCTGGTTTTAGTTATTTGCATCTTTTTTGTCTTTTGTAAATCTAGCTAAAGCTTTGCCTATCTTATTGGTTTTTTTTTTTCAAAGAAGCAATCTTTTGTTTTGTTTATTCTTTCATTTGGTTTTCTATTCTCTATTTCATTTATCTGCTCTAATCTTACGTATTTCCTTTCCTCTGCTAATTTAGTCTTATTTTGCTCGTTTTTCTAGTTTCTTGAGATGTAAAATTTGGTTATTAATTTGAGTTCTTTCTTATTTTTTTAAATATAGGTATTCATAGTTGTAAGTTTCCCTCTGAACACTGACTTCACTGCATCCCATAAACTTTGGTATGTTGTGACTTTGTTTTCATTTGTCTCTAAGTATTTTCTCATTTCCCCTATAATTTCTTATTTACCAATTTCATGTTTAAGAGTGTGCTGTTTTATATCCACATATTTATACATTTTCTAGTTTCCTTCTGTTATTGATTTCTAGTTTCATCCCATTGTGGTCAGAAAGGTTACTTTTTATTATTTCAATATTTTTAAATTTATTGAGACTTCTCCTGTGCCCGAAGATATGGTCTATCCTAGAGAATGACCTGTGTGCACTTGAAAAGAATGTGTATTCTGCCATTATTCGGTTGGTTATATCTAGTTTATAGTGTTGTTTAGGTCCTCTGTCTAGATGTTCTATCCAGTGTTGAAACTGGTGTATTGAAATCTCCAACAATTAGTGTAGAACTGCCTATTTCTCCCTTCATTTCTGTCAATGTTTGCTTCATATATTTTGGTGCTCTGCTTCCGGTACATAAATGTTTATAATTGTTAAATCTTCTTATTGAATTGTTCCTTTTATGGATATATAATGTCCTTCTGCTCTTCCCTGAGGGATCCACCAGACCCAAAATATAAAACAGAATGAAAAGACTAACCAACCAAAAACAAAAACAAAAAAACAAAAACAAAAAAAGAAGAAGAGAGAGGTGCCCTGTCTCTCTATGTCCCTGTAGAGGCTGGGTAAGGCCAGAAGATCTATGCTGTGCCCTCAGGGCTCTGCGAGACAAGGAAATGCTCACACACAGAAGGAAAATACAACACTAGCTCTTTACGTCCAGGTGGATGCTGGTGGAAGGGTAGAAGCGCTGCTGACCAGAGGGCTGAAACTGTGGCTCTCTCCACACTGGTCCCTCACAGATCCCCCAGATTAATTGAGACCCTCAACCCCCAATTTTAGAGGAGGAAGTATTGCCTGCCAGCCCTGGTCCCAGCCAGCTGCTCCTGGAATCTGGGCCACTGTGCCGCAGCTACAGAGGTTTGTGCTGCCACTGGGCTGAGCAATGGGGCCTGGTCACTGGTTTATGCGGTCGCTTACAAAAGCTAAACTCTCTTGCTTCCTCTGACAGGCCTGTAATTGTCCTAAATATTCATTCTGGTTCCAGGGTTATCACTTAGTTACTCCCTGTCTTTTTTTAACAGCTCCTTCATTTTTCTGGCTGAGGGAGCAATTCTTAAAACTTCCTACTCCGCCATTTTGTGCCTGTGCTATCCCAAGCCCCAGGCACCTAATACAAAAAATATCTTATTAAAATCACTCTGATTTGTTAACAATAGTATTTTTCATTTTAATTTATGAGCAGATGCTATTTATCAATTATATGCAAATAAGCATCACTGAAATCTTACTCAAGGGGAAACTGATCCTCTTAAAAAACTTTTACCAAAATGTCTGATAAATTTATTGGTAAATATGTCTATTCTTTCTGACATCAACCAGAAAAGTCAAAGGTATACAAAATGTCAGTTTGATTATTTAGCACCTCTTGCTTTCTACATAAACTCACTGTGAGTTGGTTATTTACAAAATATATTCTTGAAACAATTTAGAGTGTAATTTGAAGACATTTAGAGTACAAACTGTCACTTTTGGGAGTGGGGAGGTAAGAGTTAAATGAATTTACTCCCCAAATGCATAATAAGGCTTCTTTAATTTGAGCTCAGCTTTTTCCTCCCTCAAGTTCCTGGTAGTATAATCATCAGTTCAGGGGACACATTTGCTCACCTCAGTCATCCACTTCATGAGTCTGCAAATTGTTCACATGTCTTCAATGTCTTGATTTTCCACACTTGAATTTCAACCTTTTGGAAAGTTACATGTTCTGGAGAATGCCCAAGAGACCCTGTCTGGTCTGGCAAAGGTGGGTTAAAAACTATGCATGTCGAACCACTGCTTATGCCAAGCTGCCCTAGTGGAAGGGTTAGTGGAAGACTTTGAAGGCAGGGTAGAATAAAGAGTCTGGAAAATGCTTTTGGAAAATGACAGAGTGGTCCACAAAAAGTTTAGTTTTAATGTGTGCCTAGGGAAAGCCAAATATCATCCAGGATGTGATCTGACATTTAGATTTAATTCTGTTGATGATTTGCATATATGGGAATATGTATCCTAGAATGTCCAATGCCATTGGGAACTGGCTCTACTCAGAAGTAGTACCCATTTAGAAGAGATGAACAGTGGAAACACTTTGTTGAACTTCCCCACTCAGACCACAGTGAAAATGCAATGGCAAGCATTACTATATTTCCTCTCATCCACAGAATAAAAGGCAGACCAACGTGGGCTTGCATCCTATAGCTAACACTGACCAGCTCTGTGACCAGGGCAAGTTACCTAACCTCTCTGGTCCTCCATATTTTCAACTGCAAATTGGTTCTTATATTAAAAATAATAGCTACATTCATAAAGGGTTTGATGCATGTCAGGCAATGTTCTAGAAAGATGCATTACTCATTCAGTACTCACAAAAACTTTTTAAATTTTTTTATTAGAGAAGTTGTCGGTTTACAGAAAAACCATGCAGAAAACAAGAATTCCCATATGTACACATCATACATGCAGTTTTCCCTGTAACTCTTTGCATTAGTGTGGTACATTTTTTACATTTGATGAAACAATATTATTATAATTATACTATAAATTACAGTCCATACTTGTGCACATTAGGATTCATAGTTTATTCTGTACGGTCTTATGGTGGTTGTTTTTTTTTAAATTTTGTCTAGTTAAATATATACAACTTAAATTTTCCTCTTTTAGGGCTTTGGAGACAGCTCTGGAGTTTGGTACCTTGCCAGTGGGCCCTGCTTTGGAGTTTGTGCTCCTGAGTGTGACAGAGTTGGACTCAGTTATGTCTTCCCTACACATGGCTCATCTATCCTTTCTATTTGAACCTATACTTGGTGCTAGAGTTGGTAGGTGTACATCCAAGAGACTTGAATCTTTGGGCTGTCCATGTGCTAGCTGGGCCCTGAGCTTCAGCAGACTTGCAACACCTACTTTCCAGTTCATTGGACTCACTCAGGACAACTAACAAGGAGGTGAGGATAGACAACCACCATAGCAAGGAAAAGAGAGAACCAACAATTGCAAGCAAGAGCGTCCCATCCATCGGCTGTATGGGAACGAAGCCCCCTCTCAATTAGAGGTGGAGTGGGCATCACCATCCCAGAATCCTCAGGATTGGGGAATGAACTATGGACTAGAGTGGACTTACTGGTGTTCTACTATAGACTTATTGTGACTCTAGCAATGGAAGAAATTACAACATCGATATGGAGGCAGTGGCCACTGGAGGCTCTGAGGGCAAAGAGAGGGAAAAACAGGTGTAATACGGGGGCTTTTTCGGGACTTGGGTATCATCCTAAATGACACTGCAGCGACAGATATAGGCCATTATATATCTTCCCATAACCTATAGAATTGTGTGGGCGAGAGTGTAGACTACAGTGTGAACTATGAACCATGCTCAGTGGCAATGCCCCTAAATGCATTTATCAATTGCAATGAATGTGCCACACTAATGAAGGATGTTGTTTATGTGGGAAAATGTGGGAGGTGTGGGGAGCGGGGCATACGGGAATCCCCTATATTTTTATGTAACATTTATGTAATCTAAGTATCTTTTTAAAAATTAAAAAATATATTTAAAAAAAGAAGGAAATTAACGAAGACCTCCCAAATTTTCCTCTTTTAACCACATTCAAATATATAATTGATTGACATTAATTACATTCACAATGTTCTGCTACTATCACAGCCATCTATTGCCAAAACTTTTCCATCACTCCAAACAGAAACTCTGTACCAAGTGCACATGAACTCCCCATTCTATACCCTCACCCTGGCCCCTGGCTACCTGTATTCTAGTTTCTGAGTCTATGAATTTGCTTATTCTAATTATTTCATATCACTGAGGTCATACAATACTTATCCTTTGTGTCTGGCTTATTTCACTCAACATGATGTGTTCAAGGTTTATCTATGTTGTTACTTGTATAAGAATTTTATTCCATTTTACATTGAAATAATATTCCATTGTATGTATAGACCACATTTTGTTTATCCATTCTTCTGTTGGTAGACACTTGGGTTGCTTCCATCTTTTGGCAATTGTGAATAATGCCACTATGAACATTGGTGTGCAAATATCTGTTCAAGTCTTTGCTTTCAATTCTTTTTGGTATATACCTAGAAGTGGGATTGCTGAATCATATGGTAATTCTACACCTAACTTTCTGAGGAACAGCCAAACTATTTTCCACAGCAACTGTGCCATTTTACATCCCCAAGAACAAAAAATGAGTGTTCCTATTTCTCCACATCCTTTCCAACACTTGTTATTTTCCATTTTACAAAAATAGTAGCTATAGGGGGGTATGGGAAAAATATGCCAGCTGTAAACTATAGGCCATAGTTAGTGGTAATAGTCTGATGATATTATCTCATAATCTGTAACAAATGTTCAACAGTGGTGTGGTGGGTTGAAGGGTTGTTGTATGGGAATTCTACATATGTGCATGATTGTTTTGTAAGTTCACAACTTCTGTAATAAAAATATATATTTTAAAAATAGCAGCTTTTCTAGTGGGTTTGAAATAGTGTCTCATTGTAGGTTTGATTTACATTTCCCTATTGGCTAATGTTGTGGAGTATCTTTCCATGTACTTATTGGCCATTTGTGTATATATTCTTTGGAGAAATATTTATTCAAATCTTTTGCCTGTTTTTAAATTGGGATGTTTGGTTTTTTTGGTGTTGAGATGTAGAATTTCTTTATATATTCTGGATATGAAACCCTTATTGGATATATGATTTCCAAAAATTGTCTCCCATTCTATAGGTTGTCTTTTTACTTTCATGATGAAGTCCTTTGATGCACTAAGTTTTAAATTTTGATTGTCCCATTTATCTATTTTTTTCATTTGTTGCTAATGCTTTTGGTGTAAAGTCTAAGAAATCATTGCCTAACATGAGGTCCTAAAGATGCTTCTGTATCTTTTCTTCTAGGAGTTTTATGGTCCTGGGTGTTATATTTAGGTCTTTGATCCATTTTGAGTTAATTTATTTTATATAGTGTAAGATAGAAGTCCACCTACATGGATATCTAGTTTTACCAGTACTATTGTTGAAGAGACAATTGTTTCCCTATTGAGTTGACTTGGCATCCTTGTCAAATATCAGTTAGCCATAGATGTAAGTGTTAATTTCTGGACCCTCAGATTCCATTGCTCTCTATAACTGCCCTAGCATCAGTGCCTTGCTGTTTTGATTACTGTGGCTTTGTAGTAATTTTTAAAATTAGGAAGTGTGAGTCTTGCAATTTTTTATTCTTCAGTGTGAAGGGACACCATGGGGTGGGGGTATAAGGGATTATGGAATTTTTCCTCCTGGAGCTATGAAAATGTTCTAAAATGGACTGAGATGATGACAATGCAATTCTGTGGTAAAACTGAGAGCCACTAAGTGTACACTTTGCATGGATTGTACAAGTCATGGGACTGTATAAAACAGTAAACCTCATGGTAGGTGATGGTCTGTGGTTAATTGTACAGATATGAGAATGTTCTCACATGAACTATAACAAATATACAACACTAGTACATGGTATTAATAATAGGGTGGTTTGTGGGAAAAAAGAGATCATTTTGGATATCTGGGGCACCTTACCCTTCCATATGAAATTGTTGATTGGCTTTTCCATTTCTGCAAAGAAGACTGTTGAAAGGTTGATAGGGATTGTGATGAATATGTGAATCACTTTGGGTGGAATTGACAACAACATTCAGCCTTCTAATTCATGAACATGGAATGTCCTTATATTTATTTAGGTCATCTTTGATTTCTTTTAACAATGTTTTATAGTTGTTAGAATAAATTTATTCCTAGATATTTAATTCTTTAATTGCTCTTGTAAATGGATCTTTTTCTTGATTTCCTCTCTAGAGAGTTCATTATTAGTGTATACAAACACTATTGATTTTTTCATGTTGATCTTGTACCCTTCCAATTTCCTGAATTCATTGATTTGCTCTAGTAGTTTTGATAGTGATGTTCAGGGACTTCAGTATGCACTTAGGGGTTACTCTACTATCTGTGGAATGGGGCCAGTGATCCACAGTGGGCGCTCAGGCTGACTCCACACCATGCTGGAGAGGGGCTGGAGGAGAAGCCAGCAAGTTTGCCACCAGTTTCTCCTACTGTTTTTAAAGCTGTATTTTCTTGATTTGGGACTCACTCAATTACTGCAACCCTTAAAGTGTCTTCTGGAGTTTTGAAGAAGATAGCGCTTACAGTTTTTGCTAGTTGTTAAAAAATTCTGTGGGGGAATAGCACTCTAGGGCAGCTGATGCCACCAGCTTGGTTAACCAGAAAACTCATAGGCCCTTTTGAGTTAAAAACCTCTATTATCTTCTTTCTACACTTCAAGGAACTCAGGTGTAAATAAGTGGTCCCAGCTAATACAGCAGAAAGTACAGTGTCAACCTTCAGATTAAGCTTCTTAGGTCCAGAGAATATGTTCTAAACCACAATAGCACATGAGGCAGGGAAGCTGCAGCTTTAGGTCAAGGCCTGTGAGCTGGGCAGGGTTCTTAAGCAAAGCTCTTTGGCATTGCCAAGTTACAGAGCTTCTTTGTGCCTTATTTTTCCCACATGAAAACTAGGGATAGTAATGGGATCTGCCTCATAATATTATTGTAAAGAGTATACAAATTAGTATTTAAGAACTCAGAACAGTGCTTGGTAAGAGTTTGCTATTATTATAACATATATTTTCCACTGATAAGGATTGAAGCAAAGACCAGTCGATAGATGCAAATATGAGTCATGATTTTGGTACTCAAGAGACAGATCACAAAGCATAGGACTATCTATTATAGAGCTTGCAGTCTGGTAGACAGAGGGACAGTTTTAGTTTTCTCTCTTCCAGGGTATCAGAAAGTTTCATCTTTAAGCAGCTGACTACACATGATTTCTCACCTGCTGTAATAATAGCTCGTGCAATTGGAGAAATCTCCAGCTCAGTTAAGATTTCTCCTACTGCAGAAAATCCTATGGATGGACCTTCAGTCTCTCCCCCAGCCACTCTGCATAAGAGGTCTGAATCTGACTTAGAGGGTGTGAGAGGCTGAGTCAATCTCCATAATGACACACCATGTGAAAGGAGAAGACGAGGAAAGAAGGTTACCATCTTTAGAGCATAGCAGGTGTGCATGCACATGTGCATGGTGTGTGCATATGTGATGTGTGTCTCTGGGTATGTGCTGTATTCTAGATGTGTGATATACATGTATGAGCACATGTGTTAGGGCCTGAGGTGGCTCCAGGGCCTATGGAAGGCATATGATAGGAAATGGTATTGAAGTAAGTATTGCAAAGACCAGGATCTTCTTTCTTCTTTCAAAATACAGGAGTAAAGGAATTCCATTCCTTTATTAAAACTTTTAACTCATGAATTGTGTTTTGTGTAAACCACACTTATTGGAGACGTAACAACAGTGTGAGTTTCTAGGGGATGTAACACCTACTATCTGCCAGGCGCTGTGTTAAGCCCATTTGTCCAATGGTGGCTGTCGGTTCCTCTCCCATCTTGGCTGTGCCCCTATAGAATATAAGATATCAAGTCCGCTCTGCTCTCAGGAGGCCCACAGTCAGCAGCCAGCAGTACTGGCCAGGTCAGGAGAAAGAGCTTTTCCAAAAGAGTTTTCCATGAAATCCAGGCTGCCTCTCCCTCCCCGCTGCAAGATCAGAGTGGCTTTTACCCCCCTGTTTGTACACAGCAAAGGCAGGGGAGGCTGCTTGTGTCAGCACTAAGTGACAGCCCTTTCCGAAAGGAGGTGTCACTTGGAATTGAAGCGAACTGGAACCATGTGAGCAACTGGGCTTGTTAAGGATGATGCTTTGGTGGGGAGGGATGGAGGATTGTCAGGAGGAGAAAGAGATGAAAGAGAGACAGAAACCAGCCTGCCTGGGCCACCTGGGCCGGACACAACAAAGACAAACAGGGAAGGACGAGGCAGGGGCTTCAGCTGACCTCACGTGGACCGTGAAGGTTCAGGTTCGTTCTTTCTGCAAGCAACGATGTTGCTGCAGATTTTAAGTCAGAGACCAGCATTTCCCAAAAAGTCTCAGTGGAAGACCAGTTCCTCAAGGGTTTCCCAGGTGGTGGTGGGGGGGCGGGCGGCGGGGAGGGTGAGAGCAAGTTCCTGACCCAGTCTGGCTGGCAAGTGGTGTATTACTGGGCTATTTGCTGTAGGATTCTCCAAGCCTTCAATGCAGTGCTCAGGAGAGGGTCTCACGTATACAGCATTTCCCAATCTTGGACCGCAGCGGCCTCTCTAACATGTGGTAACAACTATTGACGTCACACAGGAATAACTGTAAACTCTACTGTACAGCAGTTTCCCAAGCTTCCTTGATATTACACATCACATGAGGGCTTTTCAAAAGCACCATTCCTCGGCCCAGCCTAGACCAACTGTGGTAGAAATCCTGGGAATCTGGATTTTGGACAAACACCTCAGGCGATTTTAATCAGGAAAGGGTGGGCAGTCGTATGTATGTTTTCAGCTCTCCAGTCTTCCCCACCCCCATGGAAGAGAAGAAGAACCTCTCTTTCAGGACTGGGGCACCAGCCACTTGGGGTACCTCAAGCAGGGTAAGAAAGATGAGTGCTTCCTTCCCTGCAGCAGACGTGTGCAACACCTAAAGCCCCACTATCCCAACTTTGCAGCATCAAACTCAATGTCTCGAAGGCCACAATTTGATGCAGCCTTGCCTTTCCTCGCCTTCCCTCTCGCATCCCTCTCTGGGCTACCGCCCCCCCCACCGCCTCTGGGCTCCATAAACGTGAGAACTCCTGAAATTGGCATCTTAAGTGTGAGACCTCGGACCTCCCAGGTGAGCTGACTTCTACATCTCCTAAAGAAGAACGTGCCAGCATCCTGGCAGGGGTTAGAGGATCAGAGTTAAGCCTCCCACACCGGGGACGTCCTGCGTGGGCTCAGGCATCTCTTCAACTGACTGCTGGGAGTGGCTACCGTGCCATTCTCTGACCACCGAGAACAGCACAGTGTTAGTACGGAGGTTTTACTACAGGTTTGTACTGAGATCCTGCACACTTGCTTAGTACATTTGGAAATTAAGACACACTGTGTGGTTTTATTATTTTTCTATTGCTGCTTCACAGTATTACTATAAACTTAGGGGTTTAAAACAACTCACATTTGTTATCTCACAGTTTCTGTGGGTCAGAAGTCTGGGCACAGCTTAGCTGCATCCTCTGCTTAACGTCTCACAAGGCTGAAGTCAAGGTGGCGGCTGGGGCTACAGTCTCATTTGAGTCTTGTTTGATGAAGGATACACTGCCACCCTCATTCAGTTTGTTGGCAGAATTTAGTTCCATGTGGTTGTAGAACTGAAGATTCAAGTTCCTTGAGGACTCTTGACCAGAGGCTGCCCTCAGTTACTCACCATTTGGAGTCCCCTAAAACGATCGCCTGCCTCCTCAAAGCCAGCAAGGAAGAGAAAGTCTTCAGCAAGATAACAAAATGGGTACTACAATCTTATGTAACATAATCATGTACATGGGGTCACATTTATCCCATCACATTTGTCAAATTCTGTTGGTTAATAGCAAGTCACAACTGGATGCTTTCCTCTAAGACCAGCAAGAAAAGCATGTCCACTCTTGCCCTTCTATTCAACATTGTACTAGAGGATCTATCCAAGGCAATTAGGCAAGAAAAAGTCACAAGCATCTGGGTTGGAAAGGAAGAAGTAAATCTATCTCTATTTGTGGATGACATGATCATATATATTTAGAAAACCCTAAAGAATACTCAAAAAATCTGTTATACATATAGGTATATATAGATATAGAAAATAAATGAGTTCAGAAAAATTACAGGATACAAATCAATATACAAAAATCATTTCTATTTCTGTATCCTACCAATGAACAATCCAAAAATGAAATTAAGAAAACAATTCCATTTATAACAGCATCAAAGATAATAAAATACTTAGGAATAAATTTAACAAAAAAGTTCATGGCATACATCAAAAATCACAAAAAATTGTTGAAAGGAATTAAGGAAGACCTGAATAAATGGGAAGATGTCCCATGTTCATGGGTAGGAAGGCTTATAGGTAAGATGCCAATACATCCTCAAGTTTATCTACAAACCCAACACAATCCTTATCAAAATCCCAACTGCCTTTCTTGCAGAAATAGAAAAGAAATAGATTCTAAATTTCCTATGGATTTGTAAGGAACTCCAAATAGCCAAAACCATTTTGAAAAAAGAAGAAAAAGTTTTTGAGGAATCATATTTTTTTTACTTCAAAGCTTATTACAGGGCTACAGAAACCATAACAATGTAGTGCTGTCATAAGAACAGACATATATACTCGTGGAATAGAATCAGGAGTCCAGAAATAAATCTAAACATCTATGTCAATTGATTTTTGACAAGAGTGCCAAAACCATTCAATGGGAGAAAACAGTCTTTTCAATAAATGATGCTTGGACAACTGGCTATCCACATGTAAAAGGATGAAGTTGGACCCCTATGTCATACCAAATACAAAAAATTAATGCACAATGGATTAAAAAAACTTAAATGTAAGAGCTAAACCTAAAAAAACACTTAAAGGCTAACATAAGGGCAAATTTTTGTGACCTTGAATTAGGCAATGGTCTCTTAAATATGACACCAGAGCATAAACAACAAAAGAAAAAACATATAAACTGGACTTCATTAAAAATAAAAACTTTTGTGCATCAAAGGACACTATCAAGAAAGTGAAAAGACAACTCACCAAATGGGAGAAGATTGTTTCAAATCATATATCTGATAAAGGTCAAGTATCAAGAATATATAAAGAACCCTTATAATTCAATAACAAAAAGCCAAACACAAGTCCTCCCTGCACATGGTCCACCAGTCCCTTCTATTCAAACCTATATGTGATGCTGGAGTTTGTAGGTGTACTTCCAGAGACTGGAGCCTCTGGCCTGCCTATGTGCCAGCTGTGCCTGGAATCTTGGTGGAGCTGCAACTCCTACTCTACAGCTCAATGGACTCACCCAAGTCACCTGGTAAGGAGACGATGATGGACAACGGCCATCCCAGGGAATGGAGAGAGTCTGCAGCTGCAGGCAGGATAATCCCATCCACTGTATCCGTGGGATATAAGCCCACTCTCACTTGGAGGTGGAGTGGACATCACCATCCCAGACTCCTCAGGATTGGGGGAAGAGCTATGGACTAGAGTGGACTTACTGGTATTCTGTTGTAGACATATTGTGATTCAAGCAATGGAAGAAATTATAACAGTGAGGTGGAGCCAGTGGCCACCGGACGCTTTCGGGACAGGGAAGGGAAAAGCAGTTGGAATACAGGGGCTTTTTCAGGACTTGGGAATTATCCCGAGTGACATTACAAAGACAGATTTAGGCCATTTTACATCAGCATATAGCATGCAGAACTGTGTGGGAGAGAGTGTGGTCTATAATGTGAACTATGGTCCATGCTTAGTGGCAGAGCCCCAGGATGTGTATATCCATTGCAGGTGATGAGCCACACTAATGAAGGATGTTTATGTGGGAGGTTGTAGGAGGTGTGGGAGGTGGGGAACATGGGAATCCCTGTAATTTTTGTGTAACATTTATGTAATCCAAGCATCTTTTTAAAAATATATAAAAAATAACATTTATGTAAGCAAATGCACATATATGCATATATATTTATATATCATTTTACAAATATTGGTTTGTATTGAGAAAAGTTTGATTTTTACCCACAATTGGAAAAAAAAAAAAAAAGCCAAACACACAACACATCACAATTAAAAAATGGGCAAAGGATTTGAATAGATATTTCTCCAATGAATATGCCATATTCTTAAGAATATGCCAATAAGCATATGAAAATATGGTCAACATCATTAACCACTAAGGAAATGCAAATCAAAACCATTTCACAACCCCTAGGATCACAATAATCCAAAAGCAGGAAAATAACAAGTGGATGTGGAGAAACTGGAACCTTCATTCATTGCTCTTGGGAATCTAAAATGGTACAGCCACTGTGGAAATCAGCTTATCAGCTCTTAAAAACGTTAAACAGTGAATTACCATATGATCCTGCAATTCCACTCCCATGTATATACCCAAGAGAATTTAAAGCATATTTACACTCATGTAAATAAACCCACTTTGCCCAAGAACTTGTACATGAATGCTCACAGCAGCATTATTCATAACAGCCAAAAAGTGGAAATAACCCAAATGTCTATCAACTGATGAATGCATTAACAAAATGTGATATATCCATACAATAGAAAATTATTCCACCATATGAATAAACAAAGTAATGATATTCTAAAACATGTATGAGCCTTGAAAACATTATGCTAACTAAAAGAAACCAGGCACAAAAGGCTACATCTAATATGATTCCACTTCTGTGAAATGTCCAGACTAGGCAAATCCATTACAAAAAGTAGATTAGTGGTTGCCTGGGGCTGAGGAGAGGGCAATGGAGAGCATCTGCTTAAGGGGCAGGGATTATTTTTTAGGATAATGAAAATGTTCTGGAATCAGTAATGATGGTTGCACACTGTGAATACACTAAAAAAGGCACTGAATTGTACACATTAAGATGGTTAAAATGGTGAGTTTTATGTTATGTGAATTTTAACTCACTTAAAAAATAAGCAAATATGAAAACAAAAGCAAGTCACAGATCCTGCCCACACTTAAGGTCGTGAATGCCAGAAGGGGTCACCAATTGGGGTGTCTGCTCATCCCAAACAAGCACTCTTTCTCTAAAAACTGGGTCATCCCTGGCAGCCAGGTTGTGCTATGGGACCTCACACCCCTGGCCAGAGTTGACTGAGGTGCAGCTAGAGACCCAGCCCAAAGTGAAGCAATCAGATTCTCCCTTTGAGGATTTTGGCATTGAGATTTTCAGAGGGCTGGTAAGTCTGAGCTATTTCCTTACAAGGAAGAGGGGACAACTCGGGAGTTTTTGGGTGACCTTGTTCCAACATGTACACATGGGGCAGAGAGAAGAATGAAGCTGATTCACAGAGAATCATGGAGGTTAGAGATGGAGAAAAATTTCATCTGGGTTTCCAACATCTATCCAGTTTCTGGTTCTAGCTTCTCATGTAACCCAATGATTGTTGTGTTCCAGAGCTCTTCCGATATCCTGCCAGTAAATTTTCCATTTTGCTTAAATTTCCTCAAGTTGACTTCTGTTACTTGTCAAGGTAAAGAACTGTGGCTAAGATGAGAGGTCAAAGTGGGCCTTATTTATTCTTTACTTATAAACTCTCCATCATCCATCCACCTGTCCACACACCCATCCATCTAACAAATATTTCTCTATTCCCTATCATAGACCAGGCACTTCCTGGATTCTGGGGTACACAAAAAGAAGACTTAGGGCCCCCACCTTCACTTACTCACTGTCCATGGAAGAGGCAGCATGCAAGCAGAGTTGCCCTGGGAGGTGTGGAGAGGCACAGAAAGGGAGCAGACACGTGAGCTTGGGGAAGACGTCTTCCAAGATGGCTTCCCGGAGGAATTGACCAAGCTGAGATCCAAGAGGTCAAACGAAGGGGACAGGAGAGAAGAATGTGTCCGGCAGTGGGAACAGCATGTGCAGAAGCCATAAAAACTCAGACTCAGAAAGCTGGATGCATGTCTAAAGAGACCTCTCACGGAAGTGATTGAGGAAGCTAACACTTCAACATGTGTCCCCAAAACTCTGACCTACTTGAAGCAAGGGCCTGTAATTTTCTATTAACAAAATCTAGCTTTACTCCTAGGTATTTACTGATGAATAATTTGCATGGGAATTTTATTTACTTTTTCATTTATATAAATTAAAACGGACTCTCCTTAGTGTGCAGGTCTCTGAGTTTTGAGAAATGCATTCAACTATGTAACCATCACCATCAAGATACAGAACCATTTTATCACCCTAAAAAATTCCCTTGTGCTGCCCTTTTGAAGTCAGTCTGTCTCCTCACTAACTACTCCTGCTGGCATTTTACATATACATATACATACATACATACATACATACATATATATATACACATACATATATATATGATTTTTAAGAATCTTCATGTTCACCTGTATGGAATAGATTGTATTATCTCTGTTTTACAGATGAAGAAACCAAGGCTCAATGAATTTTTCTTCCTTCTTTCCATGGCTTTGGTGCATCTGTGAAGATAAAGGGCCCCATTTTTTCAGATCACCAGGTAAGACATGCAGATTTCTCACATCATACACAGGAAAAGGTCAAGGCACTTCAGAAAATCATGCCTTGTATTCCATAATGTGGGCTCAGTGATGAAAGGACATAAGAACAGAAAACTGGCATTATCTCTTGGGTCAAGTTTTTCTTTCTTTGCTGTGGGGCTAAAGGCATGTGTTTCAGGGAGCCAATAAAATGCACCTTCTTCTTAAGCAGTGTTACAACAGCTGGCTTCCAGATCTTCAGATTGTTATGTCTTTTTGAGAAGTATCCATTAATTATTTTTAATCATCTCTTGAGTCTACCAAGAACGTCATTATTTCTGCAGGCAGTTCACTGATAACTTGGCAAGTGTTTCCATGTTGTTTTTTTCCTGTGGTTTGGTGTAACTCTCTTTGTCATCAATACATACGTCAAAGCAGGCTAACCAGTGTGTTTTCCTCAACCAGAGCATATGGTTGGGTCATGCAAACAACGATCATAAATCCTCCTTGACAATGGTCCAAAATGATATCGTGACCTGTTCCCTTTGGAATCCAGATTTATGAAGATTTGAATGTGAGAACTGAGGATTAGGCACATGGGCATATAAAAATTGCCATGTGAATATGCCTGTCTCTTTATATGGCTACTTGCCTCCATATGTGGCAAATGAATGAAAAATATGTGTGTGTGGGGGGTATTTGAAAAATTCTTGGGGTGCCTCGCTAAGCTTGCCTAGTCCCAGGTGCAGAATAACCACCCAATAAGTATTTGTCAAGTAAGTGAATGAATGGATGGATGAATGAAGTGGGAGTTTGGTCAATTATAAATTCATCTAGTTTTTCTTTAAACAAACAAACAAACAAACAAAAACCCCAGCTCCTTACTGGTGGGGCAGGCTCGGTTGCCTTCTCATCACCTTTCCCCTTTTCTACTTCTGAATGCACCCCCAATTTTGTTCAGGAAGGCTTTCTATTCTCAGCTCCAGGGGTAAATCTTAAGTGAATCACAGTATGGCATTTTCCTAAAACTATGATTGGTCTTGAAACAGGTACTGACTTTTTTTACCCAATCAGACTGAAGGGAATGTGTTTAGATTCATGGCATGGGGAAACATTTTCTACTTCTTCTGATGGAAGTGGGCAAGGAAGCATGTCACCCCGTGTGCTGGTCCAGTGGCTCTCCCCTCCCTGCCAGCAGGATCCTAACTGGGCTGCCCCGTTATCTTAGGAGCTGGAGGGAACCAGCTTTGCTTAGAGGTTGATGCTGCGCAAAGTGGAGGGTGTGGAACAATCTTGTCCTCAATGACATGGTTGAGCTCCTGGACGTTCCTACAGTTCACCCAGATATGGGGCCTCCTCTTATGTGAAAGGGTACATTTCCTTCTGGATTAAGGCACCTTGAGTTGGGGTTTCTGTTGTTTTCCCTAAAAACATAAAGCTAAAGGATGAACTTAAAGTTGAGAAGGGAAGGAAGACAGGAATAAGAAAAAAGAATAGCCTGAGTTATTTTGTTTTTTTGATAAGTAATAACACCAAGCTTTTAGGGTAAAGTATACATGAAGACCACTTTTTGATCCTATTTTTCACTGCAAGTACCCACAACCCTGGGAATTGAGTACTATTACACCAGTTTTACAGTTGAGGACACTGAGATTCAATACCACTAGCAACTGGTAGACTGAACACTAATCCTTGATTCTAGTCCACTTAGTCCACTAGACTCACCACTTTTTAGCATACCATTTCTACCATTTCCTGTAGTTAAGACTTACCCATCTTGAAAGGAAGTCCTCCTCCTGGGCTAGTTGCATTAACCGAGTATTTGCTTTCTCTTACTGGTTTTTCACTGGTTCCTCATGCAACACAGAGAAAAAGAGGTTTTCTATCCTTATGTACTTCACCTGCAACCCTCTCATGTTTTCATTCATTCATATTACTGCCCCTCTCACTGGTAACTAACTTTGAGAAAACACCTTGGGAAATATTCCTTTTTTAGTTACGATAAGCAGGGTGCCATGCGAGTTATTCAAAGGAATGTAAAACAAGCCTTGCCTACAAAGATCTTATCTTCTAATTGGAAAGACAGAACATAATATTTCAGAGAATGATAGGAGACTTGAATAAATAGAAATACAAAACTTAACTAGCATGAATTTTGAGATGAGAGGAACATAACAATAACTCTGGAATCCACACATCTCTCGTCTCCTGCCCTTCCACCATCTCTTGCCTGGAGGACTGCAGTATGTTCCAGATCTGCATGCTTCTACTTTGCCGGCCGTCTAATCCATTCTCCACACCAAAGCCATAGAGATATTGTGGAAAAGCTAAGTAGATCATGTCATTCCTCTGCTTAAAAATACGCCAGCGGCTCTTCCTTCCATACAACCCTGCCTGGGCTGCCCCTCTGACTTCTGCAGCCTGGTCTCTCATGATGCCCCATCCTATTCTTTCTGTTCCTTTCTTTCTGGCTGCCTTACATTCTCACCCAGTAGGACCTTTTAATAAGTTGCTCGCCCTTCCTGAAGCACCCTTCCTGCTCCTCTACAGCTAGTCAATACCTCCTCCTCCTCCTCCAAATCTCAGCTCAAGCATCTTTTCCTCAGAGTAGCCTTCCTGACCTCCCTTCTGCAGGCTCTCATATTCCCGGGGATCTTCTCCTTGGTCCTTGTCCCAATTGTAGTTCTCCATTTCTTTGTGTCATCATTTGAAACACTACCTGCACCCCCCACACCTCCAGGTGGGCAGAGATTTTATCATTGGCTCTTCAGAGCTTGACACAGTATCTGACACACAGTATATGCTCAGTAAATATTTATTGAAAGAAATAATGAATACCTAAACTTGGATTGGATGCTTATTTTCATCCAGCACTATGCTACAAACCTGCCTGCATTATGTCATTTATTCCTTAGAACAGCCCTGTGAGAGAGTTGCTACTGTTGTTTCCATTTTATAGTTGAGTATATTGAGGCTCAGACATGAAATAGTGTGCCCAAGGTCACATGCCAAGTAAGTGGCAGATCTGGGATTCCAACCAGGCACATGGCTTCATATACTGGACTTCTATCAACTGACCTCTATCATATCTCAGAGATGAAGAAAGACCTGGGAGTACAGAGGAGGGGAAGGCTTTGTGGGCAACAAGGGTTTGGGCTGGCCTCAAATGATAAGTTGGAGTTTGGCAGTTCCTCAAAAAGTTAAACATAGGGCTACCATATTACCTGGCAATCCCACTTCTAGGAATATACCCCAAAGAACTGAAAGCAGGGGCTCAGATAGATATTTGTACAGCAATGTTCATTGCAACATTATTCACAATAGTCAAAAGAAAGAATCAACTCAACTGTCCTTCAATAGATGAATGGATAAACAAAATATGATATATACATACAATGGAATATTATTCAGCTGTGAAAAGGAATGGAGTTCTGATGCATGCTACAACATGGCTGAAACTTGAAGACAATGTTGAGTGAAAAAAGTCAGAAACAAAGGAACAGATACTGATGATTCTACTTATATGAAATAGCTAGAATATGCAAATTTAGAGAGATAGTAGAGTACTAAGAAGGAGAGGGTGAATGGGGAGCTAATGCATAATAGGTACAGGGTTTCCGTTTGGAGAGATGGGAAGGTTCTGATAATGGAAGGTGGTGAGGGTAACGCAACGTTGTGAATGTGATTAATCCCACTGAATGATATACTTGGGAGTGGTTGAGACAGAAAAATTTATGTTGTATATATATTATTACAATTCGAGAGAGAGAGAGAGAGAGACTAAAGAGACAATGACAATCAAATGCAATACATGATCCTGAACTGGATCTAATAGCGGAGGAGAAAAGGCCCAAAAAGACATTATTGAGACATATGAAAAATTAGACTATGGACTGTAAGCTTTACATTAATGTTAAATTTCTTGAACTAACTATATTTAATGTGGTTACGTAAGTGAATATTATTATTTATAGTAAATGTACACAGAAGTATTAAGTGTTCAAGGAACATGAAACATGTAACCTACTCTCAAATGTTTCATAAACAGATTAGATAGATGAGTGGATAGATGATAGATAAACGCTGAGATAGAGAGAATGATATGGCAAATGTGGCAAAACATTAAAAATGTCTGGGGCAGGGTAGGTTGGACTTTCCTATCTAGGTTTCACATTATTTTTGCAACTGTCCTGTAAGTATGAAATTATTTCAAAATTTAAAAGCTCTTTTAAAAAAAGACAAGTTGATTTTGGCCAGAGAGAGAAGAAAGAAGCCAGGGGCCCAGGGACACCTCCGTTGCAAAAGTAACCTTTGCGCAAGGCTTGGCTTCTGGGTGACTGCGTTAGGAAACCTCTTCCCATCTTCCCTCTAGATGCAGCCCCACATCAGGGACATGCAGGTTGGTGAGTCACGGGCCAGCTCAATATCAGCTCCCTTTCCCCCTTTTGGGCAGTGCACAACTCATACAGTTGTACACAGTACCCTGCAGGCATGAAGGCTTATAGTGAAAAAGAAACGAGGTGAAAAAAATCCATTGGCTAGAATGGATACCTTCTGAGGGGAATATAAAATCTAGATCTATGCCCTACACAGTTGTAGGAAACAAGTGGGAGCCATAGTTTGTAAAAAGTTCAGCTTTTATCCATGTGCTTTGGGGAATCATGAAAGGGTTGTAGTTGTGGACATGGTGGGAATGAAGCAAAAGGGCTAAGAGGAGTCATCATTTACTGAGGGATTCCAGTGTGCTAGGTGCCTCATAAGCATGCTCTCATTTATTTTCATAAGAGCCTTACAAAGCAGAATACTGTTATTTCCCCCATTCTATAGGTGAGAAAAGCGATGCCCAGTGAAGTTAAATAATTCCTATAACTCCAGGTTTGTCAGACCCCAAAGATTCTCCTTTATACCATATTCCTCCTTTGGCAATGGGATCGAATCATTCAGTAAAGTAGAGCTCATGATCAGGAGGTCCCTTAGGCAGCTGGAAGTATTCTAGGCATGAGATGATAATGGCTTTGTAGTAGCAAGCTTCAGATGTTCCTTGTTCTGTTTCCTAGCCTAGAGTTTCCTCATTCTGCCCCCACCCCTTCCTCCCTTACCATTCATAATAAGGTCCTACATTTTCTTTGGAATCATCTTTGCTTATCCTTTTGCTTCTTGTTTTGGTGTTTCCAGAGAAAATGGTGTTTGCATTAGGTTTTAACTAATAAATTTTGATCCCTGGGAGGACATCTCCCACCTCATCCTGCTGGTAGGCCTCCCCCTAGAGATTCCAGGATGCAGCTGGAAAGCTTGTGTGGGCCCCACCACAAGCCAAGCATAGAAATCCCATCTGGAAAAGTGTGTGGCAGAAGCTCCCACTCTTCTCCCAGTTTCCCTGCACTAGTAGATCCCACTTCCTGCTGGGACATGAGCTCGTTGTGCTGCTTTGGTCTCTTGGTATTGAAGGTGAATTTTCCTGTGGAGTTGTTCTATCCTTATTGTATTCTCCAGCTTGAAGAGGATTCTCCTGTAGTGTGTGAATGTTTGAGCTTTTGTTGCAGTCCATCAAGAAATGCAAATGGATTGGCTGTCTCTGGTTTTGTAAAAAGAAATAGCTTCCAGTATCTGGTTTCATGGATTTCAGACAAGCAGGTCCCATCAACCCGCCTGAAGAATTCTGTGAGAGATATGGTTGAATTTTGATCTATGTGTTACAGCTGGGGAAACTGAGGCGTTAGAAGAAAGGGAGAATTCCACACGAGTCTGAACTAAAGAACTAGAAAGAAAACCATGATACCCAGGTTGTCTGCTCATGCTTTAACCACAACCCATACTTGCCTATTTAATTACAACAAACACAAAAGAGATAAACATAGATGGAAGTTAGTCTAAACACCAAATTTTAGAAGTTTTTCCTCTGATGTCTAGTCAGCCATCCTGACCTTTACTGGAGGATAAGCCAACACACAACAGCTGTGGACAATTATTTACTGTAAGTCAGAGAGCAAAGGGCTTCAATAATAAAGTGAACTCAGCATTAGAAGGAGTCAGAGGTGCTTGGTACCAGAAAGGTTCCTTTTAAGTTGATTCCTGCATTCCAGAGGTTGAGAGGTATCGAGTTCACAACACAAGAGGTGCTAGAAAAGCCCAGGATGGCTTGAGTGGTGGGCTTTGCTCACATGTGAGGGGTTTTACAGAAATTCATGGCCACACCTGGGCCTTCCTCAGCCTGGCGTCATCCGAGAAGATACTTTGTGCAGATGCTACTGAGATGACACATCCCTTGCTCTCCATAAAAGTGATCTACAGCTGGCTCTGGAATTACCCAGTCATCTTGGCTACTCAATAAGAAACAGATTTGGATTCCCTCACTCAGGCCGTCAGATTTTACAGCCACCTGATGGCTCTGCAGCAGTGTGGCCTCTCAGCAAGACACCACTGACGGGAGGCTCAGAAACAGTTGGCAGTCAAGAGAGGGACAAAAGCTTTGCTTAATTTGGGGGCGAGTTCAAAGCCAGTAACATTTATACTCCATGCCAACGAAGCATTTCTTAAAGCCTGGTGAGGTGCTTCCAAGCCAATAAGCTGTTATTACCTTGAAGCACATCCCTTTTGCCCTTTGATAATAAGCTCATTTTAAAGTATTTGAAAATACTATCCACAATTTAAAGCAGGATATGTCACCTCCACACTTTGAACTTCCAGAAAGATAAAGAAGCCTTCCTTGAAGTCGATACACTTCCTATCATGTGAACAACTACCCGCCCCCTACCCAACTCTCTCTCTCTGTCTCCCCGCCCCCTCTTCCCACCCCCTTACTCCAATCCTGCCTCTTTCATCCTCACCTGTATTGCATAATAATGGAATTTGGGATCTGGCCACCCTGAGTGTGACAAGAAGAAGCAATGAGGCTAATGAATTTCCTCTCCAGGGGCTTCCTGCCTAGAGGCCAGTCCAGGTTGCAGGAATAATTTATTGTAAACACTCCCATCCTTGAAATGAGGTTTAGTCCCCACAGTGCCTTCCAAAGCAGGGCCTCCGCTAGAAGGAGGAGAAGCTGGAGACTCTGTATTCTAGAATTTTAATTAAACAGACCACAAAACCCATTTGCACACAGATTGAATTCTAAGTCTGAATTGTAGAACAACTGCAATTCTTAAAATACAAACAACAGCAAGCAGAAGCATGTCATCATTTTCTTGGGAAAAATGGGTCAACACAGCACAGAGATAGTATATAGTAAAGATTAAGAGCATAGAATCTGGAGCTAGGTGACACGTTCAAATCGACTCTGCTATTTGGTTTGGGCACAGTGCTTGAGTGCAGTACTGAATTGATGTTGTTGGTGAGTCTGTAACTTGGAATCAAGTCTTAGAACAGGAGGTGACCTTGGACACCACCTTTTTCGACTATCATCCCATCAAACTTATCTATGACGGTTCAAAGAGGTTCTTCAAACTCCCTAATTCTCAGTCCTTCACTGTTTCCATCAAAGAAGTCTATGTGGGTGCCCACAGTGGCAGACAAAGAGGGAAGGCAGGGGTCTGCTGAATCTTTTGCCAAATACATTGTCCTGAACAAGAAAATATCTGAGAGTCACTGGATGGACAAAGGAGCTTAAAGCTCCAGTTGTACTTTCAGGAGGCCAATTTACAGCAAGGAAACTGCTTCTTCTCTCCTTCCAAGATTCAGTCCTCTGGTTTCTGGACTGAGTACTACCATGCCACATTCCATTGTTGACTGCATAAAGTTCACCATGGAATACAAGGCTCTTCCCTAACTGTCCTAACCTACTTGTCTAGTCTCAACTCCCTTCTCACATTTACTCTCTGTCTGACCACACTGACAAGCTCCTGTTGCCTAAAATGTCACACACATTCAAGACTCCAGTCTTAACCATCTGTCCCCTCTTCTTGCAGTAATCTTTCTCCTTTTCTACCTGGCAAATCTCTACTCATTATTCAAGATCAAGACCAATGTCATTTCTTCTGTATGACTTTCACAGACATCATCACTAATTCTAAGTGCCCAGTATTGTGCTGAGTGCTTTTCATGATTATCTCATTTCATTCACTTATCCTCAGTCCAATCCTAGGAGGTAGATACTATTATTACCCTCATTTTAAGATGAGGAAACCAAGGCCTAGCAAAGTTAAGTAACTTGCCCAAGGTCACATAGCTCCTTAGTGGTGGAGCCAGCTGCAAGTCCAAGTCTGTCTGACTCCAGAAGCAAATGTTTCCCCATAAGTCCTTACTGACTCTCTCACTGCACATTATCAGGCTTCAGTTGCATCCTTTTCCTTTTTCTTTGTCTCTCTTATTGGAGTATAAGTCACTAGTAATAGTAATTGTATCTTTTTCTCTTTTATATCTTAATATTTAGCTTTTAATACTTAGCTCACAGCTTGGCCCACAATAGATGCTTAACATAAATGCATATCAATGGGATGATGAATGGAAGGAAGGAAGGAAGGAAGGAAGGAAGGAAGGAAGGAAGGAAGGAAGGAAGGAAGGAAGGAAGGAAGGAAGGAAAGACTATTTGGCTTCCTCAAAGGTACATATCATAAAACAAATTAACCTCTATCAAGTATACCAAACATTGTGTTCCATAAAGAGAAATTTTGCTGATGCTTGGAGAATATACCTAGATATTCAATTCATATATTAACCCTAGACTTAATTAATGCCATGAAATTCAAAGGAAAGTCAAGTCTATGACAGTGTGTACCTCTGGCCGGAGATAGGGAACACAAAAATGTTGGACAAGGTAGAAAACACCTGGACCTGGTCATAATTTTGAAGAATGAAGATATTATGGTCTGAGCTCCAAGTCCTTTTGCTTGGGGATTAAAAAGCCACAAAAAAACACTTTCATGTGCTCCTTGTGACTTTTGTGCCTTGCCTTTTGATATTTTCTCCAAGGAAGAAATCTTGTTCTTCAAATAAATAAGCTTTCAGCTGCTACAAATTCAATTGTTTAGACTGCATCAACTTGCTTTTATTAAGGAGGCATAAAAATATCTAGAGAAAAAAAGTCTAGAGAAAATAACAACAGATCTCAGCCTTGGGCAAAAATGTATAAGGCACCAAACAGACATGTTAGGGGAAGTTCAGAAATCAGTGTCTGTGGTTCAATGTTCAAACTGGCCTGGAAAGAGTGCAAACCTCCTCTCAGATCATATGAACCAGAGTGGTTATCACTCAGTGTTTTCAAAGAATGTAAGATGGCAGCATGAGAGGCAATTGTGTGAGCTTCAGGATAAGGATCAGGGAAGAAAAGGAGTTATGAGTGGCTTGTTAAAATACCATTTCATGGTCTGCAAGGCCTAAACACTTTGAAGCAGTGTCACGTTTGGCACCACTGTGGGGCAGCCATGTCCAGCCATGAAGTAATTCCTGGTCAACCAGGGACAGAAAGTAACCCAGGGCCTTGCCTCAGTGCGTTTTCAATGTGGAGAGCCTGGCTGCTCACCTGTTTGGAGGCAGGTGGAGGGTTTGAAACCTGGATTAAGTGGAAGCTTATTGCCATCTGTCTTTGACCCCAAAGGAGATGGGTTAGGTCTTCAGACCAATCTCTACCATTAATCCCATGGTTTAGACTTAGTAGCCCCTATATGGATTTCAGCAAAGATTTTGCTTTAGTTCTAAGCAAATACTCTTGCGTTGGGTGGAGTCCTGAAGCTGTTTTCTACCTTGATTTTGTACAGTTTTATTGTGGAATAAGAAACTTTTATAAATTAGGCAAATAGGCCTGTATATCCTTCTACATTCTAAATATGAGAAATAATAATCACCTTCAGTTATGGGGTATTAATTATATGTGAGAGACTCTGCCAAGTGCTTGATAAGACATTGCCTCATTTAATCCTCACAAGCAACCCTGAGAGGGAGGTACTTTGTTCAATTGTTTTATGGATGAGGATAATGACCCTTGTCCACTTATTCAGCAGCAAATTAGAGATTCATATGTGGCCTCACTTTAATACCAAACTCCATGCTTGCTCTTCACCATAACACAATATTGTCCAACTTTTTGCATGTTTATTCAAGTCTTCCCTGGGTCCTTGATGACCAGGACTGTGTTTCATTCTCCTAGGGGCATGATGTGGTATAAGGTACATACTAACAGCTAAAGAAATGGTAGTAAGTTTTTTATGAAAAATATAAATATCATTGAATTTTTCAGAAGGCGAGTGTGAACTATGCTCTGAGTCCAAAAGAAATAAATAAAAGGGGAGTTATGTCAACATAAGAGTGGAAGATTCCATGTTGGGCGTGTGGTTGAAGGGGGCCATCTCATATCAAAGTTACCGTGAACCTGGCAGCAAAACAAAGGGTATTTGTTGCTGGATGATAGCCTTTCTGTTCACTTGGGAACCAAGGCCACTTCAAAGATGAGTTGGCTTTGTGAGAAGCAATCCCAGCTGCCCATAAACATGTCTCCAAACAGCAGGAAGGAGCTGTACAAAATGGATGTAGTAGCCAGAGTAGGGGGTGAGACTCGGGAAATGGATGTGTCTCCTTCAGTAACACTGGTGAAGCCAGGAAGGCTGCACATTCCGATTGGCCAAGACAAACATGGTCCAGCACTGACTGAGAGACAGCTTTCAGGGAACAGTTGAACCACCACAGCCATCCAGCCTCCCAAAAGATTGTCACCGCAAGACGAAACCGGGGCCTGTGGTTTCCTGCCGTCCCCTCTGGTCCACAGCTTGGGCTTCCAATGACTCATGGCCAATGGCATGCCCAGATTTCATATCCCATCTCCACTGGAGCCCAACCCGGGCAGAGTCACGGCAGTTCCCACTGCTTCCTTCTCCTGAGAAGCTTTATGGCGGGATCACCAATGACTAGAACGTGAGTGGACCTCTTCCCATGAGCAGCCTGGCCATAAAACTGGCCATGCACAGGCACGCAGGGACAGAGCAAGGGTCAGTAACGATCAGCTGTGCCGAGCCAAGGCTGCTGTCCTAACTGCTGTTAATGTGGGGAAGAGGCAAGGAAACTAACATTTATTAACTTCAGGCCTCTGGAGAAATGGTGTGGCCCAGTGGTTAGGAAGTGTGGGTGTCAGATTACGTCCGGCTGAGCCACTCACTAGCTGAGTGATCATGGGAAATTACTTAACCCCTGAGCCTCAGTATTCTCATCCAGAAAAAGGGAGTCACAGTAATATCTACCCCATCAGGTGGTACTGAGGATCAAACAGAGATTATAAATGTAAAGTTTGGTCAATATTAGCTTTTATCATTGTTATCAGTACTACCACTGATTTTAAAGTTTGGTTGGTGGTGGGAGCTAAAAAGCAGAGAGAATTATTTTTGATGGAATTAATACCCCCCCCCCTTTTTTTCAATTTCTTTTTTTCAATTTGAGAAGTTGTGAGTTAACAGTCTATGCTTTGGGGCTACAAGCACAGGCACTGGAGATGGAATTGAATTTGCGTCATGGCTTTACCTTGTGCTCATGGTGTGACCTTGGAAAAAACGGTCGCCTTTCTGGACTTCAGTCTTCTCATCTGTAAAGCAGGGATCACAATAGTAGCCAACTCACAGGGCTGTGGATGTCCATAGGCAGCTCAGCACAGTGCTCTGACACAGTAAACTCTCATAAAAAAATTAACTTTTGTTATCATGGTCAGCAATCATGAAGCTGTTGATGTAACTTAGGGAGAAATGATGAGACCTGGACTAGGACAATAGAATGAGAGAGGAAAGGTTGTGTGTACATTTCAGATGTAGAACAGGGAAGTTAACAGCCTATTGGGTGTGAGAAGTGAGAAAGGAGAAACCAACAATGATTTGAAGATTTGAAGGAGATCAGGAGTTTGAGACTGTATTGCCAAGATGGGGTCATGGAAAATGATCTCAGTTTTGGATGAATTAATCAAAAGTGCCTGGTAATTCCTTCAGATTGGGCTTTTCCATAGGGATTTCAAATACAAGGGACTGAATTTCAGTAGAAGTTTTAAGATAAGGGACTTAAATTTGTGGTTCATATGTGTAGAAGTAAAAGTCAAACCTTTGAAATGATAATATGATCCTGAAAGGGTCTTTAAGAGCAATAAAGTTAATGGGAAATGGACATAATGAAACGACTATTTATAAGGGAGGATGGAAGAAGGGAAATATAAGAACCAGGCAGTTACTGTGTTCCAGAAGCTAAGGGATAGGGGTTTCAAAAAGGGTGTGCTGGGCAGCTGTTCTGATGGAGATGAGGACCCAGGAGACTGTAAGGAAAGAAGCTAGCCTGCAAGGCATTAAGGGGAAAAGAAAAGGGGGAAATTGGTATGAGCTTCACCTGTAAAGAAGTTCAGAAGTGAAAGGAGTGTGAAAGAGGATGGGAAGGAGGTTTAACGAATCTAGCCCAGAACAGGAGTGAATTTGGGATGGAAACTGTTTGAATAGGTCTGCAGAGTAGAGAAAATACCCATTAGAGGAAAATTGAAGACACACAAGAGATAAGAGATTATTGGATTATTCTAAGGAGAGTCAGGAATGTGTGTGAATTACAGACTCAGAAGAGATGTTAGTTAAATTCAGAAGCAAGAAATAAAGTTTGTGTTTTAAGGCAAGAAAAAGCTAAGCAATGTTTTTTATTTGGGTAGCTGATGGAGTTCACTTTGCTATACCTTACACTTCTAATAAGTTGTAGATTTTCCTTTAATAATTTGATGAACTTGTATAAGTTAAAAAACAGTGGAGTGGAATTTTGTTCCTTTAATTATCTTGATAGGCAGAGTAGTGGAGCAGAAATAACCAAAAGAGTTGATTTGGACTCAGAAGAACAGGTGAGTCAAAATCTCACTAAATCTCAATAAGCTTACCTACCAACAGAGCCTGCTTACAAAGAGCATGGACAGAGGTTCCAACGAGGTATGTGTCCTATTTGTAAAACTGATCTGTAATAGACTAGAGTTCATCGTTTTTGTTTTCACATTTATCACATTTTGTTCCTCGAGCTGTTCTGGGGACTTTATCTGTGACTTGAAGAGATGTCAGAGATATGAATAAAATGGAAAGTTTGTCCTTTGCTTTATTTGTGCCACATACTAGATAACATGTGATGCAGAGGAAAGAACGTTATACCTGGAAGTTAGCCCCTGTCAAATACTCTCAGAAATGTGTCTCTACTGTATTGGGGGTGGGAATGGGAACTTCGCTGACTTTCTACCTAAGACAGGCTACTTCTCTTCCAGCTTTTTTCCAATGATGCCTCCAATATGGTTTTGAATGACTCAAGCTTTGAGACTCATACCACTTCCCTTGTTATGCACGTTTGCCATTTCCCAGATTTCATCATTAGGGTATTTCCTGAAATCCATCCCAAAATGTTCCTTTTTTCTGATTTCGAAAAGGATTCTATTTCAAGCCTCAGCTGTCAAATGGGGAACCCAACTGTGAACAGTAGCAAATTTGACTGTGACATCAGAGTTTCCAATGAGAACCCATCCTTCCACCCTGAGATCAAATTCTCCCCTTGGTTCTGGATTTAAGAATTATGTGCAGGCTTCTCCAGCCCTCACGGAGGTGCTGCTGCTGAAGCCAATAGCAGCAGGACCTCAAGAGCCTCTGAGATTGGTGGTCTGCAAGAACTGTTTGCCAAGAACCCCTTTGAAACCTCATCACCTTTCGAAGACCCTATTTTAAGCAGATCAAAGTAACTTTCCTCAGACTGCTGAAAGCCAGAGGTCCAGGTCAAGGTGAATGAGTGTGGGATTCTGAAGAAAGCTGGCAGAACATCAAAGAAAGATTGGGTGGGGCCTGAATCCTTTCTTTGAAAACTTTTTCCCATTGTTTTACAGACTGTTTCAATCTGGCACATCATTGAACTTGTCCATCTGCTCCCACCCTAGTCTCTTCAGCCCCTATTCAACTGCCCATTAGTTCCATCATCTGATGCTCATTCATTAGATGTTTACATTTTCCAAAAGCAAATGAATGTACATATGTACCGATGTCTACATATGAATAAATGCCCATGTCCACCCTCACTTACCAACCATCTTATCTTAAGCCTTGAATTCATAATAAACTTCCTTTCCTTTTATACTGAAAGTACTTTGTTGTATCCCCCAAAATGTTTAATGCACAGTTCCATCCAAAATATACCCTCCCTGAGGACAGCAGTTACGTCCTTCTATTCATCTCTGTGCCCTTCCCAGGCCTAGCACAGAAACTTACTGCACATTGGATATTGAATTAAATGATTTAGCGACCTCTACAAGTAGTCTTAATCTTCCTCCTACTTCTAACAAGTATCCTTTTATGCCACCACAGGGACTTTGTGGGTACTTGCTGAGTTGTCACACTTTATGGGCCAGAAAAAAATACATTCAAGGTCATAATTTCCAAATTTAGATCAATACAACAAATAAGCAGGCACTGTGGATGCAATAAATATAATTACAACCATCATTGGTGACATTCATTGAACACCTTATACAAGTGCAACGTGTATTCTTGTCATGTTATGTTGTTTGGCTCTTTGTGTAGGAGTATCCTCAGGCTCAGCTTTGTTCTTACCCTATTCTCCATCTACCCAGCCCTTGGTGATCCTAAATATCAGCTATATGCCACCAACTCCCAATAGCTCTAGACTGGACTTCTCTTCCAAATTCCAAACTCGTATATCCACTACCTCCTCTTGTTTGTCTAATAAGCTTCACACATTCACATGTCCAAAACTTGCTCCTGATCTCCTTGCAAAAGCTGCTCTATCTGCTGCCTTCCCCAACTCAGTTGATTGCAGCTTATCCTTCCAGTTGCTTAGACCAGAATCCTTGGAGTGATTTAAATTCTCTTCTTTACCTCATATCTCACATCCAATCCAGAGGAAATCCTGCTGGCTCCATGTTCAAATATATCCACAATTCAAATACTTTTCAATATTTTCTCTCTTACCATTTCAGTCCAAGCCACCATCACCTTTTCCCTGTTTTAGAGTTCTAGCCTCCTAATAGGACTCTATGCTTCCAGCCTTGCACCCTATGGCATGGTCTCAACACAGCAGCCAGAAGTACACATTTTGTCAGATTATGACCCTCCAATTACTCCCTGTTTCACTCAGAATATAACCAGCATCTTACCAAGGTCTGGCATGATTTTGAGTCCATTGTTTCCCTGACCTTATGTCCTAAGATCCCCCATTACTCACTTGACCCCTGCCATGTTGGCCTCCTGGACATTCTGTTAACATGCCAGGCAGTCTCCCACCTTTGGGTCTTTGCTTCCCCAGTTCCCTCTGCTCGAAATGTTCTTCCTGCAGATACCGATTGGCTAATTCTTTTACCCCATTCAAGTCTCACGGAAGCCTGCCCAAGTCACCTTCTTAATACCACCAGCTGCCTGTACCCCTGCTTCTCAATTTGTGTGTGTGTGTGTGTGTGAAGCAGGTGCTCAACCACTGAGCTATATCTGCTCCCCAGTGAAAGTAGTTGTTTTCATTTGTTTGCATGTTTTTAGGAGGTACCGGGGATCGAACCCAGGACCAAATACATGGGAAGCAGGTGCTCAACCACTTGAGCTACATCTGCTCCCCAGCTTCTCATTTTTTAACAAATATATTAAGTTACCCTTGTATTATGTTTAGTTGATTCTCTTTCTTTCCTTTGTATAATGTAAGCTACTTGAGGGTATATTTTTTTGTCTTTTTTGTTCACTAAGTGTAACCCAAGTTCTCAGTAAACATGGTTGAATATGCGTGGGAGAAATAATAGATACTCTTGGAATCAATCTGGCTCAGGCTCCCAGTCTTATAGCACCAAGGGGCCTTAATGCCCTGAATATTAGCACATCCCTAGGTCCTTCCTACCCCATTTCAGTCTCAAATGCCCTCTTCACCCCAATCCTCTAAGTCCCATTGCTGCAGTCCAAATCTCTACCTTGAGAAATCACTTCAGTATACCAAAGAGTGGCAGGCACTCTTTCATTTTGCTTGAAACCAAATCAAATTAAAGGTGTAGAACTATCTTTGTCACAAATGGCTGCTTGATGGGTAGAAGCAAATAAAATGTGACCAGCTTGGACAACTCTCCTGGCTAGCAGTTCCTTGAAGAGAGAATTATAGCCTGTCACAGTTCCTGTCAAGCAGTTATTTTCCCCTGCTCTCAATGGTCACTGAGAAGAATGCTGGGAGTGGACTTGCAAATCTGCAAGGGTAGTGATGGCAAAAATGGTGCTTATCAGGAGAGGGACCGTCACATGTTTTAGTAACCACAGCTCCATTAATTGCCAACAGTACTTTATAGAGATCTAGATTAAGTAATACTGACTCAACTCAAAGACTTTAAATTCATCCAAGATAAGAGTCTTTTGGTAAGCTTTCCATTGCCATCAGCAGATACTCAGAAGCCAAATTTCAGGATGAGGAATGGCCAAGTCACAGGTGGCAAGGTTCCATGGCATCTTCTTCTACTTTCTGTTAATATACCTGAGCACTGGGTGTTATCATCCCAATATCTTTTCTGAGCTTGGATAAAATGGGCTGGCTTAGGTTTTGCTAAGCTTTCTTAGGAAGAGAAAAACATGGAATCTCAGGGAGAGTAGACCTGATCTTTGACATTTCTGTCAGAAACAGCCAACAGGAAATAAGCAACAAATGAGTTCATTGAACAATGAGGCCCTGAGACTTGGTCTCCTTTCCAGTTCAAACACACTCAGATTTCCATCTTTCCATTTTATTTATTTATTTATTTATTTATTTATTTATTTATTTATTTTATTATGGGTAAAAATAAAAATTCTCACAATACATACAAACATTTGCAAAATGATATATAAATATATATGCATATATGTGTATTTGCTTACAAAAATGTTATTTATATATATATATACATATATTTTAAGAGGTGCTTAGATTACCCAAAATATTACATGGAACCCACTGGGATTCCCATGTTGCCCACCTCCCACACCTCCATCTTTCCATTTTTTTCATATTCACTCATCATGTGCTTGACTCATCAGGCCCATTCTACAGGGTATAGGATTAGTATTCATTTCACTAAATCCATTCTACCTAAAATCAGTCAGTTGTCCATTGCAATCCTGCTATTTTACATGCTCATCCCTTTTATGGCATCCATTGAGTACTGACAACAGATTCAAGTCTAAATTATTCTGTAAAGCATTTTCGCCCTTGCTTGACAATTTCCTTTTTGTTATCGTCTTTTTATTGTTTTTGAAGGTTGAGAAATGTTGGGGGAGGAGAGATATGAAGGAAGCCCATATGTTTATCTACTGATTTTTCTCTCTTCCATCCTGGCACCCTTTAATTTCAAGTATTGTCATCTCCACACATCTACTCTGGTCTCCATTTTGTCTCTTCTCTACACAATAACCAGAGTGATATCTTAAAAGCTCAAAATTCCTCATGTCACTCTCATTGCCTAAAACCTTCAAAGATTCCCACTGCTTTGACATCTCTAGTGTGCCCCCCGTGGACCTGTGTGTTCTGGCTCCTGTGGGCCTCTCTGGCCTCATCTTCCACTTCTCAGACTCACATTCTCACTGCTGCAGCCACCTTCATCTTTCAGCTCATGAAGAATCTATGCTCTGTATGCCCGCAAGGTTTACACCAGGCTGTTTCTTCTGTCTAAGATATTCCTCTCCCCCTCCACCCTCCACCCTCCACACCTGCTTTCTTTACCTAGTAAACTCAACTTCAGCTCAAGCTTTCTTGGGGAATTCCTTCACCAACCCAAATCCTGTCTTTCCAAACCTGGCTAGTCCCCTGCTTTGGCACCTTCATGCTATCATGTGAAATTCCTTTGTAGGACTGTTCTCTTGGTCTACATTTTACCATCTACTTTCCCACTTAACACCTACCTCCAAGAGAAATCTGTTTTTTTCCCCAGTATTGGATCTCTAGCACTAAGTCCTAAGCATAATATGTGCTCAATCAATAGCTATTTAATAAATTAATTAGTAAATGAATGAATGAATAAAAGAAAATCTCATTTAGACAACTCTCATAATTAAGCTTCAATGTGATTAGGCAATGACCTTGCAAATAAGAAAATAATCTGTTAATATATTAGTCAGGCTAGGTTATGCTACAGTAACAAATAACTCCCAATTTTGTATGTAAAAACAGTGAAGTTCCTGGTGGAAATGTAAAATGATACAGCTACTCTGGAAACAATCATAGCAGTGTCTTACAAAACTAAAGATGTACTTACCAAATGATTCAGAAATTGGGCTCTTTTTCCAAAAGAAATGAAAACTTATGTTCATGCAGAGACCTGTAAATAGCCCCAAACTGGAAACAATTCCGATCTCCTTCAGTGGGTGGATGGTTAAACAAACTGTGGTACAGCCATACCATGGAATACTGCTCAGCAATGAAATGGAATGAACTGCTGATACATGCAACAACGTGGGTAGAACTCAAGGGAATTACACCGAGTGACAAAAGCCAATCTCAAAAGGTTATATATCATATGATTCCAGTGACATAACATTCTTGAAATGAAAAATTTATAGATAAGGAGAACAGATTCGTGGTTGCCAGGGGTTAGGGGTGACAAGACATGGATGTGCCTATGAAAAGGTAGCATTCGGGAGCCTTGTGATGAAACTGTTCTGTGTATTGACTGGTGGCGGTGGTGGCCTCATGATAAAATACAAATTTCATAGAGCTAAATACACACAAACATACTCACAAAGGAGTGCATGTAAAACTGGTGAAATCTAGATAAGATGGGTGGATTTTATCTGTACCTATTTCCTGGTTGTGATACTGTACTCTAGTTATGCACACTGTGGCCATTGGGGGAAATTGGTTGAAGAGGATACTGATTTCTTTGTATTATTCCTTATAACTGCATGTGAATAAATAATTATCTCAAAAAATTAAATAACAACAAAGATTTATTTTTCACTCATCTGCTTGTCTTGCCGTGTGTCTAGAAAGAGGTGACAGTATTAATGATGACCAGAACTATTGTTAAAGATTATACAAATGGTTAAAATATTCCTAAAAAATGCATTCATAAGCATGCATTTACTCCATCATCACATGACCAATGAAATAAGTTTCTTCCATTTAGTGATAAGTCAAAGATAGGGAAATGCAAATATGAATATTACCCTGGTCATTGTGGATAAAACTTTGTATTTGGCTTGAGTTTCACTTTTTAGAAAAACTTTCTGGAAAGGATAATGAAAAGGTTAAAATATAACTTAAAATGCACACTTGTAACAAAGACAATTTCTCCTTGGCTTTGCTCTTATTTCCACATGTACGTGGAAAATAACTGCCCATTAAATTTTCATGGAAGTAGTGCTTACAACTGACCTTTAGCTTTTCAATGAGAAGGCACAAGTGGCCAATTTAAAAGGTAACTCAGTTGTGCATGAAAAGTTTCTGCACGTTCTCAAGGGAGGCCACATAGAGGGCATCAGGAAGGGTAGGCCGAAGTGGATCAGACTGATAGATTTCAAAGGACGTAAGTGTGGGACAAATACCAGAAAGGCCAGGAATTTGCTGAGAAAAGAAACATGATACCTTTAATCAACAAATAACTGGAATGCTCTGGGAATGACCAAATGAAGGTTGTGGTTGCTAAAAACTAAATCAGATATTTTTCTATTTGGAAACATATCTAAGGTATGTTTTTTAACTTGCAATTTGTCAGAAGACAATTATATTGCTCCAGGTTGTTCAGGATTGGTGATAAAGGGAAACCTACCCTTACTGAGCATCCATTTTATGCCAGTCACCCTCAACCTGCACAATGCTATTGTATCACTATTGGTACCTCTATTTTACAAAAGCAAGAAGAGTCAGAAAGGGGAAGTCATAGGACCACAGCTGCTGTTTGCACCAGGACTGCTTGACTGCAGGGTCTGTCTTTGATAGACTATGCTGTACCCTCTCATTTGTCACCAGTTCCTTGGGGGAGGACTATGAACAAGGGCTGCTGTGACTGTGCTTCAGGCTACTCTTCCAGGCTGGAAGAAAGTTCAACTGCTTCCTTCGAAGGCCGGAAGCTCCAGTCAGAGGACACCTCTCACGCCTCAGTAAGTCCAACCTTCAAAGTCTAAACTCTGTGTCTTTGCAAATGTTCTTCCTTCTGCCCTTTCTTACTTATCTCTATGACCCAAATTATTTATTCCTCAGGTCTTAGCTCATGTGCCTCCTCCTTCAAGTCTTCCCAAAACCTTGTCTTAAAATATTTTAAAACAAGGCAAGAAATGAATGAATGAATGAATGAATAAGCAGATGAAAAAATGGAATTTTCCTTTAAACGCAATGGTCTGCCTCTTCTGATATTTTTTTTCACAGCAATTTTTTTTTTTACATCTCTTTATTATATTCTATTGGCGTTAGCTATTGCAGCTCTGTTTGGAAAACATTGAGTTTTTACTATTGCAAAGCTCAGTGCTAGGTACGCTGGGAATACTTCAGTGGGTAAGCTCCAGCCCCACCATCTAGGTGATCACAATTACACAAATAGCAGACACTGTGAAACTCAATTTGAAGCATTTAAGTGCCTGACTCCTAGCACCTTGAAGGAGCTACGGGACACAACCTCATACTTTTCTGAAAGAAGTCTGACTCACGCCAACCTCCTTCATCAAGAGCAAAGCCCAGTGAGAATGACCCCATTTCTAGCCAAGTCAGGACCCACCAGGCCTCAGGATGGATGGATGGCCTCATGGCCCAGGATCGCAAATAGCCTATTGCGGCTTCAGCTGGTTCGAAATGATAAGGTTAGAAAACCAAACAATATTGTTCTGAGTTCTCATGAAAATAAGCAGAAATTAGAGAAGCCTTAGCATTCTTAAGAGTTATCATTTATTATTATAACCTTGTTCATTTCAAGAGTGATCTCAGAACATTTTTAAAAATCATAATAAAATAAAATGGCAACATAATACTACTCTTTAAAATAAAATCATAGATTAATACCAGAAAACTCCAGACCATTCCATTTAACTTCATGTAGGGGAGTCTTTGAAATTAAGTTAAGTGACTCCAGGCCTTTTATTTATAGAAACAAGTTGGATGTTGGTCTGAGAAGTGAGATATCCAAGTTTTCAAACAAACTAGAGTCACAGAGAATTGTAAATAATGAAGCATGTAGATAAAAAATAAATCTTGTAAATACCCCTGTCTAATTGATAGGAAAAGTATTTCATATTAGATAAAACCCAATAAAAAGATTTAAAGACAAATCTTATATTGTAAATATATATTTATGTACACAATCTCAAAACCTGCACCACCATTCTGTACCCTGAGGGGAAAAAAAAGGAAGGAAAAAAAAGCAAATTGGAAAGAAGGTTGCATTGCTATAAAAAAGAAAAGTACTGTCCCCCACCTCCCCCAAGAGGAAACTGTAGAAAAGAAGGGCAGGCCGCCCGGCTGAGGGCTCACCTAGCCAATGTTCTTCCTTTGTTTGAATTAGCCAAAGGCGCCCCCTCTGGGTGGATACAGTACTTTGCACACGGCTTGGCCCCACGGAAATGCAATCCCACGCAGGTGCTGGACTTCAGTCCCCCCGGCTAACAGCGCATAAACTGTTGTAGCAGTGCATAAACATCACAATTGCAGACTATGCCCTTACCTCCCCAGCAGGATTCTGTGTAAAATGGAAAATGGGGGAAAGGGGCTTGTAGCCCTCATTCTAGTTTTTGAACTACACTTCCCCTCCCTGGGCTGGGTTTCTTCCTCTGCAAGTCAACATGGCTGTGCCCACTCTGAACTCCACTCAGGGGGAGGATGAGCTGAACCAAGCTATGGGGAAAGACTGGGTAGCTGCCAGTCATCACACGGAAATAGAACTCTCATTGTTAGATATGCCAGGCATCGTTCACTTTTTAAGGAATAAACTGTTGTCCCTTTTTGTCTCCTATGTGTATTTTAATTTCAACATTTTAAAGTGCATTCATTTTCTTATTTTTCTTCACTTAGGTTTGTTTCTTCAAGTCAAGAAATATTTTTTAACCTAAAAACTGAAACACAGTCATGATTACCATGTACGGCCACCTTACTGCATGCTAGCTATGGGGACTCATGTAATCCTCCCAAGGTGGGAGTGTCAAAACCCCACTGCACAGGTGCAGAAACCAAGGCCCAGAGGTTACGTAGAAAAAAAAAAGCACAACCAGGGTTTCAAGCCACATCTTTGTGAGCCAGAGCTTCTGCTCCAGATGATTATGCTCTAGATCTGTTCATTGTAGAAACTTTGAGACAGAGATAAACAAAGAAGGAAATAGCAATCACTCTGCCACCTTACTGTTAACATTATGCTCTCCATCCTCGTGAAATTGTTGTATGATTGCAAGGTGATCCCTTTAGTCAATAGAATAGAGAAAACATTTTTTAAATAGTTGAGGATGTAACTATTAAGAGCTAGCATCCATCCCAGTTTAGGAAGAAAGACTCATATTTTCTGCCTTGTTAATTGCTTTCCCTTTGTCTCTGCAAGCACCATTGTTATAAGTCCTGATATCATTCCTGGAATCATTTCTTTTTGATAATAATTGTAACAATAACCATTCATAATCTCTGTAGTTTGGCAAAAGCAGTCAAGGAAATATACAGTGTATTTTAATTACGTCTCTGCTGAGAGTAGGTGGAAGGTGCTTAATCATGCTCATGAACCTGTAAGTGTTCTCCCTTATCAGAGACTACACTCAGGAGGCCCTGTAGCTTCTCACAAAGGACAGCCCACAAATCATGTCCTGCTTCTTTTGAGAAATATCACTGACAGCTTCTACACATCATGGCTCCACATGTTGGATTCTGTTTATGGAACCTGTCTTGCATGAATCATGCTAATATTAGAAAACCTTCCCCATACCAGAATATTGGCATCTCTCTTGGGTTCAAAATAACTGATTTTCCAAAGGTGTGAACAATGCAGAGTTGCTCCTTCCAAAGCCCATTTGCTTCTCTAGGTCTTTGGTTTGGTGATGACCAAAGCAATTAGAATTATAGCTATTAGTATAATAGGGCTTGTAGAGATATATATTTTAAAGATTTCGGTGCTCCAGATAGTGGATTGGGCACTTATGAATTACCTTTTTTTTTTTTTAACACTCAGAACAATCCTATGAGGTAGGTAATATATTCATTTTATAAACAAGAAATGTAATTTTAGAGATTAAAGTAATTGTGCAGGATTCTAATCCTTGTCTGTGTGACTCTAGCATGTTTTTGACGACTTAGTGATACTGCTGCCCAGGCCAGGCATCTGCCCCAAAGGAAACATGATTGTAGATTTCCTCCTCTAGCACTCCCCTCTCCTCTGGAAGCCCTCTGCTCCAGTGAGTCTCAAAAGGGTACTCTCTCAAATACAAACTGGATTAGTCTGTTGGTCTAGTCCACTATCTTGATAGTTTTTCATTCCAGATCTGAGGCACAATCTACTCCTCTGTGTCATGCTCTGAAACCATTTCAAGAGTAAGAGAAGACTGACGGAGCAGTTGCAACAAATGCAGCATGGCTTGTTGAGCAATTAAAGGACCTGGAATCACAGTGTATTTGCGTCCCTTCTTTTACAGTTTTGCGCCACCCAAAAACATCAGGCTAAGCTTTCATTGCCTCCTCACTTGTGCTGATCCCAAGAGGCACAATTGGGGGGTTTTGAGTATGCACACCTGGGTGTGTCAGCTCTCCCAGCAAAAATCAACACTTGGGTTCTTATGCAAAATCCAAGTGCTCACTGTTCCATTTGTGCAATGGGTGTCGCTCTACCTTTTGCCTTCCACTGTTGTAGGGTAGCTGCAGAAATGCCATCTTCACTTTCAAGAAAAACTTATCCTCACTTTCATGAGAAATTCTATTACAAGGCTATCTATAATTTTCCAATATTTTCTCAAAGATGGGGAACAAGAACATGTTGAAAGACATTGCTGCCTGTGGACCCTGCTGAGTAAATTTTGGCCTGTTTGGCCGAGTCATGAAGCTCCAAAAATATGCTTTTTCCTGGTTCATGAGGAAGGAAACGCTTCCACCACTTTGCAAGAGATGTGCTGGACTTGACAAAGAGGAAACCTACTCTTGCCACTTTGCTCTAAAGTGTTTCCATAAGCCCAAATTTCTGGGTGGTTACAAGTAATTTGCTTCAATTTAATTTCTTTCATTCAAATTTACAGAAAAAAAAAAACGTCTGTCATAGGCAATGGAAAGTAATTAAGACATTAACCCAGTTTTAGATGTTTAGACGGCAAAGCCCCATTAGCTTACGTGTCAAAGTTGAGTTACAGAATTACCAAACTCACAGGAGTGGTAGAAATTCTAGGAATGAGATGACCAAATGAGCCCATCATACTGCTGTCTTTATGCTTTTTGCTTTCTTCTCTGGCCTTCATTCTTTCCAGTGCTCTGCTGCTATCTCTTGAACGAATTGATTTTGCCAACTTTGAGGATCCTCCTTAGTAATCTATTCAATATGTGTGTTCCCTTTGGAAGAAATACAGTAGTCTTGTGTGTGTTTCCTATCTGCTCCTAATTTCCTATCCTGTGAATTATGTCATCTAGTTTTTGTGCTGTTGCAAGTGGGAAAAGGCTGTCTAGATCAATTTGGTCAGACCGCCTCACACTCCTAGAAACACCAATTAGATCACCGCAAAGTTGACTCGCTTCCAGGAAGAACAGTCCCAATTTCCTCTACCATTCTTTGTTGTTTAAACACTTAGCCTTAGCAAGGCCCTTGGAAATGTCATTTGACCCATGATGCTTCTAATCCCAGGGTGAGTCAGGTTTGTACACATCTTGCAAAACCAACTGACATACACTGAGATACTAATCTAGGTAGAGATGCATTCTGGCTACACAGAATGGAGTTTTGATTCAGGCCATGCGATTTTTTGATTCTCATTCTCATGAGTTTCATCAGCGTAGCTCCATATGAGGCGGGAAACTTGTGATTTACAGAGTGATGTCATTAGGTTAGATCATAAGGTGTAATTTCATGCCTTCGTCGTCTAAACAGTGGCGAAGGGAGGAAGACCTCCACGTCAGACTGCCTGGATACTTGCTTCCGTTATTTACTTTGATGTCTATGGGGTAGAGCACCTCATTTGGAGTCTTTTCTAAGTATTTTGATCCAATCTTGTCCCTTTGGCAGAATCCAGTTGAGGAAGGAGTAGACTGATATGAGTGCACAGGTTAAGTAACTTGAACTGTTCAAACATATTTTGTAGATGAAAAGTCTTTCCTTCTCTTGGTCTTCACTATTTTGTCAATCATTTGATTAAAGGAAATGGGTTCCCTAATATTCTTCTATTTAGAGGTTGTTGAAGGTTAACTGGAGGACATCTCTTTGTCCGGTAGAATTCTATAGAAGCAGGTACCTGCTGCTCCGCTGGAGGGGAGGCACTAATATGACCTCCTTGTGTAAAACATGACTGGAAGGCGCCCTTATGTCTCTGGCTCGCAGTGTCCCAGTACTGAGAACCCCACAATTTCTGTGCTAGACACTATAGAAGCTCATATCAGTGTGCTGTCCTCCGAGGCTCAATCTTTCTAGTGGTGAACAACTATAACCCCATTAATTCACAGTCTGTCATATGGACCAAACAGACAGACTAACTGTACCTGCAAGGAGAAGGGAATTTGTTCTTTGGATAGGCTGGAGTGAATGAGACTGGGTTATTTTGCTTGATTGTCCCAAACATCTGAGACCTGAGTCCATTTACCAGTGCTCTGGGCTTTCATAGCCCCTATGCTGCAATCAGGAGTCAAAATACTCATTGGTTAAAATAGAGCAGGAGTTCTTTTTATTTTAAAGATTTATTTATTTATTTATTTCACCTCCCGACCCCCCGTTGTTTGTGCTTACTGTCTGCTCTCTGTGTCTGCATGTCTTTTTTTTTAAGGAGGCATCAGGAACCAAACCTGGAACCTCCCATTGTGGGAGGGAGGCACCCAATTGCTTGAGCCACATCTGCTCCCTGCTTGCTGTGTCTCTCGTTGTGTCTCCTAGTTTACATCAGCTCATCATGTCAGTGCATTGTGTCAGCTTGCTGTCTTGCTCATCTTCTTTAGGAGGCACTGGGAACCAAACCCAGGACCTCCCATGTGGGAGGCAGGGGCCCAACTGCTTGAGCCACATCTGCTCCCCGAGCAGGGGTTCTTTACCAGGGGTCACCTTAGGAGTCCATGGAAAGATTTCAGGGGGTCTGTGAGCTTGAATTGAAAAAAAAAATCAACTTATTATCTTATTTTTTCTGACCTCTAACTGAAGTCTAGCATTTCCTTCACTTATGAATGCATGCAACAAATTACAGTATTCATTTCATATCACATTACATTTGTTTCATATTTCAAAAAATCGCTTACAGTCTTCCATACTTAGAAATTACAGTAGTTGTTAGACCCGATGCTAGTTGAGTGTCATAAAACTATCTGCCATTCCACTCTGAGAAGGGGTCTGTGGTTTTCACCTGACTGACAAAGAGGTCCATAGAACAAAAAAGATTAAGATCCCCTGAAATAGACTAATTCTAGAACCAACACAGATAAGTATCTCCATATTCCAGATGTCCCAGTGAACATGGGATGGGAGGTATCTTCGATTCAGAAACAGCATCTTCATGGGTTTGTTTGTTCAATATACATAAATGAGCAGCTGGTTTCTCAGTTCCTTCCACCAAGTTGAATAAATACCCATGTGGAAATAGAAATTCTTCTTAGAGCAGGACAATATTGTATTATTTTATTATAATTGGATTATATTAATATATTCTCATAGATTCAACTGGTATCGGCATAAATAAAAATATAATAAATTCCCTCCAAACTTAATCCCCCTCCCCTCTTAAGAAATAATTGCTGTTAACAGTTTTAGCATATCCTTCTAGAATGTTTTCTGCTAAGCTAAATATTTATGGGTTTTTTTCTCTGTTTTCAGGTATAACACATATACTGTGTGTTATATATATTATACAAAATAAGCAGCACTTATAAAATTTACCTCTTTCATTTTAATCAGGATCTATCTCCTTGTCTCTTTCCTAATCTCATGGGAAGTGTTTTCAATATCTAAGTTGGTTTCCTATTTTTTTTTTTTTTAATCATGAGTAGGTATTCAATTTTGCCAAAATTTTTCATGTATCTATTGAGATGAGTAAATTAGTTTTTTTTTTTCCTTTCTAAGTGCTGAATTACATTGGTTTCAAATGTTAAAACACCCTTGCAAGTTAAAAAACCTGGAATTAACCCTACTTGGTTATGCTGAATTATCCTTTTCATATGCCACTAATTCTATCTGATAATATTTTGTATCATTCTTACATCTCTGTTCATGAGAGAATTTGTTCTGTAATTTTTCTTTCCTATAAATCCTTATGAGATTTTGGAATCAGCTTTTATTGGCTTCATAAAAAGAATTAGGTAAGATTCCCTTTTTCTATTTTCTAGAAGCATCTCCATAAAACTGGTTTATCTTTTCCTAAAATTTTTGGAAAAATTCACCAATGAATTTATTTGTTTGTGGGGAGATTTTAAGTAATGTATTCCATTTCTTTAATAAATATCAGGCCATTCAGACATTTGGTTTCTTCTTTAATCAGCTTTCATAATTTGTGTCTTTCACAGCATTTATCCATTTCATCAAATTTCCAAATCTATTTTCCAAATCTGTTTTGACCTAAAGCTGTTCATTATATCATATTATTTGCTTTGTAATACCTGTATGATCTTAGTGATATCCTCTCTTTCCTGGTAGTTTCTCATTTCTCTCTCTCTTTTTATGACAGTCTTGATAGCAATTTACCAATTTTATTAAACTTCTTAAGAAACTATTTTAGGGCTTTGTTTATTTTCTCTATTGTACTTATGTTTTCTATTTAATTGACTTCTCTTATATAGTTTTAAAATAGAAAATGTACTCGTTTTTAAAACAGAAATAAAAATTTTAAAAAATCATCATAAGTATTTATATAAAATCTCCACACCCAGATGACCCTTGTCAATTTTTAGGACAAAGTGGTATATATATTATAAGCAGTACAAAAAAATACAAAGTGAAAAGCCTCTTTCCCATACCCATCCAAGTCCTTCTTCCCAAATATAACTACAGGTTTTGTGGGGCTTTTTTCAGTTTCTTGTTATTCCATTCAGAGATTTAAAATATACTCTATTCATATCTGCTTAACTGAATGTATCTTATATGCGTGCTTTTTTTCCATGGAGAAGGTTATACTTTTCTTTATTTACTTACTAACATAACTTGGAGATCTTTTCATAAATGCACATACAATATTTCATTGTTTGTTTTAGAAGTTGTATGAAACTCCATTATGTGGCTAGATTGGTTTTAATTATTAAATTTTAATCACTTTCAAAGCACTGATTGTGTTTACATGTGGCTAAAGTGTACAAAAAAATACCATAAGTCTCAGGAAGAAAATCAGTGTATTTCCCTACTTCTCCCTATCTCCTCAGGTCTAATCCTGAGATCAAATCCTTTTAGCAATTTACTTTCAATAATTATAAATTATATTATAGCATAGCCATTACTTGATTTTCCAACTTTGAATAGTTTCTCTTGAATTCCTGGAGCTTAACTACATGGCTTTGGATTTCAACCTTATGCCATAGAGCTGGTGATCCTTTTCCTGGATAAGCTCCTTTTACCCTCTCTTGGGTGTTGCCCATGTTCCCTCATTACCTCACAGTAATCAAATAATATCTGACCAAAAATGCAGAGCTGGATTTGCAACTTGATGCATCTAAATAAGCAATGAATAATAACAGCAATAGTAATAATAATAATATAGAAAGCATTTAATATCGTGAGTAGAAAGTCTTGGTCCCTGCCTATGGTAGGCAGAATAGTGGCCCCCAAAGATGTCCACGTCCTAATCCATTGACCCTTAGAGGCAAAGGGGATAGTTTGCAGATGTGATTAAGGTTGGAGACCTTGAGGTGTGGAGTAGCTCAGATTATCCAGGTGGATTCAATCTAATCACATGTATCCTTAAAAGCAGAGAACCTTTCCCCAGCTGCAGTCAATCTAATCACATGTCCTTAAAAACAGAAAACTTTTCCCAACTGCAGTCAGAGAGAGTTGAGACATGAGAGGGGCTGATCTGCTGTTGCTAGTGTTGAAAGTGGAGGAACGGGCTCATTGGCCAAGGAATTTGGTTATCTCTAGAGTTGAGAATGACCCTGAATTTACAGACAGCAACTGGTATTACAACTGCAGGGAACTGAATTCTGCCAACAACCTGAATGAGCAAGAAGGATTCTTTCCTAGAGCCTCCAGCCCAGCCAACATCTGGCTTAGTCCAGTGAGACCTGTAGAAGACTTCTGCCCTACAGAACCGTAAGATAATGGATTTATGTTGTTTTAAGCCATTAAGTTTGTGGTACTAAAGTCACAATAGCAGTAGAAAACTAAGGGAGAACCAGAGAGTAAACTGGCAATGACAATACAGCAGGGCATATCTTGTGGGGTACAAGTCATTTGGCCTTGGCTTCATACTCAAAAAGAACCTAAACTTAAATTTGATGTTATTGCCAAATGATGGTTTAATATGGACACTGTATTATATCTGTGTGTATTAAACCAATTTGTTAAAGGTAAATATTTAGATGATACAATTTTGTTATGCTTTTGAAGCACGTCTTCATTTTTTGATATACTGCAGATTTCAAACAAGGAAAGTGGCCTGGGCCTCTCTTCTAACCTCCTGGGGTCCAGGGGAAGGGGTGAATCCTACCCTGATGAAACTTAATGGGAATGCGGTGTGTGAAGGGATGCAGGCTTGACCAGAACTGGGGGGAGGTGCGCTGGTTGTGTGCTCCAAAGGCACACACAAAGCCCAGGGGCTAAGAAGGGAAGTCGGGGCACAGAGGACCTGAGAGGGGGCCAGAGTGTCTGTGAGCCCAGTGATGGGAGCAAGGGGGGCACGTGATGCTGGGGAGGCAGGTAGGACCTCAGAGCAGGGGTTCTTAAGCTTGAATTGAAAATTCAAAAACATGTTATTCTTCTGGGGACGTGTTGGTGCAGGTGTGATATATTTATTAAATAATACACAATGTAGTGTGGACCTAGTAAGGGGTCTGTGGTTTTCACCTGCCTGGCAAAGGGGTCTGTGGAACAAAAAAGTTTAAGAGCCCCTGTCTTAGAGGCCGTGCTAGGAGTTTGGACTTAATCCTAAGGGAAATAGGGAGCCGTGAAAGGTTTGGGGGGGGGGGGCTCATGCGATGGGGGTCTTACACTTTATTACCTCCTCTTTGATATTACTCCCTGGTTGTAACATGGCAGTTCCTGTTAGCTGACTTACCCCTCTCTACATCTTCAATCTCTTGTGGGAAATGCTCTTATACTTTTTTTTTTCTCGTCACATTTTTGACTCCTTATTATAAAACTGAGTCAAACAGGAAAGTAGGGCACAGTATAATGAACATCCATATACCCATTTCATATACTTAACACTTGTTAACATTTTTCCATGTTTGCTTCATCAATTTGCTTTCAGAAGTAAGAAGTATGTTAAGCAAGTTACAGACCTCAAGATCTTTTATGTATAGTTCAGTATGAATCCCAAAGAAGGGCATTTTCTGGCATAACCATAAATCAATATAATTCCTAGCAAGATTAACAATTGCCTAATGTCATCTAAGCCCAGTCTATGTTCCCATTTCCCGCAATTGTCCCAAAATGAACTGTTTTGTTCAGTCTGAGTCCACCAAAACCATATATCTTATTTAATTATCTTGTCTCTTTTAATCAGAACAAACCATCTCCACTTTTCTTATGATCCCAAGACATTTAGACTTATTAAAGAGACCAGGCCAATTGTCGTGAAGAATGCCCCACTTTCTGGGTTTGACTCGTTCCTCTAACTCCCTTCCCTGTTTCCTCTAACCCTGAGGCTCGATTGGAACCCCTTTCCCATTTTTGGCATGAATACCTCCTAAGTGATGCTAGGTGCCTCCCACGGCATCTGGGCACAAGCATGTCACATCTGTTGGTCCGGCCGTTACGGATGCCAAGACCCAGTTCTACTTGAGGCAATGGCAGTGATCTGTGTTTCTCTTGTGGGCCGCAGGTAATTTATGCAGTCGTATGCTGATACCATATGAATATCTAATTCCCCATTAATAGTTCTTCCAATGACTTTTGTCTAAATAGTGTTATTCCAATAGGGGTTCCAGAATAGTTATATATGTATTTTGGTCCATAGATGGGCTAAACTGTGAAAATGGTCAAATTATTTTGTTTGAAGGATCAATGAATGTGAAAAAACCTCTAGTTTCCCCATTTTTCCCTTCTTCCAGTCCTGCCTCATTGGGTTTTGTCTGGAAGGGACAAGTTCAAGGTTGTCAAGCCTCATGTCCTTCCCTGCACCCCATGCATACACATACACGTGCACATACCTAGTCAGCAACTGAGCCTGCCTTTCAATTACTGACAGAGCTGCAGCCAGACAGCCAACTTCTAAGATCAGAACGTGCCCAAGGTGGCAGGAAGCACGGGGCGCCCATGGGGCCTCCTCTCACGTGCATGGCCCCTTCACAAGGGCAGCCAATTACCTATCTCCTGTTTGTTTTGTGGAGATCACCCAGCCAAGGAGAAATGGTGGATGGGAGATTCCTGTGGCCCTAAAATTATGAACACGGAAGGAAGTCCTAATATGGGACTCCAGAGATTTCAGATGGCAAATGGAAATATTTCCAATGAAAGGCAAAGAAAGCTGAACTGATGCATGGTTTCTTTTCTTGATGGGCTCTGCCCCCAGCCAATGTTGCTGCCTCCCCCTCCACCACGAAGGCGCTTGGCAGAGAGCTCTTAGCTCTTTCCTTATGAATGGAGACTCTGTTAATTAAACACCAGTCTGCACCCGTGAGACATTATCTAGGCAATTATTGATTTCAATTCAATTCGGTGGAAACGCTCCCCACATTCTTGGGAGGCCTCCCTGAGCCTGTAACCTTTCCCCCAATCTTTTTGCTTTTACCATTCTTTAACCTTCCTTGTACACTCAGAAATGAGGAAGTCTTCTAATAAAACTCAAATAATTGGGTTCAGTGGATTCAAGCATTTGTTCCTTTCCAAAGTGGAGACATTTTATCATTTTGGCTGCTTTTATCCCTTCTGTAAATTTAGATTAGATACCTATTGGCTGCTATTTTCTCCAACCCCCCAACCACTAAACAGTTACAAATACAGGGATGCAGCTCAAGGGGCTTTCATGTGGCTCTTCTCTCTGGGAAACCACTGGCTTGGCATCCATTGGCTCCATATGTTGGTCTAATATTCTGTCTGCTAAGGTAACATTGCGGTTTAGCAAAGGGAAGGAAAAAATATACAGGGGAAGTGGAATGTTGGACTATGGAGCACGAGGCCTGTTTTGAAATTGTTAAAGATACATCAAGGTTAGTGGGGTCCTTGATTTGAGAACCATGAGTGGGGGGTCAGATGTCTCACAAACCCCTTCACGTGGTAAGCACCATTTTGTGGGTCTTGGCGCGTGAGCATTGTTCTGGAAAGTAGGGTTATGACTTTCACTGGTTCCTTGAGGAGGTTCGTGACCCAACTAAGTCATGTGATTTTCAGTGTTTGGGAAGACAGCCCAAAAGCCCAAAAAACAAACAAAACAAAACAGCCTAAATGGAAAGGAACTAAGAAACAAAACCAACCCTACCATATGACCGCCTCAGATAGCAGCCCTGGTGGAGCCTGCTGCTCTGAGGTCATGAGTAGCCCCTGCTTGTACTCAGGCCCTCATTGGGATGGTGAGTTCCTGGTCTCCCTACTTATAACCCTGCTTCCTACTCCTCTTGGCCAATCCCCAGTACCACCCTTTACCCAGCCCATCTGCTCCATGGGACTTTCTACTAAACACAGACCATGTGTTTTGTTTTTTTTTTTCCACTAAAGTTCTAGAAATGGTGATAATTCTCCCAGTGGTCAGATCATAAAATCCTGTGGGGTCAGTCAGGCTCAGGGCCACGGGAAGACTATCAGATGGAGTGGTCCTTTAGCATTGTCCTGCTGCAAAACTCCCTTGGCTGGGACTCGAGCAAGGCCTGCCATGGTGCAGGGGAGAACAGAGAGGAAGAGTCAGACTCAGTCCTCTCAGACCTTTACCACCCAACCCAAATATAACCCACTAGGGGGCAGGGAGGTATGGCATGTGGGAGACTGTATGACAAGTCCTTAGGTAGCATGACTCATTTTCTTAATGTGTTCAATATACACAAGGAAAGTGCCCCAGGTCATGCTCAGCCTCTGGAAAGCCTGGATCCCAAGATTTTTATCCATTCAATCATTAAATAAATAGTATGAAGCACCTATGATGGCCAGGACACTGGAAATCTATTGTGAGCAAAGCAGTTGTTGGTCCCTGCTCTCCCAGAGCTCACAGCTTGTGCTCGAGTGGGGTTTCAAAGGCGAGGGGTGCTGTGAGCCCCCAGCACTTCACAGGCATTCGATAAATGGTACCTGTTTCTGGCATTAGCACAGACTGGATCTTTACTCTGAACAAACCATTTAAAACTGTTTAATTTTTTCCTCATGACCAGTAAGTAATTGATATTTAATTGCCAGTGTTCTACTTATTCTTTTATGGTCCTCAATTTATTGCAAGGGAAATTTTAGTGGTTGCTACAATGATGCATTTAGCAACCTAATTTCCAGATTCCAGATTCAGACGGATAAATAAGGAATTAAGGAACTTCCTTCAATTAATTTTTGAGGTTTGCATATATATGCATATGATACATAAAGTATATATATACATGCAATAAATATATATGCAAATCCAAAAGGCAAATTACACATACACAAAAGAAGAAAAGACAGACACCCGTCTGTCTTTTTTCATAAGCAATATTAACACTGTAGATTGGCTTTTCGTAAAGAACATGGTGATTACTATCATCAAATAAAATAATTCATGATTTGTAACTGATTTTGTACTAACTCTAGCTGCTTCATTAACCCTTAAAAACAGATATGTCATTTTGAAAAATTGATGGAAAATATTTTTGAGTGTGTTTTTCTCTGCAATTTATCTTTCTCGTTGGAAATAGTTAGTTCAACAATAAACCCAATCTGAAATGCGTTGTCTGCACTTGGTGAAAGCACTTTGGGGGTCATGGATTTCACAACTCTCTAATCTCTGTGAACTGAAAGATCTTTCCCAGCCCAGTGTGATAAATCAAATGAATGTCTCCAATTACAGCCCAGGAAAACTAGAGACAATTGGTCCAGAAGGAACTGGCCACTTTGCAAATCGTGACCTTTTTATTTATTGTATATGTTATGCTTGCCTTTTAGGTGTTTTTATTTGCAGTGTCTGTAATTAATGATATGGTTCGTTAGCTGGAGAGCAGCTCATGCAGCTCTGCAGCACGGTAGTTCCCAGGATGGTGGGACATAACTGATTCCACATGGCTCCAAATATTTCCTTAATAGGGCTTTAGAGGCACTATTTTGATATGTACATGGCAAATGACATTTTCAACCAAGAGTGCATGGTGGAGGTAAGTATGCTGAATGGCATGGCTTTTTTTTTTTTTTTTTTTTTTTTTTTTGGTGAATATGTAATTAATATCATAAACTGCTTCTATTACTGGGTTTTCTTCTCCTCTTCGCTTCTATCATATATGGTGGGTGAGGGTGTTGGCCCACAATAATTTTCCAAACTCAGAAGAAGGCATGTTAAGTAACTGAGCAGAATGCTTTTGTGGTTGAGTTACTGAGCGTAAGCTGAACACCTGCATCCTGTGAAAGGCTTAAGTGGTTTCCTTTGTGTTAAATGGGGTGGGGTGGGGGCCCTAATTCAGGCCCCAAGCTGTGAAAGGGCCACTTTCCCCAGTGGATCCCAGCTAAGGCTTCACATTAAAATCACCTGGAGAGTTCTCACAAAATGCTGGCCCCACCGCAGAGCATCTGATTTAATTGGTCTTGGGTGGGGCCAGGCATCAGTATTTTCTGCAAGTTCTCCAGGGTTGAGAGTCTTCTCTCCACACAGCAGCTTGCAGATCTTTTCAAAACCTCAGTTGTGGCATGCCACACCCTTGCCGAAAGCTTCAGTGGCTTCCAGTATTGGGTTGAATTGTGCCCCCTCCTTCCCCAAATTCATATCTACTTGGAACCTGTTCCTGTGATCTTATTTGGAAATAGGGGCTTTGCTGATGTAATCAAGTTAAGCTGAGGTACTGCTGGCTTGGGGTGGACCCTAAATCCAATAGGCCTGGTACCCTTATGAGAGGGAGACTTGGACACAGGCATGCCCAGGGAAGGTGGCCATGCTGCTACAGACCGAGGAACACCAGGGACTGCCGGCAAATACTAGAAGCTAGGGCAGGGGAGCAAGAATTCTTCCCTAGAGCCTGCAGAGGGAGCGTGACTTGATTTCAGACTTCTAGCCTCCGGAATTGGGACAGAATGAACGTCCGTCAGTGTGTGATCATTGCATTTAAATGGCATCTAAGCTTCTTATGAGACCCTGAGTGACTCAGCCCCTGACCTCAGCACCCACCATTCTCCCTGCCTCCTCCTTCCATTTCCTCTTCCCCCTACACTGACTGTGTTCAGTAATTTCTGCTCATAGAACTCTTGTGTGCCATATTTTCCCTCTGCCTCCTGTGCTCACCCTCCCTTTTTTTGCCAGGTTTTTTCTTCTCATTGTTCAGGGCTCAGCCTAAAGGTCACCTGGCATGGACACTCTTTCCTTCCATTTTTAAAGTATGTCCCTGTGATGCTCCTTGCAGCCTGTGCATTTAGCATGACTTGTACTTGGGAATCTGTAACTCTTTGTTACACCGTGTAACTCTCTTCCATGAATGTGAACTCCTTGGGGACAGAGATTGGGCCTACTCAGCTCCCACCCACCAGTGCTTATGTGATAAATGAAGAAAAAAATATTCACTGAGCATTCACAGAATAAATGAATGCCTAGATGAATGGCTATTAAACTTCATAGAATAACAAAGCATTCAAAAAGAGATGGAACACACTCTATGGAAATAGCCTGGACTTAGCACGAATAGCAATAACACAGCTTATATGGTGACTCGTTATAAACATTCTGCTTTTCTAGAGAAAGGTTTACCCTCGAAAAGCTGAATGGAAGGGAAATTCCAACAGTTTAGAAAATTGCAATTTTAATGTCTTTAAATTTTAAGAAATTTATACACAATTATTAGCACCTTGGCACCTCGAATATGAGAAATAGAGAAACAAAGGTTTTGTAAGAGCTGTTTTTCACTGAATTTCTCTCTCAGAAACCTCCCAAGTCATAAAACATGTAAAATCAATTTAGAACATCCATTTGAGCTGGTCATTTTTGCTTCCAGTGATATTTCTGAGAATTTAAAATTTCATCCATAACAATCCCCCAGCCCCCAGTGGGGATATAATGCTAAAGCACCAACTGGAAAATCAAAGGACTAATTTAACACAAAAAGAACACATCTCTAACTGAGGCTCTTTATACTTTATTGGGAATTTGTTTTTAAAAATGATGCTTGTGCTTGTTACAATAAGATATGATAGGTGAATCCTTCATTTGCTTTCTGGTGAAGGCTATCTAATTTTGCAGGAAGAGCCACGGCTCTTTAGAGGAGAAACTTGCATTCTAATCTCAGATCTGCTGGTGAAGCGCTCTGTGCCCTTGGGCAAGTTATTTAGCTTCTCTAGTGTTATTTGCCCCAACCATGGAGTGAAGGGCTTTGGACACAGTACCTGTCAAATCCTTTTCTGCATTATACATTTGGTTGTTCCATGAGATAATTGGTTTACCATGAGGTAAGTCACAGCCTTTCAGTTTCTAGCAAACATTAAGAATGGACTTGACTTTGTAGCAAGCCCTCCTTCAAGGTGCTACTGTTGAACCCTTGGCTGGGATGCATTTGAGCCTCCCTCTGTAATATCTGTTGAGGCTCCTGCAGGATGACCCTTCAGGGAATGGCCTTCCTGTCTCACTTGGTGGCAGGTGCCTTTACTCTTCACATCTGGCCCCAGGGAGCTCAAAGAAAACTCTGGAATCATTGTGAGGTCCAAACTGAACATCTCACACATGAGGGGAAGGCCATTTGTGTGCTGTGCTTTACCCACGTGTTTTGCCTGTACCAAACGTGATGCACCTTCTAGAATTTTAGAATAATAAAATATTAGCTGTTCTAGTGATATCAGACTTGATCCCTTATTTGAGCTACTTAGGTAATTTTCTTGAGCGCCACAAAAAATTGCAAAAAGCCACTGATGTAATTACAATTTACATTTGAGGAACTGTGGGACTCAGCTTGACAACCCTTTAGGAAGACCAATCTCCATCCTCACCAATAATTTTCCTTTACAGACCCCTGATTTTCCTTGGTGGCACAAATCACTGTGCATACTTGTTCTATTTCCTACTTTTTGTCCATATCTCTTTCCAGACTTTTTTATCCAATATGGTAGCCCCCAGCCATAGGTCAACTTTACACACTTTAATTGTGGCTAATCCAAATCGGCATGTACCCTCTAAACGTGTAAAATGCACACTGGATTTCAAAGATTTAGTAGCAAAAATTTTCAAAAATCTCAATACTTTTTTATATTGATTACATATTGAAATGATATTTTGGACACATCAGGTTAAATAGCAGGTTTCTAAAATTAATTTCATCTTTCTTTTTACCTTTTAAAGTTTGAAATTACACATGTGGCTTAAATTTGTGGCCCACAGTAACAGTGTATTTCTACTGGATGGTGCTGGACTATAAGGCAAGCTCTCTGAGATCAGGGACTGTCTGTCTTGCTCAAACCAGACCCGTGCATAGCGGCTCTTGAACACGTGTTGCACACCAGTTCGCAGCACAGGGCCTGACACACAGTAGATGCCCCCAGGCCCTAAAACTAAAACACTGCTGATTAAATAAAGCAGCCAGCACCTCAAACTTTGCAGAAATTCCCATGTGAATCTAAATCTAATAGGAGCAAGCTGTTAATTTTAAAAGGTGTAACCTGTTTGTCTTTAGATTTGAGGTGGCATCTATCAGATCACCAGCTATTTGAGGTCTCTTTCACAGCATCTCAGAGTATCCTGGTGATACTCGGAGAACACGGCCGGAAGACAAATGGTTGCCAGACTCCCTGTGCACTTCTCTCCACTCTTTTGAGAGTAGCCCCAGGAGACTGAGGAAGTTCAGGTTCTTACTGTATAGTCTGGGATGCTGTGTAGGTTATGGTTGGGCTAATATCATAATCTAACAGTAACATAATATAAAATAACAAATATCCTCTAACCTGATTCTTTTACTACTTGTGGATTCCATCTAACTCTGAGGCCTTGGCAAGCCACTGAGCCTTGATGTGCCCTGGTTTTCCTCCACCATCAAAGACGTATAACTATTTGAGCTGGGCCCTTTATTGGATTGTTGCAAAGCTCTAGTGCAATAACCAGTGTGAGGATTTTTAAAAAAATAACATTTGTAGTATAACGGTGAAAATGCAAAGAAAATAAAAGTACTTGTTTCTTCAGTACCAATCCCAAACGTTTTTTGCACACAGAGGAGCTTCAGAAATCTTTTCTCAGGAATAGGAACAAAACTTGTTACTTTAAGGGAATCACACATGCTGTAGTTTCTTTTCCTGTGTTTCCAGGAAAACTCCTTTGATGTTAATAAGAAATTGTCAGGAATACTCATGCCAACTCTGATGGATGCTAGCTGGAGAAGGAGGAAAGCTGGTGTTCCTGCGGGTGAGCACGTGGGAGAACTGCATTTCCAGCCTCTGCACCCAGCAGACCTCCTAGTGGGAGAGCCACACAGGCGATTTGGACTTGGGATTCCTTAACTTCAACCCATTATATACATATTTTTAACTATACTCCAGCAGTGTTTAAAAAACAAAGCTGCTCATTGCCTTGATGTTCTTAACAATTCATTTTAAACACATCAAGAATATGACTTTGTAAGAAATATTGGGTATAATTTTAAGCACCCAGATTTTTCAAATGAAAGTTCAAACATAACCATTGGTGTGTTTTGCCTATGTACATATGCTAGATTTGGCAATAGATGCTATTTCTAAGTTCTTCAACATGTGGCAATTTGTCTAGTCCCAAAAATTCAGAGCAGGGACACAGATACACACACATGCACATACATATACACAAAACCCCTATTTAAATTCTTTCCATTATATAGATATTTTTTGGCTCAAATTAATGGTTTTTAGTGAGGGTCAACTTGCCTAAGTCTTCTAGGAAAGAAAAGCTTAATTTTTACCCTTCCATCTTAAGATGTCTTAAGACATCTGTGCTGTCTTAAGTGTACAGAGAAGTTCCAGTAAGATTAGGAATTATTTTTCTTAAGATCCACAGTTGGGTTAGGAAGCTAATTCAGACACTTTCCCTTTGTGGATTTCTAATGTTTTGGTTTGTTTGTTTGTTATGGTTGGGATTTAACCTAATCATCTCTGAGTAATTAGTGAGGTTATCTTTGTCCACTGGATTGTGTTGGAATACAGCAGATATTGTGCTGGAGTAGCCAGGCCTTCATCTGGAGGCACCTAACACAGCCACCAGAACATTTTCTGGGTTTAAGATTTTGCCTGGACCCTGTTGTCCAGAAAAAGTCTTTTAAAAAAGCCAAATGATTCTAAAATAATTAAGATGATTCAGATCAGATGAGCAGGCATCTAGGCTAGACTCAGTGGCAAAGAGATGGTGAATGAATGTTTTCAATCCAAGGGTGATTTCTCATCAAGTGTTATATCAATAACGTGCACTAGAAAATGCAATGGGGATGAACGTTTCTGGGTGAGATGAATCAGAACTGACTTCAAGCTTTTGGTCGTCTAGTTCTATATTTGCATTGTTCTACTCTATATAAATGCAGGAAGATGGCTCAGTAAATATTTACTCAGTGGATAAATATACATTTGTTAAATTTATTACCCTTCCTTAGAGCTGGTACCAAGACCCCAGTAGAACGCTGACCTCACTGTAGATGTTCACTGTTGTCAAGTCTTGTCTTGAGCAAGTGGCGAGTAGGCTTTGATCTTCAACTGGGAAGAAATGACAGTCCCTAAATCTGTTGTTTTCTTCTAGGCAGCTGGCTCAACCATCAGCTCATATGAAATATTTATTTTCCCGATTTAAAATCTGGATTGCCTCTGACTTTTGTCCTTAGCACAGTAAATAAGATCATTTTCTCACATCCGCTCCCCCCCACACACACACACAGTTTTCCTGATATCACCAGTTGACCCGGGTATTGCTTTGTTTCAGGTTTTCTCTCTGCTTGTTTCATGATAATTCCAGTGCGACTTCTCGAAGTATTTTTAATGTCAGTTAGCGCCCATGGTCTCCTATGTCATTTCTGACCCCTTGGCCCTGGCTGAGGCTCTCGTTAATTCTTGACCCTCTCTTTTCAGAGAACAGATTTGTTTCCATTGTCCCTTTGGGCAAGGCTTTATAAACTTGTGAGAAAGCTAGTTTTCTCTTAACCTTTATTTTGGAGGCTTTCTCTTTGGGTGACACTAATCCTATGATGAATATCTTTCTTTTGCTGAAGGAAGCTGGCTTCTGGGCATGTAACATTTGTCTCTGCTTCAAGGTTTTACACCCCCTTTCGGTAGTCTTTTCCAACTGAATTGGCAATATTCTTATCGTCAATGAAAACAGTAAAGATTAATCATCTGACCATTTGTGGTCTTCGGTTGATCATTAATCAAGTGAACTTCTGCATTGTGTAACATCCTTGGAACCAAACTACCTATTTCCATGGGACAGATCAATCATTACTGCCGAGTGAGAACACACGGACTCTTTCCCAGTGATGGGATGCATGCTTAGCCATCTGCTCTGTGCCTGAATCTAATCAAAACAATCCCTCTCATATGACCTTTTACTTGGTACTTGACATAGAAATGGACATCTCAGGAATGAATTAACAAGGCACCTTCTGTGATGCCTGGTATAGGCTGATCTATCTGGAGCTGAATTAGGGTATGGATCATCCCATCTTTAAGTTTTAGGTCTATTTTCTTTTAGGCCAATTCTAGAGTGCCCTGATCTTTCCAATAATAAGAACTCCTGTTAAGGAAGGGCTTGTGACTTGCCCTTTCTGTATGTAAGCATGTTACCCTTCACATTCTTATCTGTGCTTCACAAAAATCCTATGAGATATGTGTGCTACTATTGTGCCCATTTTACAGATGAAGATATTAAAGTGCTGAAGAAGAGTGACTTGCTCAAGATCACAGAATTAGCAGTGTTATATTTAGGTGTTAGTGAAACAACAGCTATTCACAAGGTATTTACAACTGAACCTAGGTCTTTCATGGATTAACCTATATGATTAAGGCAGTCATATTGTTCTTATACATCCTTGAAAATCCCCTTCCTTCCTTTTTGAAAATCATGGAAATGGCTCTTTAATCCTCCCACTAGTCTTAATGGATATCACCCTTCTCAGCTAAACATACTGAGGCAGGTGGCTCCAAACCACCTGCTCACAAAATTTTATCTGTTGCATTGGCTAGAGACCTTATGCCCAACTGTTTCTCTGAACTCAAATTTCGTAGAATGTAATCGATGTAATGACGTTTGAGGCCCATTTAGAGCATCTTAGTTCCAAGCGTTCATATACAATTACCATTTGGAATAACTGGTCCATAGGTCAAGGAGACATTGTGTGGGTTTCTTTAACCCTTTCTCACTAATAAAAGGTTTCATCTTTGACCGATATCATCTTGTTATTCTTTCCTTCCTTTTTGCAAAGTAAAACTGGTAATAAAAAATTGAAATATCATCCAGAAAATATGCTCTTTGGCTAGTCTTCAAAATCACCCAATAAGTGAAGGAAACAGTTAATGTATTAAACAGAGTGTAGGAAGTGGACATAAATTAACTAAGCTTCTGTATTTTGTTTTAACCTTTTAAGCTGTGTTACTCAGGCTGTAAGAACTCAGGAAAAAAAACAGGCTGGCAGGGCCCATTCGCCTTCACGAGCTCTGGGATATGCCAAGTCCCAGGGGAGCTTAATTAAATCTCCTGTGTTACTTTCACATGTGCTGCCTCCGCCCCAGCCCTGTTGAAAGTAGTTCTGCCCCAGTGATGGGTCAAGGCATGAGCTGGCATATATTAAATGGTAAGCCAGGGGCTCCAGGTCAGAACAGGGGCACTGGGCCCAGCATGCCTGTCATCACTGTGAATCCCCAGGGCTCCCTATGCTTCCTCTGCCTCTGGGCCAGGAACTTAAGAACAGGTTTAGAGGCAAAAAGAGTATGAGAAGTATCGCTTCTCGGCCTTTTGGCTAAGATCAAGTGTAAAAGAGTATGAGAAGTGATGCGCTAAGTTGGAAGCCCAGGGCTCAGATGGCCACTTCCAGTAACTGGGCCAAAGGACATGGGTGGGAGAAGAGGGATGCCCTTTTCAATGGTATTCTCAGAAAGTTGGGGATGGTACCCTGGTAGAAAGGCAAAGTTGTCCTCCCTTGTACAAGGATCCAGATATTCTGAACCTCCCTAAGAAAACTGGCTGGGATCTGCTACTGAGGCTTTATTTTTCCATTTAATATTTGATTTATTTTCTAAGTATTACATGTTCATTGTTAAAAAATTTAAAAATGCAAATGAGCAAAAAATAAGTATACAAATACTACTTGAAGTCCTGTACCCGAGATAACCTGGTAGTGGTTTGCTGGATGCCTTTCATACCTTTTTGCTTGTAAATGGGAGGAGGAAATCCTACCCTGACTCTCTCTCACTGCCACTCCTCCACAAATGGGATCAAATATTTTAGTCTCTGTAAGGATATGTAAGGCTAGTTTCAATTAATATAACTTAAACATCTTTCCATAGCAATTAGTATAATTTGCTTCTAGTTTTTGTTAGAATGGAATTGTGATGAATAGGACTATGCTTAATATTTATGGATTTGCAGCCTGACCCAAAAGCATAAACGAAGGCTGACATAGCATGTGTCTAATGTCTAAATATGTTAAACTTATAAAGCAGACCTACAAGCTATTAAGTGAAAGGTATACTGTCCTTCAACCTTGACAAACATGCCTTAATAATGACCTAGGAGGCCATATTCAGTTATAAGCTCCTTGAACCACTTGAGTTCCATACTAGAAATTGGAAGACAAGGAAAGCTGGCCTTCTACCCTCCTTCCCAAACCCAGCTCATCCTGTACAAAGACCTCTCATGCACATGTGTGAAATTTCCAGCCCATGGGTTCAAAGTCTGTCTACACTTCCTATAAACAGCTACCCCTTAGACTTAGGGCGGGCACACTGGTGGCCCTGACTGCCCTCAGAAGATGGATCTGGGAGCTCCAGGCTGTGGCAAAGAGGCAGGGGCACAAGCTCCAAATAGGCATGTCCCCCTTGTTTGAAGCTCCCTCACCCCAAGGAGAAGAGCCAGGCTGGCTGGAGGAGGACCAGAGGAAGGCCTTTAAAGCACGGGCCCTCAGGAAGTGGTACTGGTGATCAGCATCCTTGTGCTGTGATATTTGTATACTTATCCAATTATTTCCATAGACTGAAAGTGGATCGACTGGATCAAAAAGACGACTGTTTTAAGACTTTGGAGTCATATTTGTAAATTACCTCTCATAAAGCTCCCATCCCTTCACAGTCACATAGTTCAGGAAAGTGCCTGTTTTCCCCATAAACTCATCTACATTGAGTAATAAGTCTTTTCTATTATCACCAATCTGATAGGTGAAAATGGTATATTACTGATTTAATTAACATTTCATTGCTAATATGAGAAGGAACCTTTTTTGTATCACTTTGGTTATTTGTATTTCATCTTCAGTGACTTAATCACTGTATTAAGTGTATGAACTCACTTAATACACTTGTATTAGTGTATTAGGTGGTTTAATTCTATTGGACTCTTGTTATATTGAAGATATTCACCCTTGGGCATACACATGAACATATTTTATTCTTGAACCAGCTAAAACACTCTTGTTCCTATTGTTCTGTTTTAATGAGAGGTCCATTACCTCTCATGGATAAGTTCCAAAAATGGCCACTCAAATCAATAATGCTAGACTCAAAGACCTAACTATAGGTAACTTAACAAATATTTGTTCCTTGACTACGTGTGGGCTTTGTGGGGAAGTAGGGACATGATCCTTGAACTCCATGAGCTCAGAGGTGGAGCAGCAGATTGAACTCATTGCATTAAAAGTTATCAAGGTTGAATGTTAAAGCAGAATGGAGTTAAGTTAAGAACACTTTAAAATTCTCTAGTCGTTCCCCACTTACCACTAAGGAGGTGATACTCTCTTAGATCACATGATTGTGTGCCTAGACATACACACATATGAATTACAACATAATTTCAGTCCCTGTTTGATACCAAAAGCCATGTGTGCTGTACTTCCTTTGAGATCTAAACTATTGTAAGGATAATTTCAGTTATATGCATTTTCACCTTATACAATGTGGTTAGCCCTATGCAGATATGACAGCACTGTAGACAAAATAAAAGCAGAAATATCTCATTGAGAGACATGGGGGGAAAGGAACAGATCCTTATTGATAGGGATACATAGAGCCTCTACAAAACACTCTGTCTTTAGGCAGTTAGAAAACAGCAGTGTTTATTATTGAGTATAGGTGGGATGCCATTCACTGTGATAAATGATTCTTGCAATTTCCCTTTTATGAGATGGGTGTTTTTATATGTGCTTTTATAATCCCTATTTTACAGATGAGGAAACAGAGGCAATGTGAGGTTAGGTAGCCTGTAAGAGGTGGCATAATTACCAAATAGTTGACAAGGATTTGTTCCATTGGGCTCTGAAACCTGCATTCTTATGTCATATTCTCTATGCGTCCCATGAAACGTTGTGACACTCTGGGCAGAGTAAACACTTAGAGAAAAGGTGAGATGAGGGGATGCAGGGTATGTTTGGGAAATAAGGCTGCCACTGTCCTTACCAGAGCTCATGGCAATTACTGATGATGGATCTCTCTATTCCTTCCTTCTGAAACTACCTCAGTCTTAGACTCCCTTTCCAAACTGCCTTCCAGGTAGTCAGTGCCAATCAAAAGGAGTTGTTCTATCCAAAGCCTGGAAGAGAAATTCTTTGCTTGAAGTCCAAGGATTCCTTGGGTCCATAGTTTAGAGAATATGATAGAAATGTGCCCTGCACAGATGTTTTCAGTCTCTGAGAAGACTGTTCATAGCTTTCCTCAGATTTTCATAGAAAAGTCAGGAACTGCTAGTTAAGACTGAAGAAAATCTGGGAACAAATTCTGGGGCTCTTTATTTCAGCAAATATTTATTGAACATGTGTCATATGACAATTCTTGGACTGGAGGTTCATAGTACAAAGACCTTGAAGTCACTCAAAGGGTTCAAAGTTTAGTGGGGCCTGAGAATTTGGGGTTTGTCTCAGATTGCCACCAGGCTGCCGATGAAAAGTACCAGAAATGGGGTGGCTTTTATAAAGGGCATTTATTTGGGGGAAAAGCTTACAGTTCTGAGGCTGTGAAATGTCCAAATCCAAGGCATCAGCAAAGATGCTTTCTCAGGGTCCTACCACATGGCAAAGTAAGAGGGCCACTGGTCTCTGCCAAGTTCTCTGCCTTTCCCTCCAGAATCTACCATCTCCTGGTACTCAGCTGTGAGCAACCAGGCATGGAGCTTGTCTCTTGCCGGGCCTCCTCTCTGTCTGGGCTGCTCTGCTTTCTTCATGAGTTCAGCTGTGAGCTGTAAAGCATATAGCAGGGCTCTTCTATTGAGCTGTTCCATAGGCCCAGCCTTGCCTTCTAGCAATCCTCAAGTCCTCTTCTCATATTGCAGGGTCAAAAATGGCAGTGGCGGTCTTTTCTCTCTGTATCCCTTTCTCTGTGTCCCCATTTTTATAAGACTCAGAAGAGGGTAGAGACTCAACATGAGTCATGCTCACTGACATAGCCCAATTAAAAGCAATCTAATCAAATGATCTAAAGTGAGTCTAATGCAATCAAAGGGTACTACATCCACAGGACTAGATTAGTTTAAGAATATAACTTTTTTCTAGGATTCACAAAATTCAAAACTATCACGGGTTTTATTCGTATGTAGAGAAAGGGGTTGGTTGATTGTTTTTTTTTGTTTTGTTTTGTTTTGTTTTTTCCTGTATCTGCCTCTGTCCCATTGGATGGAGTTAGCAATTGCCTATTCTGAAAAACATTTCACCTAAAAATTCAGAATGTATATTTTGATTCATATGGGGCATGGCAGTGGTTTCTACAAACAGGATAAGGAACCACCTACACTAAGGCAAAATGAAAGTTATGGAGGCAGAGATCTCTCGACCCTCTGAGCCAGAATGGTCTTTCATATCTATCTGTGTTGGAGCATTTGAACATAGATCACTCAAGCTTTTGAAAGAGAAAGGAGGCGTGGGTATCCAGAAATCAACAATTCTCACTCCCTCAGTGTTCACATTAGGAAACTGGAAACAAAAGGGCGTAGGGGGGTGGGTTTGCAAGCACTAAATCAATAATAGAGCTGGGACTACAACCCAGACACCCTAATTCCCATCTCAGGATCCAGGTTAATAATCCCCTGTACAATTATTGAAATTGTTCATATGCTACTTATTTGTTAATCCAGATGCTGACTGCCTGAGAAGGCCTTATGATCAGTCCCTCCTAAGCAGAAGAGAATGGAGTTTCCCTGCTATAAAAAAAAGTGTGGGTCTCTGTGACTTCAGATTAGGTTCTGTGCCCTCTTGAGGTGCACTAGAGCTTCCCAGCAGGTAGGCATATACAGGAAGTTTTAGGGGAAATACTACTCTTCATTAAAGTTGACCTACTTGAGGATGCACCTGTCATTGACGCATGTCTTGGTTCAAGTTCCCCCAGAAGCAGACACAGAAACAAGGATTCCAGTGTATGCAGTTAATTTTTGAGAGGTGATCCCAGGAAACACCTGTGGGGAAGCGAGGAACTAAGATGGGAGAGGAAAAGTAGCCTTTGAAGGGCACGTCACCAAGCCCTAGTCCTGCTAGGGGAACTCTGGGAATCACTGAAGAGCATGTGCCTCATAGTTATTCCATCAGAAGGGCAAGGAAATGGAATATTTAAACACCTACTGTGTGGGCTGAGCAGTCTCCAGTTGCCAGAGGAATCCCTTAGGTGACACCTGGAGGGAAAGGAGATTAGCAGTGTATCTCAGTGCCTCTCACTACAAGGCACCAGTTCACCTGTCCTACCTGCCCTTTTATAATCACTCAACTGCCCCATTACAAAAGAAGGGCCTGTATTTCACCCATCCCTATTCTTACCATGGTGCACTATATAAAGTATAAACTTTCCAGGGTGCCAAACAAAGGGATAAGTCAAGACGTTTGTGTCCATGAAGGTTCCTTAATTAAAGAACCATAAACCTACCCCCATGCAGATCATTAAGAGATGCATTACTAATAAATTATTATAAAGCATAAAATATAGAATTTTATCAAAATGTATGGTATTTTAGATTTTAATCAGATATGTATTAGTAATCTTCTGGTTTGAATTATTTTAGTTATAAATTTAAGGTCACAGGAAATACAGAAAATTCTAAATTCTAACATATGCATGATGAAAAAGGGATCAATAAGAGACTTTCAAATGTAAAAACAAATTGCATTAGGATAAAATTCCATAGGAAAAGTGAATTGGGCCCACCATGATCAAAATGGTGGAGCGAGATATTTCAGGGCTATGCCCCACACAGCAGAAGCTTTGAACAACCAGTAAGAACTGGCAGAAACATCTTTCTGAAAGCTCCAGAAAACAAAGGACTGCAGTAACAGGGAGAGCACTGACACAAGAAAAAGGCTACTTAAAAGCAGTAGGATCTCATGGTGTCTTCACTGGCCCCTCTCCTACCCCTCACCAGCTTGGCATGAGCTAACCTGTGCTCCCAGTGCAGATCCCTGGTCCTGGTTCTCAATGGAGCAGAGTAATCCTCACATACATACTGGGAGCATGTATGTCTTGCCCAGTCTGTCTAGTGGTGGCCTGAGGGACTCGCCATCCCAGCATTTTCCCTGTATCTAGAAAGCAGTTCATAGAGCTTTCCTACAGAATGCTGTGGGAGATCAGTCAAGTTGTGCAGCCTGGAGCATGAGATTGCTGGCTGTGGATTGATAGACAAATAGAATGATATGGCAAATGTGAAAAATGTTAAAATTGGTGAATCTGGTTATCTGGGGGAGGGGGAAGGGTATGTTGGAGTTCTGTGTATGGGGTTTGTATTATATTTGTAACTGTCCTGTAAAAGTTTGAAAGTATTTCAAAATACTTATGCACATCTCAGGAGGATCTTATTGACTGCCACAGTAAACAGTGCCTCAAGCATGGGGGCTCCTAAGTCCTCCAGAGACATCTAGACAGTAGAGGAAGAGCAGACAATTTCAGGAATTCAGCACCCTGTCAGTGGGCCTTACCTTGGAATATATGCTCCCCAATGTAACAGAGTTAGACTCACATATAATTTTGCTACACAACACTCTTCTGCCCCTTTTATTTGAATCTACATTTAGCAATGTACCTGTTAAATATGTGTCCTAGAGACTTAAGTCTTAGTCTGTTCATATGCCAATTGAATCTCAGCAGAGTTGAAAAACCTACTCTCCAGTTCATTGGACTTGCCCAGGACAACTAACAAAAGGATGATGATGAACAGTGTTCATTCCAAAAAAACAGGATCTACAACGGCAAGCAAGACAGTTCCTTTCATCTGCCCCATGGAATCTAAGCCCCCTCTCAATTCGAAACAGTGGGCATCACCACCCCAAAATCCTCAAGATTGAAGGATGAACAAACATAAGGAGAATGCAATTTTTGGACTAAAGTAGACATTATTCTAGCAATGGAAGAACTTGTAACATTGATATAAAGGCAGTGGTCACCAGAGGTTCTGAGGGGAGGGAGAGGTAAGAATTGGTGCAACATGGAGCATTTTGGGGACATTGGAATTGTCCTGCATGACATTGCAATGATGGATACAGGCCATTATACATTCTGTCAAAACCTATAAAACGATGTGGTACAAAGTGTAAACTGTAATGTAAACTATAGACCATGGTTAGTAGCAATGCTTGATGTGTGTTCACCAATTGTAACAACGTACCACACTGATGAAAAATGTTGTTAATGGGGGAAATTGGGGGAGGGAGTAGAGTATATGGGAATCCCCCTATATTTTCAATGTAACCTTTATGTAGTCTAAAGCTTCTTTCAAAATAAATTTTTTTAAAAAGTGAATAGAATACAACTTCAAGGAAAATATATAATTTCCAAAAATTGTAAATATATATATAATTATATATATATAATTTCCAAGTAAAAGCTTGCTTATATATATATCAAACCAAATTATATATATATTTATATATATATTTCAAATATATATATTTCAAATGGTTTCAAATCACCAATATATTCATATTCATTGGATATATTTTAGAGTGATAAAACATTTTTATTCTAAAATTTCAACTGTGCAAATACACTGTAACTAATTAAACATGTTGAGAAATGCCGTATTTAAAAGGTGAAAGGTCACATGTAGTTTTTCAAAGTTCTTTTAGGAATTGGTGTGGGAGCAAGGAAGTTTAAAAATCTGGTCTAGAAGGCTTTTGTTTGTCTCCGTTTAGGCTAGTGGTTCTCATCCATCCCACATTAGTGGCATATTTGTAACCTTTTTATGGTGAAATGTAATACATACAGAACTGTATAAATTGGAAATGTACAGATCAGTGATTTATCACTAAGTTAACATCCAGGTAACCATCACCGTATCATGAAACGGAACATCCCAATCCCCCCAGAGGTCCACCTCATACCTCCCATTCCCCTCCCAGGGGAGACCCTATCTTGACCTTTATGGAAATCACTTCCTTGCCTTCCTTTTATCTAAGGAAGCATTCATTCCTAATATCTAAGCATGCATTCCTAATATTATAGTTTAGTTTTGCCTGTTTTTTCCATGTGTTTTATATAAGCAGACCAATACAGTATATATTTTGGAGGGCCTGGATTCTTTTATTCAATATTATATTTGAGATACTCATCCATGTTGATTCATTTTCATTGCCACAATTAATTCATTGTCATTGTTCCAGGATGTGTATTCCATTTTATAAATATGCCATGGTTGGTTTGCTCACTTTAAGGCTTTGTGTTTCCATCTTTGGACTTATATGCCTAATGCTGCCATGAACATCCTTGCACAGGTACTTCGGTGCATATTTGCTCACACTTCTGTTGGTGTATGCCTAGGACTGCAACTATCGGGTCATGTGGTAAGTGTGTGGTTAGGTTAAGTAAGTTTTTCATAATTGTACTAATCTACATTCCCACTGGCAGCACCTGAGAGTTCTCATTACTTCTCGTTCATTCTAACATTTGCTATTATAACTTTCAAATTTAGCCATTCTGATTGATGGGTAATGATATCATATTGTGATTTTAACTTGTATTCCCTGGTTTATGAATAAGATTGATAACTTATATGTTTATAGACCATTTTGATATCCTCTTTGATGAAGTTCCTGTTTGAGCCTCTTGTCCATTTTTCTACTGGGTGATTTCTTTATATTTTACTATACTAATTATAAATACAAGCCTTATCAATTGTATGTTATCAATATCGTCTCCCATTCTGTGCATTGCATTTTTATTCTTGTTATGTTAGGGTGTCTTTTGATGGAGTGTAGTTTATTGCTCTTTGTTTTATGGTTAGTACTTTTTGTGACCTGTTTAAAGAAACTTTCCCTACTTTCAAGGTCACAAATGCTAAATTTTATTAAACCCATTTTTGACATGTTTTGATAATTAAATTTTTCCATTTATTCTATAAATATGACTTACATTGATATTCAAATGTCAAAACAATCTTGAATTCCTGAAACAAACCCAACCTGGGACCTCATACATGGCAAGTAGGTGCTCAGCCACTGAGCTACATCTACTCCTCTGGATATTTCTTTTGACTTATCTTCCAATTTACTTTTTAGTTGTCCAATCTTCTGTTAAACTGTTCCTCTCAGTTATTGTATAGTTCAGTTTTAGAGTTTCCAGTTGATCCTATTTTATGCCAAAATTCTCAGTATTATCTTTTGAACAAAAGCCCATGCCTGATAACTGCATTATCTGATGAGCTCTCGATTTATATCTAATGTCTGTTGATTTTTGTTCCATTGTCGTATCTCCTTGCCTAGTAATTTTTGATTGAGTGCTAAACATTAAATATGAAAAAGTGTAGAGATAGAGGCCTAATATGAGGTTATTCTCTTCCAGACAGGATTTACATGTGCTTTTGGCGAGCAGATAGACTAATAGTGCTAGCAATCCCTGTTTGTAATATTCAACTATGGATGGAAAATGATTTAAGTTAGATTTCAGTCTCCATGAGGGCTATTTCTGGTTCACCCTTACTCCTGGGGAATTGCCTTTTGGGGTCACAACCCAAAGCCTCAAGAGTTTATTGGCTGTCCCTCACACTTTGATAGGTCTTGAATTCCAATTTTTGTCCAATTTATCTTGTGACTCTATAGAAAGTTCTGCTCTTAAGCATTCCAGCTACTGTTGTAGGACTTTACAGATGTCTCTAGAGGGAAAATGACTCCTAATGCCAGGCTCACACCTCTTCTCCTGGATCATGGTTTCCTAATTCTTTACTGCCTTGATAACACCCAATACCTTCAAACAGATGTTCCTTGTATTTTAAAAAAATCTTGTCTAGCTTTTCTAGTTGCTTTCAGTGGGATGGTGGTCCACATGATGTAGTCCATCTTTCTCCAATGTGCTTCCTCATATGTTTTACTCCCATTTGACTTGTATACAGTCGGGGGAAAGTCATCTTAACCCAATTCCTTTTGTGGCCAATTGACATTCAGAATTCTACCTTGTTTAATGTAGGGGTCACCTTAAAAAACTAGGGCTGAATCTTGGCAGTTCTATTTTCTGTCTTTCCCACTAGAATATAAACTTAATGAGGGCAGGAACCAAGTCTGTTTTCTTCACTGCTGTAACCATTAGCATAGAGGCTGGCACAAAAGTGAGAACTCAATGTTCATTATATGAATAAAAAGAAAAATGTGTTGTTTTTTTGTTTTTGTGATCATGGGGTATGCTTCTCAACCTCTCTCAGGCTCAGTTTCATGGTCTGTGTAATGGATGCAGTAACATCCATCATTTTTGCTATATATGGTCTTTATGGGAATCAAATGAGAAGTGTATATGAATTATTTTTGAAAATTTCCAGATAACCATAAAGTAGAGACTTAAAATATTAAGAATGAGTGCCTATTATTTACTTCCTATGTACCAGATAACAGAATTTTCTGCTTTATAATCATTGTTTCATTTGATCTATACCCACAAGGGCTTGCAAAGTCTATTCCTGTCAGCTTCTCCAGCCTCTCATTGTATCACGCTGCCTCTAGTTGTATATATTCCAGCTGTATTAGCTGTGTCTAATAGGTTGCAAAAGTGTCTGAAATTTTTCATCCCTTCTGGTATCCTTACCCTTTGTAATGTGAGTTTTCAGCTCCTCCCATGAAGCAGGGGGATCTATTTCCCCGCATCATCAATCTGGGTTTGGCTTGTGACTTGCTTTGACTACAAGAATGTATTAGATATCCAGGTGTACCAGTTCTGAGTCTAAGCCTTAGGAGGCCAGACAGCTTCTGCTATCTTTCTCGAAACCCTGACCTTGTCTAGAGAGCAAGTCCAGGCTAGCTGATTGGAGGATGAAAGAATACGAGGAGGAGAGCCAAGGCATCTAGGCCAACTGCCAGACAACTCTCAGGAGCAGAGAGCAGAACTAACCAGTCAGCCTATTAGACCTGGAAGTAAAAATGAAAGTTCATTGGATTATTCCACTGAGAATTTTTTTTTTTTTTATGCAGCACTATTGTGGTGACAGGTAACTGATACGCTAGCATCTCTTTACTCCATTGTACACATCCTGCTTCCTTCCATCCCAGGGCTTTTGTGTCTGCTGTTTCTTCTGTCTGAAAGGCTCTTCTCTTACCTCTTTGCCTGGTTAATTCTCACTCTAAGATTGGGTCACATTCCCCCACTATTCATTCTCATATCGCCATGTATCTCTCGTCTGTGACACCACTGTTATAAATTTTATATTTATATGTGTGATTCATTGATTATTGTACATCTTTAGAACTAGCCTGCAAGGTGTAATAAGGCAATGACTGGACCGTGTTGCCTCAATCTTTATCCACTTCTCTTTGATCAGTGCATAACTTGTTCTAGGTCCATAATAAATATCAGTGTAGTGATAAATAGAAATGGGTGAATAGGCAACCATGTGAGGAAGGTATTACTGTTGTTCCTATTTTTATAGATGATAAAACTGAGGCCCAGGGAGGTGACAGAGATGGTCAGTGGTACCCCTGTGTCTCGGTTATAAAATCAGTGCTCTGGGCCACTGTACCCTGCTACTGTACCATTACCTCTTGGGTTATATATTTGGTAACAAGAAGGCCTCAGCATTTGGAATAGGCGTTTTCATATTAGGTTCATTTACGAATTGAGTTTTTATGGGCGATAAGAAATTTGAACCACAGCTGGCACAACAACCATTATATCAGCCATTTAAATGCTTCATTCGTTTTTAGCATGGAATACCAGCTGAGAGAGAAACCAGATTTATCACCTTTGTGGCATGGGGAGAGGGGGGGATGGAAAATGACCAATTTGTCGTCTCTTTCTTCTTTTGCGCTCACAAATGATTGCGTGTGGCAGAAGGCCATTTATATTTAGAAACTTCCCTTTCACACTTGTCAGGTCAGTTTCTCAGGGTCATTAATCCCCACAGACCCATGGGAGGCACTGAGCTGGCTGCTCATTAGATCTGTCCTCAAGATAAAGCCAGTGGGGGGCAAGGTGAAGATGGCTACCATGTGGCCCTGTCGGCCATCAGAAGTCCACAGAGTGGCTGCCCAGCACAGGCTTGATACTAAAGAAGTTACACAAAGGAGCCTTGGCTGGACTATTCTTTCACTGAGGTTTAGCACTGGAGTCAGAATGCCACATGTGAGTTGTGGCCATGCCTAATACCAGCTGTGGGACCTTGGAAGAAGTTCCTCAATCTCTCTGAACTGCTATTTTGTCACCTGTGAAGTGAGAATGAATGATTCCTAATCTATCAACCTCAGAGGGTTAATTTACAAAATCATACAATACTGAGGCTCTTGGCCTATAGGAGTGTTGTTTTAGCCTCACCAGCATCAATTCCCTCTTCTCTGGAGAAGAGTACCCCACATTTCCTTTGGAGAAATGCTCTTCCTTGACATTCAGGTTATGAGGTTCAGGCTGGCCTCTGCTCACAGCTCCTGGAATGGAGCAGGGAATTGAGACCTACCTAACAAACACCTTCCATCATCCTGACCAGTCCAAAGTACTGATTTGCAGACAGGCATGTGACCAAACAGAGTGAATCCTGGACTTGAATCCAGAAGGAAATAGTGGGAGCTGCTGTCTGTCATCTTGCCATCACATGGAATCTGGACAAGCCAACAGAGTAACAGAGAACTTGAAGATGGATAGCACCAGATCCCATTGACATCATTTTTAAGCTCTTAGATCAAGGCACTCCTGAAGTCTATACCTGGGCTTTTCTATTACTTAAGCCAATAAATGCTCCTTTTCAATTAAGTACCATTGTACCTTATTAAAGGAAACTGTTTGTATAGTTCCACACTTTACAAATGAGGAAATCCAGGTCCAGGGATGAGAAATAGTAACATGTTTTTGGTGAAATGCAAACTCTCTGCATAATCCAGGATTTTATCATTGTCAGTCCCTCTTCCCTTCTCTGTACCTCTGCTCTCTCTGATATCTCCACCCTTGTTTACTTCTCCCTTTGTTCCACCCAATCTTCCATATTCAGCTCAAGTCCTGCTCTCTCAGGATGTCCTCACTGACTTTGCATCATGATGTGTCCCATGCATATCAGATTTATTCCACAAATATGCAGCTTCCTCTTCAGACCCATTCCTCCTCATGAAAGCTTGGTGTCTCAATAAAATTGGCCTAGTAGATAGAGGCATGGAAGGAATTTGAGTACCGCAATTTTTGGAGACATATGGTATCACTGGGTCCCCTGTCATAATGATTGAACTGTATCAGTCACTAAGGCCAAAGTGATTTTTTAGCAAGAAAAATTAAGTTAATTCATGAACATAAAATCTCAGTGCAGTCTTAGGGAAGGCATATTCAATTTTGCTGTTTTTCATCATTTCTGCTGCTGAAGAAGAGAGTAAGTTACCTTCTATTCCTATCTTTCAAACTCTTTTCATCAAGAAAGGATGCTGGATTTTGTCAAATGCCTTTTCTGCATCAGTCGAGATCAAGATTTGGTGGCAGGAGGTGGGTTCTTAGACCCACACCTAAAGCACAAACTGAGGTAATGTTTACCCAAGTCAAACCTTGCCACAGGTGTCTGTGGGGCACTACGCCCCACCCGCTTCCCGTAGCCAACTTCTCTCTTCCCCGAACCCAACTTCCCTATTCACCGCAGCCTATCACAGCACTCCCTCACAGCCATAACCTTATTTGGACATGTTGGCCTTCTCCTCTAGCCTCCCCCCTCCCTCCCAAATCTTCCCCCCACGCCCAGCAACAGCTTAGCCCTATCAGAAGACAACACGCTCACCCCGCCCCCAACACTGCCTATAAAACTGCGCAGCTCTCCCTGAATAAAGGTCTTACCTTCCAGCAAGCAAGTGAGTGGTGTCTCTTCATTTAGTACTGTCAGGGAGACCACAGGGCACCAAACGGCGACCCTGTGACAACTTCTCCTTAACCCCCGTGAAGACCAGGGAGCCGGGCCTGCGCTCTCCTGACAACTTCTTCACCCCCCGCCGTTCCCGGAGTGCACGCCGGACGGCCCACAACTAGCCAGTGTCGCCCCCCGGGCTGCAGCAGGGCTGATCACCCTCAGGCCCGGGAACAAAGCAGCAACAAACAATGAAAGAAATAGGTAACTGGGACCTCCTCAAAATTAAAAACTTTTGCACCTCAAAAGACTTTGTCAAGAGAGTGAAAAGGCAACCTATTCAATGGGAAGAAATATTTGGCAATCACATATCTGATGAGGGTTTAATATCCATGATATATAAAGAGATCCTTTAAAAAAATTTAAAAAATTTTAAAAAGGGAGGCAGATATGGCTCGAGTGATTTGGCTCCCCTCTGCCCTAGGGGAGGTCTGGGATTAGATTTCTGGGGCCTCCTGTTGAAATGTAGGCTGGCCCACACAGGAGTGCTGGCCCTTGTGGAGAGCTGGCATGGCAGGATGATGCAACAAAAAGACATAGAAGAGAGACAATGACAGGCACAGCAGATCAGGGAGCTGAGGTGGCACAGGAGATTGAGCAGCCTCTCTCCACTCTGGAAGGTCCCAGGATTGGTTCCTGGTGCTGTCTAAAGAGAAGACAAGCAGACACAGAAGAACACAAGGAGCAGACAGCGAGCACAAAACAACAGGGTTGGGGGAGAGGGGAAAAAAATAAATCTTAAAAAAAAAAAAAATCCTATAACTTAATAATAAAAAGACCAATGACCTGATTAAAAAATGGGCAAAAGACCTGATTAAACATTTTTCCAAAGAGGAAATACAAATGGTGAAAAAAACGCATGAAAAGATGGTCAACATCACTAGCTATTAGAGAAATGCAAATCAAAACTTTACAATGAGATTTCATTCACACCTATTAGAATGGCCTCTATTAAAACAAAAAACAAAAAACAAAACAGAAAACTACACATGTTGGAGAGGATGTGGAGAAAGAGGACTGCTTATCCACTGTTGATGGGAATGTAGAATGGTACAGCCACTGTGAAAGTCTGTTTGGCAGTTCCTAAGGAAGTTAAGTATAGATCTGCCATGTGATCCAGCAATCCCTCTACTTGGAATATACCCAGAAGAACTGAGAGCAGGGACACAGACATCTGCCCACCGATGTTCATAGCAGCCTTACGCACAATTGTCAAAAGATGGAAACACACCAGATGTCTATCAACCAATGAATGGATAAACAGAGATTTATACATACAACGGAGTATTATTCAGCAGTAAGAAGAAATGAGGCTGTGAAGCATATGACAACATGGATGGACCTTAAACTATTTGAAGCAAGTCAGACACAAAGACAAATGTTGTATGATTTCACTATTATGAACTAAATATAATGAGCAAACACATGGAGTTAATAGCTAGACTAGAGGTCACCAGATTATAGAATGAGGATAGAGAATTGGTAGCTGATGTTTAATTTGTGCAGAATTTGTAAGAAGATTGATTATAAATGTTTGAAAATGGATAGAGATGATGGTAGCACATTATAGTGAGTGTAACTAACAGCACTGATAAGGGGGTGTGATTGTGGTTGAAAGGGGAAGTTTAGGGTCATGTATGTCACTAGAAAAAAAGCTAGATGATGAAATGTGTGACTGAATAGCAAAGTGATCCCTGTTGTAGATGAAGAGTGTGGGCAATAGTACAAATATAAGAATGTTCTTCCATGAATTAGAACAAATATATGTTAATATTATAAGATATTAATAATAGGGTATTATATGGGCAAAAATATAACCAAAGCAAATGATGGGCTGTAGTGACTAATAGTATTTTTCCATCAATTGTAAAACAAAAAAATTATGCTAAGTAAAAGAAACCAGACACAAAATACTAGATAAAATTTAAATTTTAAAAATCTCATGTTCATGTAGACTTAGGCCAATTAGAAAAACAATATGGAGTTATTTTTTGCCATAAAATTGAGAAAAATATGTAAAATGATATCTGGCATGGCTCAGAATGCAAGGAATAAGTGCCCAGATACATTCATGGAACAAACTGTGAAGGGCGATTTAGCAGTAAATGTCAAGATCAGAAATGTGCATTCTCTTTGATCCTGCAATCCTGCTCTTAAGAATTTATCCTGGGAAAATAATCAGAAAAGATTCCTGCAGCAGAGGAATTTTATTTTTCACCTCAGTTCTTTATGATACTGTAATATTGAAAATAAGTTAGATGCCTAACTACTCCACATTGGTTAATAAAATTACAATAAATGGTACATATACATGATAAAGTTATCAAAGATGATGCTATAGATATATATTGATCTAGAAAGATGTCCACAATATATTCGCAAGTATAAAAAAGAGAGCCACAAAATCTACAGGATCTCTCTCTTTTTTTTTAAATGTCCCTTTAAATACTGGGAGGATAATGGAAACATATTACCAGGTGATAATAGTATTGGTTTCTGTATTGCTGGGTCATGGGTGATTTTTCTTGTTTGGTCTCTGTATTTTTCAAATTTTTATGAAAAGCATGTTTTTCTTCAACTAAAATATAAAAATATAGTGGCACCCCTTTCCAGTTATTTTCACCCACAAGTCTAATGATGCCTGTGTCTGATAGAATCCAACAAGGATTTTTATGCCACTGGGCTTGAGGTAAATGGGGAAGTCGAGTGATTTGCCCTTCATGCAGGTCACTTGAGCCTTCTCTCTTTACCAGGGCTGGAATCTTCAGGAACTCCATCCATCCACCAGCTGGGCCCAGACGCCATAAACATTGTCATTTCCCAAAGAGAGGAAGGTATGGCTTTGAAGAGTGGAGCCTTTAATCAGACAAAACATCTCACTTTGCCCTAGTCATTAAACTGGCTTCAGAGACAAAGGCCCAAGGCCTTCCATCTGTGCGGTTTGTATAAAGACAGTCAACTGATGCTGAACAGTGAGGATACCAAGTGTTTATATTAGAAGTAATGAACTGAGAGCAGGGCATCTAATCCCTTTCCTAGCCATAAGGTACTTCTAACATTTTAAAAGTTTTTCTTTTCTTTTCTTTTTTTTTTTTAGAGTGGTAGAACTTTATAAGCATATTGGTCCTTTCATCTCGCAGAAAGTATACTCAAGGCATAATTCAGGCCTTTACATTGGATCATATTAAGCTTAATATGGTTCTTCAGCTCAAGAAAAAAGCCTGAGGGTCTTTAGGAAGTTGTAAGAGTCGTAGAAGTTAAAGAACTTGACTTTTTAAACAAACATGCATCTTTCCCATATGATGATGAATGTGTTGAATGTACTGTCTAGGGGTCCTGGCCAACATATTGGAGGATTTACCTCAAAGAGGGTGGTGATTCCAGAAACAAAGGGTATAGGGAAAAAGCCCAACCCAGCTGATGTCTCCATTGGATTTGCATTTTACTGGAAGATCTCGCCTTTCTCCTTTTGAGTTTCTAAGCAGCTCTTAGGCTGAGGCTAATTTTGGTATATGACAACTGATCACCCCCAAATCCCTAACCGTCTATCTCCAGGGGCCTGACATTTGACTCCTAAACAAGGATGACTTTCATAATTTTGTTTTTCAGTCATATCTGGGATGCCAGATGACAGTAGTACCCCAATTCTTCAAACAAAAAGAAAAAATTAGATGGCAAAAACTGCGCTAATATGTACATCACTTTTGGCATAGTAGAGAGTGTATGTATGGGGTCTGGTGGTAGACCCACTTTCAAATCCTAGCTCTCCCATTACCCAGCTGTGTGTTCTGTACAAGTCACCTAGCCTCTCTGAACCAACTTCCTAATCTCTGGGAGAAGGAGGGAGAGAGGATATACTTGCCCAACCTACTTCACAGAGTGGAAACAAAAATATCATGAATGTGGAAACACTTTGTGAACTCTAAAAAGCTGTATATCATAATGATAGTGCCAAGTGTATTGTTTTGCCAGGTTCTTATGCAGTCAAGTGTCAAGTGTTAGAGACTGAAACAGTAGCCATGGGTGAGCCACAGAAGTGTTCTCCCTTCTGCCATCTTCCAGATCTGAGACTAGCAGCCTGCAAGAAGTGTCTCTAAGTATATTGCAAACCTAAATCCCACCAATTGTTCTGGGTTATGGGTCCCTTTCCAAATCAGCCAGCTTCAAGGGACTGTGCTGTGTTTGACCTAGAGTTCTGTTGCAATCCCTTTTGCTAAAAATCTGGCTGCTCTCTGGAATGGGAAAATCTTTTACAGAGGGATTTTGTTAGCTAATGGGATCTTCTGAAGGGGGCTTGGCCAGCAGCCACCCTCTTCCATCTCCCCTCCCCAGGCTGACTCTGCATCTATTGGCATGAAAAATGGGGAACTGATTGGACTTATATCATCTGTAAATTAGCTTAGCTGAATAGAGATTATTCATCTAATGCACATATTCCCAAAGCCAAAGGGAGGATGGCCATTCTGTTTTCCAGTGAGGTCATCCCCATGTCTTCAGTTTTGACATCTAAGTAAGCAGGGCTCTCGCCACAGGCCGTATGTTAGCAGATAAAATAACCTTTCATCTAGGACTGACGGGCCAACTTTGGAGTTTCCTTCCCTTTCCTCCGCTCTGTTCTCTACTAGGCCCAGTCTTTAAGACCCTAAAGCCTCAAAAGGCATATGTCTTGGCCCTGAAATATTCTTCCATATATGGACCAGGGACGTAGTTTCCTTTACAACTCATTCTGCAACTTTATTCTTCACGTGGTATGACTTTTCTTTATTGATGGTACTGCTTATAGCTCCTGAATTAAAACACAGGATTTGATCAGAAGGGATGATCAGGTGTGGAGTCCCAGTTGCAGCATGTTCAGTAACCCAAATATGTCTGAACTAAGAGTAAAGTTCTTTACATTTGAAATCTCTGTAAACCCAGTGTTGATCTCACTATTCCAGCTACCACATTGGAAGGGAAATTTGTTTTCTCTGTGCTGAGCTATGCTGATGCTTGCTTGTACTTTCCCAGATGACCCTACTCATGTGGGCTTTCTCATTCCCACTTTGGAATTGAGGAACCCCAACATCAGAGAAGTGAAGTAGGTCACCTAAGGACACAAGCCAGTTGGGCAGTACCTCATTCACTCAGTTGCCGTCCACCTAGCATTATGTGGTAGGCGGCTTCTAGATCCTGGAGGTATCATGCTGAACCACAAAGAGACCTGGTTTCTGTAGAAACAAGCAATAAATACACAGACAAGTTTAGGTTATGGATAAGGACTGAAAATTCCCCCCGATAATGTGATTTGGTAGAGAAGAATGGTGGCCTCAGCAGCTCCTTTAGTCAGGGCAGTCAAAGACACCTCAGGGAAGTAGCATCCTACTGAGAGTGAACGATGAGCTCAGCCATGCCACGTTCTGGAGAACAAGCTCAGCCAGTGCAGAGGCTCTAAGGATAGGATGAGGAACAGAAGGAAGATGTGTGTGCTAGACCTTGGTGAGCTGGGCAGAGTAGGGAAAAATGTATTTGGAAAGGCAGCAGGGCCTGCATCCTGATAGTGCCGTCTTTGATCAGGTGTTTAGATGATATTCTGAGTGGGTGGGATCCCATTACAGGGTTTTTGGCAGGGGACTGTTTTCATGTTATAAAGAGATCATCCTGCTCCCTGCAGGGATAATGGCTCTAGGATGACAACAGGGAATTGGGAAGACCACTAAACGGTTTGCAAACATCAGTGACTGAAGCTTTTGCACCTAGTTTTATTAATTTCCCATCTGTGAAATGTGTTTCCTCCAAACATATAGATGTATATTCTCTCTTCTGGTTTACTGTTCGGAATCTGTATCAACTACTTAATTAAACATACAAATGCATTGTAAAATATAGTTCTATTCTCCCTGGGCATGGAGAGTCAGAGAATCAGAGCTGACCAGGGTGAGGAAGGCATTCGCATGCTGGGAATACCTGCAGAGAGGTGTCAGCACACCAATAAGGAGAGGAGGCCATCCATACAGGGTGGTCTGGTGTGAGACAATAGAGCCTGGGCTGGGGACAGCCCCCAATGGCACATCAGAATATGAGTGGGTGAGGAGGGCATGCAGCTGGAGGGGCGGCCTGACCCAGATACTTACACTCTGATGGGGTTGCCTGATGTAAGCTGTCATGACCCAGGTGCGGCAAAGTGGGCGCCTACGATGAGGGAGTCAGGGGCAGTAATGGGAAGCTGGTTACATAGAGGGTAGATCAAATATGTAAATTTCTTTAATGACAGTCAGGTTTCTCTTTGTCAAAGAAGGGAGGTACAAATATGGAAAGGGAGAAAACTAGAATGAACCCTGAGATATGGTGGTTTGGAATCGAAGATATTGGAGGTAAGAATTCATAGATTCCAATAAAGAGAGACAAATACGGAATTAAATATAGATGAGCACATATAGTTGCGTAAGTGTATATATGGATATGTGTTCATGTATGGGCACATAGGTTCATATGTGTACATATGTATGTGTATTATATAAATACATACACACAAATCTATGCATCTGTTTATTCCCGAGCTAAGTCAAGTGAGAGGACCTGGGAACAGCAATACCTTAATGAGCATACCCAGCACTCAAATCTTGGCCTTTAAATTTCATTTTCTTCTAAAAGAAACAGGGCATGTTGGAGAAATGGTTGATTCATGGGATGGGGCCAAAAAAGTATAAGAAGAGCCTGGAACATCTTATTGTAAAAGAAATTAAGTGCTCAAAGAATGATGGGGACAGATCGAATGGGTACAGGAGCTAGCTTGAAGGAACTTCTACTAATCAGCTCAAAATAATAACAGATTATAACATTGTATTAAATAAGACACTATGATTCCACACTAAAGAATGAATGAATGAATGAATGAATAAATAGAAAGTTTGAAGAATATGCTATCACCATAGCTTCCTTTAAAATATTTCCTCTAAAAATATTAATTACAAAAGAGAAAAAAAATTTACTTCACAGTGGAGAAGACCACCTTAGTAAACTAATTAAAATGTTGTTAATAATGGGACAAGTAGAAACTGTGTACCACTGGTAGGATGTAATGAGAACACAGCATCATTTCTCTGATAATATTACCAGAGATATATCACCTGACACTGATCCTGAGGAAATACCAGACAAACTTGTATTGAAGGACAATGACAACAAAACTGATCTATAATCTTCAAAAGGTTCAGAATCATGAAAGTCAAGGAAAGATTGAGTATCCTTTCCAGACTGAAGTAGACTAAAGAAATGTAATAACTAAATTTGTGTGTAAAATTAGTCAGGGTTATCCAGAGAAAAAAGATCTAGCAGGGAGAAGAAAAAAAATCTCTCTCTCTCTCTCAATCTCTCTCTCTCTATATATATATATATAGAGAGAGAGAGAGAGAGAGA